>CM056584.1:38923759-39543204 GCA_029721435.1 Gymnothorax reevesii
GCCATAAAAGAACAGACGGCAATTGGACACATTGGTGTCTGTTTGCGAGTCCGCTGTGGATAAAAACTCATTTTAAGTTGAATTTGAGCTGGGCATTGGCTCTGCTAAGGTGTTGGCCTGGGTGTGGGTGTAGGATTCTGGATCCAGGCAAAGTCACTGCTCTGACAAAGTGCTGCCTGCTTTCCACTGCCTGCAGCAACTGCCGCCATGGTCATTGCATTGCAAATTGTGGTCAGTCACTCAGCCTTTAGTGTTTGGTTGGGAAGCCTGTGCATTACGTGCTGTGGGTCTGAAGGCTTTCTCTCATTTTGCCTGTGGAGCTGGAGGCCCTGATTAAAAAAAAGTCTCCTCCATGCTTTCCTCAGGAATTCAGTTTTACTCCGTCTTTGATTTTACATCAGAAAACCAAGCTCCAAAAGTCAATGAGGGGAAATAAAATGGAGTTTCCTGCCGGAAATTTAGGCAGTTATCTGTCCAATCACAGTGAATTATTCACCCAGGCTTGCTCTGAGAATGAGCAGTATTTAATTTTTACCTCCTCTGTTTTTTAAAATCAAAATAACAGGATAAATTGTTTCCTGAACACTTATTCGTATTGGCAAGGGTATTGTTTTGCTGTGCCAAACTCAAACCAAAACATTGGCTAATACTATCTCAGTATGCATCTTTCGCTGTCATAAGCATTCCGTTTGCCTTGATTATTCAGAGGAATAGCTTTAGACCATCGTGAAAAGTTCTTTTTGCTGATCATTGCAGGCTACTTTCTCTCCTGGGAGGTGCAGGGAAAGAACTCCACCCGAGTGTCACACACGCTGGCCAACACCACCCTGGAGTACAAGGTGACAGGCCTCACCTCACTCACCACCTACATCCTGGAAGTGGCAGCATTGACAGCAGCTGGAATGGGTGCCATCACCTCCTCCAGCATCTCCTCAGGTGTTCCTCCAGGTCAGTGCTTGGACCTTTCAGGCTTGGTTTAATCTTTGTAACCTGAAGATCTTTATCCATGATTTAAAAAAATACAAAAGGGATGAAAAGGACTTCAAGGGGGTGAAAAACTGCCCTCAGGGAAAATAATCTAAAATTGAGTCCATGAACAAGCAGTTTGTGTTGCATCAGGTCCTGAATAATGATACCAGGTAAACAAAGCTTAATGCCAATTAAATATTTAGTGATCATTCACTTGTGCAAGCAAAGGTCATTCTCTTCCTTCAATAGTTAGCACCTTTGGGGAAATGCATTCAGCGTCTCAGTTCTGCCATTTAAAATGGAGTACACATACAGTACTCAAGGTTTGACCTGAATGCAGGGCCGGCACGGCCATATAGGCGAACTAGGCAATTGCATAGAGCGGCACCTTCTTAGGTGCGGCATAATGGGGCAAGTGAGTACAATCTTGGAGAAACAAAGACTGGCAGGCTCAATCATTCTGGGAACATATTGAAAGGCTGAGGAATATGTCAATCCCACACACACACACACACACACACACGCACACACACACACCATCTGCACACGCCCCCCCCCCCCCGGCCGCAAAAAGCCTCTGATTGGTTGCTTCTCAACCCAATTCTAAACTCACCCAACTCACCCGCACCTCAACGAATTCTAAACTCACCCAACAATACACCGATAAACGTTGACCAAAACTTCAGCTCATCATCAGTTTATTTGTTTTAGCTCATCATATTAATCTTCCGCAGTTAACCCTGAGTTAGCCCAAGATCATCAGTAAATGCGCTCGCTAATTTCTAGCGTTTCTTTGGCGTAGTAAATAATGCTAACGTTCGTTACGATTGAGTCACTTCTTCTTCAGTATGTGTGCATGTATTTAGCTGGCGAGCCTACACATTTAAGCTTGTGGGCTTCAAATGTAACGTTTTATTTGGTCAAAATCAAAATAATGAGCTAGAAAGAGCTGTTCAGAACTTAAACTTCAATATCATACGGCTTAATAGTTTAGAATATCTGGAGTCACAAAATGATGACATACCGGTGAAGAGAATAGACTGCAGTTAGTCCAGTAGGGGTTGCAGCTGAAACTGGTGCAAGAAAGGTTTGGAGCGGTACTTCACGCACATGCAAATTCACTCATGCAAGAAAATATGCAGTTAAGAGTACGGGGATATTCTCTCTGCAGAAATATGGTGCCAACACGGATTTACATATTGTGTGCACATGGTTCTGTAGTTGCATATTAAATGCTGCAGGTTCATTTATAGCTGGCCAGCTATGTCTGACAAATCATCCCCAGCATTCACAGAGACATGAAATGCAATGTAAATTCGGTGGCTCCTCAGAATTCAGTACTTTCTACTGGTCATCGGCAATGTCACTAGTTCGGTCTCTGGCAGTTTCTTTACAGTGAGTAAGCAATGTCTGAGGAGACACATTGCATTTCATGTATATAATGTTGCTAATGATACCTGCCTGCTCACATTTAATGCGTGTCAGCGCGTGTGTTTGCCTCACAGGAGGATGTGGTGTATAGATTTTTTTTTATTTGGAAAGGGGCTAGCCTGTATGTTGTCAGGAGTCTGCTATAAATATTTTAAAATGAGGTTATTGGTGTTTGTCTGGTAAAAGGCAGGCTTTTTAGTTGCCTGATTTGCATATGGATCGCTACAATGCCAGAATATTGTATATCGTTGACACTTCGAGCGCACTATTGCTGGATCGGCTTTGCGTTGTGTGTGTGGCTTATTGCCGTTAATATGTTGCTGGTTTTTGCTTTATTTGTATAACGTATTGGTATTTGTGTGGTGTTGCTATCATGGTACACTGCAACTAGAGGGGCGGCATCACTGATATTCGCCTAGAGCAGCAAAAGTGCGTGCGCCGGCCCTGCCTGTATGAACTTATTATTGTTATTAAAAACTATTCATTCAGTTGCAGCTGTTAAGTGCTGAGAGTATCAACAGGCAGTGGCTTAGCAGGGGGTAGCATGTCTGCTCTTGGCAAATCAGCATGAATATGAACAACCCTCAAGACTGCTTTGTCTTTAGAGGCACTGATTAGTTGTTGCGCTTGCTCAGCCATGAATCAAGCATGGTGTGGTGAAATGTTCATTCAACCTGGTTTATTTCGTGTGTTGCATCACCCTGCGCAGCCACTTTGGCAATTTGGTAGACGGATGTGCGCCAAGATGGGTGTGACGGCGTAGAAGGGGGAGCTGTCACATATTCATCATGACGCAGTGACAATTTTGTGGATTAAGGCCCCGTCGAAAGTGCACAGAGAGCTCGCCAGCTCCAACCTGGTTTACTTTCTGTGCAGTGGTAATTTGGCTGACAGTGTGCACACGTCAACGAAACCTCGCAGGCCGGTTCCAGAATGTCAGGCACATTTCAGTGCAATAAATAATTACAGCAACCACTATTTAATGTAACTATCTGAATCCACCCATAAATTATTGTATCTTTATCGATTGTCCTGATGTCAGACCAAAGAGAGAGAGAGAGAGAGAGAGAGATGTGGGTGCGTGAGTCTGTTTGTAGGCTATGTGGGTATGTGTCCTTCAGCTGCTTTCACAAAGGACCCAAAACAAATTTTTCGCGTGACTGAATACATTCAAAGTCAATGCAAAGACGCGAATACACGCGTGTAATAGCGTCTTTGAATGTAATCTGTCGTCCGAAAAATTCATTTCGCGTCCAGTGTGCAAGCGGCTTAATTCTATTATTGTCACTTAGGTTTTATTGTTTTTAGTGGGGGAAAGGAATACAGCCTGATTGCTTCGATCTCGTACTGAGTTAAGGTCGTATATTGAAAGTAAATATATACCGTATCTTGCATTGTTGTCCATGCATGTTAATCCCAAAATTTTAAGCAGCAACAGGGTGTAATAATAGGAACACGCTATCCATCATTTCTCTTCCCCATGATGCAGGCAGAAGAAATAAATGAGCAACCGTCGTATTTCATTCCAACTTCATAAGTTTGGATGATCTGACGTAGTTTTGTTTTGAAATTCCATTCAAGTACGCTAATGGTAATAATCATATTTGTAATGCTTAATATAGACGTATAAGCGGTGCAGAAAACATGCCAGAAGCAGCAAAGTAAAATGCAACATTCACGCAACATGCAGATATAGGACAGAGGCTTCTTTATTCCAATTTTAAAGGTGAGGAGAGGAGCACATTTGATTGGTAAAGATTTGACTTGGCTGTGTTAAACCCACTCAGGCCTTCTCTCCTCCCTCTTTGCTACTTGTGCCAGCAGGAGGGACAGAGGTGGGACAGAGGAGTACTTGCGCCGGGCTGCACTGGGCATGAAATTGCAAATTACGCCTGGATACACCCTGTTGGCGGGGCGCTCCCCCCATTCGCCACGCCTTCACCTGGTCTACAATTTTAGAGCCCATAGCCTTGGTGTATAATGACAAGTGGTTCCCTGGTTCTCAGCCAGCCTGGCAACATTTTTCAAAACAGATAAGGAGTTGCAGTCAAATCCAAGGTCTGAAAAGTGAAAATGTGTCAGGATTGTACCTAAAGACTTGTACTTTAGGGTTGAGACATTTTAGATTTTAGATCCATGGCCATTGTAAAAAAGTTAATTGTGAGTTTGCAGCTAATTGTATGAGAGGCCTTGAGTGGTGTTTTGTTATTGACAAGGACCAATAAAGTCACACGGTCCTCTCTTTTGAATGAAACCAAACCCTAAATTGAGTTATTATTTTATTTAGAGCTTCCTGGGGCCCCAGAAAACCTTGTAATATCTAAAATAAGCCCTCGATCAGCCACGCTCAAGTTCCGTGCCGGCAATGAGGGGAAGACCGCAATCTCCAAATGGATTGTTGAAGGGCAGGTTAGTACATCTCTTTTTACTAATGCTAAAGAGGTTAGTTTTTTGCCTTTGTCGGTCTGTTTATCTGTTTGTTAGCCACTTTACTGAAAATGGTATTAACGGATTTTGATGAAAATGATTGGATGGATCGGGTGTTGCCCAAGCAACAATCCACAATATTTTGGTGGTGATATGAATTGCCATCAGCATCCAGGAATTTTTGAAAGGATTGGGAGATTGCATGATAGAGCATTAGTCAGAAAAAAATGTCACACATTTTAAAATTCACTAGATGCTTGTAAAATTCAAGGCACAAAACTTTACCAGTTTTAGAAATATGATGTCACCCTTGGTGATTTGTATAAGACACACGAGTGGACTAACTGCCTTGGCGCTCTCTGAATTACACTCTAATGTATGCTGTCTCTTGTGATTCAAAGTGTGAAATATGACGCATGACAATGGAAATAGGAAAAGGTTCTCTGTAACTACTGTGGCCTTGGGAATGTAATAAAAAAACATCCATGCATTTTCTTTTGGGAGTCACAATCAGATGTAGTCAGTCAATATTTTTCATGATTTTGACAAAAAAAATACATATATGTTTTCACCATTCAGGACTTTGTTTAGCAGTTTAAAGAAAATAAATAAACAGCCAGTGTTATATAAGGCAAACTGCCCTTTGTGGTTGTAAGATGAGTCCAACAGGAAAAATATTGATTAAAACCACATCATATGTATAAAAAAGTATTGCAGAAACTGCTACAAATAGGACCACATTTTTTGTTTAGGATCATTGAGACAGGTCTCCTATTTGGACTTGTCGGACACACTTTATTTGAAGTGTTGCTCATAAAGGCTTTATGCAGCATGGAAAAAGCCTTCATAAATGAGACATAATGTCTTCATAAATCATACATACAAACGTCATGCTTTGTAAAGGGTAAAATAACACATCCTTCTTCAGCATGTGATGTCAGATGTGATATAACTGACAATGTCACTTAGCTAGTGGCTAAATGCTATAAAGGGTGACATTGTCAGCTTAGTGACATTGTCTTTGTCTCATCTGGCATCACATGTGAAATTGCATGCATGGCAATTAACTGACATTTCTCAAAATTCCATCTTTAAGTAGAATGTTAGGATGCAGTTAAGATAAAGAAATTTAAGAAAGAAAAAGTTAAGATTCTGCTTATATCGAATTAATTTTATCATTGCCATTCATAAAATCCCATATTGTAGCCTTCCTACAACTATCTCAGAAGTATATGAATTATAAAAACCTCATCAATGATTTTGCTTTCATGGAAATTTGACGCATGGTATGCATTTTGAAAGATTCTAAGTGCATGCCATATGTTGATGTTGCCTGATGCACTAGTAATCAAATTACTTGATAATTCAATAATCAATGTTTCGATGCAAGAAGTATTGGTAATTTAATAAATGAATTATTATTGAATCACAGCAACCAGATTCAACTGCGTTTCCCCACAAATATGGCCTATTTTTTGAACGCTGAAAACATTTTGATTAAGCGCAATTTTAAAATGAATTAGGAAGATGAAATTCAGAGAAAGTACTGAATTGATTTAACATTAGTTTTTTTTTTCCCACCCCAACAGTATCGCTAGGGCTATTTGGTATGTTGTCAATGTCACCCATCAGTGTTTTCTGTCATTTCTTAATAATTTCATGACAATTACCTGCTTGGGCTATATATTCTTCTTGATTATTCAGTAAATAGCTTGTGTGATTATTAATCAAGTGATCTTAAACAGGAACAGCTTGAAAGTAATTATGCGTTTAAGAGTCAGAGGCTCAAGGCACGCCACTAAAAAAAACCGTAACGTCGGCGTTACCGCTAGAGGGATGTTGGGCTTTAGGATGACAATTCAAAAAGGCCATAATTCTGCTGTCTTCATTCTGTCATTGAACTGAAACCCAATGATCTTTTGTCTCCATGTTCTGTCATTTGTTACTTTGGGTTGGGCACTATATGTATCAAAATATGAATTTAAGATCATGCCTACATTTCCGGGAAAAAAATAGATATGTTCGCTGGTAAAAATCTGCTCCATGAAATTGGGCCCCAGTTGAGTTTGCTGATTCAGTTGTTGTCTCTCCCAAAGGTGGGCAGCACCAGTTATGATGATGAGTGGAGGGTTCTGTATGAGAAAGATAATGAACCAGATGCTCAGGTGTTGGAAATCCCCAACCTCACACCATTTACACACTACAGGTAAGTGTCATATCCAGGAAGCTGTCCAGTTCATTCGTGCCATTTTTCTAAAATTGAAACTGTTATAATTGACCGTAATTGAATGAGGACTACTGCATAAACCACAAAAGCAGTCATGTTTCGTATTCTATTCTGTTCATTTGGCCATTTTCGTAATGGAGTTACAAGTTCATAAGCATTTTTGTTATTGTCTGCATGTTGGCTCTAACAAATAAAAAGCTAATTTGTCGTTCATTTATGGGTTTTTATTTGAGGCGATTATCTGTGTAGGGTGTATTTCTTCCTGCAAAAACTTGTACACTGTAAAGTTCTCAGACAGGTCACTGCTGGTAGGCAAAATATTTGCCTTTCTTCTGACTAAGTCTGTCCATAAGCAAAAATTATAGGGTAAAAATCCACATATTTCGTGAGAAAATCGCACTTACAGTATTCAATCTTGTCTATGCGTCTGTATTCAAGTCAAATGTGTTTTTATTAGGGGTGCAACGATTCTGAATCGTGTTTTTTTAAAGCGTCGTAATGCCAGCTGTTATCATGGGGTGAACATCCGAGCTTTCTGTTTTCCTCTATTAACCCCCGTGCTGTCCTGAACGAAAGTGCCAAACATCAAAGGGCATGGGAAATGCTTACGGAAAACTTGACTGACATCAGTATTTTTCGGGTATGTACTGAAAGGAGCCAAGCAAATGAAAACAGAATCATCTCCTATTAACCAATTGTGCAACTGTTCCCATTTACTTTGCTTGATTACCAATCAAATGTGGATTTGTTTGCTCTGTAAGTTGAATGAGTTGAGGTGTTTATTAAAACAACATGTTTGATTGCTGCATTTTGAAATTTAAATGGCCATAGAACACTACTGCATGAACACGATTGCCATTGCTACACCATTTTGTGCGACTGTGATTCTTCATAGCTATCTCACATTCACGTTTTCAGAATTTTTTCCAGCTTATGTATTTTTTAGATGCTTAAAATCCAGGGTGATCTTATAACAAATCTGTTTTAAATTAATCTTGAATAATGTCCTAAAATGCTACAATGAGAGATGTAATTGAGAGGAAGATTTTTTTCTAATTTTTCAAATTATTGGCATTCTTTCAATCTCACAAGCCCAGTCAGGTTTGTCTGCTTTTCACCATCCCATCTTCATCGTTCTAGGCTACTGAAGTTGCATGATTGTTATTTAGGCTATGTAGTCGGGAGCAGATTTAGGGAAGATTTTAGGGCACCTGCAATTAGCGAAATCTAAACTCAGGCTTCTTCCCGACAGCATTTTAAATTGTTTAAGCAGCTACAGGTGTGTATGTTTAAAGAAATTACACCCGACTGCTTACACACCCCATGTTAGAAATCGCTGATTTGTATGTTTGTTTTTAGTATGCTTTAGTAGTTTTTAGTTGGCTATTTATTTATTTATCATATTTATTCTTTTAGAGTATGTATGTTTCTGTGAGATTGCGGTTTCTTTGGTCTTTAGTGTTTTCCTCTCGTTTCTGTCTTGTGGAGTCTTGTCTTTTTCATCACACTCTCTTCCCTATAAATTCGGTGAGGTATTTCCTCCTCCTTCTCTCTCGCTCTTCTCATTGACTATCCACACCTGAGAGTAGTTTAGTGAGGCACGGGTGTTTAGTTAGATAAGAGTTAGAACTCCACCCTTTTCCTCTCTCTCTGATCACTATCCTTGCTTTTCTAGCTCCACCTCTCTCTACAGCTGTCCTGTGTTTAGCTGGGATTCCACTTAATTAGTTAGTGTGTTTAAAAGGCCCACTTTTTCCTCAGCTTCTTGTCAACTCGTTTCTTCCCATAGCTCGTCTTGGTCAAGTCTCGTTTCTGCGCTTTTCTAGTTTCAATTGTTGATTGCTCGTTTCTTGTGAATCACCCGTAAGTCTCGTATCTGATTGTTTGTATTACGTTGTTTGATTGCCGTTTGATTAGTACTTTGTTTACCCTTATTCCCATTTTCTACCATTCAGTTTAGTTTCTCCTCTGTTCTCCCTTATCCCATCCAACTCCCTTTTTCCTTCCCCTTCCATTCCCTTAGCTCAGCCCCCTTTGTTACTGTCTTTATGCGGACTGATTCCCTGACTACCGAATTATTTGCTTGTCCCCTGACTTCGATTCTGCCTGTTCAGCATTACTCTGTTTGCCTGGCCATTGATCTATTTCTGTCTTTGACCATGAGCTTTGTCAATCCCAATAAATGCCCTGCCGATGCTGAACTGCACTTGGAGTCTAAGCCTGTTCCTTTCACTCCATGACTGCAAGTGGTCTCATCACACTTTGAAAAAAAATCATCATTCAACATCCCCACATCCCAACTCAGCATTTCATCTCTCGTTGTAGTATTTTTAGGAGATCTATAATGATATTAAAAAAATAAATACATTTATTTTCAGATCGCCCTGGATTTCAAGCGTCTAAAAAATACACAAGGTGGAAAACATTCTGTCAAGCGTATGAAATTTGAATGTGAGATATAAATTAATACGATCACGCAAAATGGCGTGGCAATGGCAATCGTGTTCATGCTGTGCTGTTCTTTGGCCATTGAAATTTAGTAATGCGGCAATCAAACATTCTGCCTTAATAAAGAGTTCTACTCATCCACCAAAGTAAATAAGGGAATTCCCAGTTTGATTGCTAATTGAGCAAAGTAAACAGGGACACGATTAAAGAAAACTAATTAGTTAAAAGGAGACGATTCTATAGTCCTTTACTTGGCTCCATGCAGCATGTCACTGAAAAAGTTGTTTTTTTCCCCCGGAAGCATCTGTCATACCCTTATATGTTTGGCATTTTCGTTCAAGACTGCGTCGGGTTTAATAAAGGAAAAGGGAAAGCTTGGATGTTCGCCCCATGGCAAGAGGTGGTAGTACTACGCCTTAAAAAACCTGTGATTCAGAATCGTTGCACCCCTAGTTTTTATAGTGCTACGATTTTAAGTAGCAGCCCCTGATAGCAAAGCCTTATGCAGTAAATCAGGAAATTTCCAGCCTTCGTACTTCCGCTTAATTTCATTTTGGTACAGTACTCAGTCTGATCACTCGGAGCTCTGCCTCGTTTACCTCGGCAGAAAGTACGCCGGAACCAACAAACAGAAGGCGTGGCCGAGAGCCATGATGTGGCTGTTGCGCCGAGTTTAAATTGTAGTCTCTGAAATCAACAATGGCAACGGACATACCACCTTAACTAGCTTGTAGCTTCTAATGTTACATTGCCCGCAAATTTCACACTATTGAAGTTAGCAGAGAACTTTTTAAAAGCTGTGTTTTTGTTGATGTCACAAGACCTGTTCGCTGTCTCAGTGTTATGTTGTCATTATCAATGAGTGAACCGCTTAGAGCCAAATTGTGTTGCTATAACGTTAGATAGCGAGCTGGGTATGATGTTAGCTTATGTATGGTTAACGGTTCAGTTTTCGTGTCAACTCAGATTTCATCCTGATGAAAATAATGCGTTAATCTTGCCGATTCTGCCGTTTGTTTCGGGTCTCTTACGTTTTTTTAACAGCAGCAGTATCTGCAGGAAAGACGATTGCTCAACAGTTTGTTTCTTTTAAGAAGAACAGAAAGAGCATGCTTCGTTCTTTTAAATGACTGAGTGAAGGCTAAAATTTGGCAGATGGGCATATGTATGGGTACAGTATTAACTTTAATGTACTGATTAGCTTGTTTTTGCTGCATTCCTGGTATGAAGGACTGTGTTTACAGCAGAAGTACTGGGCGGCTGAGCTGGCACATAACATACATCATCGCCAAACGTTAGTGATTAGTTTACGGGTACACCAGTGATTTTAAAATTAAGAAAATAAAGCATACACATCTTCTCAATTACAGGTGCAGGACAATTTAAGAATCCGCAAAATAAAATAATAAAGTCCGCACACTGAAGGACAACTGAAGGATGAAGATCCCCATGAAGATCATTTTTATCGAAACGTTGACACAGTAAACTTTTAGGGAGCATTGTTCTTCAGTGTGCGGACTTTATTATTTTATTTTACACCAATGATTTTTAACTTCAGACAAGCGCCCACCCACCAGGAAATAAACACCTGTCAATGACGAATACCCAGATTCTGTGTATGAAGCAAAGCAAAGTAGCAGAGTCTGGTTTTACCGGGCTAACACCCCCCCACCCCCCAAATGAATCTCTTGTATGGTCAAGGCTCTTTATCCCTCCAGTTTGACGCTGGCTGAGCAAAAAACAAGGGCAGTGTATCTATGGCTGTCTAGGTTCAGGATGCGTCAGGTGAACATTGTTGGTTCCAGTCCCGTGAGCCGGCCCTCCCGTGTGATCCAGACCCTGCAGGCGCCACCAGCTGTGCCCCCCAGCAGTGTGACTGTGCGCACAGCCAGCGAGACCAGTTTATGGATGCGATGGGTGGTGAGCAGTCAAATACATTGGGGCCTCATTCTGAAATACACCATGATCGCAAAACTTACTCAGATCACAAGGATCTAAAACATGGGTTTAAACCTCAGACCCCCTAGTCAGAAACCACTGAAACAAATCCTCCACATAAAAATTAATCCCTTTGCTACCATATGCATTCGTCTTTTGGAAGTTTCAGACCACGGGCTGATTTCATACGCTAAAAGAATTTGATTGCACCGTTATATCGGATTGAGAGCTGATAGGCTGAAACACTTACCGTTCTGTTAAATCAGCTCATAATAGCCAATGGGTGCACTTATTTTGTTCTTAAAGGGCTTCTGTGCAATTTAAAGTACTGCATCTAGAGTAAGAAAGCTAATTTGCAAAGATACACGGTTACTACCTCCAAGTTCAAGTCGATTTTGTGACGTTAGTCCATGCATTTGTGGATTTAAAACTAGTACAGGTTTTTATGCCTGGTCTGCCACCGATGCAAGACATCGATTTCAAAATATTTTGAAAAATGTGAGCAATGCTTTACGGTTGAACCTATGGCACTGCATAGGCAGGCTGAGGGTAGTAATGACACGATTTTAAATACGATTTTTGCCATCACGTTTGCTACATGGAATGACTTAGGCTGTTAGAACGTTGAGTGCTCAAACTTTTGAAGGATATGTAGTTATATTTGGCGGTTTAAAAATGCAGTTATACCAAGCAGACCACCCTCAGCCTGATGCTAGAGAAAGGTTAAACATTTTAATAGTTTTGTTTTGGAATTCCAGTGGTGTTTTATCAATTTGTGCACAGGGCATATAGCCAAGGGACTTAACGGGATTTGCCTTGGAACTGAGTTTGGATTTATTTGGTTTTGGTGAAAAAGACAGTTAATAATATAATGTGACAAATAAATTATTGAAGTGACACTGACGCAATTTTACTATGTTGTTAAATGCCTCATGGCCTTTCTTGTTACAATTAATTTGAAAGACAGTCACCATTATCTGTACCTCACACGAAAAAATGTTTCTGGAACAAAAAATGTCAGTTGGATTCAATGGTTTTTGCTCCTGAACTCTTCATCTTTCTCCAGCGATTTATTTGGTTTTGTAAAAAGTATTGTCAGGCAAATACTCCATTCATGATGATGTGTTGCATTCTTGGCTGAAAATAATTTTAAAACTCGAAATTCTCCCTGAAGCTGACAACTTTGTTTTGTTTGGACTGCGGCCAGGCAGAGTCAGGTAATTAGCCTGCTTCAAAGCAGAAGATTAGAAGGAATATCTGGTGGTGTTCTTGTTTACGGTTGCCAGCACAGTATTCCCTGAAAATGTGAGGGGAAAAAAAATGCCATTATTATTGTTGTTGTAAATTTCATACATGTCCGAGCCATATCAGACTTGTTCCTTGGCCCTGGAGATAGTGAATGCATGGTACAGTTATGGCAAGATTCCCCTAAGGTTAAAGGGTGTGGTCTGCACAGTGGTCGTAAGGTGACTTCACTCTCCACCACCCAGCCTTTACCTGACTCTGAGTACAATGGGAATCCGGACAGTGTGGGCTACCGGATAAAGCTGTGGAGGGCGCAGTCGCTAGAGGAACCCAGGATCTACTTGGTGAGCGACCGGCTGGAACGGGAGATCACCCTGGAGGGCCTGGAGGAGTGGACTGAGTACCTACTGCAGATCCAGGCTTTCAACTCCATTGGTCCTGGACCCTGGAGCAAAATTGTGAAGGGACACACGCAGGAGTCTGGTAGGGGAAACCAAGTCTATGTGCACAAACACAAATTCTAAAAGTTCATCTTCGAATGTTTATGTTTTTTGTTTGTTTTTGAAAGAAAACTATTCTTTTATTTTATTCTTTTCTAATTTAAGGAGCATCAACTCATTCCCTACAGAATACTTTTATCTAAAATTGTTGCGTTTGTATGAATATTTTTCCCGAAAATTACACAAGGTAAATGATTGAAGTACAGGTGGCCCATCATCGCAATCGTCAACTGATTTTGTGTTTTCATCAGACTGCGAATGGTCATCCATGCCGCTGGCCCCGGCTTTCCGTAGGGAATGGTAGAATTTGCCGTGCCGTTGGCAGTGGCTTGCCATAGGGAATGAGTTAAAGCCGGAGTATGCAATTATCAAAAAATCACTTTTTGTCATATCTGTTAAAACTGTTTCTATGACCTGACAGTGGGATGTGAGTCAGATTATCTTTGAGAAAATCTGAGTTATCTGGCTCTATCTGGTGCTTCAAATTCCTTCTGCAAGATTTCACCACAACCGGGACAAAACAACCAATCAGAGCCAGGAGGAGTGACTGATGATGACAATCATTTCTCGTGCACACGTAATTCAATCAGCTTTGTAGCCTAGTTGTGGGTGTTTCTTTACAGCGGGACAAAGGCGAGCCAGCATAAGCACTGCCATTTCTCACAGACTACCTTATTGTGAGTTCAAACTTGAGAAGTTGAGAACGGGAGAAGAAATTTCCAGGAACACAAGGACACAGTCAGCTAAATCTGCAGTTTGAGACAGTTGCATTCTTGTCGACTGAACATTTCAGCGCGAGAATTTATTTGTTCACCTTTCTCACTATTTTAATATTGTTAACAATACTTATGTGCTTTTTCCTCAGCGGATACTGTTGTCGCTGACTGTCACCAGAGAATGCTGTCACATTAGCTGCAAAAGCCAAAGAGAAAAATCAGGCTACATTTGCAGCCGATAGGCGTTGCAAGCACGGCTCAATAATAACTTTGTCGGTAGTTGGTTGTTAACGAAAGTGGGTGGCTGGTAGATTCATGGTGTATCACCACAGATGTATCTGAAATGCCGTAAAGCTTTAACATGAATATCTCATGTTACTAACGTTGTGCTCGTGGCTGACGAGCTTGTTCGCTTCATTCCAGTCCTAAGGCTAGCTCAGTGGCTAGCTGTGTTTTATACATAATATGCTGTAATTCTATTTCTAATATGCCCAGGTAGTCGCATTGGATTGGTCTTTGACCTGAGGCCACATTCAAGACCTTGAAATGAAAAAGAAAAAGACCTTCCAGGTTTTGACGTACAGTTGAACGGATCTGCTTCGTTCAAAGTTGAGTGAATGCAAAGTAATCGTGACACAGCTCTTTTAAATTGACCAACTTATAGAGCCAACACATTGATAGCGCTCGAATTTAATATTGTTTGCAATGTCAATGGTTTCACTTTGAGTCACTACAATGTATTGACAGTACATTTAACTCATTCATCAGTAATTCTGCTATTATGTTAATTTCATACTTGGCAAACCACTCCAATCATATTGAGCAGAGGCTAAAAAAACAATTCAGTGGCACATGCACATTTTAGAAATTCATTTTTGGTTTAAAATTGACCAAATAATATGTCAGTCCATTGACAGAAGGAGGATACCCTTAGCCTGAGATTGCCAAGAGACTGAAAAGCTCAACACACGTAAGAAAAAATGGAGGAAGTTTGGTCCAAACCACGTAAGAAGTAGTTGAAGGCCCAGGTAAACTACTGCGGAAAAATAACAGCCTAAAATAATAATTTTTCTAAATATCAAGTGACTGACACATTTTTGGCTATTTTAAAGTCAAAATTAAAGTTTATAAAAGCCAGTGTACCATACACTGTAGCAACATAAAGTAAGCTAAACTGTTTTATACGTATGCACGCAGACACATGCAGTACCACTAAAATGTAGCTGTCCTTGCTTATAATAATACCAGAGATAAAAACAATGTTTCAAAAGGAGGTTTAAATTGAATGCAGCAAAAGAACACAGCTGAAAAAAATGCCACCCCTGTTTCAGTCTCTGCACCTTCCTTTCAGATGGATGAGAATCGTTCTCTGCGGTGTTCAGGCATCCACTAACCTCCTCATCCATGCACACAGAAGTACCTACGGAGTGCAAATCCTGGCCTGTGCTTTTCTCCTACTGTCTTTCGCTCTCCCTCCCGCTCGCACATGCCCTCTCATTTTCTGTCGGTAAATTCCTCTCTATCTGTCACTCACACACACATTCTCTTTCACTCAGACTCTCTTTAGCTGTCTCTGCCTCTGAAATTCTCTTACTACCCATCTGTCAGACCTTCACGTTCCTCTGCTTTTTTCACACTCTCTCCTTCAGTCTCCCTCTTTCACTGTCTACGTCCCCCTCCCTTGTGGAAAAACATCATGAAAAAGACCAACCACTGGGTCAACTCTTGACACCTGTATGAATTAATTAAAGATCATGAAATACAAAAACCGATCTGTGATCTTTGGCACATCTTGCCTAGCGTAACTTGTGGATACCATACCCTTCAGACTCATCCAGTTCAGAATATCACTAAGATCACAGAAATGGCTTGTTTGTCTTGAAGGCAGTTGAAATAGCTGTCCTTAAGGGTAGCTGCCTATTTCCTGCCTTTGAATGCTGTTTACCGCCTTCGTGGATTATTGCCTTTTTGTTCCTATTAGCTTTAATATTGAACCACATGTATCTTAGTTAAATATTCTATTGGAAGCGTCACAAACAAAGGAATCCTGCTGGTAATCTGTTTCCTGAGCTGTTGGTAATCACCATCAGAGACGCGTCTTTTTACTGCTCTCAAATCATACTGTCGGAACCACAGGAAAGAAAGTACAATGTCACTGACATATCCTCGTGGATTTTTTTGTGCTTAGAAATAGGTTATGTTTATGCAGGTGCCAATTATAAGCACTTGAAAATATACGAGAATATCTTCAGTTGATTCAGAATTTTAAAACATGGTAAGCATTCACTGAGCATAACCTTCATTTTTTGTTTTATTGTGCTCCAAAGGTTTAAGAAAGACCAATGTTAGATTTCTCTGTTTCCGGGTGTAGCAAGAAGACTTGCGCCCTTCCTGGCAGTGACAATGCATGAGTCCGTATTCTATCCTTAACCCGAAGGAGCTTGCTTTTCACTTACTTAATAACCTTTAGATTTTACACAAAAATTTCTCATTCCAACTCATTTTGATTGATTCATTTCAAATCCACTGCGGTAGTGCCAAAATTATGAAAATCGCGCCACTGTCCAAGTAATTATAGATCTGACTGCGCTTGTATTTCGTTATTGTGAGCTGGTGCATTGTGGTGACATTTTGAGCAGGGAGGGAGGAAAGTGTGGCTGAGTTCAGGGCGGGACAAAAAGACAAGTAAATAACGGATTTAGTTAGTATCCGATCCCTGCACAACGATGCCGACCTTAACAACTGACGATCGTTCAGCAAGTGGCGTGTAAAAGCCAGTTGGGAGCTTCGGCGTTTGCTGATGATGTGCGTCATCAGGCAACATTTTGTTTCCATTTTCCCTTTTTTTGCGAGGAAAGGGGTGAGCCAGCCGTCGGGGTACCTCATAAACCAGTGTTTGTACGATCCCATCAAAGCTCTGTCATCAGTGGCGTCGGCCAAATCTGGCTGTGTCCAGCGTCTTTCCCTTTAACGGTCATGGAGGTGGGCGCCGAATCCAGTTATGACACAAATGGCGATTCGGACTCTGTTACAGCAGCGGTGCCCCAGTTAACGGTGATTTCTCATCGCCCCTCCTTTCCTCAGTGCCGTCTGCGGCCCCTGAGAACGTGACAGCGAAGGCAGTGAGCTCCACGGGAATCCTCCTCTCCTGGGGGCCAGTGCCAGTGCAGGAACAGAATGGGCACATTCTGGGATACAAGGTATTGCACTGCGGATGATTTAACCCTTTCAAGACTGAATACAGTTATAAAAATCGGAGTTACCCATTGGATGTATTTTGTGGCTTAAAATATAATTTTGTCAATATTAGTTGTTATACTACACCCGTCAGGAAACGATACAATATGGTGGGACATATATGTCCCGCTGACAAAAATGCTGGTTGCACGTATGTGTCCCGTCAATACTGAAAGGGTTGAGATTACAATGGTCACCCAGATTTGAACAACGGCACAATAATTGTTATTTAGCCAATCGGCCATTGGCACCATCTGTGCTTTTAATTATTGATTATACAGCCATTGCTAGCATGACAAGGTTCAAGGACAAAGCTCTTCATTTGCTTGGGTCAAAAAATTAGATATCAAAATGTAGATTGTGTGTGGCAAAAATATGTTTTCATTATTGGATGCATTTCTTTCTGCTAATCCCACTTTTTAATCGTCTTATTTCAAGCATCAAAATGAAACTATGAACAATTCACTTGAATTAAGTTATGGCAAGTTAGTTGTGGCATCAAAACGAGTGAAGTTCTCAGAAATCAAGTGAAATAATAAAGATTTTGAACGGTCTCACGTTCAGAAATACCATTGCATGCGCTTGCACCTAGGCTGACTACTGGGCTGGCACAACAGTAATTGCATTTATTATGGTCCATCAGTTGTTTTTCAGAATCAAATTAGGCCTAAATATTTCAATCTATTGCCCTCATATGCAAGTAATATTTTTTAGAGTTTATTCCCATTTCATCCTAAATCACTTAAATAAGAGTGTAGTCCATTTAAATGCACACTTTAAATACAAAATGAGCTGGGCTGAATGACAAGAAGTCCTGCATCGCTAGCCTCTAATGAGATAACGAAAGTCAGAATTGCCACAGAAAGTAGTTAAAGTGGCATTTTTACTGGAAAATGAATGGTAGTCACGACCATACTGAGAACGGGGTTTGCAGTCTGATTTCAGTAAATTGAGTCATTTCTGAAAACTAATTTAGTGTCAGTTCATACCTTTGACAATGAATGTGATATTTAAAGTGCACCAATGAAGTTGCTTTTCATTGGTCATTTTTGTATCCTGGAAGTCTACTAAAGGCATCATTGTTCATAAAACACTTGAGTTTTCTCATGCTGGCCATTGCTGCAGTACTTGAGTGTGAAACGTTTTGTTGAGGTCCTTGCCCCGCCCTCCTGAAAACCCCAGCGTGCTGTGTGATTGGTCAACTTGATCACTCACTTGTGATTGGTCAACTGCTATGCGTGTGAGTTGGAAATATCACGCCCCTTACCATCAATGGATTTCCGCTCCTGTGTGTAAATGAGGTTTAAAAATAAATACATGTGTAGCCTTGTGAGCGTGTCCCGCCTGATTCAAGGGCGTGCCATACCAGTTGGTGACATCATAGATTGATGAAAAAAATCGCCAGAAACTATTTGCTGGAGCAGTGCGTTTTGTGGCACAGAGCACTTTAATAATAATAATGCATCAATTTTATATGGCACTTTTCTGGACTCTCAAAGACGCTTTACAATGGAGGCATTATTAATTCACACATTCATGCTCAAATGGTGGTAAACTACATTTTTGTAGACAGACGGAAGCGTGGCAGCCAGTATGCGCCTACGGCCCCTCCGACCACCACCAAACATTCACACACAGCCATACAGGAGGGAGGAAGGGAGGGTTCCTATATTGCATGTTTTGTGGGTGGGGGAAACCAGAGTACCCAGAGGAAACCCACACGAACATGGGGAGAACATGCAAAGTCCACAGAGAAAGGCCCCAGACCAGATTCAAACCCACGACCTTCTTGCTGTGAGGCAGTAGTGCTAACCACTATGCCACCATGCCGCAACTTTGAGTTGTTTTCCAACACAGACATGCGTCAAAATGATCTGATTCAAACTATACAGCGCCCTCCATAATTATTGGCACCCCTGTTTAAGATGTGTTAAAAGCCTTAAAATAAATTAAATTTTTATTGCCAAAGCATACTCTCACACTGAAAATTGTAGGAAAATGTAACCTTCAACTCAAATGAAGGTCAAGGGAAAAAAAAATCCCTGACTAAGAAATTATTATTTTTCATGAAATCACCTGTTCCACAATTATTGGCACCCCTTACAATTCCTAGGAAATAAATTTAATTAAAGTATTTCTGTCATTTCCACAGTAGCTTACAAAGTTGATCAGACTATCTAGGATCATTTAATTAGTAATTTATCACTTCCTGTTTCCCTGGGGTATAAATATGACGTGACACAGAGGCCATTTCTCTTATCCACTCTTCAACATGGGAAAGACAAAGGAACACACCATTCAAGTAAGGCAGATGTGTGTCGAACTTCACAAGTCAGGCAATGGCTACAAGAAAATAGCCACTCACCTGCACCTGCCCATATCTACTGTCAGAGGAATCATTAAGAATTTTAAAACAACTGGAACAGTGGTCAACAAGCCTGGACGAGGACGCAAGGTTATTTTGCCACCACGCACAGTGAGGTAGATGGTAAGAGAAATAAAAAGTTCTCCAAAGCTCACTGTTAAAGAATTGCAACAAATGGTAGCATCTTGGGGTCACAAAGTCTCCAAAACAACCATCAGGCGCTACCTACATGCCAACAAGCTGTTTTGGAGGCATGCATGGAAAAAATCTTTTCTCACTCACAATCATAAACGCAAACGTCTGGAGTTCGCTTAGCAGTACTGGGACTTCAACTGGGACCGTGTGCTTTGGTCAGATGAGACCAAGGAAGAGCTTTCTGGCAACAAACACTCTAAGTGGGTCTGGCGGAACACAAAAGATGAGTATGAAGAAAAGCACCTCATGCCCACTGTGAAGTATGGGGGAGGATCGGTGATGCTGTGGTCCTGTTTCTCTTCCAGAGGCCCTGGGAACCTTGTTAGGGTGCATGGCATCATGAACACCAAATACCAGGACATTTTAAATCAAAATGTGGTGGCCTCCGCCCGAAAGCTGAAGATGGGTCGTCACTGGGTCTTTCAGCAAGATATTGATCGTAAACATGTGGTCAAATCTACACAGAAATGATTCACCAGACACAGAATCAACCTCCTGGCGTGGCCATCTCTGTTCTCAGACCTCAACCCCATTGAAAACCTGTGGAGTGAGCTGAAGAGGAGAGTGCAGAGGAGAGGACCCAGGTCACTGGATGATTTACAGAGATTGTGCAAAGAGGAATGGTCGAAGATCCCTCTTTCTGTATTCTCCCATCTTGTGAAACATTATAGGAGAAGATTAGGTGCTGTTTTGTTAGCAAAAGGGGGTTGTACAACGTATTAACCTCAGGGATGCTAATAATTGTGGCACACATGATTTGATGTTAAAGAATTATTTCTTAATGTGAGATTTTTTTCCCCCACTGAAAAAATGCACTTGAATTAAAGGTTGAATTTTCCTCCTTTTTTCATTGTGGTCCTTTATTATTTAGAAAAAAATCTAAATTTATTAGAAGCTAAAGAACACACCTCAACCAGGGGTGCCAATAATTATGGAGGGCGCTGTAATAGCTGACCGTAAAAAAATATATATATAATATATATATATATATATATATATTATTATTTTTTTTTTTTGCATTGAATGAATTAATGAATTTAAATGGAATTGAACCCCATATTGGGGCCATGTTTGTGTTCAGCGTGCTACAGGAATGCATTTCTTAATTTTTGCTGTTCTGAGAATATGCTACAGTTATCAAGGATAAGCCAGGCAAGATATCATACTCCAGTGTGCAAACCTGTCATTTTGTTTTTCTGCTCATATGAGGCAGAAATGATTCTTTTGTTTTCTCAAACATTCTTGTTGCTGACAATGATGAAATATTGCATAAGAGCTGATACACAGGTTTTCCTCCCTCTGAAAACTACTCAGTGGTGACAGCCCTGTCAAAATATGTCAAGATTGCCACCAACACTCCAACTGTATATGAATTCTCTTTGAGACATTAGTGCATTTGTAAATATGCAGTACTTGTCGACATTTTCATTTTTGGTGGGAAAACTACGGTTTACCAACGGAATTTGGGGGGAGATTGGCTTGGACCTGACTGCTCTGCTACTTTTATCTTATATGTTTGTGATTGATTGATTAATTGATTGATAGCAGAGCTACTTTTTATAGCAAACAAAGGTTTTAATTTTCATTTAGATAACTTAATTATCGACTATTTGACTTTTTCCCTGCTTTGATGCTTTGCTCTATTTTATAAAAAACTGGATGTTCAGTCAGATCAAAAGTTTTACAACAGCACTGTGGGTTATCAGCCAATGCTTTTTTAATAACATTTGTAATTTAATTTTCATGGTTCTGTTTTTTACGGTTGATTCACTACGACATATAAGACAGCAAGGAATGACAGACAAAATTTTAAAACTAAAACATTTAATTTGACAAAGACCAACACTAACCTACAATTTATACTACTGACCAAGATTGATAATATACAAGAAAAAAAATATTTACAGTCCCTTGTGATGGGGTAGCCTGGTGATGTTCCGGGTGAGGAAAATGCTCCAACACAGGCAAAAATCTACAAAAAGCTTCACAGGTCTTGAAAAGAGGGACAGGTCTGGTCACATGTATCCTTCTCCTTGCAATTTCTCCTACTACTTTACTCTCTCAATTTTTTTCCTTATATACTCTTTTGCAGCCCCCTGCCACCTTCCAGACTTTTTTCAATTCTCTGGGACTTCCTCTCTCAGACATGCCCAGGACATGCCCAAACCTAGCTCCAGACTGGGCTTAACAAAAAAAAAGTCAATACTGCCATCTAGTGGCTTCTTTCCACATTCCACATTACACAGTGCCAGTGCATGTCTCTGTGTGCATGTGATTTAATGTATATCTGTTCATGTGCCTATGTGTTTGCAGGTGCTGTACAAAGAGAACGGCTCAGACTCGGAAGCCCAGGTGTACCAGGTGAAAGGGAACCTCCCTCAATCGGTGCTCCTGCGAAACTTGCGCAAGTACATTCTGTACCAGATCCAGGTGCTGGCCTTCACCCGCATCGGGGAGGGAGTGCCAAGCAGCCCACCGGTACTGGAGAGAACTAAAGACGATGGTAGGCCAAGCCTTCCTCCTAAATTATTTCCATTCTCTGACTGATTGAACTACATGAGTGTGGGACAGGCCTTAAATAATACTTTTACTTAATTTTTATTGAAGGCATTTTTTCTATGTTACCATAAACCCTGCTAGGGTGTTTACTGACCCTTGTTTTCCAAGGCTTTGGTTCTTTGCTAGCTAATGTGCTTTAGCAGTTGTGTCTCGCTAAACTCTCGCAAAGTGAAACACTCTGATTGTTCTTCATGGGAGTGATGCTTAATTAATGCGTTTTAGTTGGCCTTGGTAGGACTTTCCCTTTTTGCTGTTGGCAAACACATTTATGTCTCCCCTTGAAACATGCAGGCTGTAAGATTTGGTGAAATTTGTGCAATAAATAAAAGTTTGAATGTGAAAAGCTACTTTTGACGGTGACCTTCTGTCATCTAAACAAACCACCATTTGTTTCTTTTTCATTTAGCTCACTGCACTCAGTTATTGATATTTTCTGTGCTGTTTACCCCCACATATGTCCAAATCCATCCCATGTTTTTTTTTTTTTTTCATAATCTTTGCAGGAGTACATTCTCTCCTAAACTGGTAAAACCTTGTAACTCACTTTTTGGTGGAAATTGAGTTTGACCCATTTTTGCGGTTAGTAAGCACCAAATGAAGTTCCCACAGTCATCATTGAGAATACCCATTCTTCCTCTCTCTTTTTTTTTTCCAGCAAGTTTATCCTGTTTCATGAAAAAAGTGAGTTACTAGGTTTTACTAGATTAGGGGAGCATTGTACCGTGCCCTGATCCAAAAGATGTCATCTATTCAAGACTTTTTCATGTTCCATTGCATAAATTTCCAAGACATAAATTATGGTAATTGGGGCTTTGTTTTGGTTAGCAATATGCCAAAGCAGAACCTTTCCCAGTGACACGAAACCTAAGTGCTTTGATTAAATACCTTAATAAGCCTTAATTTCTTTTCATCAGCAAGGTTCATCCCAGTGCGGATTGCTTGTTTTAATGAAATTCAATAAGCGTTCACTAAACTCATTAAGGATTCCTATTTCGAAAGGGTAAGCAGAATAAATGACATATATTGGCGGAACAGGTCTCTGAGAACGCGATGGGTCTGTTGTAATTATGCCCTTTTAATAAACCACCACACCAGCAGCAATAATATCATCATTGATCAGAGGAGGCTCGGTTGCTGGTGAGGCTGAGCTCAGAGGGTTGTGTAATGCAGTTTTGGTTATTAATTCTTACTCATAAGTGGGTGGAGGAAGAGCTGAGATGCGTTTTTGAAGCTTTTGGGGGTAGGGCAGTATCGACAGAGACGGGGGGCTTGGCATTTCGTTGGATACTCCCTGTCGAGATGTTCCAGCTTTCACGGTCAGACTTTTGTTCTCATTCTTTTGATGATTTTTTGAGAGCCCCCCACACTGTGCGCCATGTACTGGGGAGCAAGCTATGTTTTGGCCACAGGAGATGACCCCTGGTGTTATTTCCATTCAAAGAGTCATTTCAGATTTTCCATACTTGAAAGCAAACTCATGCTCAACCAATTTTAGCAGACTGAATGTGGCCATATAAGAGATGAAGGAATAATGTCTTAATACAGAACCAATCTGCTTCCTCTGTAATCAGTCTAATCAGTGCAAATAAGGAAACAGAACTGTAGAATTCAAAGCAGTGGTTCTTTCAGCAGCATCACAAAGGAATGAAAAAACAATTGTTGGGGAGCTACTGTAATAGAATACACCTTTCTCCCCAGGGCTGAAGTCGAGATGACACCATGCCCCAAATGACAACTACAACACCCAACACGCCTGAAAAAATATGCTTTTGCAAAAAAATTTACATTTCACTGTGTAGCAGGTGCGCATTCTGTAAAAGGAGTACTTTTAACCCTTCTAACCCAATTGGCTGGTTTAGCAGCCGCACAGAGTGCAGTGACTCGAAATGCCAAAAAACTGACCTCCGAGCATATGATTACATGACCTTTGGTTGTTATGTGACCTTGTTCACAATCAGGTGGCTTCCCCATCGCAGTAAGTTGTGTTGTGGCATAGGTAGGGGTAATATTATACTGGATTCAAAGGGTTAAATCCAGTCTATCATAACCAAGAATATGGACCAGAGTACTGGCGGCAACAGAATTATGAAAGGGCTTGTCTTGTCTCCCCATACAGTGGCATTGTCTCAGCAAACATTAATTCACTTTATCAATAAATCGTTAAGGCAATTTAAAATTTGAATTGTGCAAGGATATTTGATCAGCAGTTTAATAGTACAATATGAATTTTGGTCTGGCTGTCCATGTATATTTGAGCTGTTCAGATTGGTTTTAAATGTTTCTCATCAGCCTGCTCTATTTGTTTAAGCTGTCTATTTGCTGTGTTTCTGTTCTGTTTGATTAAAGAGACTTAAATCTCTAGGCAGCCAAATACTCGGTTTCAGAATGTCACCACAGTGAACAGACCACTGCCATCCATACAGAAACAGATTATATGACAGGTGCCCTGGGCTCGGTGTAGTGAGTTTACTGAACTCAGGACTATGACTGTCCACTCCTGCTTGGGATGAGTACAGTTGAAAGGAACCGCTGAATGCACATTGATGTCTCCATCCTGTCTCTCTCTCTTCCCCAACACCAGTTCCTGGTCCGCCTGTGAGGTTGGTGTTCCCAGAAGTGCGCCTGACAGAGGTGAGGGTGACGTGGCAGCCCCCGGTGGACCCCAACGGCATCATCTTGGGTAAGAGGGACCTGGGCGTAGACCATAGGCTGTATAAAAAGGTGGACGAAGCAACCGTGACGTCACCCATTGGTTTCAGCATACCATCTTGGAAGCCTCGAGTTTGGCAATTTGAACAAGGCCAGTCTGTCATTTTGATACGGGACGTGATTTCTATTGGACGAGAGCATGAATTGAAGATCCAGGGAGGAGCAAGGGGTGGATCTACGGGTGGATCTGACCATATCTGACGAGGACCAGAGGATAGCCACGCCCCATAAAGTATATCTGGCCTTATCCTTTATTCTAGTCAATGTGGACCATAATTTACAAAAATGAACATCATGATATATCGAAGGAGACTTGAAACTTGCAATAGATACTAGGGGTGTCAACGTTTACAATTTTTTCTACACAAGTACACGGGACTACTAACCGATGTGTACCTGGTTACACGTTCAGAGATTTATGAGCTTTTTCTCTCGCAGTTGCGCTGTATAACCACAGAAAGTAAAAGGAGTTGAAAATAAATTCCTCTATCATTTTGACAGATAAAAAAACGTACAAGTGAAAGCTGAAAAAGGTTTAACCTTCTTTTTTAATCACTGTTTTAACTATTGCTCACTTTTGTAAATTTTTTTTTAAACTTAAAGTGCAAACTGCCTCCCTCTCTCGCAACGGGAGCTGCGTCTGAATATTAATATGCATCTCATAGTAAAAGTAATCTGGAATTGGTGAGAGAAAGCAACTCAAAAAGAAGCCAAAGTAAGCTGAAGTGAGAGGAAAAAACTTCCCCTTTATATCCACAAAGTTAAAAAAGTAGAGGGGGACTCACAATTATTCATTAAAATTGGCGAAAAAATGTGTTTTCTTCCTCCTCTTTAGACGCGAGGATGTGTGATCAGGTCATGAAAAGCCGACAGAACACCAACCAACAATATAACGTAGGCTACAACACGCAACAATATAGGCTAAAATAACAAGCCATTAACAGTTTCTGTTTTCAGCTGCATGACATTTGCACATGATGATGAGTGCAGCGCTCTTCTCAAGTCCTCCACAGCCTATTGAAGTGGCGCGACACTGGCTGTGGCTGCGGGTTTTTTTTTATTTTTTTATATCAAGGTAACATTGCGCCCCATGCATCTGTATGCGGATAACTGCACTAGTGGGAACATTTAAGTGTATTGTTAGTTAATGTTATTATCTGAAGCTTTCAGGCAACATTATCACCCCTAAAAATAGGCAACTATATGTATTGGTGAGAAATTAACGAGGAGGAAAAAATGACGTGTACACGGTTATTGATTTTTCTAAACGGTTATGATTTGTTATCTGTGTAACCGTTTATACGTGTAGATGTTGACACCCCTAATAGATACGAGAAAGTCATGTGGAAAGTCACTATTGGAATAATAAATAAGGTGGGAAAGTGGGGTCATTTTCTGATAGACTTCTATAGCACTGAACTTCTTTCTCCAACCACCAACATTACCATCTGCTGGCTATTAAATAGAATGCAATTTTCAGGGATTTCCACGTAGGCTTCACTTTTCATACCTTGATGCTGCGTCCCTCTTTTTATACTGTCTGCGGTGCAGCTGAAGGCAAGAGGGGGACAGGTATGAGTGGAAAAGTGCTACCTTAAAGTAGACATGTATTGATTTGAAACTTAATTAAAAATTGTTGTATTTGGTATTATCCAAAAAGGTATGCAGCACTCTAGCTAACTATCAAAACTTTTCACCTGGAGAGGATCGTGGAATGGAGTAATCCAGTGGTTCCCAAAGTGGGGGGCGCGCCCCCTAGGGGGGGCGCAGAGCAATTGCAGGGGGGCGCGGGGTGCGGGAGTTCCGGACACCAACAGAAAATCATTTTCATACAGTCCATTCGCTGCCCAGAATTCTGCGATTACATCGTAAATTCCCGCCTTACTCTCAACATAACTGTTCGCCAAATCATTCATCTAGCCTGCCATTTTCATAAATAATTTATGAATGTAGTTGTTCAAATATTTGAAGCCGGTAATGTAGTCTCGCGATACCCAACTCGCCGCTTTTTATCCTGCACTGATCTGGCATATTGATAATAAAATGGTAAGTGACACCGAACAAAATCCGATGAATACAAAGCAGAAATAACCGAGATTGCGTCATCTTATTCTCGATAATATGAATGCTCTGTATGCCGACAGATTACTTTTATCTAGCCCACCAACTGAACGTTACAAACATATCGGCAGGTTCGGCAAGTGGTGTTCATGAATTTTTTTTCGTACTTCGCTGTCTTTCTGCATCATAGAAACATAATTTTAAGTAGACGGCTATACTCAGGCAGAGGAGTGTGATACAGCCTAATGATTTTATACTTTAAAAGAGATTTTGCATTATTAAATTTTCGTGTCCTTAATTGGAAAATAACTGTGGCCGTTTCCAAACGTGCCAATCATTTTTAATGTTCCCAGCTAGGCTGGACAAAAATAATCTGTGCAGAGCATTCATATTTTCTAGAATAAGCTGACGCGATCTCGGTTAACGTATTTTAACTTAAAAGTGCGAGGCCAGTGAAGAGAGGAAAATGTAACTGTCTCGAGACACTCCTTCAGCGGTCCGCATAAGGTTGCTGATTGGCTGTATGCAAGTAAGTTTCTGTTGGTGTCCGGAAAATGCATAAATAGCAATGTTGTTGTATATTAAAAAAAATAAACCTGTTACACTGAACATAATTACACAGTTAAGGTGCTTGAGAACAGTTACACTTAAAATAATTACACCATGGTTGTTTGTTATTTTGCTATTTCCAATTCTAAAAGTAGCCTAGTTTTAGTTTATTACAATCTACAGTTTATGACCGTTTACTTACATTTTTTCCAAAAAGGTTGAGGTTTATATAAATTACAATGAGTGAAATAAACTGCAATGGTCACTGAAAACAAAATGTGCGTATGTATTACCCATTTTTTTTTGGGGGGGGGGGGGGGGGCGCAAAAATTTTTTTATGTACCAAAGGGGGGCCCAGCAGAAAAAGTTTGGGAACCACTGGAGTAATCATTGATGTAAAACGGGCTTTTAGCGACAGTCAATATCGCCTTGAACAGCACTGAAAATTGAGCGGAGTGGTGACATTACTTGTGGTATCAATTGTGACACACAGGCTATCGTCAATTTATTTTACATTGCAAGCAAGACATCAAAATCTATTTAAAAAAAAAAAAAGTCAGAAATTTTGTTTGGGTGATTCAAGTGCAAGTTCAACAACTAGCAACAGTGTTGATAACGATGGAGAGGTAGGAGAAATGGAAAATTAGGAAAAAATTGGCGACAGTACGGATGCAGGTGAACACCAACAGCTACTGCAAGTGTATTAGCATGAACCGGAGCCTCGGACATGGGTGAGTGAGCAGGAAGGAAGTTCTATGGTGCAGTCACACGAGCACAGTTCCTAACATACTTGTTGTTATCATTGGCTATATATGGTTGACCTAGGTAAGCAGGTTGCTGACGTAGTAAACATCTATGCCTTAGGGAAACCGAACCCAAGGTGAGAGCGGAGGAAATCGAAACATGTACAAGCTCAGAATTTTAATGACTAGTGACGAGCTGGATAACAGGAGGCTTTTGAGCGGTGAATAGTGCTGTAACCCTGAAATCACAAACCAGCAGTCCCTCCCCAATTTATTTCCCTGCTGCGCAAAGCCAATTGTGCACTGCTCTGAAAAGGCTATTGGGCACTGATGTGACCTGGGCTCCAACCTAGGCCGTGGTGCACACTACTATCCCGCAAAGTGTTGCTTTACCCGGATGAGCTAACCGGGTAGCTTAGCCATAGCATACTTTTTGACGATCATAAATCTTATCTGATCGAAATATAGAATGAAACGAGACCAAGAAATGAGCAAATTAGGACAGGCAGACGATGGTTGATGCGCTGGACTTGCTTACTGTGATTCTACCCCGTTTCCCACAAATTATGCCATAAGAAAAGGAATATTTTTGCTTGGTTTCTTGGGGGATTCGCTCGATTTGAAAGGGTGTTTAAAATGCCTCTTTAACTCCTGTTTATCTTAGTGTTCAGAAAGTGTTTTATTCATCATCTCCATGACATTAGCTGTCTGTATAATTCTGTATGAATAATTTCTGTATAATTTTCCAATTTTTTCCCCATTTCTCAATACATGTCTTCTTTGAGCACTACTGATTTCTCTAGTTTAGCCCAATTAAATGCATCAAGTGTACTCATGATGGAGAATGACGAATACCTGCATCTGGCTTGTGGGAATGATATGTATTTTTTTTGGTTCTCATTACCTACAGTAGTGTTTTTTGACGCATTTTCACCTAAAATTATGGAGAAGTAATATATTAGGACCCCTTTTAGACAAAAGTGGCAGTGCATGATCATCACTGTACACTACTATACAAATATTCATATGCTTACATGTTGTTAGGGGCGATACAGTGATTATTCCTCTCAGCATGCATCATAGGACTCCTCTCTGTTTCAATATCCTTCTTAAAACCCAGGCTTTCAACGCCTCTTCCACTATCGCATCCACCACTCTTGTTTATGCTTCACTCTCTAGAAGTGGAGGTACATTTAATTTGGGTGTTGACAGAAGAGGTTTTTCAAAGGGAAAATCTGTAAATATCAGAAAGCAAATGGTAATTGTAGATGGGTCAGTTGTTTTTACAGCGAAAAATTGTTGTAAATTAGAATATTCTTTTAACTCTTCTCCCTATAATGACTACATATGATGCCTTTATTTACATCACTAGATCTTTTCCCCAGCCTCCCCATATGTTGTTATTTGTGGTCATTATGGGGAAAGGGAGGTAGGAGTCCATGGGCAATAGAGTTAAGCTCTAAAGCATTAATTGACTCATCACAGTGAAGTGGCACAGCTTCGCAGTGAAGCAGTTCCTAGCTTTTTTCCTAGCAGTTCACTGCAGCAAAAGTGAATCATCAAATGGTGGCCTGAGACAGAGGGTGTCCGCAGCACATTTGCTTAACCCCTTTGTGAAGATACGGACATTGGTGTCCAAAATTTCATTCCTAAAAAATTCTGTAATTGAATTTCCAAATATCTTGCTTCACTAGAATAATTTTCCAAAGTCTCTGTGACACAGATACAGAGTTATTAAGCAGGCTTGTGCATGACAGGGAAAAATTGGCAATATTTGTATTCTGTACAAAGGGGTTAATCCCTGCTAATTTTTTGACCAAAGTTTTTTGTTAAGATAATTAAAAGCGTGATATTTTGTGCTGTGCCCTTCATGCTTGCGACAATCATTGCAAACCTGAGTGCGCTGTTGGGGTTATTAACTTACTAACCAGGAGAGCTCCCAGCCTTGATCCAGGTTCAGTAATGCCATTTCCCAGCACATTCCTGCTCAGTTGAAATGGGTATCAGGATTCATACAATAAGCATGCTTTTTAATGAGGAGCAAATCGCCCTCATCAATATTGAGTTCAGTAATGTGAGTGTGGCTGAGCACATCGGAGAACAAAGCCAAGTGGGACTGAATAATTTTGACAATGTCAGCCCTCTCAGAGCACGATAAATGAGATAAATGCTCTGCAAGATTGCCTGCAGTTTTTTAATCTCCCCGCCATCTGAGTTTTATGAGGCATAACTTCATCTATATCCTCTTCCTCAGCTAGAGTGACGGGAGGGTTAGGGCAATAGCCTTGGCATTATGTGTCTTCTCAACATCTCAGTCTCAATATGGTTTAAGAATGTTCACATGTGACAGGAGACATCTCCTGTGATTGGGCATGTAATCAGTATATTCACGATCACACACACTGTGTTTAAGCAAGTAGTAGTGTCTGCTCATGCCTGTGGTGTGAACCCAGGTACTGGTAAAAGTACCACAACTTTAGCACCTGATAAAAGATTCTACGCTTGTGATGGACTATGCTTAGTATTATTGACCCAGGAGTTAATCCTGCTTTGCCAGGCCTCCAGGGTTTCCCTCACAAACTTACAAGTGCAATGCAGCATAAAATAGAAATTTCACAAGTAGTCATGCTGGTTAGTGCCCTTGTGATCAGCCAAGTGTTTTACTTAAAGCAGTGGTAAAGGGCCACGTACAGTGTTACTGAACACCAATTCTTTGGGGCTGAATCCCATAGATTCCTGCACAACCTCCCGCAATGAAAAAATGAACGGCCATGACCATATTGATATGAGGTTTAACTCCTGATCAGATTTAATAGACCTAGGGAGACCAAACAAGAATAAGAAATTGATGACCATCTTGACAATTACTGGTGCTCTTACTTTCCACTGAGGGATGGCCTCTGGAAAGCAAGTGGATGCGCACATTAGAGCGAGGAGGTACTCATAAATTGCTTTTGTCCAATGTAATGGACCAACTAGACATACAGTAATCCTCTCACATGGTTCTCCTATAGCTGGAATAGGATACAAAAGAGTCGGAGGAATTCTGATTCAGATTTGCTATAGGCTGGCTACATGAAAAGATCTGCTGTGGCTCGAATCATCATTCTGTTTGCCAGGCCAAAAGAAATTTTTTACCGCCCAGCCACCCAGTCATTAGTTTTATTCATATCTAAGTGACTGGTGAATTGTTTGTCGTGAGCAACTGCACTCACATGAAAACAATTCAATCCTCAGAAACTACATTTTCAAAGACAAAAGAAAGGACTGAGTCATCCTCTGCTCGTTAATCAACGGTTGCCATAATAAGCCAGCTTCTTGACCCCTCAATACTCAAAATTAGCTCAGAATTAGAACTTTTGTTATGAGCGAGGTCTGCCTCAAGTGGGTTGAACAGTATTCATGCTGTGGGCAGTTACAAGTGGCTTGGGCATGGACTATGTGTCTGGACAATCTGCCTCCAGGTAAGAAATTTCCCAGAATGAAGGACACACCTTGCACAGGAAGACTAGCATTAACAACCCCCTTCTCATGACCTGTCATGAGGTTTAGCTTACGCTCTTCAACCCATATCTCGACAAACATGTCATATGAGGCCATGTTTAGTCTTTCACCTATTCACATAAATTTGTCTTGACAAATTCCTATTTAAGATCACCTGATTAATAATCAAACAATTTATTTACTGAATAATCAAGACTGAGACTCAAGCCTATTAGGAAATTATAAATTAAGAAATGAAAAGGAGATTACCAATAGGCAGCACTGAAAACATACATGTACATGATCTTGTAAAGGTATCAATAATACAAGTAATTAATTAATCCAAAACTTGCTCTGAATTCCATCACCCCTTTGTGACACTTTTTCAGCAGGAAAATTTATTTTGGCACTTGACTTATTCAAAATCCTTTCAGTCTTAAACAGAATGTATTCTGTATGTATTCAGAAAGCAGCTTCTTTGATGCAAAACGGCATCCCTTACACTGTAAATCTGTACGGACTGTTTTATGAGCGACAGCAATTCAGAATCTTTGAGAGAAAGATTTACTGTATTTTTACATCATCATCAATGTGGATGGGAAAATGGCTTGAAATAATGAAAAATAGTTCCAGCTGAAAATAAATTGGCCGGTCATTCTCCTGATTAACGGTTACAAATGAGCAAATTAATATTTGTTTGGGCAGTCGCACACTCGTAGCAGTGATGTGATAATAAATCATTTATAAAATGACCTACGTTTTGGCATACATCTGTAGGGCATTCAGGTATGATTCAGTCCATGTTTTATAGGCTCACTCACCGGCTGCTATACATTCCTGAGGACATGTTGGTTTTACTATAGTAGGTGCACTCACTTTACGAGGCATGTCTGTCAAATACTGTGTGGAGTTTATGTCTGCGTCCACAACAGCCAGAATTTTTCTGACTTGACTTCAGCAAGTTGCTTAGAGCCATGTGAATAGTTCATTCTGGCTTCAGTATGGGAGAGAAATATAACTAAAGGTTACTAAACCTGTGACAGCGTAACTTTTTCGGGGAAAAAAAACCCTCAATAAGCCATGAAATGAACACTGATCCAGCACTGTTTCAGACTCTGACATTTATTTCTTAGCATGTCCCATGATTTGTTGTATTCTTAACCTAGCACTCCATAATTCTTGGCTACGCATGATGCATACCACTACTTTTCAAGTGTGAGATTCGGTAACTTTTAAACTTCTTCCCTGGTCATCTCGTACCTGCCATCTTCGGTATATTTCCCATCCACTGCCAAAATGTGAACTATTTGGCAGTCATATGATGTTACTCAATGCAAATTTTAATTTCTATCCAAGATGTACGTTTGTTTTGTAAATGGTTGCAATTATTTTACAGCAATCATTTATCCACCTGTAAATGTTTACAGGCTAGTGTTCTGGGATTGGAATCTTCAAGGAGTTCATGATCTACTGTTATTCAAAAATGGTTATATATGATTTGTATTTGTGTTTTTTTTTTTTTTTTTTTTTTTGAAGCAAATAGAATTTTTAGTTGAGTGTTTTCTGTTTTGTTACATTGCAAATGATTTTGGCTACAATTTAATACTCAAGAGACGGTGAGAGGTGATGTCCTTTAATGTTTATATATTCAGCATTTTCATTTGAAAATGGATAAACTGACTTAACTAATTAATTCAGGCATCGCGATCATAATTCTGGACAAAATTTTCATCTGGAGTCACGTACCCCTTCCTTCAAAAGTTCCGCAAAATTAGGGGCGTCCAGTCTTATTTGTGAAGGGCCTGTGTGGGTGCAGCCCAGGGTGAAAGCAGCTGATTCAACTGCTTAATTGATCAGGGGGATCAATCAAGACCTCAACAATTGGAAGCAGGTGTATTAATATCAGGCTGTCACAAACATCAGGAACCACGCTGGCCCTTTATGGGAAAGATTTAACACCCCTGCTCGAAATGGAGCCATGGATTTAGAAAATTACTTTCAGCCTGCATTTCAGCTGAAAGATGATCTTTTATTCATGTCACTGCTGAAAGTCATGATATCAAACAATGCTGTGTTTATTGAGTACCTCTTCATTCTCCTCGCGCATTCTCCCCTCCTCTCTGCCTTTGAGTTATTACATCCATCATACGTCCTGAGCGCAGATAACGGTATCTCAGGGTTGTCCGGCTCACTATTCTTGACAATATCTTTTCTGTCAGTGCAAAGATGTGGTGCGAATTTGTGTTTAATCAGCAGTCCAAGTGGATGCTGAAATGCATAATGTCAAACGGAAACTCAGTAGATGATTTCACAAGGATGTGCTGTGTTTAAATTTATGAGTCAGGTTTTTTTTTTATGAATCTAAGGAGTTGTATTTTGAATATAACCGTAATGAATAAAACTAAAAAGTCTTATTTGAATTAAATACCCAATTGAAACTATTGATGCATGAAAATTCTACTTAAGAACAATAACGACATATTGTCCCTCTCTTGCTTCCCACCACTGATTTCCATCATCTGAGTGAATTCATGCCAAGGCTGTCCTGGGAGCAAAGAGGTCCTACCCAATATTTTAAAAATTCCTTGAATAAAGTGGGCACTGTGTTTTAATGAAAAATGAATAATTGCATGGTTTTACTTGTGATGAGAAAGTAAGTTTGTTCCTCGATTATTTTGGAGATACATCTAACTTGATTAAGCCTGGCCTGTCAGCTTGGACAAAGTTAACCATTTAGTTGACTAACTTTATTGCTAATGTAAAATTTATTTAGTAAGCAAGAGCCAACGCATGTTGTACCTCAAAAAAACATTGTTCTCTTTTGCTCAACTCATCGGTGACATTTTACTAAAGCGTTCACTGGAATGACAGCCAACAGATTGGTGGAAAGTTGTAGTTCAGAATTCAGAATCTGCGAAAGACATTGACGTGTTATGTCATCATTTATGTGGATGGAATAATGCCTGATAACTTTGCGATGGAATGAATAATGCCAGCTCGTTCGCCAGTCTTGGCAAATGATCGAAGTAATGCTTGGTTGCCAATTTGATGTGAATAAGGGAAGTTGCACTCTTGGAGCCATGATTTGATAATTCTTTATATTCTCACCATTATTTGGTCATAAGCCATCCTCGGGGCAATAACCTGAAGAAGACCTGAAGAAAGTGTTGGTAATCCAGTAAATCAATTATTATTGCATCATGGCTTTGAGTGTGTGACTTCCTTTCTTCACTTTAGTATTTTTGTCACAGTCAGCACCTCTCCAATGCTGGTGTATTCCTTCTCTCCTATCATGGTTTCCAATGAAGGAAGTAAATTGGAACCAGTTTGGAGTGATCATGAATTTCAAGGTTTATTCCTTCAACAGCTAGGCTTTGAAAATCCTAAATGGATGAGGTAAATTTTTTTTTCCAGGAACAACTCTGGGTCAGTTTTTCTCCTGAAATAGGACCTGTGAGTTTGGTAGAATGCAAATATATGCCAGCTGGTAGCGTGACATTTTCTTATAAAAACAAAAAATTTCAGAGATGATTTTATTTAGCCCAGGAATGCTTGCTGTATTCCTACCACACGAGGCAATGAAGGTAATTTTGGTGACAAGTATGTGGTGTCGTCTCTTGACATTTTCTAATCGGACAGCTGTCTATTTTCTTTACAGGAAGTTGCAGTGACTGTGCTGCAAAAACAGGTGTGCATACGTGTCACTGAAATTACCTTCATTCTGAAATGCTGCTCTCAGTGGAAAAAAAATTACTGTCGCTGAGTGCCAGTGCATAGACCTAACTATAATTAAATTATTTTTCTGTACAGAATGTAGCCCATTATTTTATCGTTGTTAGATCGCATGGGGGCAAGAAGCCTTGTCTTCAATTGCCACTTGATTATTACGATAATTGGAAAATGTGTTAATAAAGGAAAACGATTTAGAGCTAGCTAGGACTAATTGTTGTCATAAAGGGAGGGATCTTTGCCCCCAAATTTTCACACCAGCCTTGATTAGAGACATAAGAAATCATATAAGAAGTTATGAACTTTCATTTGGTGACCTTTGTATTGACCTTTGAAGGTCAAATGTGACCTAGTGAAAATGCAACGACTCTTATCACCAAAATGGTCACAAATGGAGCTTGGCTTTGTGTTCAGACTTCTAGGAAGTCACATATGAACATATTTCATTTTATGACATTCAACTTGACTGTCGGAGACCTTTGAAGGTCAAACTAAACATAGTGAAATCAGTATGACTGGTGTCACCAAAATGGTTGCAGATAGTCAAGCTTTGTATTAAAGACATTTAGAAAGTCTAATATGAAGTGCAGTCGGTGATGTCAACTTGACTTTCTGTGACCTTTAAAGTTTGCAATTGCATAATGAATTTTCAACGAGTTCTTTCACCAAAACTGCTTCAGAGTTTAGGATTGTGTTACAGACATATAGGGGGTAAATGTATGTGAACTTACATTGACCTTCAATGATTTGTTGGTCAAACTTCACATGAAATTTTCTTAACTTCAATCATCACTTTAAGATTGCTTGCCACTAAGTAACAGGACCCTTGGTCCTATTTTCTATTCCTAGCATGCATTTTACAATATTCAGTATTACTACTGTGGTTACTGTAATTTTTGATGTATTAAGGATATTCTTTTATCTTAAACTGTTCCGCCTGAGTGAGATTAAACATAAGTATTTGTCCTAATACAAAGAAAATATTCAGATGTGCAAAAATACTCCTTCGCCCTGCCCATTGGACTCCATACCTTTTTGTTGGCTTTATTTATTGGGTACACAAAGAAAGTGAAAATGAAGAAAGAAAATGATTTGAATGGTATGTGTTTATTTGTACACAGCTCCCCTACCTAGTCTTCAATCTTGTCACATTCTGAACCTTTTCCTAATTGTTTTTCCTCACAATCCAGCCATCCATGTCAGTTTTTCTTTTCCTAATCAGTTTTCATTTTTGAATTACCGTCACATGCTTTGCCCCTCCTTTTGTGCTCCCATTCTCACCTGCTCCCTGTTGTTAATTGTAGTCATGATTTTAGTTCCTGGTTCCATTTTCTGCATTTTTCTAGAATAACTAGTATTAGAATAACTAGTTGATATTTAAAAAAGAATCTCTTGTCAATCCTCATGGTCTTGGTGAGTGGCCTTTTCCAGTCTTTCACACATCATACAAAGGTGTGCACCTGAATGCGTGCCATGGTTTATTTCACTTGCCATCCCAGTTACTGACCTCAAACCAGTCCCTTCTACTACGCCTTTTCTGACACCACAGTAATCCTGTCCCCCCCCAGCCGAACGTCTCCTGGCTACTGGGCTTTTATCTCCATCTGGCTTTATGACGCTAGAACAACTTTGGCATTCAAAGGTTCTCTGGTTGAGTCAAAACACAACTGAATTCTTTGACACAAAGCTTGCTCAGCGCCGGTTCCTCAGCTGTTTCCGCTGACACACCCCCTAATGCAGCGTTCAGCCCATTCTGATTCAAACACCTTTACTGCGGACCACAAAATCACTACACTTAGCTAAGTTGATAAATACTGCGTTCACAATGGACGAAATTTTGAATGATGTTAAATGCATTTAGATTGGGAAGGCACAAAATTAGAGCCCTAACTCTTCACTCTGTCATTTGGTTGATATGTATGGTTATGCTCTTATGGTCATACTCAAAAGCAGGAATATTAGAAAAATAGAAATGGAAGAGAACAAGATGGGGTATTTAATGGCTTGTCGAGATGGTAATCTAACTTCAGTGTCACAGTTATGCAAAATCATTTCTATCACATTTGCTTTAGAACATGCAACTGTCCTACCATAGCCAGACACTATCTCCCACTCCTGAATATGCCGTCAATAGATCTCAGGGCTGGAGCTTTTTAATTGCTCCAGTTTGACGACTACCTTGTCAGAATTTGAGACCTCTGTTCAAACATCTTTTTTCAGTGTCATTATTTTCACGAGAAATAGCCAGGCTGTCACATGGATTGATGTCTCAGTTTTCTTGATGGACGTAATATAAATGACTGCATGCCCTTGAATGACTGAAAATATCAAAACTTAACCATATCAAAAGCTCTGGATTTTTAGACGGTGTTGGGAGGGAGAATTCTATTTATTTATTTATTTATTTATCTTATTCATTTATTTTTGCAGGTCATTGGACATAAATAATGAGTATGCATGAAAAGTCTGAAAGATTGGCCCCGACACTCCAATGTAAAAGGCCTCATCCATCTGCTCAGTTGCCCAGGATAAAACTCCCAGATTAACATCTTCCTCCATTAAGTACACTCCAGGTGGCACTTCTAAATTACCCTGTCCTCCTCTAATGCTTAAATACAGGCTTTTCATGGCAATAAATTGCTTAATCTATGCGTTGCACTGCCTTTTTAAGAGAAAAATTTACACAGCAGGTCTTTAAAGACAAGCTCTGACAGAAGTACACTGAAGAGCTCAGTCTTCATTCTGCCTGCTTTGTGCAGTTTGCTTACACTCTGACCAAGTTTTTCTTTCATTCTGACCGCTGCCATTTCAGCCAGTCCGGCTTGTCTGATTTCGCAGGGCTCAGATAAAAGCACTGCATGGAGACACACTTAGACAAATCAGTGCGTAATTAAAAGGCTTTCTATTGAAAGGCATTGAAAAACATTTAAGGCTGGATTCCTGGGTAATTCATTAATTGGTTTTAATTCAAAGTACAAAGCATGAGAAAGTAAGTGGATCTGTCCTTGGGGTTGGTTGGCCACTGCTCCTTTGTTCCTTTAGACCCTCCTTATGGACTGTACTGTAGGTTCTGATTCTCCAGGGGCATCACTTCCGCCCACCAGCCTGTTATCCTGCTAAACTAAACCACTCTGTGGGGCTGCACTCTGGCCCATATGAAGCACCCTAAAAGGCTGATGGCCACGGTCTGCTTCGGCCGTCGTCCAGTTAAGTCCCAGGGTACAACAGGCAAATCACTGTCCTTAAATCCAAAACATGTTTAAAACAAAATGGGGAAAAAATTGGCTCATGAAAATATATTTTGCCACCAGGGAAGTTAATTATTGAGGCTGTGTGCTAGAATTTGTAGTGGTGCCTGAGAATCTAGGATCTTGCCAGCAAGCTTATAGTGATGGTTTTGTTTCTGCTAAACATATAACCCTTTTTCTGGAAAAGTTGGTGAAAAATACAGATGAAAAAAAAATGTCATGTTTTATCAGATAAACCTTTTTTTAGAAATGCATTTGTTTTCTCATTTTTATGCTGACAGTGCTTTCTAAAAAAAAGTGGGACAAAGATGTATAGGAATGGGGTAGTAACATTCAGGTCAAGTTATGTTTCAACCTCAATGATATCCGTATCAAAATATAACATCAATAATTTGATACTGAACAGCAGTGGCATAGCGTTTACTGAAAATTTGGTGGAGCACAGAACATTTGCTTTTTATTTTTATTTTTACAATTTACTTTTACAATTATTAGTCCTCACTTGTTGTCATTCATTTTCATAATTAACAATAAATTCACTCAGAGAGCACACCACAGATGTTGATAATTCTCTCCATTTTCGTAGGGTGACAATCTTTCATCTGGACCTGAAATTCGGCGCATTTCAATCAGCAAATTCAAAATTGTGCACCTGTCAACTCTGACGCATATGGCATGAGTCTCACACTTTTTAGTGGCAAATCACACTCTCATGCCGTAGTCCGCAATCTTACACTTAATAACAAAAATGAAGATTAGAAATTTTAATTTTGCAAGCAAAATTATTTAATTGCCGAATCCCATTTTTTAATCAACCCACATTGTACGGAAAGTGATATTTCATTGGAACGCGGATCAGTCATTATTCAATCAATGCATATTCAAGACATTCTCACGTCCAATTGAAGTCCTTGTGCATGGAAGCTTTTCAGTTTGACTTGTGTGTTATGATAGATTTCTCCTCTAGTAACATGGACTCTGATTATGACTCCGACTTCTCACGATTTTCTTTTCTCAGGGGTTGGAAGCTATTAAATTCCATTAAAATGTTTCAAATGGTCTTTTATTTCATTGAGACAATTTAATGATCATGAAGCACAAGTCAAATTTCCTGATGTGCAGAAAAGTTTGAACAGAAGTTTCAGCAGTTTTTCTTTCGTAAAGCATAGGCCTGTTGTAAGGTAAAATATGTTTCTGTTCTGAATTAAGCCAATTATTTTGTCGCCGATAGATTGCATGGGGAGAGAAACCATGACTTTGATTGCCAATGGATAAGTATCATGATTGTCAAATGTGTTAATGTAGAAAAATTATTGAAAACAAACCAGGATTAATAATTGTTTGTAAAGGGGTCATTCCAGCTCAAATCAACCAGTGGCTCCCAGGTCACCCCTTCAGATTCTTCTGAAAAAAATCACAAATGCTCCTCTACCATATTTATGCAGGATCCCAAAATATTAGCTCTGTATCTCAAATAGTTTGGAAGGCACAGCCCCTGGAAAATTTTTTTTTCCCTATTTAACCAAACTTGCCTCTCGGTGCAACTTCATGCAAGAATATTTCCAAGTGTTTCCAATGTACACCATTGAAATCAAGTGTCTTGGGCTAACCGTGGATTTTGAAAATGCTGTCAGATTTGCTGTAGCTTGTACCTTTTTCTTCTCACAGGGCTCTAAAAATGGCCAAAAATCAAAAACGTTAAAAATTACTGCCTCCTTTGAGCTGTAATAACTCCAAGGGCATGCTAGAAAAGCAATTAATTTTTTTCTGCTGTAATGTTTTGACATATTGAGCCACATCTAGAGGACAACCACATTTATCAATACATTGGTAGAGCCAGAACAATTTAAATAATTTTCGTTGAGTTCGAAATTTTCTAAAAATTGCTTATTGTCACATCCTTACATGTGGCCAGTTATGTGACAATACCATATTTTACCATGAATTCCCATATAACTAAAGATTTTTGATGGAAATATGATGTTGTTACCAGCTTGCCTTCAAAAGTTATGATTTTTTAAATTTCATGTCATTTTAAACATTTGACACTTTAAAAAGGGTGTCTTAAATACATGTTAATATTCCATGAAAAACAGTTGGTGCACATGATATAGTCTTGACAGAGCCCTGATCTGAACATAACTGACTGCCTGGAATTACTGGTGAAAGAGAAAGACGTGAGACAGTCGGTCTGTTGAAGAACTTCTTCAGTTCTCCAGTAGGCTTGGAACAAGCAAAAAGCGAATTATATTTTATATTTATAAAACTAGAGGGCAGTGTACCTTATTTAAGGCAAAGAATAGTCAGACTAAATATTGATTTAAATTACTTAAATTAATAAAACTGCTCTTTATTGTACTTCACTTGAGTTATCAGAAAAGTTTAATTTCATTATTTTTTGGGAGCATATTTTCCCTGAGAAATTGTTGTAAATTTGGTTTTGGGTAAAGTTTTTTTTGCACTACTGTATCTTTCATTAAAAAAATCTTCTCTGATACTAGTTGTCCAAGGAAGCTGAAACTGTGTTGACAAGTACCTACCACTGAGGTCAACGAAAGTTTCGAAAGACAATTTGTCATGATTTTGATGTTTCTGACTAAAAAACAATATTCTCAAATTCCATGTTTACAAAGAGTTCATTCAATTTTATTTAAAAAAAATATAAATGATATCATATTAATGCCCCACCGAATATATGATCCACAATGTTGCCCAGTTCTTGCGGGATTCTTTGAAGAATGATCTAGTTTGGTTAAAATAGTTGAATATCCAGGTGAGCTACAATGCCCAGGGCACAATTTTTCTTTCCTGTGTAATAATCAACCGCATGAGTGGCTTTACATTCTAAATGAAATCACAATCATTACATTTATAATAGGAGGGTACACAGCTCAAGTGTTCGTGTGTTTGTCTTACAAATTAAATTCATACTGACACCCATGCTTGGTTAATAACGCTGTTACTTTATTTTTTTTATAATTAATTTTGAACCCTGAGAGAAATCTTGCCTCAGACATGGCTTCTTTCTTGTCCTTCGAGGAGCAGTGAAGGCTGAGTCGAGCGATGAAGTAATTTTGCAGCATAGTTGCCAAGGAACTCGTATTTAAACGAGGAATGTTCCAGTAAGTTCTGTTTCTGCGCACTCAGGTTACCAGATAGCCTACTGCCTGAATGCCAGCGAGCCGAAGCAATTCACCGCAGTGGAGGTGGGCCCCAACACCCAGCAGTTCACCGTTACTGGCCTGGCTCCGGAGTCGTCCTACATATTCCGCATCTCAGCCAGAACACAGCGCGGCTGGGGGATCCAAGAGCAAGCTGTCGTCATAACAACAAACACAAGAGGTAACGCGACCCGTACAACACTCAGCATTGGGTCAAAATTTTGGGTGTTTAAAAATACTGTGCTCTATATACAGTACACAGTCTTAGTCAAAGGTGACTTGCGATACAGGAGTCGCATGGGTTTGTCTTTGAGATGTAATTAAACAGCTGGTTTATGTAGTTTATGTTCTGGATGTACTGTAAGACTTAGCAGGGGCTGAATCGTTAAGGCAAGGTGAGTGGGTCAGAGCACCTTTGACCCTGGGAGGGACTGATACTGTGGCAGAAACTGCAAAGAATTTTGATACCTGTGTCACAGCGAAGTGTATCCTCCAGGCTCCATGTAGCGCTTTGTAGTTGTAGTTCAGTCACAGTGTCCATTCAAATTGCCAAATGCGCCTATGATGAACATGTGTGCATCGAACCTGGACCTTGGAGCAGTTGAAGGATGTGACTCTGGACTCTAGTCAATCATGTTTTCTTTTACATCATGAGAATCGGCCAGGTAAGTGTGCGCCTTTTACCTGGGAAAGTGATGTGACCAGGATGCACTGTGGGAGGAAGACAAGCTGGTGGAGGGAGTGTGATGCTCTGGGAAATTTTTCACCCTGGGTCATGAATTCAAGTTGACGTCTGTTTGACTGAGTGGTTTCAGCGGCTCTAAAGGAACCCGCACGATATTAGGCAGAAGGACTGATTACTGTGGCTGATTGGTGTGTGATTATGGGATTTATATATATACACTCAACAAAAATATAAACGCAACACTTTTTTTTTTTGCTCCTATTTGTCATGAGATGGACTCAAAGATCTAAAATTCATTCCAGATACACAATAATACCATTTCTCTCAAACATTGTTCACAAATCTGTCTAAATGTGTGATAGTGAGCACTTTTGCTTTGCTGAGACAATCCATCCCACCTCACAGGTGTGCCACATCAAGATGTTCATCAGACACCATGATTAGTGCCCAGGTGTACCTTATACTGCCCACAATAAAAGGCCACTCTGAAATGTGCAGTTTTGTCTCACAGCAAAATGCCACAGATGGCGCAAGCATTGAGGGAGCGTGCAATTGGCATGCTGACAGCAGGAATGTCAACCAGATCTGTTGCTCGGGCATTGAATGTTCATTTCTCCACCATAAGCCGTCTCCAAAGGCGTTTCAGAGAATATGGCAGTACATCCAACAGGGCCTCACAACCGCAGACCACGTGTAACTACACCAGCCCAGGACCTCCACATCCAGCAGGTTCACCTCCAAGATCGTCTGAGATCAGCTACGCAGACAGCTGCTGAAACAATTGGTTTGCATAACCAAAGAATTTCTGCACAAACTGTCAGAAACCGTCTCAGGGAAGCTCAACTGCATGCTCGTCGTCCTCATCGGGGTCTTAACCTGACTCCAGATCGTCGCCGTAACAGACTTGAGTGGGCAAATGTTCACATTCGATGGCGTCTGGCACGTTGGAGAGGTGTTCTCTTCACGGATGGATCTCGGTTTACATTGTTCAGGGCAGATGGCAGACAACGTGTGTGGCGTCGTGTGGGTGAGCGCTTTGCTGATGTCAATGTTGTGGATCGAGTGGCCCATGGTGGTGGTGGGGTTATGGTATGGGCAGGCATCTGTTATGGACGAAGAACACAGGTGCATTTTATTGATGGCATTTTGAATGCACAGAGATACCGTGATGAGATCCTGAGGCCCATTGTATTGCCATACATCCATGAACATCACCTCAAGTTTCAGCAAGATAATGCACGGCCCCATGTTGCAAGGATCTGTACACAATTCTTGGAAGCTGAAAATGTCCCAGTTCTTGCATGGCCAGCATACTCACCGGACATGTCACCCATTGAGCATGTTTGGGATGTGCTTGACCGTATACGACAGCGCGTACCAGTTCCCACTAATATCCAGCAACTTCGCACAGCCATTGAAGAGGAGTGGACCAACATTCCACAGGCCACAATCGACAATCTGATAAACTCTATGCAAAGAAGATGTGTTGCACTGCATGAGGCAAATGGTGGTCACACCAGATACTGACTGGTTCTGAGTCCCCAGACCCCCAATAAAGCAAAAACTGCACATTTCAGAGTGGCCTTTTATTGTGGACAGTCTAAGGTACACCTGTGCACTAATCATGGAGTCTGATGAGCATCTTGATGTGGCACACCTGTGAGGTGGGATGGATTGTCTCAGCAAAACAAAAGTGCTCACAATCACACATTTAGACAGATTTGTGAACAATGTTTGAGAGAAATGGTAATATTGTGTATCTGGAATGAATTTTAGATCTTTGAGTCCATCTCATGACAAATGGGAGCAAAAACAAAAGTGTTGCGTTTATATTTTTGTTGAGTGTACATATATATATATATATATATTCATATATATATTCTTTGCGGCATCAGAAAGCTATTTCTGGTATAATTTTGATCGAGAAGATCAGAATTCCCTCCAAACATCAAAAACACCAATTGAAAAAAATTCGTAGCTTGTTAAAATTCTTTAATTGCAAATGCATTTGATTTAAAAAAAAAAAACAAGCATACACAGGGATCCCCTGTGACTGAGTTTTGGAACCACAGATTTTGCTTGACTAGATTAGGTTTTGGCATCAGAGAGAAATATGGGCCCGTGTGACCCAAATATCCATCTTGATTTATGTGACGAAACAAAACGTTAATATCTGAAAACTGAATTCAATTTTGTATTGAGGCATGAGAAAAAATTGTATTCATTACATCTAAGGTACCCTTTGTCCAAACCACAGTTGCGCCTGATGGATAGAGATTTGTTTTATTCATTAAAAAAACACTGAATCATTCCTGCATGTTTTTCCTCTGACCAAATATGCTCATCAAGCAGTTTTAATTGGAACACCATACTAATACTAATACGGCCTCTCAGAACAGCCTCAGTTTTTCGTGGCATGGATTCTGCAAGAAATTGATAAATTGATCATGCTCGCTTGACATTATGGTCCATGTTGGCATGATTGTATCGAATCATTTCCTCATATTTTTCAGCTGCACAGTCATGCTTCAGGTCTCCTATAGGCCTTTTCGACTGACATGGTGCCGGTGCAGGTGCCGGGCCGGTGTCTGAACTTGAACAAGTACTGCGCTTTTCCACAGGAGCTCTGAGCCAGCTCCCTGAAGTTGCTGGGCCCAGAGCCGGGCACCGCTGCATCATAAACGGTATGGGTGGGGCTACATCATCAACAACAGACCTTTTGGCCGCAATTTTTTTTGACAGCCGAGTCGAAAAATAGGTTCCAATGATTTCAATGGAGCAACACCCACTGGCGGTGTCAGATTTTTATTTTTCGGCGCTGCTCAATTTCTTAAGAGTCAACACAATAAAAACGCGTTTGTCTTTTAGATGATTTAACTATTTCGCCTTGTCATGGTTAGTGGCACACCTTTAGCGGCAACCTGACATGCAGTTGTCGAAACTGATATAACTGCTTTCTAACCAATTCGCAATTTTGAAAGGAAATCCTTTATTTGGCAGGCATTTACATTATCAAGCAATCTACATTTAGACAGTACCCAACTCAAGGTACACTGGTCAGAACTTAACACTGCTAAGTTATCTAGCCAGCTAATTCGCTGCTGGGTGAAGTGATGTGAATCATAATTGTAATTTACTAAACGGCTACATTGAGGAGGGAAATTATGCCGATTGATAACGTATATTGCACAGTAACCTGAACGTTGCACTTTGCCATCTCTTAAAATAAGCTTATCGATGGGTCGTTTCAAAATTAAACGGTGTCTAGTTAAATATTTTGAGAGTCACACCCATGGCTTGCTTCTCGGTCTTGTTGTCATCCATCCATATTGAGGCTACTGACGCTTCCAGTCGGCTTTTAAAAACATTCGGTGTCAGACGCGACGCTCCACTTCACGGCCAGTGGGCGTTGGGCTTGACTCTTTTTAGACTAACTTATTTGAAGAACAGACAGGCAGCCGCAATGTAAATAAAGATTGTATTAGGTTACTAGAGACAGCTAACACAATGCTGAGATCCTATCGTTAACTGACATTCACCTATTGTTGACTGACTTCACATAATCACCCTTCATCTGGAGCCGAATCTCTCATGTTCTGTATGCCGTTAATGTTCATTACAGGACGCCAGCCTTCAAACTGAAGTGAAATCAACTAAACCCTACTTCTCAGCATTACTAATTGAACTCCAGAATTACATTGATCCAATAAGAATATTTCAACAATTCTAAAGCCAAAAGAATGACTTTTTTGTGTTAAAAAAAACTTGTGACTTTTTTCCTCTCCCTGCCTATAAATCCTTGCAATGCCTGTGTAACTCACTGAGCCCCTGTGCAACCGTTCATGTGTGTGTCTGTGTCTTTTTCTGTAAAATGCCATTTTCATTAATAAATATTTAAAAAAAACTTGTAAAGTACCAATTAAGAGTATGAAAAGCAGCAACTTCTTATGCCAGCCACTGTTATTTGCGTGATTAACCCCTTTGTGCCGAAGCCAAATTTGGCTATTTATGGGTTACCCAATTTAATGCTGTATAATTCAAGATAAAAGCTTCATAAAGAGGAAAAATGTGGCTTTACTCAGAAAAGACACTACAGCATTTAGAATTACATCATATTTCAGTTTATTGTCATGATTTTGGTTGAGAAAATGGGCTGCAAACATCAAAAATCTTCATCAGAATTCATCTTCAACATTACATTCTAGGTTACCTACATGCTATTAGCCAAATTACACAACTATCCAAGTCTCTCCCCGAAGTCTGAGATGTTGCACCGTCAAATCATCATATAATCTTGTATTTAACACAAATAAAGTTTTGAGGCATGAAATTTTATATGAACTAATGATTTTCTGGTTGAGTTTAATATGAATTTATCAATATAAATGCAGCTGAACATCGGTGGTCACCAGTAACCTCTCCAAACACAAAAAATGCCTTTTCTCCGTCATAAAGTTTAGAGTTTTGTCCATTTTTCTTGTAAGTCCCCCAAGCCAGCACACACAGTCAACAAATAAACCGCTGATTAAATGTTCAGGACATTCGCTCTGCAATGAAACCGGCAGTTCTGACGTCCGAGCTCGCAAACTCATTTCAACACTTATAAGGAACAAGAACAACTCACTAACTCAGTGATATCTGAATTCTGAAATATACCTCATTTTAACAGAATAGACATTCCACTTTCAGGGAAGATAAACTATACATTTCCTCCCTGGATTCAACAGAACCGTGCAATGAACTTACCAGGGGGTCCATCCAAATGCATGGGAAGTTCACTTTTTAAACAGGGAAAAAACCTTTGCATTCGACTTTGTAGAATACAGTATTCATTCCAAAATGAAAAGCAAAAGTAAAAAGCAAAAGAAGCCTAAGCTTTTCCACGAATCCCTCCTCCGGAGACCGATGTATCCAGTAGAAGGAACCCTCCAGTCCTGTTCCGTTCGAAATAATTCCCATTGACCATGTCCGTATCTCATTTAAATCCTGTAAATGTAACTGAACACTTCAAGGCCAGTTTTGCGAGCCTTTTTTTTTCTCTCTAAATCGCGCCTAATTCAGCCACGTAATGTGCGCAAGGTAGACAAGATGCAACCGAGCATGCTGATACGCATAGGCTTGTATGCTCCGTGTTTGTCCAATCAATGTGTTTCCCTTACTGTAGAATGTTTAAGCACTCAGGAATTGGATAAAATACGAGCCAATCAGTAAATTGTTACCAGGGAAATTTCACGTGGGCATGAAGTGTAATTGTGCAGTTACGAAGAAGAGCCTGAGTGTACATATTCGAGTGAATAGCTATCAACACCAGTGCTCGCGAGGACATAAGGAAGTGCTGAATTTGGCGATGAAAGAATCTACACGTAAATCCACGGTATGAGGGAACTACGCATTTTTTGAAAGAGATGACTGTAATTGACAGTAGAATGTGAGAGAATCAATACCATGTAGAATTTTTTGCGTCAGAAAACTGAGTTTTCTGAACCATTAATTGGAATACCATTGGCTCACTGTTGCTAAAGTGGTTGCTACACAGGACAACGATTTTTTCTGTCACAATTGATCATTTTTTTACTCCGCTGTATCAATACTATGGGCAAGGATATTGACCAATTTGCACATCAAGCTTAGCTAAGGAGTTTAATTCATGCAACTCCTGAAAAACAGGGATTGGAGGGAACTTCTCCATACTCTCAATCGTGTTTCAGCTCTGCCTGCCTGTGAATATTCAATAACTGATCCGGGGCATCTAGTGGTCGAGTACTGTAACTACGTCCTTAAATTTGCAGTTCTATAGATGCGAGCGTCTACATCTGCAGAAAGGGGTTACGGTTGCTCGTGAACAATTTACATTGTAACTATAGTAACATGCAAAACATTCTATAGCACTCATTTGGTGCTGCAGGCTGGTGCTGAAAGGCACCACTCTTGGGCTCATTCAACACCAGCACCAGCACCAGCACGGCCTTGGTGGAAAAGAGATACTATTGTACCACATTTGAAAGGCGCTCAGGTGGAATCAGCTGTGGTGAAAGAGCAGACCTGTGATGTTCACCGGACTCATTGTCATGTTCATGGAACAAGTATGAGGCAACATCTCTGTGATTTGCGGAATTATTGGGCTGAAAGTAGTCATTAGGACTTGGGTAAATTGTGGCCATACATTTATTTATTTATGTAATCTTTAACCAGGTAAAAAGCAGTTGAGCTAAAAAAAATATATATATATTTTTTAATGGTGACCTGGCCAGGAAGGCGGCAAAGTTGGACATCGAGAACATGCTGATTACATGTTACAGAATACAAAACATAAATTAGAAACGTAACAAAAAAACTGCGCTCAGAGAGCGCAGACCTTCGCCAGGGGGGCAGCAAAACTCAAAAGCACGGCGATTGGCCCACTGGAAAGACTTAAAATCTTGAACTTTGGCGTATATCTCAGCAGTACTTTGGCCTAGATATGCCAAATTTTACTCACCTGTTCCTTGACTTAATACCCACCTTCTCTGAAAATTTCATGAAAATCTGTCCATAACTTTCTTTTTTTTTTTAAATTTGGCATCTCCAATCCCACCCGAATCTGGAATGCCCAATTGGTGAACTATGTACAAAGCTTGCTCGTATGCGACCCCTTGCTGCCAACTCAGGATACTGAGATAGGCACGTGCTTCGGAGGACTCACTGTCAACCAATGATTCTTATACACTCTTGGTTGAATCCTCGTAAGTTCAGAACGAGGGCGGAGGATACCCGAACATGAACAAACCCAGAGTCTTCCTCACGAGCGCTCGTCTGGCCAACAGGAGGCGCTGGAGCAACGAACAAAGATATTATTGTATCCCCTAATCCGGCCGTCCCTTCCCAATTTGGAACCCTGTAGCGCGATGGCCAATTGTGCGCTACTCTGAAAAAGCTGCCGACCCCTGCCGATGGGTACGCCGGGGCTTTACCCGCAACGTGATAGTTACCTCTGCGCTGCAGCGCAGTGCCTTAACCGAGTGAGCTCATCTGTCCATAACTTTTTGAGTTATTTTGGAAACCAACAGACAAATAAACAAACAAACCCAGGCAAAAACATAACCTCCTTGGCGGAGGTAAAAGTAAAAAAAAAAAAACACTAATGTCAACATGTCGAGAAAAAGGGTTGCAAATGCATAAAACATACATAGCACATACAAACAGAGTGCACCGAGATGAGTCAAAATGGAATCATTGAGTTTCCATAGGACCCAACTTTAATGACTGAGAGGTCAGGATATCTTATTACAAAGAAGGTAACTGTCTAGTAATTTCAGCTGAGCGTATTCCAGTGACACTCTTTAGAAACAAAATGAAGTAGAGATAAATATGTTATAATATATGGGTAAAAACAGATTGAGACGGTGGGGACTCATCCATCCATCCATCCATTTATTAAGGCCGATGTTCTTCGCACTTATACATGTGGCCAATGCTGAATTTTTTTCTTGGCCACACTTATAAGTGCGCCAGTTGATGACCATTCCAGTGCCGCTTATAGAAAGTACCGCTTAAAATAAGTTTAGCCAAGAAAAAATTTTTAGCTTTGGACACACTTAAAATAAGTGTGGGCAATGGAGAAATGTGCGTCATGGCCACACTTATAAGTGCGTCTGACGCGGATTTCGATAAAGTCTTGTGCTTGGACGCACTTAAATAAGTGCGAATAGTCATTTCGATTTATTAATGAAATACATCAAACCTCTGCTGCCCTCCAGTTTTCCACCTCAACGGTGTTCACGGCAGCAGCAATAGTTTTCCAAACTGCAGCTTTCTGGCCACTCTTAAGGCTTCCAAAAAAAGTTTTTTTTCTTTCCTCCACCTCGGACGTGATAATTTATATTTCTTCCTCAGTGAAGTTCTTTCTTCTTTGCCGTCTTTCGAGAGTTCTTGTCATAAAGTGGGCAGGACTGTGCCTCCCGGAGCACAAATTTATTGGGGCGTGTCATGTACATTACGATGGTTCCAGCCCCCAGATTTATCAACGCCTCACCAGTTCTACACTGAAATCAGCGATGTACACACTTTTAGAAAATCAGACGTGACACCTGGCAAACGCTAATATTTACACCAGAATCTACACCAGATCCTACGCAAGTTTGATAAATGAGGGCCAATGACTTTCAAATCATACCAGTCGGTATTTTATTCACAATAGAACAGAGATAACATTGCAGATGTTGAAACTGAGAAATTTTACCATTTTTCCCAGAAAATGAGCTCAATTTAAATTAGATGGCAGCTACAGGTCTCAAAAAAGTTGCAGCCAGAAAATTTGTAATAAGCTCATTTTGTGGATAAAAATGTAAAATGTCTCAGTTTCAACATTTGAAATGTTATCTATGTTCTATAGAAAATAATATTGGCTTATGTGATCTGAAAGTCATTGCATTTTGTTTTTATCCAAAATTTACCCTTCGTCCCAACTATTTCAGAATTGGGGTTGTACAAACCAAATACTACCACCTTCAGGGTGTCAATAGAGAGGGAAGAAACTTCAGTATTGCTGAGTGCAAATAACATTGCCTTAGTTTTGTTAGCATTTAAAAGCAATTTCATCTGAATTTCTGTGACACAGTGACTTAAATCAGACTGTTACATGGCAACCACAGTCACAGAGGTAGCAGAGACATTTAAGACATTAGCATACATACTTATATTATGGTACATTGAGTGTTTCAGCTGGTCACAGCTGTTATTAATGTACAATCATAAAAAGAGAGGAGGTGCCAGAATAGATCGTTGGGGAACTCTATCCAAGACAGGTTCAGCAACAACATTACCAAACGTGATACACTGCTCACGGTCAGTCAAATAGGGATGGGATGCACACGGTTAGTGGCAATATTTGTGTTGTCTATGATATCTAAATGATGATTGTTTGTTATTAAGGGGCCTAAACTGTGCCAAGAAAACGATTCCCATCGCCATTATACAACCACGACCTGCCTGAAGTGTTACACAAAGAGGGTAGGGCCCATGGCCACGTTGCTGGCACAAACCTCTGGCCATACCATCTGTATGTCCTCTGTCATTATTGGTGCCCATCCACCTCAGTTTTTCCGCACATTAGAAATTCTGAGCTGCTTTCCTGGTCACCAAAATTGTGATAAGCGGTTATCGGAGTTACTGTAACATTTCGGTCAATTTAAACCATTCTCACCTCTCTCTTTCTGTCAATCTCCTCTGACCTCTGTCATCAAGCCATTTCCATCCGCTGCTGCTCAGTGGCTGTTTTTAGTTTTTGGCACCATTTTGTGTAAACTCCCGAGACTGTTGTGGGTGAAGATCCAAGGCAAACAGCACTGTCAGAAATTGAAGCATTTTTCAGAAAACTGCAGCAGAGTGAAACAAAAAAGAGGGGAGTCCTGCAATCCAATGTGCACATGGGAGCAGCAAAGGTGTTGATGTTTTTGGGCAATAAATGCTGATTTATGGTGGCTTTATAAACTCTCTAGAGATGGCTTAACATTAACAATGGGTCTAATCAATACTTGTTTTGTTAACTGGGCGGCATATTGAAGAACCTTCATCCATTATGACTCCCATTAGAGCAAACAATTGGATATTCTGTCTATTGGGTTTCATTTCAAAGTCAATGGGGATGGCTAGGAAAGCAGAGCAGTGTAAATAAAGGAGGAAGAATAGAGAAAAGGAGGGAGGAGATTGGGAGAGGAAAGAGACAAAGGATAGAACAGGGTATGCACCATGTGACCTCTCCCACCAACCTGGGTCAGGCAGATATGCGGCTGAACTCTCCCTGACATCCACATTTTCTGGAGTATATGATGTAAAATGACTGTTTGACAAATGAGTCGTGACTATACAAAGACTGCATCAAATGAACTTTACACTTTTTTTTCCAGATAAGGTAATATCATTAATTATGCATGAGGCAATATAATTATCAAATTTTTCTCTCCAGAGGTCGACTTAATAAATCTAGATTCTAAAGTCCCTCACTCAAGCCTTTTGCCATTTTGTGTTATTCATATTGTGTCTCTGCTCTTTTTGTGATCTCTATGTCCACTTCCATATATGCAGGTGTTAGTCAAGGGGTTTGCGGTGCCACAGCACATATTAAATCATCTTCATTCATCAGATCAGGTGTTTTAGTGCTTGAATACTTCAGGGCTGTGTGGCAGCCCATTGTCTGAAGCCCCCAAGATGCTTGACTTAGAACTGGTTGATTTGTAGTTCAAGCCTCTATGTTGCAACGATGAGATCAATGGTCTTTTTGGGGCCTTGATCTCATTGTTTTCAAGGGATTTGGCCACTGCTCAGTCTATTTTCCTGTAAATCCTGTTAAATAAATAACTGCAATGAACTGCAATGAAACAGAAACTTCTGCTCTAGCTTGTTCCTCAGAGATTAAGTGGAAGAGTCATGCCATAAGTCTTGAGCAGTTTACTTTGTCTTCTCATCACCTCTACAGTAGGCCCATCAACATATTATTTTGGTCAGGAAGCATGGTTTCAGGGCCATTGTTAAAAAAACATTCTTCAAAATATTTGGAAAAATACCCTTTTTCTGACATTCCCGAACCGAGAGAAGATCTTCAATACCATTTTCATCTCTGTATGTCCGAAGGTTCAGTTTCTATGGGTTGCATTTCCTGTTAGCTCTGAGCAAAGACTTGAAATCGAGAGGAGTCTTTAGCCTGGCTCCATCAAAGTGAAAAAATAAACCTTGCAGCAAGTTGTCTAACTTGCTCAATGTGTATTTGAATTACATGACTTTGAATAGTTTTTCTTTTTTTTTTTTTTTTTTTTTTAAGAGTCATTTCAGGAGAAGTTACATGGTTCAAACTATGACTGCTGAACACATACAGTGCTAAACAAATTTATCAGATGACCTACCATAAAAAATGAGTAAACATGAATATTGAAGAAATTTGTCAAAAACTTGTTTAAAACTAAAAATGATATTGTTATTTCTTTGGCAAATAATGAACTGAAACCACAAAATAGTCCTTATTTACACAAAAAAGAAAAACAGTATTTTGGATGGCTTCCTTTGGACTTGATAACAGCTTGCATTTTTGCATTGAAATTTTTATGTTCAGAAATAGAAAAAAATAACTGTTTTTTTGGCATCTTAATCCAAAAATAATAATGTGCTTAACATTTTTTTCTGCTTTTTTTGTAAAATCGTAAATTCGAAAACAATAATTATATTTTAAGATTAAAAATATAATTTCAGTTAAAGAGCTTACACATACTGATGGATTAACCATTACAGAAACATACAAATGATTTTGGTAATTACCAACACTGTTAATTTAGGGCAGCTGTGGCATAAACCTTACATTGGGTGGTGGTCTAATAAATTTGTAAAGCACTGTATATCCTTCTATCCTCACAGTGATCCATGCACCACTGGAGGTATAGGTAGATCTGGCAGTAGTTCCTCATCTGTTTGGACACTCAGGCTCTAACCAATAAGGTTCTGGATCATTTTCGCTCCGGGGGTAAAAAAAAAAAAAAAAGGTATTTCTTCAAAACCGTTTGGTGTATTTTTTCAAAGGCCTCTCTGTCTCCTTTAGATCATCCTGATCCCCCAAACAAACTTAGTGTGTCCCAGGAGGAAGTGCTCTCCCGCTGGCTCCGCCTTCGCTGGGTCCCAGGAAGGGATGGCTCCTCGCCTGTGCGCTACTTCACCCTGCAGATTCGGGAGCTGTCCCATGGAGACTGGCGCACCTACTCCTCTGCCATTCAGCCAAACAGTACCTCCTGGGAGGTACAGGGGTTAGTGCACCCCTGCTCGTCTCTCCAACATGCCTGACACACACACAACTGTAATCTCACCTGCCACCTACGTCAGGCATTGAGGTGAGAACACTGCGTCTTCATTTTTAATGAAGAGAGCAATGATGGGCTCTACACGAGTGGGAGTATGTAACTGCAAATCCTGACAACAGATGGACCATATGTCAGCAATAGTTTGTAGACTTTTGCCTCTACTCCATTTATACCTAAAGGGAGCCCACAAGTCTTGTCAGAAACTATACAATCACTGGCAGCTTAGCACTCTCTCTGCCTACAGACATACTCTGATCGCAGGAGTTCCTTAATTTCTATTTCTGGTCACGGGCAGGTTGTGCGCACCTTTGCCATGCTGACAGATGGTAAAACAGATCAGAAACACTCGTGTTTTTGAGTGGCAGAATAAAAAAGTATAATTACGCTGTAGTGGATGGTTCCGCATGGTGTGAAGTACATGATAAGCGAGATGCAGCTTGCAGCTTTAGAGAGTCCCCAAGTAACTTTCATACGTTGAAGTACCACATTAAATGTCCATGGTACACATGGAATATTTTGTAATTTCCCAGTAAATTCATGCCGCATGGTTGTTGGTGCTAGAGTAATATAGTTGCACGATTACAGCAGTGGTAATTGCGGAAGTGGTTGCTATTATGGTCATGCTGTATTGAACAGTCTTGGATAGCAGAAAAGCCATATGTTAGAGTGAAGACACAGAAAAATGAGCATCATGAAGAAAAATATTTTGAGGGGTCAGAGCACAATAGTTAGGTCCATTTTAGAAGTATTGAGATAAATGGATTTTTAAGTTTGCGAGTGTTCTATTAAATCAGGTATTTTATATTAACTTTATATCAATCACTCTTTTGCTGTATGGTTCAGAAGTACTGTATATTGAACGTTTTTATAGATTATGGTAATGCAACATTATGGCCAAAATTGCCAAAATGTCTCGTCTGCGCTCCAATAATTCTCGCACTTGATGCGACGTAACACAATGATGATAGCTTAATGCTAATTTCTTTGCAACGGAAGACAGATGATTCTACAATACAAGTCATGTTCATTCATCAAAATATTAATGTGTAATTCATTTAAGCAGATTTTGTTGGACATACAACAAAATGAAAATGTGAATTCTGCTTTAAACTAAGGCAAATGGACATATAGTGATTGTGCTCCTAGAATTGGCTGATAGAAAGCTGTGACGGTGGTAAAAATGTCATGGTTTGGGAGCTTTGAGAGCTGTTTGTTGCTCTGGTCCGGGACGATATCGTTTTGCTCCCCATCGAATTCCTGTACCAGCTGGCATTGATTGGGGCCGTGGCCCGAACTCTATTTAAGCTCCTTTTTCGCCTCGCTCCCGTTGCTAGTGTCAGTTCTACTTTGGCGCTTTAGCCGGTAAGGTTCTCTAGAGAGATTTTGTCAAGGACTAAGTTGCTTATCAGGAATTGTGTTAGTGAGTAAGGGAGTTGGTTTATTTCCCTTTTCTTTTGTTTTCCTCTAGCTGGCCTGTTTTTTCTACCACGGACGACAGCAGGTCCGTTGGTATATATTGAGCCTCGTTATTTTTATCTGCTTTTAGTCTCTCAGCACACTGTGAGTGTTGCCTTTTATTTCTGGCCGCTGCTCTTGGCGTCCACTGCCAGTACCCATCACAAAAAATCTCAAAATCAAAAACATTTGGACACATCACCATTGTACTCCAAACCCTCAATATTTTCTTCTCTATTTTGTTTCTGATCCCACATCCATCTTCTATCTCAGGTAACAACTCCATCACCCTTTCCCCACCCAGTGTGAGAAAGAAGCTGATATTACTGTGGCATGCTCTTCGTCCTTATACAGCAGTGGCCATTTTATAATTTTAATCTTCATCTCAAAATGGTTCTTGTCCAAATTAGTCTCTTATTTGCTATGTGTTAAAATTTCTGAGACTACTTCATTATTAAGACTTGAAATTGCTGTTCTTCGCTAGTTATTTTCAAGCCCCAAGTGATTTAGAAAGGAGGAAATAGTCTTGCAGTCATTGCTAAATTGAAATTCATTTACAGCCATGGTTATTACGCCTGCCCCTGGGAAACTGACGTTTCATGCCTTCCCAGGGCTTCATCATGGTGGTCATGACCTTGCTCTTCATCTTTTACTCGTCCATTTGCCTGATCTCCAAGTGCTCGGTACTCAAGTACTCATTGGACGAATCATTGAAGTTTGTCATGTCTGTGCAAGGATTAAGTGCACCCTGGGGTTATGCAGGGGGAAAAAATCCTAATAGCATTTTTATGGATCTACTGGGAATTTATACATTTCCTTTAATTTCCTTTTGTCATTGACTTTCCATTGGCTTGACATGTACCTTCATGTTTTCCCATAGGCTTTCTGTCAAATACATATTCACTTTCCTTGTAAAGCACCAATTAATTGATTAATTTGTCAAGCTTCAGTTAATCCATGTACTTGTTTTTTTATTCAACAGTCCCATTGCGTTCTTTTGTCAGTGATTTGGAATGTGATCTTGCCTTTGTTTTGTGAAGTCGATGATTGTGAAATATGTATGAACTTGACTGTTTATATGGTGAGGGCAAATAAAATATGTTGTTTGCTCCATAAAACACCAGACTCTAATTAAACTGAATGCTTAAAACTCTGTTACAGAGGGAGAGGTGAATGCAGAATACAAATGTACTTCAGCAGGGAAAAGATAGCTTCAGTGGTCAGAACTATGGTCTGGGTATTGTTCAAAATGCGTTGTTGAGAATAGCTTTGCAGGACTGAGTTTTGGAATGACAAATATGTTTAATTGAAAGTTTCCCTTTTTCATCTGTTTTTCACAGTATTGATGTTACGGCATCAAAATACCTGTAAGACTGCTACATTTCTGAAGCAGAAGTAGGAGACTGGGAGAGATTTGCATTGGATTTCTTTCATCTCTTTATAGTTTCATGTCTTTGCTGTAATCACTCTCATTGTAAATGTTTTCTGTAAGGCGCAAATTATTTATGTTCCGAGTGCAATGGAGCGAACACGACAGCAAAACTGTATCTCTCACACTGTCTCGCTTTCTCGTTTGTTTTGTATTTTGTGTCGGCTCATTCATTATTTATCGCATTCCGTCTGCTGTTTCCTCACCACCCAATTAAGGAAATGTCTCCTGAAAGAACTGTGTGAAATGTTTGTCTGGCATGGCACTGGAAAGCAGGTGGCCTTCACATGTAGAGAGGAATTGCCTCTGGAAGAGTGTGAAATAGCCTGTATGCTGTGCCCTCTTTGCAGACTGAAGCCCTTCACGTCGTACAGGCTGAGGATGATGGCAACCAATGACATTGGAAACAGTGCCTACAGCAATGAGACAGAAACAGTCACTACTTTACAAGATGGTGAGCTGAGCCAGTCTGCACAGACAGGTCCTTGTTTTCCGGAAGGTTTCACATTAATTTGAGTGACGGGCAGCGAGGTATATTGCATTGTCTTCTGGCTCATTTTTTGCTCTCTGAGTGTGGAGAGCTGGGATTCAAAAGTCCTAAGAGACAGGTGGAATCTGGCCATAAGTCTTGAGATAGTGACACAATTTTTTTTTATCATTTTGACTCTGTACACCACTACGGTGGATTTGAAATAAATTCATAATTATCCGAAGGGGAGACTTTTAAGCTTTAATTTAATTTCCAAAAATGTCATATTTATCACGCAGGAATTGCAACCATTTTCATGCAGAATCCCTTCAGTTTTTGCTCAAAATTATTTGGACAAATTAACTGTAATCATGTTTTTCATTGTAATTTTAAAGAGGAACTAAAACATACCTGACTTTTTTTCCAGTTTTGGCAGTTTTAGGTACTTTATATTACTCTTTCCCCAAATACATTTGTAAAAGAGGCTCGATTGTTCTATTTGCGTTGAATAACGATGATCAAAAACCAGCCCAGCTGCAATGCAATTTCCTCAAGTTTCGAGAAGCTAATTAACTATTAAATTATGCATGTGACGTTGTTCAGAAACTCGTTACAGCTGTCGATTAGACATGGATATATAAATGCGTATGCTCTATGCAAAATTTCTGACTATGTGCCTCTAAAACCGTTTTTCTCACCCAAATCTCTCTAGTTGATCTATTTTTGAATTATTTAATCCATAATCTACCATAATAACACAAAAATATTGATACTTCAAGCCCTTGTTAATTCCCCTTTTATACTTGGTTGAAAATCCTTTGCTGTAAATAATTGCCCGAAGTCCAAAACCCACAGACATCAAAATATGCTGCATATCTCTTCTGAAAATGCTCTGTGAGCCCCTTCCTGTACTGTCCCCAGGTCTTGCTTGCCCTTGGGTCATTTGCCTGCAGTTTTAGCTTCAGAAAGTGAATAGCATGCTCCTTTAGATTCAGGTCAGGAGACCGACTTGGCCATTTTCAAACAGTCTTGTTCTCTGCCTTTAAAAATTGTTAATTTGCAGCGTACCTTGAGTCAATATCTATCTGTGAAGCTCTATGGAATGAGCTTTGAAGTATTTAACTAAATCTGAGCAGATGATATAGCCCTGATGAATTCTTAATCAATCCTGCTGCTTTTGTCAGCAGACTCATCATTAAATACAATGGAACTGGTTCCAGTGGCTATCATAAATATCCATATTTGACCATACTTCACAAATGATGTGATATGCTCTAAATCATGGGCAGTTCCTTCTCTTCTCCATGCATCCAAAGCCGATCTTTGTCTCATCAAAACGTAGGATATTTTTCTAGAACTGTGCAAGGTTTTTTTTTTTTTACTTGTCTTCTTTGAGACCTTTCCTAACATTGACACCAATCAATGTTTACCACTTTTGAGAAACCCTCTGAATTTCTTTCCGGTGAAGTCTTCTCTTGGTTGCTGACACTGAAGCAGTTATACTGATGTCATATAGCGAGTGTTCGTTTTTGATTTAGCCAGTTGTTGTGCAGAGGTCTATCTTCACCAGGCAAGGAATTCTTCTGTCTTCTCCACAGTTGTTATCCGTTGTCTTTGGGCTTCCTGACTCTCTGGATGTCCTTTATATTTAAGAACGAGCCAAATAGTTGATTTGGCCACAGCTGTTTTTGTCATTTCTCTGAAGCTTTAGTTTTTACTTTTCAGTCCAATGATTGCTTGCTTCGCTGGCAGTGGCAGCTCCTTCAGCTTCATATTGAGAGTTTACAGCAACAGATTCCTAATGCAAAAGTTGATTTCCTAACTTCAAATCAACCCGATACATTTTATATGCTTACTTGTAAATTAAAGAATGAGGGAATTACTTACACCCGGCAATGGGAAAGCTGTATGGCCAACTGTCCAGTTTCTTTAGGTCCTCTAAAAAGAGGTCACCGCCTATGAAGAGTGCTGTAATTTCTCCTCCGTCCACCCATATTGGAAGTAAATAGCCCTAAATTAAAGCTGAAAGTCTGTTCTTCGATCTTATATGGACCTGTTGTAAATGATACTTGTTTGTAGTAAAAATGTACATTGACATTTATTTTTACATGTAATTTTAGACAGTTACATTTACAGGGTCCGCTTTACAGAAAATATTTACAAACCCTTATTCACTGACCTGTGCAGCTAATGCAATCCGATTATTAGTTGTCAAAAAGTATTTATTTATTTATTGATAAGTTCATTTTAAATGGCTGACTTGTTTACATCATTACTTTTTTCTGCTTCAGAGCAGAGATTGATGCCCCTGCAGTACAGTGACACGTAATCACGAGTTTGAACTGAATATGGACTGCTGTCAAAACATTTGTCGTAATGCTTTTTGAGATATGCAGCTGTCTCTTTGGCTTTGTCATCTCACACCTGCGAGCATTTACGTATGCGCCAATTTTAAACTTTTCTGCATTGTGCCAAAAAAGTTCACCTCTCAGTATGAGAAATTACATATTTGAATTTAAACGGTTTGCTTGTTTGAGTGAAACTGTTTGCAAGGGCAGTGCATGTCAACCTGTGACAATTCAATTCTATGTGCTTTGCTGACAGTTCCTGACAAACCACCAGTCATTCTCAGCGTGAAGCCATCTACTACCACTTCTGTCCTGGTTCAGTGGCAGGTAATATCCCAGCCTGTCCTAAAGCTTTTAGGTGCCAGATGAGGTGTACAGCAAACATTAGACTCTGAACATCCTTTTGCTGAAAGCGATGGGATTCTGGAGCGCTGACTGAATCTTGGGAAGAAAACAAACATACCAAAAAATGACTGTTCTCGGGGTTAGAGGGCCCTCAGCTGTGTATTCCGATGACTAAAATGCATTTATCATCATTAGTTATCATCACATTATGATACTGGCATAATTTCCATGAGCGCATGCATATATAATAGCACATTAACTGAAATTAAATTAATGTTTCTGGGGGAGCTCTAATAAGGATGGAACCATGGGGAGTGTTTCAACTGCGCACGGCAAGTGCTTTCGAAGGCAATGGCTCCCAACGAGGGCGATTTATGGAGTGCTTAGTACTTTCAATCAGACACTTTTCCCGCGATTTATTACTCATGCAGCAAGCCCAGGCATCTATTATTGTGCATTATCACAGGCGTGCCTTCTAAAATGCCAAGCAAAATGCCTGTTAGAGATAAGCAAGGCCAGGCAGATTAGTATCTTTGTGCCTGTAACAGTATTCAAACATGCTTGTTCTTATTATAATGATGCAGGCACATATTTTCCTCGCTTTTTATTATCTGTTTTACCGTGTTTAGATTTTGTCCCTTTCCTTGGCTGATAGAACCTTCATCAGTATTGGACAGGACTGGTTGATACAGGAGTTCTCTCAAATAGTTGTAGGTGATTGACATTTTTATTGTGTACCAGTGGCGGTTTATATATGGGAGCTGTTTAATGGTGATGTGGGAAGTGCTGAGCTGAAGTAAATTCTCTCAGGACAATAGAAATAAACAGCTCCAGCCACTTGCAGTGTTCACTTCCACACAATCGGGCACGTCAGAACGCTTTAGCATTAGTCCCTCAGCCCTGACACGCTAGCCAGCATCCACAAACCTCTCTCTTTCTCTTTGTTCATTTATTTTGCTTTCAATACTTGGCTCTGGATGATCAAAGCCTGCAATAGTAAATTGTGTTTGTTTTTTTCGTCACATATTTAAGCGCTTAAATGAGCTAACGGCAAAAATAATAACTTCACAGTGATGTCTCCCAGCTCCGTTTGTGATATGGGTCATTCCATACTAAACTGTACAATTCACTGAGTTGCATGAGTATGGTAAATAAAAATCTTTTGAAGAGAATTAAATGATTTGCATCATTCATGTTTATTCACTCCCGGATTGAAGATATACATAAGAAAAAAACAGTCATCGGTCCAACAGCAGCAGAAAAAGTGGTGTCCTGATGTCAACCAAGGCATTGTGAAGGACATGCTTTGTTTCAAAATTTGGCAGCCAATTTCATGAAATGCTCATGACATGTCTGTTGATACTTCAAAACGAAGTAAAATGAAATATTGCAGAGAAGTACCTATAATAACGGTTTCAATTGTCTGCACTAAATTACACAGGCTTGTCTGATCAGAAATGCTATTTGAAATGACCGTTGTGGGGGTAACCATTCGCGTCCTCACGTGTTACGTATAGATCTGTGGGTTAATTTGCATAATAACAACAACAAAAACTGTATAAGAAACAAGACAACAACACTACATAACAAATGACAAGACTAACTCTAACAACAAACCAGCAACAAAAGGAGTTTTCGCTTTCTGTCGATGCAGCAAGTTAAATAGGGGAGTCGGCCGCCTTCTGATTGGCTAACGGAATGGTTGGACTGATGTGGAAACGCGTAACAGCTGGAGACCCAATGAAAATGATAGTGAGAAAACAGCAGAAGGAACCAAACGACACACAGCCTACGCAGAGATTACAACAATTAAATATACGCATAAGCTAACGTGCGTAACAGTGTGCAAATAGCGTAAAGATGACTGCGGTAAACTAAGGTACTCAGTTCCTGCATCAAAATTTCACTAGGCGTCAGAAAATCATATATACCATGCTTTTAAAAATAATAATTGAAAAAACAAAAATGTTCCGTGTCCTAATATCATGTTACGTCCATTACAACATTAAGAAATTATGCGTAGATTGCGTCCTGCGCATAGACTGTATAAAAAGATGAACGCAGCACCCGGATCTAAAAAATTTGGATTATATTTATTGGCCAGCAGGTGGCGACGTTGGTGGTTGCAGAAAGAAGTTCAATGTTACTGAAGTCCATGAGAAAATGACACAACTTTGCCACCAGATTTATTATTTCATTCTTATTCTTTGAAATGCCTTCTTGTGAATAAAATAATATGTTCCTTTGGTGATTGAGAGCAACAGGTAACCAGTCACAAAATTTTAACAATGCTTTGTACTGAAACCAGGTGAACAGAATACAAACATTGTGGACAATAGATATGAAAACTATTTACTGACCGTAATTGTCCATAAATGTTACGGATAGACTGAGGCCATTTATCATACAAAAGAAGTGACTTTGAAATGTATCTGATTTTCAGGAATTTTTTGTGTCCTCGTTACACCCACAACGCCTGCCACTTTATGTGGTCACTGAAATGAATTGATCATTCGGTTTATCTTCTTGCTTGCTTCTTTGTGATGCCCATGGATGGGGTTTCACCACTGCAATGAAAAACTTAGGAAAAGATATATTTGAATTGTCATCATCATTGTAACAAATTTGCACAGTTCACTATGGAATGACCCATACAGTTACTTAGTGCTGAAAATGGTCAGCTTTCTTTAATTAATGCCCAGTCCGAGTGGGAGCTTCCTCCCTGAGGAAACATTAATTAGCAGCTGGGACTTTGTCCAATGACCCACATGATCCCAGGTCATGTTTCCAAAATGTTACGGCCATTCAAACAGGACTCCGTGCCGTGATAAGTTAATTACTTCAAAACTTGGTGATTTTTTTTTTCTCCTCAACTTGCCTACAGACACAGCGTACTTCAAATTTAAGGTCTCATCTTTTAGTCACCCTGTACAAATGATTCCCATGTGATATTCCACACCCTTCCGGGAAATGGACGAATGAGAGTATTTTTAATAATTTTCTTTTTTCCATTACAAAAGTGTCTGACATAATTTAACCACATAGAAGTTGTCCATATTTAAGTTTGATCCCAACCTTTTTTTACAGGAACCCACAGACGAAAGCGTGAATGGAGTCCTGCTTGGATACCGCCTGTACTACCGCGAACTGGAGTACGATAGCATTCCACCGAATTCAAAGATGGCTGCCAGCAGCTCCTCTGCACATGCTGACATGACGGGTAGGGAAGGCCCTAGAGTATGGAGCGGAGTACAACAGCCTACTTTTACCTTTGACATGTCCTTAATTTGCACTTGACGTTCCCCAAATTCTGTTTTCCAGTGAATGGGGTATCTGAGGCCCCAGTAAATTCCCTGGCTGAAATGTCTACACTAAATCAGCAAAAGCTGGTCATGCTTTTCTGAGTTCTGTTTCCCAAATTTTTCGCTGTTCACCTGCTGGCCTAATAATCGGCCAGTGCACCAAAATAACCACCTGCTTCCTTCAACAGCTTAGCAGTATGTGTTTGACTTGGATTATCCAGCCCTGGCTTCATGGAAGTGGCAATAAATCATTTATAAACAGCGTAGTATTTCAGGTCCCAGTGTAGGAGAACGGCTCTCTGGGTTTCACAAATACACAGCACTCTCCTGTCAGTGCTCTCACTCCCTCAGATATGGAAAGCTCCATTACTATTTGGATCCTTGCTAAATATGAACAAAAGTGGGCCTGAATTCATGACGTCATTGTTTATTATCTCCGCAGTTAATTCAGAATATTAACAAAAAATACCCATTTTACTGAAATGCAATAATTGAAAGAAAAATAATCATTATTATCAGAAAACAAATATTTTTCTCAGAAACATTGGAGCAACTAGTATTGGATTGCCTTCAATAAACAACTGATGTAGCCTCCCTCTGCCTTGTTTATATATCTGAGATTTCTATAGTCTGTAATGCGGATGTAGAAGATATGGCACAGGATCTTTAATCATTCTTCGACACAAGACCTCCAAAAATCCTTCAAATTCCTTGGTCTTTGTTTATAGACTGTCCTCCTCAGCTTGACTCACAAGTTTGCTTTTGAATTTCGGCCGAGGATTCTGGGATAGCCACGACAGAACTGTGATTCTGTGGTCAGTGAACATTTTTTATCCTGATATTGATGCGTGCTTTGGATGATTGTCCCGTTGGAAGATCTGTCAAGGCCCAGTTAAAGCTGTTTGGCAGAGGCAATCAGGTTTAGAGTGAATATCTGCTGGAACATGATGAAATCCATGACACCATTAATTTGAACAGGTTGTGAGATTGCCATCAGGCTTGGCCCTTGAAATATTGCAAACTGCTGGATCTGCTCACTGAATGCTGTCAACAGATGAAGGAAGCCTCTGAGCCAGGAACCGTAATGGTGACTGTTTGTCTCTCTTCTCCAAACTTCAAGGGCAGAGACCCCAAATGGGAAGTTTCTGAGCATTAGCCAAGACTTCACTTACTCTGCAAGCCCCCACAAACCACATACCTTGCTCTCTGCAACTGTCTGAATTTGCAAGAGATTTTCAGCAGCTGCAGAAAATAACTCAGTTTCCAAAATCAGAATGTATTTGTGTTGGCCCTGAATGCAAAGAAAACCATTTTTCGCTTTCCCAGAAGGAAAGCAACATTGATAAATACTGCATTATAGTTCACATATATGCCATCGCAGTTTATTTATCTCATACAAGTGACCTTGCTTTTATTGTGAAGCGGAGTGAGCATTATGATGTGCCTTCTTTCAATTTTGAACCATCGTATGCTCTTCTTGTGAAGGAAACTGACAGTGGAGCTCAGTGGCTGCATGCCGGCTGTCTTTTGTTGCCAGCTTTGCGGGGTTTACTGAGTTTATGACTTTCCATTATATTGAATATTTCTGCAAGCAGGCCTTCTTCCTCAGCGAACATGAGGCATTATTGGAAGAAAAAAGCCAGATTAATCAGGAAAATACATGTATGATATATCCCCAAAGAATTCAGCAGCAGTCCACAGAATTTTGATTGAAGTAGTAGTAGGTCAAGTCCTGTGTCATTTAGCTCAGGCTTCTCAAAAAGTTTCTTCTACCTCGATTTGTCCTGTGTTCTCTCTTTGGAGAATAATTTTCAAGTCAATGGCTCTGTAAATGGTGTGGGCGAGGGGAGCTAATTAAATGACGCCCTGCCTGTACCCTGCGTGGGCGGTGACCGAGAGCTCTGAAATCCAGCGAGCAAACGTGCTTTGAGTCGCATTTGTGACAATGAGTCTGGTATTCAATTCGTCGTGACAAATGGGGCACTGCGTCTGCAGGGTTTAATGCTCGTGCCCAAAGCAATTGAGCAAGAAAGCGCATTTAATCGATGGCCAAAGGCGTGCAAGGGAGTGAAATGTCCCCTTCTTTTTTTTTTTCTTTCAGAGCCTAAGCTGCTGAACGTGCGCTATGCGATGTGAGGCGACTCCTGCTGGTGATAATCATTGCCATTTTGTCAGCGGATTCGGTCTTGTCAGCCCCTTTTAAGCATCACAGCTACCCACAAAATTTCCCGACAGACTACATGACATTGGATAGTGTGAAGTCCATGCAGCAAGATTCATTGTATGCAAACCACAGCGCTTGATAATGTCATTAGGAATGCGCAGGAGATGTTTCCTTTAGGATTATAACTGAACATCTTAAATGTTTCAGATAGGCAAATCAAGTCAAATTAATTAATATAGTACATTCCATGCAATGGTGGCTCAATGTGTTTCACATACAGCACATGAACAAAATGAAATAAGACGTCCATATATACTGTGTGTGAAAAGGAGGCCCTCCTCCCGTCCCCCTTCCCCATCATTCTGTTCTGTACCTGGGTATTCCACCAATCCACTTCGATTACATTGTTATCTTTTGAATGTCCCTCCGAACCACCTCTCTAGATCATTCATTGGTTTTTCCTTCCATTTGTGTTTTAGTTTCAGTGTGTTTTAGTTTAGTTCCAGTTAGTTTCAACCTTACTGTAAAGAACAGCCCACATTGTTACAGGATAAATCTCTGAGCCTCCATCTTTAGAGTCTCTTGCCAAGCTGGTACAGACAGAGCCACAGACTTCAGCAGTTGGTGTTCATTGGTATTGCTCAACCATTTGTTGAACAACCACTGTTTCACCCATGCAATGAACTTAAGACGATTGGCTTAATTCTCTGGGTTCGAAGACAACTGAAATACATTAAAAAAAGATAAATAACTAATAAGCGGTCGCACGTCCGGGCACAAGTCAGAAGGAATACAGATTTACCATGTATATTAAGCCAAACAGTAAACAAAATGCTAATGCGTTGTTACGCCCGGCCTAGGGGAAAACTGGAGCACCGCATAAAAGTGACCTGCTCCTTCCTTACTTCCAAGGGAAACCAAACAACCAAGTATGCAGTCCAAAACTTCCGTTTTATTTTACGGGAGTGATGCGATGTCAGGGAGGGCATAGCAAAAATAACAAACAAAACAACCCTTCAAATAACTCTTACCTACAATCAAAAAAAAAAGGAAAAGAACAACAATGCGATAACCTACCTATGAACTACCGACACAGGAGAAAATAAAATATACATTAAAGGGAAAAAACAGCTCTACCCCCTACCCTGGGTCCTGGAGTTATTCTTTACATTTGCAATGTTTCAAGATTCAGTATCGGAACACCACCGACAAACTACATGACTAAGTGCAAACTTGACAAGAGCTTACAAAGGCTTGGAACACAGAACACTGCATCGCCAGGTTTACAATTCTTTCAAACTCTTTCAAAGGTGACACACAACAAACTACATCGTCCGGTTTACAATTCTTACAAGCGTTTACAAAGAATCATCGAACAGGCTGCATAGGCCACGTTGGAAGGAAGGAAGGAGGCGGGGTCCCGTCTTCTTGTCTGGCTTCCCTTTATGCCATGTACAATTTACTGTTGTCCAATCAGCAATCGGCAACCTAGATCACAGCACTGGAAGAGAGCAAGAGTGGAAAACAGCAGCAATCCCCCCCTTTGTAAAATCCAGTGCGGACAGCACCGGCGCACTACAAAGAATGGCTTTCGCAAAATCAAAGGAGTCCTGGCACTCTTGAGTCCAACTAAACTGACTCAGAGGACTAACTAAACTAGTGAGTGGTGCAACAATACTAGCAAAGTTTTTACAGAAACCGCTGTAATAACCACACATGCCCAGAAACCTTTGGAGCTGCCACCTGGTTTCGGGCACAGGAAAATCCAAGATGGCTTGCACTTTAGCTGATAAGGGGCTTACTTGCCCTTGTCCAACTTGCTTCCCCAAGTATGTAACCACTGCCTTCCCAAACTCGCATTTTGCCAAATTTAGCGTCAAGGATGCATTCTGTAAATGACATAAAATCTCTTCTAATGTTTTGACATGTTCAGTCCAGGTGGAAGAGTAACACACAATTTCATCAAGGTATGCCTCGCAGTTTTTGACACCAGAAAGAATTGTATTCATCAATCTTTCAAATGTTGCTGGGGCATTTTTTAATTCAAAATGCATGACAGTGTACTGCAAAAAGTGGTCAGGGGTAACAAAAGCAGTAATTTCAGTTGCACTTTGGGAAAGTGGAACCTGCCAATACCCCTTTAGCAGATCTAATTTGGTTACAAACCTTGCAGAACCTACTCTATCTACACAATCATCTACATGTGGAAAGAGAAACGAGTCCAGTTTTGTGATGGCGTTTACCTTACGATAATCCGTGCAAAAACGTGGACTTTGGTCGGATTTGGGGACAAGAAGTGAGGGCAAGCTCCACGGACTAGAACTAGGCACAGCAAAACCATTTTCTTGGAGATACTCTACCTCCTTTTGCATAATAGCCCTCTTTGACGGGTTTACCCGGTATGTGTTTTGCTTAATTGGTTTGTGATCACCAATATCCAAGTCATGCTCCAAGACCGTGGTTTGTGTGGGCTTATCACCAAAAAGCGGTGCATGAGAAAATATAAGATTACAAATATCAGCCTTTTCTGGCTCAGGTAAATAAAATAAATGCTCCTCAATATTTTAGAATTTTTGAGTTTTCCAAACGCGCACTTGAAACTGAAATTGGCAGATCATTCAATCCATCCATCCAAGATTGTATGACTGGGAAACAACCGTCACCACAGGAGACGTACATGGCTTAGAAAATACCTGTAGCACATCGCTTTCATTGCAGCAACATATTTCTTCAATATATTTATATGACATAAAAGGGACTTATTTGTTCTATTAGGTGTCCGAACGACATAAACCGTATCACTCAATTTGCGCTCAATTTCATATGGACCACAGAATTTTGCCTCCAGGCTAGATCCAACAGCAGGTAACAGAACTAAAACATGATCACCTGTTGCAAATTAATGACGAATAGCATTCCTATCATAGCGTTTCTTCATTTTGCACTGTGCCACGGAAAGGGAACTGTGAGCTAGTTCACGAACTGTATGCAACCTCTCCCTGAATGAACTCAACATAATGAAGCGGGCCGCACGCTATGTGCCCAAAAACCAACTCAGCTGGACTAAGACCAAGGGACTCCTGCGTAGTTTCACAAATTGCAAACAACAACAATGGCTAACCCTCATCCCACTCCCTGTTTGACTCAAAACAACAGCGTTTTGGCTGAATAAAGCCTTTGTCATTTGTTGAACCTGGTTGAAGCAAAACTTTTTTCTCCTTTTTCCTTCGTGTAAAATGATGTTACATGAAAATAACTCCTCCCAATGCCCAATCATCCACATTAATATACCCGCCTGCACATACTCAAGAAGAGAGAGAGAGAGTGCAAGGTAAAGGGAGAGTCAGAGAGACTAGACAGACAGAGATGAAGCCACTGGCAGGCCATATAGGTCTGAGAGAAAAGGTATGTTTTAAGCTTGCTTTTGAAAGACGACACAGTTTTATTACATATTATATCATCAGGCAGTTCGTTGTAGAGAGTGAGCCCACAATAACTGACTGCACCTTGAATGCGTGATAACTGACAGAGATGTACAAAAGGTATTTAGGAGATTGACCATTAAGTGATTTGTAAACACTGAGCAGTATTTTGACATCAATCATTTAACAGAAGCCTGTGACGTGCTCTAAGAACAGGAGTAATACATGCTCAGTTTTTCTTGTCCCAGTGAGCGACTCTAGCTGTAGCACTTTGAATGAGTTGGAGGCATCGCACAGTCTTACTTCTGAAGTCTGGCAAAAGGCTATTACAGTAATCTAGCCTGTAGGAGCCATTTTTCCGCATCTGGCTGAGACAGTGATGGATTTGACAGGGGTAACAATTTTAGGTGACAAAATCGTGTCCTGCTGAGGGACACATAAATGGGATTATGGATGAACAAGATGATTTTTACTGTTGCATATTCTGATTGAAAGATCCTGCAGTCAGAATGCTCTCTGAAATAGACATTTTTTGAGCCCTGGACATTTCACTGATTACGTCTTGCTTTCCACTACCTAGCTCTCAGGATACCATGCCGCTCTTACAGACTGCTCACCTCAACAGAATTGAAAATGATAATGTTGTTCAATGTCTTTGAGACCTCCTATTGTTTTCTGCTTAAGTACAGCCCTGCTTGAGTCGGAGATCAGAACCGTCATGGCAGACCTTCTTTTGCTTCTCTTTAACAGTAAAAAGCTCTTTCAAGACTGTGAACAGCGCCTCAGCAACAGAGTTTATGCTGACACGTAAGTTTGATTCAATTACTATCCTATTTAATGTTGTCTATTATTAAGTTTGAGCAAAGCATTTATGCCCCTGTATGGCAAAGGTATTTAACTTATTCCCAATGGCTGTCCTTGTTCTTCACGATCATCTGCATCCTCTTACATCTCAATTGTATCTGCAAAATGGGAGCGCTGTTGCCTCTACATTGCCTGGGGGCTACATATTTTATATTTGTTTGCATTTCAGAACCTGTGAGTTTCTCACTCTCTCTTGCTTATTCTCTCTTGGTCTTTCTCTCTCTCTCTCTTCCCTCTCTTTCTTCCTCTCTCTGATGTAGTGCAGTGTAGGGACTCTAATTATCACAGATGACTGCGCAAATGTCAAGCCCATCCTGGCAGATACCGGTCTGGACTATTTTCAACACTTAGATTCTTTTTTTTTTTTTTTTTTTTAGCAAAAAAGGCAGCATAGTTGTCTTTGGCAGCTTGGCTTTGCTCTACAAGCCCATTCACCATCTACATAAGCATTCATGGAAAAGGCAACGAGGCCAGCCACCAAACCCACAAAACAACCAAACACAAATACACTACTAACAAGTTTTCAGCTGTTGTGTTACGATCTTCAACACCTAGAAGTAATCTTTGGTCTGTGGTGGGCAGGGTTCTGCTGATTTCTGCAAGTTTTCGCTATCTGCAAATTAGCGAAGCTTCCTTTTTGTTCACAGACTAGCGATTCCATTAAACTTGAACACTGTAAGCATGTCAGTAAGTTTCCGCTGAATTTAATAATTCTAACTTTAAGGCCACTAGTATTTAAGCTGGTAAGGTAAATGAAGTTTAATAGCACACTTTGTTGATTTAGAGCCTTATATCCAACAATCCGAGTCATGAATAGAGTGTGAAAAATATATGCGGTTTTTGTATGTCTCTAGAAATCAACCAAAAAATCTGTCTAATTCCCCCCTCAGTATCATTATTTGACCTTTACAGTGCCTAAATTGAAGAAAAAGAAAAACTGCAACCTATTTCCGCCTGGCTTTTATGCATGTCCATATTTCTGGGTAGCCAGAGTTCATGTCCTAGATTCCGATCAGAAACTTTGCTGTCATCTTCAAATGCAAACTAGCTACAGGGCGATTCCACAGGTTTTGTTCCTGAAGGGTGTAATGAAGAATAAACACTGGAAAATCCAAATCTGTTGTCCTGTCTATTTTTCTGTTGCATATTGAAGAAGTTAATGGTTGGAAATAATAAAGATAACTTTATCCCATTAAACCAAAACGTTTGTCATTAAGGGAGACCTAACATGCTGATCCTTCTTTTAATACATATTAGTAATATTATATTAGTTGTCTATGCTTAACCTCTGAAAAGTTTCTAAACATAAGAAACAGGGATTTTGCCATAATCCAAGAACGTGATTTCGTGTGCTTGATTTCCTCTCTGAACAGCTCCTCCCGTGATCTTCACGAGATCTGGGTAAAACCTAACATCAGGTTGTGCCGTCCAATTAGTACAGACCTAGCCAGAGCCAACCACTGCGCTGGACCTTCCCACACCGGAAACTATTCTAGCAGGCACTAACAATGGCAGATCATACTATGCCTTAGTAGCATTGACACTTTTGAAAATACGAAAGAAGAACCGCAGATCATTTGAGGTGCAATTTTGTTAGCATCTCTCCCAGAGCTACTTGTCCGTTTATTTTTGGACGCGAAGAAAAACAAATTTATTCCCAAAAGACGATGCCACCAGAAATCAGTTGGTAGCTTTTTTTGCTTGCTGGCAGCAAAACAGCCACGGCCAAAGGGAACGTTAGCTGTTTGTGCTCAGCATTTCACCAAAGACAGCTTTGTCAATAAAGGATAATTTTACATTGGTTAGGCGTTCCAGCTGCTTCTATAACAGCAAATAATGTAAGTGAAGCTAACGTGTTACGGGTGGCTAGCAGGACAGTTAGCACTAACAACTGGCCTCAAATGCAAGCTGTGTAAAATATCTGAAGATAAAGCCTGTATCGGTCGCAACTGTCCGTTACTCACAGACACAGAAGCTGCAAGTTGCTTTTACTGCATAAGCCAACCTGACGTGATAGCCAGTTTATTGTGGCTGTAGCACAGCAGCTAACGTAACCAAATTACTGTTGCTAATGTTTATGTCCGAAATATGCAAGAGTGATATCAGGGGAAATTCTACAGAATGTTTGTGAACATAAACCTCATTTGAAGTCAACTTTTAATACTTGGTTGTAATTTGGATGCTTGGTACAACTGTTCTCAGACAAAAATGCTCCTGGTTAACTTATTTGCAGTAATTCTGATCGGTATGCTTGTGTTACTTCGATAAGCATCAATGTGGTAGTTTCATCATAAAGTTTCCCGATTGTAGCCACAACAGTTCGTGATCGCTTCACGTATCCATGACCGGGATCAGCCAGATACTTCACAAATGTCTGAGCAAGCTCTCTGGTGCTACCGTGAAAGCAATGCGAAACGCAGAAGCTCTACCGGTTCACAAATGATTTCTCTGCACTCCCTTGACATAATTTCATCCCCCTTTAAAAATTGTTGTGGCTAATAAAAAGCCGAAAAAGGCACAGATCAAATTGGTAATTCTTTCCTGCAGAAGTGATCAATTCGCTTGCTCCACATAAGCAACTTGTCTGCGCTAACAGAACTTATGGTCTGCAAAACCTGTATTATGTTCATAACATAACCGAGCTCTCTCTAGCTGTCGTGTACTATCCATAAAGCTGCTTCCACATCAGACACGAAACAAATTATTCACATGACAGATTAGCCTACATTCAAAGTCAATGCAAAAACGCAAATACATGTCAAGCCGCTTTCACACGCGAAACTAATTTTTTGAGCGACATATTAGCTACATTCAAAGTCAATGCAAAGATGTGAATACAGGCATTATGTGCGCATTAAGCAGCTTTCACACCGGACGCGAAACAAATTTTTCGCATGACAGATTGCATGACCAATTATCAGCTACTGTATGTAAGTTTGCTTGCTCTGCTAGTTAGTCCCCTACCGGAAACGGAGGGGGAGAACAAGAATTGCCAAGCCACAATACAAAATTCAAAAACAGCGTCGACAAGACAGGCCGGGTTCAGAACCAGAAAAAAACAGAAGTGCAATGGTATATAGACAGCAGGCAAAAAGTCGTAGTTGATATCCAAAGCAGTGGGTCATACACAGGGCATCCAAACGCAGAAATCGTGGTCATACAAAAATGGGTCGAAATCCAGAAATACAAAACAGAAATACTAATACAAACAGTACAAAAAGGGAAAGGCAAGAATCGAAGTCGGAAAAACCAGTAGAAGAAAAACAATACTCAATGGCATACAAGGCGCTCTGCACAATGAAATATTGATCAACATTCTGACAAGAAGCTGGTTGTGAAAAGACTGCTGAAATAGACGAGAGGGTAGTCACATGCTATGCAGGAAGCAGGTGAATTGGATCAGACGAATTACAATGGGAGAATCACATGAGGGAAACCCTAACCACGAAAATTGGCGAAAGCCAACACACGAACGGGAATCACACCGACAGCCTATGACATTTAAACAACTCCGGTCAAGGAGTTCTAAGTGCACAGATAACAAGCGCAGGAAAGTAATTAAGCACGTGCGAGAGATCTCGCAGAAACTCAGGGGAAGACAGGGAGAGCTGAGCAGGAGGTGGAGATTAGGACAGGGGGATTGCTGAGAGGGAATTAGTCTAAATTAGTAGCGGTGCAACTTTACAGATTTAACTATCGTGCTCATTCGTAAGTTAGTAATCTATATACAAGCATCTATATACATCTCTATATTAGTTGTGTTAGTAGACTATGATACAAAATATAAATGTTAGTCTTGCTAGTAATCAGAACAGTAAGACGAAGGAAGTAAACGAGAATCGAAGGTATATATTAAACACTGGAATTCATTTAAATCACCCAATGTCAGTGGGCACGCAAACAGGGAAGACGGACTGAACCAACTGGATCACAAGACAGGGGAGACAAGTGCAATGGAACTGAGAAATGGAATGAACTAAAAGCCTGTGAATTACAATAATCAGAAAGAATAAATAAGACAAAATCTTGAACTCTGAACTGAACATAAACATGACTAAAAACCATAACCATGACACATACACCTTTTTTTTAAGAACCGCCATGTATAATAATCATTGCTGAGCATACTCATTACTCATATTTTTCTCTTTGAGAGCAGTTGTTGGGTTCTAAGAGTTCACACCAGTGTGACAGTGGAAGTTATTGCAGGCTGTCCTGCACTTTTGCTTTGCTTTTCTTTGGCCTGACAAATAAATCCAAAATTAGCTTCAGTTTAATGAGTGGTTTAGTAGCTGGTTGCCCTTTGCTCCGATGCCCTTTGTTTCTGAGTCCTGCTTCTTATCAGCCAATGCTGTTCTTCTCTCTTGCCCTCTTCGGATTGATGAATCAGTTCCTGCTTCGGCCTTCCTTCTGACCGCGGCCTCATCTGGCCTGCTCCGCTTGTTCCTGGCTGCTGTGAATCGTTCATCAACTAAAGTTATCTTGCCTGTGTGATGGCTGGTTTGTTGAGACGCCAAATGCACTGGCTGGAATAAAAGGAAGTCACGCAGATTGAGAGAGAGAGAGAGACAAACAAATAAAATAAGAGAGAGACTTGCGCTTCCAACGGACCTAGATCTCGTCCGAGTGCAAGGAAACCGAAATAAAAGGAAATAGCGCCAGACGGTGCCCAGAAAGGAAAAACAGAAAGATTCCCTTGATATCTAGAACTTTTCCTCTTTTACAGCTAATATCTCAACAACTGTTGAGGAGACCAACTGTCACTAGAGACCTTACCAGCTAAAGTGCAAACATAACAGTGACACTCGAGCAAGAGCAGTGAGGCGGAATAAGGGCTTAAATACAGTCTGGGCGACGCCCCCAATTAATGCCAGCTGGCCCAAGAATCCAATAGTGGGCAAACCGATATCGTCCCGGACGAGGGCAACCAAGAAAGCTCTCAAAGCCTCCAAAAACCATGACAGGCTACATTGCCCTGGTGTTCTGTCTTTCATACCGCGACGGTTAACTTTGGTTGAAGAACGAGAAAGTTGCTGTCTCTGTGTAGTTCCTGAGTTCCAGACTTTTGACACTGTTAATCATGCCCTGTTGTCACTCTGCCTTTGCTTGATGAGGAAGATCACTTCAGTATACATGCACAATAAATCACCAGCTTCTTCATTCTGACTGAATTGTATTTCAAGCCTTGTAGTACCTCATGGTAATATATTTTAGTTTTGCATCAACTACCGGTGTTTTGGCTCATTTTTATGTCAGATTCAAGTTATTGGACTGGGCATTGCTCATATGTGGATATTTGATTTAGTATTTGTTTTTGTATTCTGTTCTGTTTCTTTCTATATTCCCACTAGTTCATTTTGCCTATTTAAAATGTTCTCTGTTCTGTTGGAAATGGAGTGATAGTCTGAGAATCAATGGCAACTGCTGCAATAAGAAAAAAATGTGACACAGTGATTTGTTCGCTGCTTGCCTGCTCTTCACTGTGTTTGAGTACTTTGTTGTGTATGCGTGTCCAAATCTATACCATTTCTACGGGTCCCCGTCCGTCGTTAACCCTTTGACTGCCACGGGCAACTATAGTTGCCCAATGGTGTAAGATATCAAAACCAAATGCTGTTGAAAACCTATCATGTGTCAACTTGTTTAAAAGAGCTCCCTTGGGAGCTTGTTTAAACAAGTTGCCACATGAAAGGTTTTCAGCAGCACAGGTAACTACGTTTTTAATTCCTTGAAAATTTATTCAGTGATCAAAATGTTAACAAAATTGAAGAAAATGTATTTAATAAACTGCTTGAATGGTGGAATCCAGATAGAGGTGATATGTTGTACAATGTTTCTCTAACCCGTGGTTAGCTAAAAATAGAGGTTGCAAACACTTGCAAAAGTGGCATTAGTTCTACCTTTTTTATATGATCAACAGAAATCAACAATGCAACATTTTTTTTTCCCCTCATAGATTGCAATTTCAGGATGAGGAAAAGTCATCCCAAGTGGCGTTTGTTTATTTTTAGTGCTATTTGATATGCTTTCACATTACTGGGAATGTTTGTCTGAATTTAGCTGTGCTGAAAATGTGTGACCCAAACCAAGTGGAGTAAAAGTGAAGGTATTTATAGCAGACCTCAGACCAGTCCGTCACAATGAGTGTCAATCATTCAATGAAAACTAATTGTCACCGCCTCAATCCTTTTATGAGTCCACATGTCTCTTTGGTGTGAGCAAAGCAGTATTTGTCGTTGCATGGGTAAGATGCCCAGTTAATTTGGCGTATTTTATGGAAGCACATATGATCTAAAACAGCAACTGCATTTAGGTCAAGGTCACATTTATTTCTATAGCACATTTAAACAACAAGACTTACCAAAGTGCTGGGCAAAAAGCAATAAAATACTAACGCACACAAAAAAGAAACATCAATAAAAATACCAAAAATTACAAAGATAAATGCAAAGTAGAGAAGATCATAAAATACACAATTAAAACACAGAGCACATGACAAAAATTGTGCCTTATACAGTGTAATAATAAAGATAAAATATAAAATAGTAACACGAACCATAAAATACAATATGAAGTACACATAGACACAAGACAGAGCATGTGTCATAGGCTCAGGTCTGGTTCACAACAGGTCCAAAGGCCAAGGTAAAGAAGTGAGTTTTTAAAAAAGACTTAAACATTTCCAAAGACTCTGCATGTCTGACATGCAGCGGCAAGCTATTCCATAGCTTGGGTGCTGCTACTGAGAAAGCTCAGTTGCCCTTAGTTTTGAGCCTAGATCTGGGAACAACCAGCAGCGGCTCACTTGCTCACCTCAGCGCTCTGACTGGATTGTGAACTTGAAGTAGTTCAGCCAAATATTGAGGGGCCAGGCCACTTTAACTCTTGAAGACAAACAATAAAACCTTAAAATCTATCCTAAAACGGATGGGAAGCCAGGACAGGTGTAATATGCTCCCATTTCTTAGTGCCAGTCAGAAGGCGAGCGGCAGCGTTCTGCACTAGCTGCAGGTGACGAAGTGAGCACTAATCTAAGCCTAAATACAAAGAATTACAATAATCAAGCCTTGATTTAAACCAAGACCTTTTGATTATGATTAATGGGAAATGCACTGTCATAATATACTGTAGCTTTCAGAGAAAGAGAACATAACATTTTTACAGGGGTTAGTCTGTTGAGTGACCTTTGTTTTGCAGAACAAAGCAATGCCTAGCATCTGAGCCCACCAAAATATACCTCAATTAATTTGCATAAAGCAGTTTTGTGATTTTTATTTATTTGTGATATTAATCAAGAACAACACAATTACATTTCCCTACTTTGCAGCCTGCTTACAGCGCTCCAGTCTGCGACCAATATTTATGTTTTGCGACTTACATTGTCTCATCGGTCAAGCACTGCGCAATCAACACTTCATGCACTGCGCGCCTATTCTGGGCAGCGATTCACTCCCTAATTATCAGCCGCCGGCCGCAAATTTTTTTTTCTGCAGGTCGGTTGGTACCATTACATTCGTGAGCCAGTCACAGCTCGGCTGGTGCTATCAGCCAATCACAGCTCGGCTGTACTCATGCATCGATGAGAATGGCAATACATTCGACCTTCTCACTGTCAGCTGAGTTGTGCGCGTGGCAAAGTTGTAAAACCTTGTCTGAAAATAACGAAATAAATGTTCCACAATACACGAAATTACAAGTACACTAGCTGGTCTGCTGCAGAAGTCCAATAGTCTGCGTATTAGGCCTTGACTTCGGTGACAGATCGGAGAGCAAATTTTATGATTTCAGAAAGAGTTTTCATTACCGGTTTTTTATTTCGCTATTTAGATTTTGCGCATTTCCAAGGGTAATGGAAATGTGTGAGGATGATGTTCGATGTCATAAGCCCAAAACACCAGTCTGGTTCGTGACCGTAGACTGTTCGTGACACAGTTTTGAGTCTTGTTGATACCAGCTATGGGTGCTTAAGTCCAGTGGCGAATGGTTTTATTTTGTGTTTCAATATCAATCGCTAACCTTCTATCCTGATGGATTAGGTTGGATGCGCACTTCCACTCTGGATCTAAAGTCCCGCATGTACGTGATTATTCATGCAGTAGCCTATGTATGAAATCAGTGACTGATTGGTCCGAGTGCAAGATCATTTATTTTCATTAGAGTACGATAAAGATGAGAAAAGCTGCGGCTCTTACAGATTTATACTCCGTTTTCTTTGGGGTTACAATAATTGGCCAGCTGTCAGAGGAATAGTATTTTGTCGATTGCTGCAAAACTGATATCAAAAGCTAACTGGTGACGTCTGTCCAATGTACTCCAGCGACGACCATAGGTTTATCCGCGCAATGCCTCAAATATGAGTCTGTGTCACGAACGGTTTACGGTCACTAAGCTGTGCTTCTGGGGCTAATAACGTTGGATATCGTCCTCACTCTCTGTGTGCGTTTCTGGTACCATTCGAAATATGCAAAATCTAAACTGCGAAATAATAATAATAAAAAAAAAACTGGTCAGTAATAATAATAAAAATTATTATTATTATTATTATAATCCTACTTCATTTTTACCGGTGAAAGAATTTCTTGAAACTTTGTGCAAACGAACTTGGCATACTGCACCTACCAAATATTTAGGGTGGATCACTTTGAGAACTATAGTAATTTTAATGTTAAACTTTCAATTTGTGCTGAAAAAATGTAGCCAAATTATGCTTTTTATGTCTTCAATTCCTCCTGGGTCTCATATTTTCGAAGCAATTAAGCCATGTTTACTGTCAAATTGTTCCTTGGGATGGCAGCAACAATTACAGTTATAAATGTTAGAACTAGTACTGTGATAATTGGGAGTTATTCATTGATTTATCCACATATGCTGGTTTTTGAGGGGTGCTCGTCTTGCTAAATTTGACCATAATTTTTCTATGAATGATTCAGTTTATGTACAGAGGAGGGTTTGATGAAAAGTTGTCCCTTGAGGAAATGGAGACTTGTTCTTACATATAGACTTGTATGATAACTCTCCAAAATGATAGCTGCTTTTGTACATTTTCCAAACATTCTTGTGAACATCAATATCTACTTTTCAGTAAGTGCTTTCTGATGATGTTTCTTAAATAAATGCAGCAACAACTGATAGTCTGTTCAGGTATCTTTATTTGGGCTTGTAAATATTCAGAAAAATATTATGGGACTATGCATGACACAGTTTTGACCTGCGCGCCAAAATTTTGGCCTGTGCGCCCAACTTTTTCAGCTTGGAAGCGCATGTGCTCCTAGATCTGAAAATTAGTCTGGAGGGTTGTGCTTGTGTTCTGCTGTTCCAGTCTTCAGAATAATGTCAGAGTATTTATGCTCATCTATCTCCATCTATACCTGCCATCCTCTGTCTTTACAGAGCTGAACAAGTACCAGCGGTACGAAATCGTGATGACGGCCTACAACATCATCGGTGAGAGCCCGCCCAGCCCACCAGTGGAGGTGTTTGTCGGCGAAGCGGGTAGGAATCTGGGGGATCTGAAAGATAAGGGTGTCCTCATGTTTTTGTAGCGTACAACCAAATGCTGTGGGAGTTGTTTATGTGGGATTAGTTAAATCCATACTGCTCCTTTTTAGAGATTTAATGAAGCAATAAACACACATCTCCTTTAATGAACTGGCACAACAGGAATGACAGCAGGGCTGAATTTATTAATGTTGTCTTTATGAAAAGGCCCAGAGTACTTCTATATTGGGCCTACACCACAAAGGAAAAGATGAGGAGGTGGTGGAAGTTGGAGGGGCCAAGTGCCTGCTGTAATGCCCAGTGGGTACCCCAGGTCACTTGAATGAAAGTTTTGCTAGGTTTCCTTGTGGTGTGTGAAATCTCTTTGTTGTAACTTGGGGAGTAACATTACTTTACATGCCTTTCGGAGTGCTCACCTCGCATCTACACCCCTGAGAGAGACAAAGGAGAACTTTTCCTGCTTAGCTTACAGCTGCCATTTAAATGGATTAATATAGAACAGGTGGAAGTGCAGCGGTGTGACATGAGTTCAGTAAGTGTGTGGATCCTTCTACCTTTGCCTCTTTTTTCAGCCGTCATAGGGGAATGTTAAACTTATCCCTGCTATCCACCATTGCTTTGAACTGACCTATTGACCCCAGTCAAATACTATCTTTATGTGCTCACATACACGATAGGAAAGAAACCATTTTCAAGCGGCCTTTTTGCGCACAGTTAATTAATTTCCTCAGTTAATTATGTGCCAGATTTGCTCAAATGTGGATGAAAGGTTGCAAAATATTGGTTGATTCAAGGTGATTTTTTGTAAAATGTTTGTTTCTACTTGAGCAGGTGTTTGATTTATCCAGCAATTATTGAGTTGTTAGCACTCATTTTCAGGCTAATAATTCAATGGCTTTTTAACCTAATCGCTTTTGGTCCGTCGTGCGTCGTGCGTCGTCCGTCATCCGTCCGTAAACATTTTCGACTTCTTCTCAGAAACTGCTGATCCGATTTCAATAAAATTTTGCAGGAACCTTCCTTGGTTAAATATGCACCAAAATTACGAATTATATGGTACCCACCCCCAGGGGCTTTGAGGGGCGGGGCTAAGACTGCTCGATACATTTTTGACTTCTTCTCAGAAACAACTGATCCGATTTCTAATACATTTTGCAGGAATCTTCCTTGGTTAAATATGCACCAAAACTGTGAAGTGTATGGTGCCCACCCCAGGGGCTCTGAGGGGTGGGGCTAAAAGTAGTCAATACATTTTCAACTTCTACTCAGAAACCGCTGATCCGATTTCAATACAATTTCACAGGAACCTTCCTTGGTCAATTATGCACCAAAATTTTGAATTATTTGGTGCCCACCCCCAGGGCCTCTGGGGGGAGGGGCTAAAAGTAGTCAATACATTTTCCACTTCTTCTCAGAAACCGATAATCCCATTTCGATAAATTTTTGCAGGAACCTTCCTTGGTCAATTATGCACCAAAATTGTGAATTGTATGGTTCCCACCCCCAGGTGCTCTGAGGGGCGGGGCTAAAAGTTGTCAAATTGGCTGACATTCTCAAACTCTTCTTCTCCAGTGCCACATATGCTGAAAAAACAATACTCTTCATAGATGGAAGGGTCCTCAGGTGCTTGATCAAAATTGTTCATTTAATGGCCCCCAGGCTCCATGTTTGCCCTTGGGGAGGGGGTGAAGTTTACTATACTTTATATAGGAAAATGATGGGTTTATTTGGTTCATTCACATCAATAACATCAGTTTTCATACAACTCAGGTGACCGTTAAGGCCCATGGGCCTCTTGTTTATTGGTTGCATCTTGTTGGTTGTCTTCGGTCATAGTTGTGTCTTTGATACTTCAGTGGATTTGCATTGATTACATTTTATCTGGCCGTTTTGTTTTTTAGCACACTGACTTGTGTGTGATACTGCAGTGTAGTCTTTTGATTTGTTTTTATTGATCTGGTTATTTAACAGTACGGTTGTGTGTCTTTGATATTTTTGTGATTTTAACAAGGTTGAACACTGCCTGGCCAAAAAACAGTCACCATTTGGATTTAAACAAGTAAATATTCAAGAGTTTATGATTGGATTGTTCTTCCCGTGAATATGTTTCAGCTGGCGGCAACTCTTTAACCTTATGGCCCAGTCACACAGCGAAAACGCATGAATTTCGCACAGATTTTCGTTTCTGCGCGGAGCATACGTCGTATGCGTAATTCGTAGGTGGAATGAACGTGGACTGTCAGTGATTGTAAGTGGATGTGCGTCGAAGGCGGTTTGTGCGTGATTTTGAGTTTTGAACGGTTCAAAATTTTTCCGACGCACAACTGTGCTTTGCTGTGCGTAATTCATGAGTCGGTATGCGTAGTTTATGCGTCGAGTATGCGTTACTATGCGCGGGACACTCGTCGGCCGTCAGTCCTTATGCGTCAGAACTGGTTTGAACCCGCGCACGTCCACGTCCGTCCACTGATGCCCCACGTTCATATCACACATGAAACGCGCATGTATCACGTTCATTCCACTGACATCCACTGGGCGTGCTTCGAATGTTTGTGGAATACTGCACCGTATTTGCTAGTATGCGTCAACGTGCACGATATGTCAGTGATTCGTCAGTGATTGTAAGTGATACATGCGTGGTTCATGCGTGATTCGTCAGAGATTTCTGGCCCCTGACACCCCGAAAAATTGGTCAATTTCTCAACGCACAAGCACGTACAAACCCAATCTGTGCGTGATTTGTGAGTGATTCGTGCGTGATCGGCTGTGTGACTGGGCCATTAAATGATGTCGTCTCTAGCTTCTAATTTCTTAAAGTCTCAACTCAGGAGACATAAAACATGGTTGTGTAAAAGATGTTACTGTTTTTCAAATTAGTGGCTTGCATCAAGCAAATAAACAACAAAATTGATTGCTAAAATCACTAAAATTCATAATTAAAGGGCATATAAAATCGATTCCCATTGTTTTTGTTAATCGGCTAATCAGTGAGCCGCACCTGCGCAAACGAACCAAAATAGAAGGATTATCTACGCATGTACTCAAAACATTGGTTTGTACGAATGAAATTGTTCAAGTGACAATGCAATATTTGAACAAAAGCAAGTGATTTGTTTATAAACTTTGGCCGTTCAACGTCCCGTCTGAAAATTGACTTTCGATGCCCTTTAACACCATTGAAAGTTTTTGCAATGTGCTGCAGAAGGCTTCACAGAGTAGTTCAACTTTTACATCATCAATACCAGATCTCAGCCTAAAATAACTGCAACTCTCGATGGAAATAAATATTTAAACACTGCATAAGGTTATAAAAACAAAGGCATGCCAGATGCATGCAACGGCATTGCAATGAAATATCAGACTGTGCAACTTTTTGGCTGGGCAGCGTGTCAGATTATTTTGTTCATTTAGTCTCCATTGTCGTTTGATATTTTTGTGGATTTATATTTATTGCATTTCATTGTTCGGTGATTTAATGCCACCAGGTGTGTCTGAGTTAAATTTTTATTGGTTGTCTCTGTCTTGGCAGCTCCATCAGAGGCTCCTCAGAACATCCAGGTGAATACGCTGTCTGCCACACAGTTGGAGGTGCTGTGGGGGGCCCCACCCATGGAAATGCAGAATGCAAACATCCAGGGCTACAAGGTGAGGCAGCCACGCCTCCTCAGCCCCAGCTAAGGGACATTATTGGCCACAGCATGCATTCCCATCTCTTGAGGAAAACACAATCCAACATCTCATTTCTACGCAGACCTCTGGCTGCACCCTTTCTAGCTAGGCTCAGAGAGCTGAGGGTTAATTCTGTTCTTCCAGAAACTACTGCTTTGACGACGACACCGAACACCTTTTCTGTGAAGGTGAAATGCTAAATGTTTCTCGCCTGGACATTTTTCCCTGCTTTTGAGCCACTTGTTTTTCAGTCACACTTGTGGAAGTGCTTTTGGCCTTTCAGTCTGCTGAGTACCTTTCTCAGGTTACTACATATATTCCTGGAAAAAATTTTTTTTCTTTTATTGTCTGGTGAAGGTTTCTTTACTTGTTTCATAATATGTTCAGTTTTCAGAGTCATAACCATTGTATTGTATTGATTGCCGGCCATAAAAACCTTTAAATTACACTCTAGAGATATAATTGAAGTAATTTTTCCTGCTGACTTATTTTTCTTAGAGCTATGGTGGTAATACAGACACTGCTGCAGTGCAGAATGTCACAGTAAAATTACAGTTACAGATCCAAATCAAATCCTATGTTGCTTAAGGTAAATTTTGGCACTGTAATTACATTGGAGACAGTGTATTATTGTCAAAACTATCAATCCAGAGCTGAAAATGGCCATTATTAAACAAATAAGGTCGTCTACATTACCCTGTTGAAAACCTGCTACGAGTGCCAAATATCTGAAATTAGGAGAGGGTGATGCAGTAAGTTCAGTTAGTATTTTGACTTGGACACTTTTTATCCCCCAGGCATATAATGCGGGGGTATATAGTCATAGGTACGATAATCCGTCCATCCGTCCGTCTGTGAACATTTTGTTTCTGGAGCATAACTTGAAAACCGCTCAATATTTTTCCACAAATCTTGGTATTTTTCCACAAAGCTTGGTGTGCACATTAATCATGACCTGACGTTATGCCTTTTGCTAATCCGAGGTTGTTGACATGGGACCAGGGGAATATGCCCTGTCCTGACGGTTCTTGTTTGTTTTTGCTTTGTCTCTGAGTTTAGAGTACAAACCAGCAGGTTTATTTTGTCGGAATTTAGCTGAGGTGTAAAGTCAATGGATCAGAAATTGGAATCCCTTCTTTATTTGTTGGCTGAAACACAATTATTACGACCTGCTCGCCAAATACATTGTTCCAGTTAGTTAAAAAAACAATAATTTAGCTTTCTGAAGCTGATTTTATGCCTGTGTAATTCACATTCATATTGGGCGATCATATCACAGCCATTTTTATCCACATTTACAGTGCAGTGAAGTACAGTAAAGTCCAAATACTTAGACTGCATTGTAAATGTCGTTCTCAACTCTATCCTGTTTGGGAAGGTTTCCTTCGGATTGTTCATTCCTTACTTTTTAATGTTGTGTAAGATCCATTATTGGGAGAAGAACAGTCAGAACGAAACAGAGAAGGTGAAAATCCTGTTCCTCCCTGAGACCACCATGAGGCTGAACAACCTTAGTAGCTACACCACCTACCTTGTCCAGTTGTCAGCCTTCAATGCTGCTGGCGAGGGCCCTACAAGTGTGTCCAGGATGGGGCGCACTCTTCAGGCAGGTGAGTACGTCCTCACCCAGCACTCTGTTTGGCTGTTCTATGTAGAATCTGCCTCCCATCACTGCATTCGCCAGCTAAATAATACATGATCTGGCAATATTTTTTTATAGTTCTGGCAGTCTTTCCTGCTTCTTCGATTAGGCCCTATTAAAAATTGCAGTCCTGACCATCAGCCTACAAAAACTGGAAGGCAGCTGATCAGGCTAGTTCCTTGTACCTTGGAACATTAAATACTGTATTTGTCTTCCCACCTGAGTTAATTCTTTAATTTAAACGAATAATAGCCATTTTCACTATACTGTTCACCATAACTCCAGTCTTATAATGTAGCAAGTGGGGCCTTTCTACACTTGATAGGCATCACTGTAATGGTAACTTCAATACAGCAGACAGATCTGAAAACAAAGGCACCAGTATTGTTTTCTTTGTATAGTGTGTCAGTAGAATTGTGTTCATAAATGACAAACAGAGGAAGATTGTTGAAGTTGACATGCTGCTCACGTAGAAATGCCTCAGGAATTCTTGTGCACTCTTATCTACTCTTGGGTGTATGGGCTCACGCTAAGGGGTCGCATGATTGAAAATCACAAAAAACAATCAATAAAATGTTGCAAATCACAAAAAAAAAATCAATAAAATGCTCAAAGAAAATTCAGCCTGTCCGCAAAATGTGCGAAACCCATTTCAGTGTGGGGAAAAAAACGTTTGCTGCATGCGGCAATTTTTGGAACAGTAAATTGAATTGGTTGAATGCCACAAAATTGCGGGAAAGCAACACAATGGGCTGCCCTGTTATACTGACTTGAGGAAGATGTTACGCAGTTTTGTGTGCATTGACGGAATGAAAAGAGAGCTTGCGGTAAGCATAAGGTAAATAATCTGTACAAATTTCCTGTTTCTTTTCTAATTTTACCCATAACTTCAAGAATAACATTCTCTTGGTATAGTAACAATGTGATAAGCAGTAGCGGTCTGTCGGCAGTGACAAAGGTCTTTGAAAACCTCACCTTTCAATATTTCAGAACGTAAACCTATTGCAACTTACTTTTCTCAATTAGCAACAGTTGTTCAGTCTAATTTATTTTCAAATTTATTTTTGATTACATTGTTACGTATCCACAAAATTAGAAAGCATTTTCTTCTGCGTATAAATGTCAATGTAAAATTTCAGAATGTCGTTATAAATTCTGCGCTAATGTCGCTCATGAAACGGCTCAGTTAGCATTAATAAGGTGAGGCTCACTGAGCAATAAGCCACAAGAGTCCATTCCATATTCTGTGTGTAGTCATGGCTAAAGGGCTTTGTTAGGCACGAAAGTTTAGGATTTTTTGCATTTATATTGCCATTGTTACAATGTCATATCAATGAAATTCAGGCAACAGGCATTCACTTTTTCATTATCATTTCTTACACATTATAGGTCATGGTCTTGATTGTTCAGTCAGTAAATAGTTTGATTGTTAATCAGGCAACCTTAAATGGGAACAGGTTGAGGGCAATCGAACAGTAGAGGGTGAGGTTACTAGAGGCCCTCTGAACATCTGATGACATGCCCCTTGTTATAAGCAGATTTTGCGATGAATGATGTTTGATTGATACAGATATTTTCTTTGATTCAGTGATCATGTTAACGCCTTCAATTTTTATTTGTGCCTGAGATGAAATTAAATGGTGTGCAATGTGAGTTTTTCTTTTTGGTTATTTTATTCATTTGTTTGTCGTTGCATTTTCAGATCTGTGAATCATTTCAAAATGAACAGTGTTCATGGAAAATGAATACATCTTGCCTATTTATGTGATTAACAAACTGCAAAACCTGCTAAGAAAAATCTCAAAATGCTAAAAGAAAAAAAGGACCTTTTTAACATTGTTAGATAAAAGTTGATGCCGGAGTGAGCCCAGGGTGTGCCTTGCCAAATAAAAATCAATGCAAGGAATGTTTTCTTCAGTTGCTCTGTATGTCTGGTATTTTGTCTCTCACGCATCAGTTTTCAGGATCAAGTATTTGATCCCCAATCTGACTCTGAGGTAATTGTGCATTGTATTTTCAAGCCCCCAGCATTCCTACCTTCATCATCTTCTCAGAGGTCTCCAGCACCACACTCAATGTGTCATGGGGAGTACCTCTCACCCCTAATGGTGTGCTGGAGGGGTACAGGGTGGTGTACGAGCCTACCGCTCCAATTCAAGGTAAGGGGTTTAACCTGTTAGCATTAATAGCTGGGGTAGAGACTCAATGGACTGTGATCTTGCTTCAAACTAACAAGTTCATATGGCTTGCCAAAAAAAAACAAATGCGTGTGATTGTTGGCGTGCATACAATCTGAATTCCAGAAGAATTGATACAATAAGTAATTCCACTTTCAATTCTGTTGTTCTATAAAAGTGATGACCATTTCGAAAGATAATGTTTGCACTTCATTCCAATGAAGTTTGTACAGGTGTGTGGTTACTGTGCAACATCGCCTGTCCATTTTAAAACACTCAGAAGTTATTTTAAACTGAGGAGACTACTAGTTGGAGTTTTGAAAGCCGAATTTGTTCCCATTCTTTTCTGATATATAGGACTTCAGTTGGTCAACAGCATTAGTTCTCTGTTGTCATGTTTTGCCCTTCATAATCAATCTCATATTTTCAATGAGCAACTGGTCTGGGCTGCATGCAGGGGTATCCCCGAAAAAGATGACATGTGAAAGGCAGCAAATTTTTCTCCAAAATGCTTGTGTATTTTTTATTTTTTTTTGCATCAACTGAGACTTCTCAGATGTGCACATTGCCGATGCCGAGTGCATTAATGCTGCCCCAGACCTTGAAAGACAAGGGATTCTAAACGTCATTGAGAACAGTAGGTGGGGTCCTTCTTTTCTTTGGCCCAGAGAACACAACGTGAATATATCCAAGAACAATTTGAAAGATGGTCTCATCAGACCATAAAGCTGCTTTCGACTTTCTGATTAGTCCAATTTAAATGGGCTTGAGCCCAGAGAAGTTGGCAGAGTTTCTGGATGGTGTTGATGTATGTGTTCCTTGTTTCATTGTGGACTTTAAGCTTTCAGTTGATAATGCCACGATGAACTTTGTTCACTGACATCAGTCTACTTAAGTATTTATGAGGCCGTGGGGTCACGTCAATTACAGAAGCATTTTGGTTCTAAACACTGTGTCGTCTGAGGGCTTGGGGGTCATGCACATCTAATATTGGTATTTGGCCTCTCTTTTGTACATGAAGATTTCCCCCGGATTTTCTGGGCCTTTTCGTTATTTTGGACTGTCAACCGTGAGATCTCTAAATTCCATGCAGTTACTTTTTGTGAAGTATTGTTAAACTGTTTGCCTATTTGCTCATGCAGCTTTCGACAAAGTGCTGAGCTTTGAACCATCTTGCTGGTTTACAACTGTGCTTGAGCTGACTGCTCATTTTATGCTCATTCAAAGTCGATCCACCTGTTACCCATTTACCTTTATACTTGGGGCTTGATCCAAACTTTTCCAGTCTTTGCCTTCTCCTGTCTGAATATATATTTATGTGCAACGGACTCCGAAAGTACTGGCACCCCTGACTGGCAGTGCACAAACAATGCTTTAAAAAACTGCAATATCCCTTTGTCATCCAACACCATGAAGACAACAAAACAATTGTTAGTTCAAAAGAGGCAGATGGTCGTAAACCTTCATAAATCTGATAATGGCTACAAAAAGATTCACAGGAGATTATAATTACAGGAGAAGACTTCATGCTGTTATCTTTGCCAAAGATGGTTGCACAAAGTATTAAATGAAGGGTGCCAATTATTATGAAACCTTGATGTTGTTGCAAATTATTTCGGATTAAATTATTGTCATAATTTTGTTTGTTTTTTATCTAAAAATTCATAAAGTGTTTCACACATGTTGGTGTTTTATATTATTTTGTATATATAATATATTTCCTTCCGGGCAAAATCCCATATCTGTGGCAGCAACCGCTGGCATAGCAACAGTTAGGAGCGTCGTTGGCAATGCATCTCTTCGGATACTGATTAGACGCTGTCATGGTGGAGAGACTCATGAATTCTTCAGTGGCTGAAATTTCTAAACTGGATGATTTTATTGAAAAGGAACTTGATCCAGAATTATTTGTTAACAACATGCGTAATGCCGCGTTTTGCAGCGAAATTCATGCAAGGGGCATTTCATGCGTAAGGTATCATATAAACCCAAATTTATTTACCTTAATGGATTAAATTGCATTTGCATACTAGCTAGCTAATTAGCCATTTCATTGACTTGAAAACACCGCTGACTAAAAGCGCTACTGGCCTGTAATGATAACAATAACCTGAAATAAATGCTTTGGATAAAATGCATCGTAAATTATGGTCAAAATCAGTATAGGATAAATAGAACATCATATGCGCATTTTCATATCACACTGTGTATCAACCCCCGACCAGTATCAGCCCTCGCGGTCTCGGATTGATACAGCGTGTGATATGAAAATGCGCGTATGATACAACACGATATATATGACGCGATAAAAAAAAATCTAATTAATTAGAGGCTTTGTAATCAATTAATCTTTATTTTCAAATATTTTTATCAAATTGCATAATTTTGACACAATAAGCAAAGTTTATCAATTCAAATAAATTCTTGTTGATGACGGAAGTAATGAATAGACATATAACTTAAACACAAAAATGTTTTATTTTCATCTATATTTATGTGTGCATTTTTCATCTCTCTACTACATTCGCAGATTAAAGTGCAATTATAGCCAATACATTCAACATTTTAAGACTTTACGCGCATTACCGCCACTTACTGGGCATCAGTGTGTGCATCAGTGTTACCGATGTGCCAGAACTTAGAGAACTGAGAAAGGTCTGATTAAATACGTTATTTTTTGGAAATTTTTTTTTTTTGTGATGAATTAATTGAAATTAACACGTTAAAGTCCCAGTTCTAATATATATATATATATATACAGAGGCGCTTGAAAGTTGGTGAACCCTTTAAAATTTTCTGTATTTCTGCATAAATATGACCGAACACATCATCAGATTTTCACACAAGTCCTAAAAGCACATAAAGAAAACCCAGTTAAACAAATGAGACAAAAATATTGTACTTGGTCATTTATTTATTGAGGAAAATGATCAAATATTACATATCTGTGAAGGGCAAAAGTATGTGAACCTCTAGGATTAGTGATTACTTTGAAGGTGAAATTAGAGTCAGGTTTTTTCAATCAATGGGATGACAATCAGGTGTGAGTGGGCATCCTGTTTTATTTAAAGAACAGGGATCTATCAAAGTCTGACCTTCACAACACGTTTGTGGAAGTCTATCATGGCACGAACAAAGGAGATTTCTTCGGACCTCAGAAAAAGCATTGTTGATGCTCATCAGGCTGGAAAAGGTTACAAAACCATCTCTAATGAGTTTGGACTCCACCAATCCAAAGTCAGACAGATTGTGTACAAATGGAGGAAATTCAAGACCATTGTTACCCTCCCCAGGAGTGGTCAACCAACTAAGATCACTTCAAGAGCAAGGCGTGTAATAGTTGGTGAGGTCACAAAGGACCCCAGCGTAACTTCTAAGCAACTGAAGGCCTCACTCACATTGGGGAATGTTAATGTTCATGAGTCCACCATCAGATGAACACTGAACAACAATAGTGTGCATGGCAGGGTTGCAAGGAGAAAGCCACTGCTCTCCAAAAAGAACATTACTGCTCGTCCGCAGTTTGCTAAAGATCACGTGGACAAGCCAGAAGGCTATCAGAAAATGTTTATTGGACGGATGAGACCAAAATAGAACTTTTTGGTTTAAATGAGAAGCGTAATGTTTGGAGAAAGGATAACACTGCAATCCAGCATAAGAACCTTATCCCATCTGTGAAACATAGTGTCGGTAGTATCGTGGTTTGGACCTGTTTTGCTGCATCTGGGCCAGGATGGCTTGCCATCATTAATTGAACAATGAATTCCAAATAATACCAGCGAATTCTAAAGGAAAATGTCTGGACATCTGTCCATGAATTGAATCTCAAGAAAAGGTGGGTCATGCAACAAGACAACGACCCTAAGCACACAAGTCGTTCTACTAAAGAATGGTTAAAGAAGAATAAAGTTCATGTTTTGGAATGGCCAAGTCAAAGTCCTGACCTTAATCCAATGGAAATGTAGTGGAAGGACCTGAAGCAAGCAGTTCATGTGAGGAAACCCACCAACATGCAGGGCTGAAGCTGTTCTGTATGGAGGAATGGGCTAAAATTCCTCCTAGCTGATGTGCAGGATCAACAGTTACAGGAAACGTTTACTTGCAGTTATTGCTTCAAAGGGGGTCAGACCAGATACTGAAAGCAAAGGTTCACATACTTTTGCACTCACAGATATGTAATATTGGATCATTTTCCTCAATAAATAAATGACCAAATATAATACTTGTGTCTCATTTGTTTAACTGGGTTCTCTTTATCTACTTGTGTGAAACTCTGATAATGTTTTAGGTCATATTTATGCAGAAATCTAGAAAATTCTAAAGGGTTCACAAACTTTCAAGCACCACTGTATATATATACATATACATATATACACATTTTGTATATAATGTTTTTTTTTTGCATTTTTTCTGCATTGTCAGTCAGGGGTGCCAGTAATTCATGTGTGTGTGTGTGTGTGTGTGTGTGTGCGTGTGTGCGTGTGTTTGTGCGTGTGTGTCTTTTCATCATGCTGGGTAACAAAAGCGTGACAGTGAAACAAGCAAAAAAACGCAATTAATATTTAATTTCAAAAGTCGTTATCGCTGCGTACGGGTAACGTCAACTGTACAATTAATTAATGCAGTATTTTATAGGACAAAATTATTCTGAAGTATAACTTTCATCACGATGGAGTACGGGCGACAAAAAATAGGTATGAGTGAATCTGTCACTTTATGGTGAGAAATTGCGTTATAATCCTAAAATATGAAATCGATAACACAAATGATAAGGAAAAGTCATGCAAATGGCAATCAGTTTTGTCTTACCTTGCGGGAGGATGTCCAATTGCTGAACAATGGGATGAATTCAGATGATTTTTCTCATAATTCCCCTTCCACTGAACAGCCGTTGCTGCTTACAGAACTGTGGACACGAAAGGAATGATTGAAGAAATCCGCTGCCTTGCAGCTGAACATGGGAAAACTTTCCTTGCCGATAAAATATGTGCAGGAAGTTATTACATCGGACGTGAAAAATCAGTAAATTGATGCATATAATCAAAGAATAAAAATCTAAATTTGTGTTTGGTAACAGTTGTGGTTTACCAGACAGGACATGATATTTAGTATTTGACTTAATATTTTTCTAAATCAAAGGAAATTTACGGTCAAGTAGTTGGTTTACCAGCATAAGGAAAGTAATTTCTTCTGTGGAGTAGCAGTACATTCAAGCAGTGCCACTCACTCAAGACGTGCCTGCACTGGTAACAGTCGTTAGCACAGTGGACACGTCTGGCAACGACTGTATCCCGATAAGCCTGATATCATCCAATGTCAGAAAAGGTTTGTTACAAAGTGGAATTTATTCTCTGGACTGTGAGTAAATAACTTACTTGCACATACTAATTACTAATTTTAATTTCCAACACCCCTTTTAATACAAAAAAACTTCTTTTTGATGTCACATTTTGGTGTCCTTATTTGAGCCAAAAATCCTTTTAATTCTTCTTCGTAAGCCTTCAGTCTTTTGGAGTCACATTTGCATGATGGGGTCATCTTGCGTATTCACATGTGATATTGACAGAGGTCAATAAACCCTGTGCGACCTATATAAACCATGAGGAACGCCCAGCAGCATGTGTTCTTATGGTAGTAATTCACATGTAGATTATTGGTTCTTTGTTTTGACACAATGGGCGATAAGGACTGCAGAGATCACTCACTTCATGTGCCGTGTACGGCCATATGTTTGTTTGATACAAGCGGCTCGGATGAGGGCGAGAATGCCTTCCCTTGTTTCGAGGGGTTTGAGGAGAATGGGGTGCCCATCATGGCTTTAAGTGATAAGCACAATGACGCAGCCATATGCTTGCCAGAACCCCCGATTTCTAAGACTGGGAATGAGAAGCCCAAAAAGGTTGCTTGTAAAAGAAAATCACAGAGAAAACCAGACGTTGGTGAAGCCACGTCTAAAAAGTCTCAGCTAGCTCGACCTGCCCGGGTGTTAGATAACCATGACGAAGCAGATGTTTCGTATCTCAGACAGAAGCTTGGTATTTCCGATATATTGGACAAACTCTCTACTTAGTGCCCGGGTGGTCGCAACCCGGCTATGGATTTGTTCGAGTCAAGCTCTATGGAAATTCCTTCTTTAGACTTATTTACCAGTGTGATATGGCTGCCGGGTCTGATGACAATACAAGCTGGGAAGTGAAATATTTGTGGGAACAGAGGCCAAAGGTGAGGAAATTCACCCTAAGATAGAGTTTTTGTCTTTGGCTTGTACTAGGAAGACTGTTTTGGGGCACATCGTCAAAAAACACGCAATTCTGAAAAATTGTGAGCTTATTCTGCCACCTAGGGTGAACCCTGAGATTTGAAATGCCCTGAATAAACAAGTTTGGTCCAGGAACCATACTCTGCAAAAGTTTCAAGCCCAGTTGTCACACGGAATTGTAGTAACTTCAAAACTGGCACAGATGTTAAAAAAAGCCAAAAGACTCTGTACCTATTGACTCTGTGCGTGGACTGGTTTCAGAGGGCTTGGCATTGTTAGCCAACACGAATCACAATTTTCCTGTGTTTCGTTGACCGGCTATAAAGCCAAGCTTGTCAAAGCAAGACGCGTCAATAATTTGTGCTACTGATGCTTTGGTTACCACAAATTACCTTTTTGGTGACAATATAAGGGAAAAATTTGCCAGCATTGACAGCATATCCAGGATTGGCTCCAGAACTGCCAACAGAGGCTCAAAAAACCAGGCATGGCATCAGTCAAAAAGGGGCTTGATACGAGTTGCCAGTGTTGGCTCAGATGAGAAAGTAAAGATGAGTGATTGTGAGTAAACAGATGATTTGGATTTTGCTGAATGTTTGAGGTCACAAAATTGATTTCCGAAGCCTCCTGTTCAAAAATACTTAACTTGTGAAATTCTGTTTATTCATGTAGAGTACAATATTATTTCAATGGAGTTGCAAACCCTACTTAAAGGGGATCTATTATGCCGAACCTTCTAATAATACATATTAGTAATGTTATAATGTTAATGTTATAATGTTGGTTGTCCATACTCAACCTCTGAAAAGTTTCTAAACATAAAATATAGAGGTTTTGCCGTAATCCAAGAACGTGATTGCGTGAACGTGATTTCCTCTCTGAACAGCTTCTCTTGAGATCTTCGCGAGATCTGGGCAAAACCTGACGTCAGGTTGTGCCGTCCAATTAGTACAGACTTAGCCAGAGCCAATCATGGCGCTGGACCGGCCCACACCGGAAACTATTCTAGCAGGCACTAACAACGGCAGATCATACTATGCGTTAGTAGCATTGACACTTTTGGAAATACAAAAGAAGAACCGCAGATCATTTGAGGTGCAGTTTTGTCAGTATCTACCAAAGTTGCTTATCCATTTACTTTTGGACGCAAAGAAAAACACCGACTTCTTCTCCAAAAGACGATGCCACCAGAAATCAGTGGCTAGCTCTTCTGTTTGCTGGCAGCAAACAGCCACGGCCAAAGAAAACGTTAGCAGCTTGTGCTCAGCATTTCACCAAAGACAGCTTTGTCAATAAAGGATAATTCGACACAGGATAAGCGTTTCAGCCGCTTCTCAAACCTGAAGCAGCTGCATCGATCAAGCACTCGGAGCCTCAAGCTGTAATTAACGATATAGCAGCTAATAATGTAAGTGAAGCTAATGTGTTATGCTGGCTAGCAGGACCGCTAGCGATAGTTAGCACTAACAACTGGCCTCAAACGTAGGCTTTGTAAAATATCTGAAGATAAAGCCTGTATTGGTCGCAACTGTCCATGACTCCCAGACACAGAAGCTGTAAGTTGCTTTTACAGCATAAGCCAACCTGACATGATAGCCAGTTGATTGTGGCTGTAGCACAGCGGCTAACGTAGCCAAGTTACTGTTACTAATGTTTGTGTCCTAATTATGCAAGAGTAATATCAGGGGAAATGCTAAAGGAGGTGTGTGAGCATAAACCTCATTTGAAGCCCACTTTTAATACTTGTTTGTAATTTGGATGCTGTATTGCAAGGGTTTGTCTCTGTGGTTACGACCGCTCGGTTACCAGCTACTGCATTTAGTTTGTGTCCCATGCTAATTAAAAAGGAAGTGGCTCCATTTACGGCGCCATACACGGTGATTCGGGGCTATATTTACGATGCGTGTGCACACTGACATTTCCTCACTTGTGTTGGCAGCTTCCAAGCTCAGCGCACTGAACTGCGGTCTACGGCGGAGTGTTTTTTTTTAATGCAAACTCTCAGACCGCTTTCGCACAACGTACGATTGTTCGGTACCGTGCCACAGTGCGATTGTCCCCTCTCCCCGCAGGTCAGCCTTGTCACTAATAATATCGTACCATACGTATCGTACACATATGCCAAAATTCCTAAATAGCACGTTGCAGTAGGCACCTGGGTAGTTTTAAATTGGGAAATATACAGAAAGGAGTAGTTAACTCTTGTAGAAAGAATTCTTGTCATCACTCAGTAACATGGATTACCACTTATAGCAGCACAAGAAATTAAACTCTAAATTTTCTTGACTAAATTTCAGTGGCTAAATCATCAGAATTGATTCCTGCAACTGTCAAATGCGAGTCCATCATCTTAGATTTGCCCGCAGATGCCTCCGCGCATGCCCGCTCTGCATTGCCGTAAATATAGCCGCGACTCACTGTTTACGGCGCCGTAAATGGAGCCACTGCCAATGAAAAATGCTCCTGGTTAACTTATATGCAGTTATTCTGATCGGTATGCTTGTGTTACTTCGGTAAGCATCAATGTGGCAGTTTGCAAAGACGCGAATACACGTGTTATGGGTGCATTAAGCAGCTTTCACATTGGATGCAAAACTAATTTTTCGCGGGACAGGTTACATTGAAAGTCAATGCAAAGATGCGAGTACACGCATTATGGGTGCGTTAAGCAGCTTTTACACGGGACGTGAAACTAATTTTTTGATTGACAGATTACATTCAAAGTCATGACCGCTTATCAGCAACTGCATGTTAGTTTGCGTGCTCTGCAAATAAAAAATGCACCTTGTTTACTTATATGCTGCAATTATGATCGGTATGCTTGTGTTACTTTGGTAACCATCAATGTGACAGTTTCATCATAACGTTGCCTGATTTTAGCCACGACAGTTGAAGCTAACCGGAGAGGTGCTGTATGTGTCTGCTGAGCTGGGCTGCAGTTAGAACAGACATAGGTTTTGCAAAGTTTTTTTGCAAACGTAGGTTTTTGGGTGCTTGTGAAACAATCGCTTTACTTATCCATGACCGGGGTCTGCCTGATACTTCTCCAATACCTGGGCAAGCTCTCTGATGCTACCAGTGAAAGCAACAGGAAAGCGCACAGGCTATAATGTGTCCGGTATAACAAACAATTTCTCTGCATTGGCGATTGAATATTAACTCAGCAATTGAATTTTAAATTCTTTCCTGTAAAAGTTATAGATTCGCTAGCTCCACATAAGCAATGGTTCACTCAAAGGGAAATTACGGTCTGTAAAACCTGTATTATGTTCATGACATAACCAGAGCTCTATCTGGCTCTCGCTCACTATCCATAACGCGCCCATTCTTTTCGAGGACATGCTAGTCATTCCGACGCGATAAGTAAACCATTACCACAGGTAATTTCCGAAATGGCTGTTCGCCTCTCCGTCATATACCAGCGCAGAAGCTATTCTTTTCTCCATGCTAACAACACACCACAGTTACGCACACAAACCAGCAGGTCCTAATACACACCGAAGCAGTCCATAAGCTGTTGGTCCACTTTTAGCTGCTCCTCACTGTCCATGTTTCCCTCTAAACTCAGACCCACTGGATTTCTATGGTCTACGGTCTACACCTGGGTAAGTCGACCCGTTCTACAAATGTGTCTATATGGAGTGGATTCTAGCTTTCCCTGCATCCTAGCTAAAGAGTTGAAAAACCGCTGTACTCACCTCTGTTGCCGTAGCAAACTGTAGCTGATAGCAAGTTCGAGCTACCAGACTTTCGCACTGCGTCCTCCACTTTCGCCGCTGTTTATTAGAACAAGTTCATTTCAATAGATCTATATTCAAGTATAGCCTTAGATTTTGGAATTTCCCCGCCGATTCTTTACCAGATGGCAGCCGTATCTCACATTTCACTCTGGGAATGCGGACCCGGAAAACTGCCTTCTGCAACCTTGTCCCGCCCAACTCCACAGAGCTGGCCAGTCAGAACAAAGTGGGCACACGGGGAGAGGGGGCCATTGGGAAGAGCCACCCGAATGAGGCATTTCCAGCAGAGACTACAAATGGGGTTTTTTTGAGGATGGCAGTATGAGCTAAATAAGGACCCTCTTTTGGACGATCAGGAGTACTCTAGGGCAGTGATCCTCAACCCTCTCCTGGAGGCCCACCTGTCCTGCATGCTTTAGATCTCTCCCTGCTTCAGCACAGGTGATTCAAATGATCAGCTCGTTAATCACCCCTAAAGCTGATTGATGACAGCCTGATCATTTGAATCACCTGTGCTGGAGCAGGGAGAGATCTAAAACAAGCAGGACAGGTGGGCCTCCAGGAGAGGGTTGGGGAACACTGCTCTAGGGGAGTCCAAGATCAAAATATGACCTTGTAAATAAAGCAAAATAGGTCCCCCATAAGAGAGGTATAATAAAATGTTGTGATCCTGCTGAAGGTCAGTTCATTTAGACAATTTTTACAGAAAGAAAGAAAAATGGGAAGTTTCGTATCATATTGACCTTAAAACAGCTAACAAATTTGTTGCTCTGGAGCTTGTTTGGCAGGGTGATTACTTGGCTTCTATCGACCTCCAAGAGGCTTGTTATAGTATACCTTTTGTTGTTGAAGACAGAAACTATCTAAGATTCTCTTGGGATGGAGTTTTATACCAATACACATGCCTTCCTTTTGGATTATCCTTTGCACCTCGGGTGTTTACAAAAACATTAAAGCTATTGTTTTCGGAACTCTGTTTCCAAGGGAGTTTTAACAAATTTTTAAATTACACAAAGATAACCCAGGTAAATACTAAATGCAGTTTTTAAATTGTGATTTCATTTACTGAGGGAAAAAAGCTATCCAAACCTACCTGGCCCATTGTGAAAAAGTAATTGCCCCCCCTTGGTAAGGGATCTAAAGTGTAGAAATTACCAAAATAAACATACTCAACATGATTTCAACCTCATTAAATGCAGTTCTTTGATAAACATTTGCATGGTTGCCATGGAAAAGGCACTTTAATGGCAAAATCTGAAAATCTTTCGTGGCACTGAAATTTCAATAACCCATGATAGGATTTTACTCATATGAAAGGTTTTAGATAGTTCTATGAAATGACATAGGATTTTTTTGTTTGGAAGATGAATTAATAATTATGAACAAACTGAAAGTCGAACATTCTCCCTCAGGATTTTCTGGTAGGGAGCAGAATTCATGGTTCCATCAATTACGGCAAGTCGTCCAGGTCCTGAAGCAGCGAAGCAGCCCCAGACCATCACACTACCACCACCATGTTTGATTGTTGGTATGATTGTTCTTTTTATGAAATGCTGTGTTAGTTTTACACCAGATATAAAGGGGTACACACCTTCCAAAAAGTCCAACATTTATCTCTTCAGTCCACAGAATATTTTCCCAAAAGTCTTGGGGATCATCAAGATGTTTTCTGGCAAATGAAAGCCTTTGTGTTCTTTTTGGTCAGCAGTGGTTCTTGCCTTGGAACTCTTCCACGGATGCGATTTTTGCCCAGTCTCTTTCTTATTGTTGAATCGTGAACACAGACTTTACCTGAGGCAAGTGAGGTCTGCAGTTCTTTAGTTGTTGTTCAGGGTTCTTTTGTGATCTCCTGCATGAGTCGTCGATGCTCTCTTGGAGTAATTTTGGTAGGCAGGCCACTCCTGGGAAGGTTCACCACTGTTCCAAGTTTTCTCCACTTGTGCTTAATGCCTCTCAACATACATGGTTCGCTGAAGTCATCAAGCCTTAGAAATGGCTTTGTTCCCCTTTCCAGACTATCAATTATTTTGTTTCTCATCTGTTCTTGAATTTCTTTGAATAACGGCATGATGAGTTGCTTTCTGAGATCTTTTGGCCTACTTAACTTTGTCAGACAGGTTCTCTTTAAATGATTTCTTGATTCAACAGGTCTGGCAGTAATCAGGCCTGGGTGTGTCAAGTGAAATTGTACTCAAAAAATGTAATTAATCACAGTTGATTCATGATTTAACAAGGGGGCAATTACTTTTTCACATGGGGCCAGTTAGGTTTGGATAGCTTTTTCCCCACTATGAATAAATCATCTTTTAAAATTTGCACTTTCTGTTTACTCAGGTTATCTTTGTCTAACATTAAATTTTGTTTGATGATCTGAAACATCTAAGTGTGACAAATATGCAAAAAAAAAAAAGAAATCAGGTAAGGGGCAAATACTTTTTCACGGCACTGTATTTGTTATTAATACTTGTGATGAATATATAGTAAGGACATGGATGAAACTTAAATGAGATCAGTTGTTAGTTTCGTATAAAACTTTTGTTGGTGTATCCACTGCTACAGTGTTGCGATGGTTGTGTTGTCTAAAGCTGGCATTGACATTTCCTCATTCTTATAGATCTGCCTTAACATCACATGCCGTTCGTGTAGGTGTTTCTGTCAAAGACGTCATGTCTGTTGCAGACTGGGTTTTGTCACAAACATTTACACGTTTCTACCATCGGGACATAGATACTGGTAATCCAGCAGCAACTTTTGCTGAGACAGTTCTCAGCTAAAAATGTGCTTGTTGTGGTAATAAATATTGAGTGGAAATGGTTTATGCATCTGTTGTCATTTTCTTTAAACATGCAAATGTGACCCTGAAAGGCCAAAGGCTTACAAAGAAGAATTCCCCCCTCTCGTTCCTGCATCTCGGAAAGATGTGCAGGTCGAGAGGGATTCTTCCAGTAAGACAAGGCCGAGGCTTTGAAGGGTCTCATTCCCACCCAAGTGAACAACTGTCGTCTGGTTCTGGTGATAAAGTGTGTACATAGGCTTTGAGTTCACTCGTCGGATATCTCCTGTAGACTGACGATAGTCAGCTGATCTGTGTGGAATGGGTTCTCCCACCCTTCCAACAATACCAACAGATGGTATTTAATTGAAAGGAGACCTGCTGTTTACATCGGAGGCACAAGGTTTCTTGACCTCTTTCAGTGTCATGTGTGAAGATGCAAGATGACCCCTGTCCTGCAAATGTGACCCCTCAAGGCCTCGGCCTTGTCTTACTAGAAGAATCCCTCTTGACCTGCACATCTCTCCGAGATGCTGGGACGAGAGGGGAGAATGAATTTAATTTCCAAAAATGCCTACCTGGGTTCAAGTGGTAATTTTATCGTCACTATATCTCATATGTGTGCTTAACAGAATGAACATGAATTGTTTGCATCAATCATTATCTGCTGATAATAAAACAATGAACAACTATCCCTGAAATCTCTCGAGTATTGTGAAAGGACACCCATAGTATGTGTGTGTGTGTGTGTGTGTGTGTGTGTGCGTGTGTGCGTGTGTGCGTGTGCGTGTGCGTGCATGTAAGTATGTATGTATCACAGGTCACTTGATTAGGCGAACCTGTTCAACTATGATCTACTGAGGTTCAATTCGAGTGTCAGAATGGGGAAGAAAGGAGATTTATCTGACTGGACATAGGCTGTGGTTGCTGATGCCTGACAGGCTGGTCTCCTAGAGCGGCAGTTCTGTGGGTGAAAATGCCTTGTTGATGTCAGAGGTCTGGCCAGACTGGTTTGAGCTGATATAAAGGCAACAGTATCTCAAATAACCCCTCGTTTACAGCTGAGGTGTGCAGAAGAGCATCTCTGAATGCACAACACGTCGAACCTTGAAGCAGATGTACTACAGCAGCAGAAGACCATACTGGTTGCACTCCTGTCAGCTAAGAACAGTAAACTGAAGCTACAGTTTGCACGGGCCCATCAAAATTGTAAAAACATTACCTGGTCTGATAAATCTCAATTATTGCTGTGAGAGTTGGATAGTGGGGTAAGACCATGGCTTAAACAACATGAAAGCATGGATCCATCATGCCTTGTATTAACAGTTCAGGCTGGTGGTGGTGTAATGGTGTGAGGGATATTTTCTTGGCACACTAAGGGCCCCTTAGTACCAATTGAGCATCACTTAAACGCTACAGTCTACCTGAGTATTGTTGCTGACCATGTTTTTCCCATTATGACCACAGTGTACTCATCTCTTGATGGCTACTTCCAGGAGGATAACGTGCCAAGTCACAAAGATAAACTAGTTTGGAGAATGTTGAGAATCTGCTGTTTCAGCATCACAGTGCCCCAAGGAAAGAGTGAGGTTCACACACAGAGTGTCAAAATCAGTGCTGAAGAGCTTTTCAGCCTTGCACAGAACCCTAAATTGAAGTCTTTCAAACACCATTGGGATCAACTGGAAAGTTCATCTTCATAAAGTTATTCTGGTGGAAAAAATTTTCAGGCAAATTCCTGCAGTTGAGGTCTTACATCATGTGGAAAGTCTACCCTGAAAAATGGAGGATGTTATTTCTACAAAGAGGGGATCAGCTCCATATTAATGCCCATTATTATTTAAATGTATTATTATTTATCTATTATTTAAACTGAGATGCTGAGTAGACAAGTGTGTGGCCATTATGAGTGTGCTCAGTATTTCATGCCAGTACTGACCCCCTGTTTAATTTTCTTTGTAACCAGGTGTAAAAAAAGTGGTGACAGTGGATGTCAGGGGTAACGGACAGCACTGGTTGAAGGTGCGAGACTTGACAAAGGCTGTGACGTACTGTTTCCGCGTGCAGGCCAAGACCATCAGCTTTGGCCCTGAGCTGGAGGCCAACATTACCACGGGGCCGGTAGAAGGTGAGAGCTGCAGGGTGAATGTGTTTGAGGACCCCTATGTGGGAAAGCTCCATCTACACTCTGTTCATGCCAGATGTGCCATCTGTGGTCACAGTGCTGCTGAGTTAACCCCTTTGCGCGGAATACAAAATTTTGCCAATTTTTCCTGTTGTGCATGAGCCTATTTAAGCTTTAGAACTCAGGATTTGTGACACGGAGATTTTTGGAAATTATTCAAGTGAAGCTAGACATTTGGGAATTCAATTACAGAATTGTTTAGGAATTAAATTTTGGAATTTACAGACGCCGGCGTCTACATCTGCAGAAAGGGGTTAAAGGAGAGGGGAGCCTGATATTGCAGGATTGTTGATTTTGCACATGTGGCCAATTTTAATCTGTTGGGTTGTCTAGCTCTGTGACACATCTCATTTCATGTCAAAATAAAAAATCCCCATTTTCACTGAGTTTTGAAATTTTTCATTTTTCAAAGGTTTGTAATTTTTGAGTGAGGTAGTTATGAGACTATTGTTCAAGACATATTGCATTAGGTGTCATTGTAAAGGGATTCCCTGAAGGGTAATGTTACGTCGTTCTAACACGTTTTTTGTTCTAATAACCAGTGATTTAAGAAACCCAAACTCATGATGCCCATTTTTGATCATGTGATTCTCTGAAACGTATCTTGTAATGTGATCTGGAAGTTCCTTTGAGCTTGTTGTGGGAGTTTCAAAAGGTTCAAAGCTTTGAAAGAAAAGTTGAAAAAAAAGTTGGCAAAGCTACCAAACATACTGAAGAAATATGATCAATTATCTTTTGCCAAAAAACAAGGGAAGTTACTGCAGAAAGAATAATAAAAGACAACTGCTGTCAGTGTATGGAACAAATTTTATGACTTTGCAAAAAGGTGGAAGACAGATTTTGAGGGGAATACAGAGGTGCGAAATTTAGGTCTATAAAGTAAATATGCTCTCTAGATTTTTGTTACAAATCCTGGATTTGCTCTTCAATTTAGCATAATTCTTACGCCTGCTGAGAGTATTAATAAATGAAGCCAGCTGACAGCTGGACTTTACCTCTGCCAACCACAAAACAGCTGCTCATCAGTCACATTTAGCTGCTTGACAAAATAATTTGCCAAAATTGCAGTTTGTTGTTAGACTAATGCGACTACAAACCACAAAAAAAAGTCATTGGCGTAAACATGTTTTGTTTTTGAATTTACTTTTCTTTCATATTATGTAAAATAGGTGGCTTCTTAGCTGTAGCTTTGGTTTGTGACTGAAAAGCTCCATAATTTCCTGTAAACAGGAAGACTTAGGAGATGTCTCTGACGAGATGATCGCAATTAAGCTCCGCATGTGGTGTTTGTTTTGCAGGTGTCACTGCACCGGTTTAAAGAATTTTTGTCCTCACGAAGAAAGTAAAATTAGTATAAGCTATATCAGTGGCTTGATATAATCAATAGTTAGTGATATTGAAACAATATACTTTTCATTTTTGAGGCAGAGATTGCGCAAGTTTTGGAGTTAGCAGACACGGCCTGGGAGCCGCTCAGACAGCTGTAAAAGTGTTGTCTTGCAATCAGCCCTGTTACTGTGTCTATTCTTAGTAATAATCCCTATTCATTACAATTTACTACGATGCATGTGCAATTTAGAATCGTTCAGTCGTGACGTTTGACATTGGGGAATTTAAGCAAATTTGTTTTCTGTGAATAAATAATTCATTTTTATTTACTTAATCTGAAATTTTTAATGCTTATATGCTCAAGAAATAAGTTACCTCATATTGTACTGGTACATGAAATGCATGCTAGTATTTTTTTAAACTCATAATTTCCATTTAAGAGACACTGCTGGTGAATTTGAAAACAAAATAATAATACTCAAAGATTACTACAGAAATTTGCCAGTAGATAACTTGGGTTTTTTTGTATGGCAAGATTTTTTTCAATCATGATGTTTGTATTTGCAAATATAGTACCATCTCAGGAAATATGTGGTCATTTGCATATGTTAAAAAACAACAAAAAAAAAAAAGAATATTTGGTCAAGTCGGGATTGCAATCTTTATTTCATTTTGAAAACTTATTGGAGATAGATGTAATTGCTGGTGAGATTTTGGATATCTTCTTTATAACTTTAGAAGTTAAAAAATTCTTGGACAGGTATAAATAATCAAATTTTTCATGTGATTAAATCAGGGATTTAGAAAAGTCACTCTAACAACCTTCAAAGGATAAGAAAGACTGAAATTGGCATTACTTGTGTATGTATGTGCTGCAGAAGTTGGATTTTGGTCCAGAATAAGGAAAAACCTTCAATTACACTGAACTAAACTAAAAGTTTATAGTCCACAATAGAAATTGGGATTCCCAATGCACCTCAACACTAGACACTTAACACATTTGATGTTCCATTTCCATAGCACAGCTATGTCGAAGTCTGTCAAACTTGAGCAATGCCTTCTCTCTGCAGGATCTCCTGGCTCCCCAAAACTGATGTCAATTACAAAGTCTTCATCTGATCTCACCTTTCATTGGTCAGCTGGAGATAAAGGGGCGGGACCAGTCACAAGTTATGTCATTGAGGCATGTCCTTCAGGTGAACATTGCTTTTTCTGCAGTTATTATGGGCCTGCATGCACTCCGTCTGACGATATGAGCACAGAGAGGTTGCTACATTAAATCTCCCACCAGCACAGCACGCAACTGGGTAGATTGGTAAATATGGTGGGGTTTGTCCTATCTCAAGGGTTGTTTTCCATATAGGTTAGATGGGACCAATGGGAGCGTCATTTAAATGAGGTTCAGTCATTTACATATGCCTTTGGCAGAGGTTCTGCTCTGTTGGTGCTTCCAACCAGGGTCACAGCAAAAACATATTATACAACAATAATAAGGCAGGATTTAGAAATAGAGAATCCTCCATGTGAAAAAACAAACAGATAAGAGCTGGTGGAGGATAGGGCGAAGGCAGGCGAGCAATAAAAATAGTTTTTGCATCACCCATGAAGTCGCAGCAAAATGAACAACAAAGTTGAGTGAGCTTGGCAGTCTTGGCGCCACCTACTGGCATGACTCGTTAAACCAATATATTGCCAAAACAAATTCAGTGTTTTCATAATGTACATAAGACACATATTCTTTGTATTACAAGAAACTTCTCCATGGCACAATTCCGGTTTCTTCAGTTCTGACATATTGGTAACAGCGCCCCTATACTGATATATTTTTCAACATCTGTCCCCTTCTATCCAGACATTGGCAAAGAGTGCCATAAAATTTGCTTTGGCATGTTAAAATATCGTGAGAGGGCTGGAGAGCTAATTTGAAGGCTCTATATTCTTGGTTAACATTTTTATATGCCCCTGAACATCACTGCGAATCATAAAAAGTGGGCAAACTGGAGATTTTGTCAAAATGCCTGGCTGCTGCTTGAAGGTGGAGCAGATTGCCAAAGATGTTTCTGCTGTCCTTTTTTTAGCCCAAAGGAATTAATGGTGTACTCATCCCCACAGGTGTCTGGTTATGTATGTTAATCCACTGTACAAACAGGGTATAATTATCCCGCACCCAACTTTCGGAGTAAATATCTTGAAAAACCAATGAAGTGCCTGACTAAGTCCCTCAATTTTTCTCACTTTAATGCCTGAAAAGGAAACGGGTGAGATGAATTTGTCACTGGGCTGCTTTAAAAATGGAAAAAAACCTGAATTTGTAAAAATGTTTTTTTCCCATTGTACACAGATTTCTTGTCATTGCACTTATAACCAACTTACATTTTTAAAATTTGGGGATTCCAGTATTAGGTACAACCAAAACTTGTTTGCCACATTTATTTATTTATTTATTTATTTATTCCTTCCATGAAAATGCACAAAATAATATTAAATTTGTTCAAAATTCCACAATACATATCTCAAATCAATGAATCTCATGACTGGAAAGGAGCAGAAAGAAGAATTTAATTCTTTGAAGCAGTTATCCACAATATTTCTTCAAAAATGGGTATTTCCTGAAAAATGCTCCATTTTGGTACCTGATTTTTCCACTTCTATGTGGCGCCGTTGCCATATCTATGAAAATTATGAGCTCAAACTCCAGGATTTCTCATTACACATGTATGGGACCGTTCTGCCAAATTTCATGCAAATTTAAGATTTCAACTCTTCCACCAGTGCCACTCTCTCAGAATATGACTCTTCACCTTTATTAGCTTGTAATTTTGAGTAGGGATCGTAAATGCAAACGATGCTGAGCACTGTTAGATCACAAATTAGCAAGCATATCGGGAATCCGATTGCGATCTGATGAGACACCTGAGCTCCGTCCTCACAAATAAAGAATGAGTATTGAGATAAGAAATGAGATATGCGTTAGCTACACTGGTTGAAACATAGCAATTCATTGGTCTGTAAGGTAAGCTGAGTCTTTAACCTGGTAATGACAGTCAAATTTGCTAGGTAACAGGCACTGAATGCTGCTTGCTCACATTGTTTTTGAACGTATTCATGTAAAAAACAAGTAATTGGCCAATAACAGGTTAGCATGTGTTAAAACTACTGTAACATAAAACAATAGCAAGTGAGCCATTTTCCTGATGTAATTTTCACGACATAATGCTGCCACTATTTCCAAACTGTCTATTTAGCCTTCACCTGGTGCTATGCTTACTAGTACTGCCATTTACTGCTTGAATTTCTTATTTACTGGCAGTGGCCTTAAGTCTTAAGCGGAGAGATTGGAGAGCCTCAGCTGCGGGCCGTTGCTAGGTTACAACAAAAAGCAGCACGTTCCTGCGGGAGCAAACTAGCGTGCATGAGACATGTGTAAGTCTACAGTGCTCCAGAAATAAGGTCCCATGTCAGAATGCTGTGCCATTGAGCAATTTTTGTATTCCGTGTCCAATTCTTATGATACATCCATGGTTGAAGTTATCGGTCGGGGCGCGTAAGCCGTTATTACTCGCCCATAATTAATGCATCACTGTAAGGTCACGCCTCTGGCCATCTACTAGACCCCGGATCGCACTTAAGTCATTATCCAATGTTTCTCATTTCCACTGAGTGGTAGCAGTGTGTATTTTAGACTGAACTTTCCTCAGTCTCTTTGCGAAGTCTGTGTTATCACATGCCTGTCTTGTAAAGCTTATTCTCCGCATTCGCGAACTCATTCTAAAACCTAGAGACCATGCTGTTTATTGTTTTACCAGCATGTTTATTTTTAAGGAACCTTGTTTACGGTTTTGTTTCCTATTTGCAATACAATGTTACTGTCGCGTAGCCAAGACTATGTATTACGCATAGTGCTCGTATTTGGGAACCTCAGTTCCTTGTTTTGCCGTGCTGTTGGTTATGAAATACAACTAAATCCATCCTTGCACTTGATTCCAGTCCTCAACTTCATGTCCTCCATGCATTTGCACTCTGCAGGAAGTACAAAACGTTACTGTCATTTTATCGGCCATACATATCGGAAGAAATTTTTACATCGGCCAATACCGATAATCACCTTTTTAAGATTTTGCTGGTCGGTACAGATATTATGCCGATAATATCACGCATCCCTAAGAAAAAAAAATTAAAGTAATTGTTATATATTTTAGTTTTCCAGGTTAACTATGTTTTTCATTCAGAATGAAGTGTAGTTAAAGGTTTTATATATACACAGAACCACTCCCATTGACATATCCCGATTGTATTATTCCTTGTGCCTTTTGCATATGAAAGCGGAAATCGAGGCCTACATTTTCTGAACATAATGATGTTATGTACAGTGTTCTGTAAGAAAGTTTTCTCGATGCCATGAATAATTTCAAAGACAATTTCTGTCATGTTACGGTAAAAACCTATCGGTGCCCTCTTGTGCAATTTTATTGTTGGTAGTTGTTACCAGTAGTAGAAGGGAGAAGCAGTACTAATATAGACACAGTATCCAAAAAGCAAGACATTTTTCCACAGTGTCCAGATGTCTGGGAATATGATGCCAATTACCTTGTGTCTTCTGCCTGTTTACAGATGAGGGTTCGTGGGATGAATTTGTGAAAAATCTGCCTCCGAGCAGTACATCCCATTCCATCAGTTTAGACCATCTCAGGCAAGGGGTGAGCTACCAATTCCGGGTGCTTGCTGTTAATGCGGCCGGCTACGGTGAGCCCAGCACTGCCTCTGCTGCCATGTCTGGTAAGCTCAGGAATTCTCCTTCAGACAGCATTTTAATAAGATTCTCCGCACCTTTATATATTTTTTCTTTCTTTCTTTTTTTTACATTTTGTTTTAGGATCTGAACAGGGATAAAAGTGCTAGAGTATGTCATTCCCATTTGAAATCTTCAAAGATGGTTGCTACATTCACGAAACGGCATTACCTTGAGGAAGCCACACCCTTTAAACATATGTGACTCTTAGTCAGCACTGCACGTGCAGTCATTTATAGCCATGTTTCATTGCAGTAAATGACTCACTCAAGGTAAACACCATGTTTCCTTATCTCCAGAATGCATTACATCAGGAGCAGGCAGCACTATAGTTCATAGGTGCCCCAATTCATAAGGCAGTTGTTTACAGAGCTTGTTCTGATGATATTTTTTTTCCTTTATTTCACTGAGTTAACTGAGATCCTGGTTACAAATTACTGTTAATGACATTGGCCTGGTGACAAGGGCATGGGTCATATAAATGATATCTAAAGTTTGAGAGGTGGGATTGGACCTATGTAGGATTGTTTCAGTAGCAGTCGACATATTGAATTCAGAAATATTACTTAAAGTCCAAAAAGTTGGCACATCATGGAAAAAAGCGTGTTAAATCAAAAAGAACTGATTTTTAAAGTCCATTCACCCTCTACTATATTGACAACAGTAAAAAGACATTATTTGATGTTCTAATACATGAATTTAATTGCTTATTGACAATAAATAGTGCGAAGACTGCAGCAGAATTCGAAGAAGTTGACACCTTCGGTTATTTACCACGGTATAATATAATGCCTATAATAACACTCATTCGGCATTAGGACAGTGAAGACACAAGTTGATAAAGTTAAAGTTAAAAAAATATCAATTGCCCCCATTCTTCCGTTCTGCAGGTTCTCAGCTACGCAGTTGCACAGGGCCTGTGTTGCACTTTATTTTTCTTCATAAGGCACCATGCATTCTCAGGTGGAGAGGCAGGCCAATCTAGCACTCACACATGCTCTTCAACGTGTTGCAGGGTTTGGTTTTTCATTGTTTTGCAGGAAGATGCTGGGATATCCTTAAAAGCGATGAAAGAAGCCCTGATTGCTCTGCCTGTCTTTATTTGTTCATGATTCTGTTGCAAATGTGCTAGTTGCCCATGCCATGTGCACTAATGCATCTCAATGCAGGTTATTTTGACCTCACCCTGATAACAGCTTGGGTTGTCCTCATCGTCTTTGGTCCAGAGAACATGGCAGAGTTTTCTATTCCAAAAAACACTTAAGATTTTGACTTGTTGGAGCACTGTAAATACTTTAACTGTGGTACTGTTTAGCTTTGGCTTTGAATCAAAAAGACATCTTTTCACCAGGTTTTAGGCCTAAATGTCCAAGGTAGCCACTTAGCTAGGAGCCTGTTCATCTTCAGGGAAGAAGTTTAAGATTCCTGCGGTGGCTGACTAGGGTTAATGCACTGCAATGGCTCAAAACATCTCCAGTTGGAGAAATGCGCTGCAGATATTTGCAGATTCGGATATTTGTTTTCACTGACTGAACAGCGCAACAGTTTTGTTTTTTTATGGAGGTCCTGACCGAAGCGAGACGTTTGACAGAAACACTTGATTGTGGGTTTTTCTTTTATGTCTGTGATTTTTCATCTTTTTGCCATAATTCAGTAGTGTTATGCTATGTCGAGCTGCATGCAATTTCTTTATGCATGATCCTTTTCACCATTCTTTTCTCTTTATTTTCATTCTTTTGACCGTTCCCAACGTGTAGGGTCTTTCAGATGTTAGACAGATTTGTTCATGTTGCAGTTGTATTTTAATTTATATAGTCATAATTATTTGTGCCTTTTTTGTATATGTTGTAACCTATTGCAGATATTTTGTTGCTGACTCCTTGCTGCTGCGATGATGCAATGTGTTTCTATCAGGAAGCTACCTGGTCATACCCAACAACTCTCCCGGAAAAAGCTCTTATCTCCCAACATCACGGCTAATGCCAAATATCTTAAATTAATAAATTAATCAATTTCTGTTCACTGAATTTCAAAGAAAAGAACAACATCCCAGATAAGCAGGTGTCCTCATAGGCATACCAACCTATCAGCTTCTAGGAAGGCCACGCACCCTGTAGCGACGCACTGGTCCTTTTATGATTTGTTACTCTCAATGCGATCACACGGACATGACCTCCTTCAACCTTGATGAGTAGATCATATTCTATGATCGCTGCAAGCAAGACAGTTTTGGCACGGAAGGTGTCATTTCACCTGCAGTTATAGCTGCATTATACTGATACGTAAGCAATCACATATTACATGACTCTTTAGAATATGCAGCCATCTAGCTAGCTAACATTGATTAAGAAAAATTTTTGGAAATAATTGTCATATTTAAGAAATGTTATTTGGTTCTTGCCCCAACTTCACTAGCTAGCTGTAACAGCGATTTCCCTTGAACTAGCCAACAAGCTAACAAATGGGACCATATTTGATCACCGTATTTGGGACCATAGACTGTATAAAAAGATGGACGAAGCAACTGCAACGTCACCCATGGGTTTCAGCGTACTATTTAGGAAGCCTTGATTTTGTGAAGTTGAACAGCGCCATTTTGTGATTTTGAAACCGGATGTGCTTCCTATTGGACGAGAACCTGAATTGAAGATCCTGGGAGGAGCGAGGGATGGATTTACGGGTGGATTTGTCTGTATCTGACGAGAACAAGATGATAGCCTCGCCCTTAAAACATATTCTGGCTTTATTCTTTATTCTAGTGCATTTGGGACCATAATTTACAAAAATAAAATAAAAACATCATGATATATTGAAGGACACTTGGAACTTGCGATTGATACCATAAAGTAATCTTGAAAATCTTTATTGTATCTCCCCGCCGACAATCGTCGGGAGATGCTGTGTTTTAGTTCCGAGGCCGCCACCCCACCCCTAGAGATTTTCTGTCCCGAGCTCGGGAAGCGACAATTATCACAGGAATTTTGCACAAGCAAATATATTTATTTGACAATGCTCATGACTGATTTCGGCAACTTTGGACGTCCAATATGGCTGCTGGCGGCCATTTTGTCCGAAATTTGGGGATCAGGGAGATACACAGCTCGGTCCCTGTGGCGACCGAGTTATTTAGTTCAAATAATAAGTCAGGTGGGAAAGTAGGGTCATTTTCTCATAGACTTTGGTGGCATTAAACTTCTTTCTGCAAAAACCAGCACCCACTCTGGCTCTTAGTGGATTAGATTGGACACCCCTGCACTATATAACATAAAGAGTCCAGTAATATGAAATTTTAAACACGTGGCAGTGTAAAGCAGTCAAACTACCCTGAGATAATCAATATGCAATCCGTTTAGTCAGTCCACCTGATAAACAATTTTCTTTCTTAACCTCAATTCGTCTTCCACTCTGAACTTGCTGCTGAGACTCAGCAGTAAATGACTAACGTTAACTAGATAGCTATGTAACAACATGGTGTGGGTGAGATTGAATTGAAATTGGCCAATCTTAAAAGGGTCAGTGCCTCCCAAGAGCGAGTATGACTGACTTTAGAGGCTCTATGAGCATGAATACACTACGGTCCTTATTGATAGAGAAATTGCTAGTGCTGGCATATCACGCCATGTACGGCAATTCGCTGAGAACTTCCTCACAACAGCCAAACTGGCTACTTAGAATGCATTGCAAGCATGTGCAAGGAGTGTATCTGCATCAAGTGATGGACCCCACTCCTCATCAACCAGGGAATTTTAAATAGGCATCAAATGTATGGAACCAACCCTTCTAATTAGGGATGCACTGAAATGAACATTTTTGGCCGAAACCGAAAATGAGAAACGCTTGGCCAAAAACCGAAAGAAATTATTAAGTCAATTTTTAGCACCATTGCATTTATGGCTATGACTGTGTACTTACCTAACTAAAGTCAAGGCATTGCAATGACATTACTCAATATTCACGCTTCAAAGAATTAATCAATTACAAAATTATGAAAATGCTTATTTAGCACTGACATTTCAACAAAGCACAATATAAAATAAAATTATAAATAAAATGTTTAACTTGGCCCCACTCATGAATAACCTACAGGCCTATAACTGACTGGCCTATTACTGGCTGCTGAAAAATTGGCACAGTGGTTAGCCTTGCTGCCTCACAGCAAGAAGGTCGTGGGTTCGAATTCGGCCTGGGGCCTTTCTGTGTAGAGTTTGCATGTTCTCCACGTGTTCGCATGGGTTTTCTCCGGGTGCTCCGGTGTCCTCCCACAGTTCAAAGACATGCATATCAGGTTAATTGGAGACACTAGATTGCCCGTAGATATGAGTGTGAGAGTGAATGGTGTGTGTGCCCTGCGATAGATTGGCAATCTGTCCAGGGTGGGTCCCTGCCTTTGCCCGTCGCCAGCTGGGATAGGCTCCAGCTCGCCCCACGACCCTAGTGAGGAATAAGCTGGTATAGAAGATGAATAAATTCATGGGTGACAATACTTGCGGCATAGGTGGTTATGTTAAAAATAATTATTTCTTGATCATGGGTTTTTTTCTTAGAATGAAATTGAAGGTTGGATATTTTTCAGGGTGAGATTTAGCTAATTTATTATAATTATTACAATTAATAATAATAATTATTATTATTTATATTATATTTTTACTCAGTTTTACCATAAGTAAATAATTAATAACTGTCTGGGACTGTAAATACACTGCCCGTCCAAAAAAAAAAAAAGTTGCACACATTGACTTCATATTTTGTTGGGCCACTTTTAGCTTTGATCATGGTGCATGTTTTTTCTGGTATTGTTTCGACAATCTTACACAATGTTAAAACATTTATCACCAACCAGATTTGAATTCATTTTTAGCCGAGATATTATATCGATGACAGGTGAATCAGACCACTCCATTAAGCCTTCTCCAGGACATCCCAAACACTTTCAGTTGGTTGATTTTAGACACCGAGGTGGCTATTTCATGTGTGAAAATGATTCCTCATGCTTCATGAACCAGTCATTCACAATTTGAGCCTGATGAATCTTGGCATTGTCATCCAGGAATATGCCTGTGCCATCAGGGATTTAAAAACACCTTGATAGGTCGCTGGTCATTCAGTATATTAAAGTAGTCTACTGAGTTAGTTTTATTGCTGCAGAACAGTGCTGAGCCTAGACCTGACCAACTGAAGCACCCCCAGATCATAACACTGCCTCCAGAGGCTTGTACACTGGGCACTATGCATGATGGGTGCATCAATTCATGGGCTTCCTTTCTTACCCCGATGTGCCCATCACTCTGGAATAGGATAAATCTGAACTCATTAGACCACATGACGTTATTCCATTGTTCCTTGGTCAAATCTTCATGCTCAAATGAAATTTTTAAATAATTTTTCCCAATAAACCTCACTAACAAGTGGCTTTCCTGTGACCTCTGAGCTGTTTAGTCCCACTCCTCCAAGTTCTAGCTGTATCCTGCATGTGGAAATGCTCTTATCGTTCCTTGATAATTAAACATAGCCATGAGTTCTTCTGTTGATTTTTTTTTCATGATGAGAGTTTAACATGCACATTAGTGATCTCCGATTAGGAAATTATGTTTTTCTGCCACACTTTATTTCTGCAAAGTTGACAGTTGACTATTCTTCCAGGTTTCAATAAATTGTTGGACAGTTCATGACCCAATTCTTGTGATTTCAGCAATCTCCTCCGCTGTTGTCTTTGCTTGATGCTGGCCAATAATTTGCCCATCTTGAAACATAGTAACACTTTTCAGCAACCCTGAGATACATCTTCCGACATGGTTGTTTAAGAAATTATCATAAGTAAAAATTAAAAGAATTATTGCCAACTGAAACATTAATCGCTGCAATAATGATTCAATCATAGGCTCTTGAGTATTTGCTTATTTACGTAAATCCAAACATTGACTTTTGTTGGACGGACAGTATGTATGTCTTGACAGCTGATTAATTCTTCAGAAGTTAAGCCCCGGAAAAGGGTTTATTTGACATATCATGCCCTTAGCCCCTTAAGACCTACGCAACGATACTGGGGCCGGTTGTTACGCATTATTAATACAGCATGTTTCCAAATCGCAACATTGTCATGCGGCACATCCACATTTTGTGAAGAAACTCAGCCAAAAGCTCATGTAAACTATTTTTACATCAACTGAACACAATTCAAGCACCAAGCAAGTAAATAAGCATGCAGCAAAACAGATGTCTGTGTATGTCTTCCATATTCCATTATTGCAGTTTTACTTTGGTCCATGTTTCGTTTTTGGCCATGCAATGTACTTTGTCTCCCCCTGTCAGGTCTCATGTCTTGTGATTCCTCACAGCCCCAGTATTGCGAGCCACTCTTTCGGGTGATTTAATGGTTTTTGGGATTTCAATCATTTCTTCCAATCTCGTTTACTTCCTTCAACTTGCTTTTCTATATTATGAACAATACTAACAGTTTATTATTTTAGTTAAAGTTACTAACCCGAACTAACACGGTTTATAGAACTAACTTTACTAATTGACTAACGACCTCTCAGCATTCGCCCTGTTCTAGTCTCCGCCTCTTGTCTTTACTCAATCTATTTTGCTGCAGTTTCAGCGGAACCTCCACGCTTGTTAAACTCTGTTCTCTCTCCTTTTCTGTGCATGGTAGAACTCCCTAACCGGAGCCGTATGTCTGTCTGTAGGCTGTCTTCGTGATCCCTGTTCACGTTTTGGCTTTTGCCTATTTCTTGTAATCAAGAACTTCCCCATGTTCATTCCTTTGTAATTAGTCTGATCCAGCTCACCTGTTTCTCAACGTAGCATGTGACTTCCCGTTTGTAAGCAGTCATTTCACAGCCAGCTCTTTGTCAGAACGTTTCTCCTGGTTTACCTGTGCCGCGACTGTTTATGCTCTGTACTCTCTGTGATTCACTTTTGACTGGACCGTCCCTCATTACGATTTTGGCACTGTCTTGGATTTGTTTGCATCTGTGTATCAAACCTTTTTTGCCCGACCACAAGTTTTGTGTTTGCTGCCCTGATTACGACTGGGATTACGCCCCTGGGATTCTGATTTTTGGATTGTGGACTTTGTACTGTTGCCTCCTGCTCTACGGGGGTTCGCCCCCTTTCCTAATAAAGCAACAGCTTTTTGGATTACTTGGTTCTCGTGTCTGGTTCCTGAGCGTCACCTCACAATATCAGCGCTGAATCACCAGAATTTCTCCTGAATTAGTGCTATGCATAAAAACGATACCTCAAATGAAAGAGGAAAGTCCAGAGAATCCAACAATATGAGCCCTGTCATTTTAAACCGACACCACAATCAAAGAACAGCAGGCATACACTTAACAGTCTACAGAGATGAGCAAAAAAAATTCTTACCTTTGATATTTTGGAATAAAAAACTGCTCGAGGGTAAATCTGCGCATGCTATTGTTAGCCGATTGTGTTCGTGTTATAACGAAACTAGATCTGCTAGTATCCTTGCATGGTTCCCAGGGCGTTGCTTCAAAGACCTCAGCTCCTGAGAATTCAGCTTGCTTTCAATGTATTTTCCTCTCTGCGATCGGCCTGTGATGCTGTCAGTAAGACTATGCCAGTAGGAATTTGATTCTATGAGTCCTGCTGTTTCCAACGAACTCTAAACCACCTTAATCACAGAAATGTAGCCTGAGCTACAGCCTTGCGTTCCCAGTGCGTGAAACTGAGTCCATGGGCCATTTGCATGTTCTTGAATAATGCAACAATATAAATGCATAACTAGTTTGCTCGAGATATTGTCCAAATAAGTATCTGCTAAATATTCAACATTCATTTTCAAAGTCGCTTTCTGACAGAATCTTTGAACTATTCTGCACAAATATTGAGACTGCTACCGTACGTATTTTACCTATTTGAATTTGACCTCAGACATGTTGTCAGATAGTGTAGCCCAATGGTTAAGATGCCGTGCTGCAAGTGAAAGTCTGTAGGTTCGATACCTGTTCAAGGTACAGATTTTTTGGGAAATAATCACTGTTTCCTTCTACAAACAATCGCTGGGGTTTTTGTTATTCTTACTTTTTTCTTTTTTTTCACATTGCCTTTGTATTTATAATTTTATTTATTGGTTTTGTTTTTTAATAAATCTGCTCCAGTGGAGTCAATACATACAATGAAAATGAAATTTATCTTTGAATGGGAAATTGTATAGGCAACAAAACTGGCAGAAATAATAAATTACATTTTTTGATTTTCAGAATAAAAAAAATTTGTATATGGATGGAATGGATGCCTGTAGTGAAATATAAGTGAAATTAAATTATTTTTACAGCTTGGTATCTGAGAAATCTGAAATGGAACACAAGGTACCTAAATTGCCAAATTGGAGAAGCCGCCTAGACATTCCTCTCTCATTTTGCTCTGATTTACCGAATAAACGTTGGCACAGATAATAATGAGATTCTGTGCTGTAATTATTTAGAGGTTTCAGACTGCAACTAAAGACATTTACAAGGGATAAAAGTAAAACATTGTTTGGTGCAAAATGAGATCTGTCATTTATACTGTGTTCCATCTCCATTTACTCTGACTCAGTGACATATATAGTGATTTTTACACCAGGGCAGAAATCCCAAATGGTTTTACCTTTATTATGATACCTAGATTAGTCAAATGGACCAAGCAGTCACAGAGATATACTCATTTCATTTTGGGCTTGCCATTTTCGACAGAGGCTCAGGGCTTAAGGGGCTAAAAAAAATTTTTTTTTGTAAACTGACGCTTTTACATATTCAACAAATGTTTGTCCTTATTTAAGTGAGTGAACTTCGTTTTACCTGTGGTTTAACTCACTGACGTATTTTGTGAAGGAAACAAACATATGTTGGTGATCGATTCACATTCAATTTAAGGCCGATGTTCAATATTGTTAAGATTTGTAATATAGTTTTCCAAGTTTATTTTGATATTAACCCTGTGCTTTGCTTTAGTTTGCATTGTTCTCTGCAGTCTATTTTGCTGTCTGAGGGTGATTTTATTTGCTTCTAACATTTTTATCCATCTGTTGTACAATTGTTGTAATGGTCCTGACATGGAAATTTTGTTCTGTATCCAAAACTCTGTGTACATGGTTGTTGGAATGCGTCCTCCAGTAAATTATGAGACTTTCCGCAGAAATATGGTGAAATGCACTGCTTAAGGACCTGCAAGGACAGACACTCACTGTTTCGCAAATACAGGTGAACGTCTCTGGGTGCAGAGCAGTTTGTGTCTTTCTGTTTTTCAAAAATATTTTTTTCTGTCTTTTTTTGGACATGTGCCTTAACGCATACAACTGCGTATGCACATAGCCCAGGTGGAGACGCCCTACTACGAAGAGTGGTGGTTTCTGGTAATTGTGGCATTATGTGGCGTGATCTTCGTCTTGCTGGTGGTCTTTGGGTTGGTTCTACATGGCCAGAATAAGAAGTACAAGAGCTACAGCATAGGTGTGTGTGCATGCGTGTGTGTGTGTGTGCGTGTGAGTGTGCTTGCATGCATATAAATGTTGATACCCTTTGCTTATGCATTGTTTATGCTGCTCTAGCCTGAATATGTATTTATTTAGTAATACTTTACTAGGATGTACGGCTACAGATCATAGAGTTTATAGAATATTTGTGACAAATCAACAATAATTACATCTTCTTCTATTAATCTATTAACGCATTTATTTATTTATTTATTTTTGATTTAAAATTATTTTCTCTTTTAGGTTTTTGTCCTGTTCTGTTGTTTCCTCACTTATGATGGCATTTCCTCACTACCTGTTTTTTAATGCATGCTGCTCCTATTTTAGTCTTTACCATTACTTCGTCTTTGCTTTGTGTGTATTTGTGTGTGTGTGTGGGGTGTGTGTCGGGGTGTTGTTTTACTGTTTTCATTATTGTGAAGCACTTTGTATTGCTTTCTGGTTATATGAATAGTTCTATAAAAATAAATTCTGATTGATTGATGAAACATAAGTTGAATTATTGTTGAACATAAGAATCTCCGATCCATATTAATACAATTGTTTACTGTTTGTTGAATATTTGTAAATACACTGTTGAATATTTGTATAGCATAGGCTGAGTGAGTAGTTTTAAGTTCAACTAAATTATTCTGAGAATATGTAGTTATGCCGATAAATCGTCACACGTGACCCTCCAGTACAAAACCAGTCTCAAGTTGCCGAGTCCAAATTTGCAGTTCAGGCCAATATCAGTATGCAAAAATTATTTATTTTTGGATTGTAATGCCATGGTTCGAAAAACATCAATTTTATTAATAAATACAAGGTGCGAAAAAAACATAAACCTAAATGACCAAAAAGTGATTTAAATTAGATTTTGTCTTAATTTACTTGCCTATTTATCCAAGACAAAGGCCAAAAAATACATTGAAACTATTTATTGCCATCACTTAACTTTGGATCATGGCAGTTATATTGGTATCAAAACACTGCTGGGAATCCCCGCTTACTGGAAATTCCCGCAATTTCTACTTCAATGCTCCACATTAACCAATAAATGTGCTGGAAATAAGTTCACTTCAGTGACCAAATGGCCTTTGTTCCCAGGCACATGCTGCCAAGTTTCATGAAGATTGTTTTTATAATATAACCCCATTTCCTGTTAGTTTGGGACAGTGTGTATAATGTAAATAAAAACAGAATGCAATGATTTGAAAATCATTTCAACCTTATATACTCAGTCCATATTCAAATTCAATTCAAAAAAGTGTTAAAACCCCCAGAAATGAGACATCGAAGGGTCATTCGTGGGCATAGTGTCTTCGCTATTGATTCCTCAATGGTTATATCACATTTCATGGGCAACAGGTCATTGCACAATTGCACAATACGCCTTATTATGACTGGGGATGTGTAACATTTATTATATCATCATTGATTACATCAGATTGCCTACATTCACAAAGCTAGGCCCTCCTTATATTGTGCACTGTATCTGAATTCTGTCCTTTTCCCTGAGACATGCTAGGGGCTGACAGCAAATAGGGACCACTGCACAGCCCGCACGAAAGTTTGTATTCTCAGTTTCCGATCCAAGCTGCTATTAAACTCTTACTTAAATCTGGCAAAGGCACCTTTTACCCCCTCCTTTCCTCGTTGCATGGCATAGGTGGCAGTGGTACAGGGGCCTCAGAGAGCTGTAGGGAGGCGTCTGTCATCAGCATCAGACTCAGATATCAGATCGTGGATGGCAGAGATAAGGAGGGGCTTGTTTACAATGGAATAGCTTCCTTTTCGGAAACAGAGAATACAAACTTTCGTGCGGGCTGTGCAGTGGTCCATATTTGCTGTCAGCCCCTTGCATGTCTCAGGGAAAAGGACAGAATTCAGGGACAGTGCACAATATAAGGAGGGCCTAGCTTTGTGAATGTAGGCAAGTCTGATGTAATCAATGATGATATAATAAATGTTACTCATGCCCAGTCATAATAAGGCTTATTGTGCAATTGTGCAATGACCTGTTGCCCATGAAATGTGACATAACCATTGGGGAATCAATAGCGAAGAGTCTACACCCATGAATGGGCCTTTTGATGTCTCATTTTTGGGGATTTTAACGGTTTTTTGAATTTCTCAAAGTTCAAAAATTGACTTTTTAATGGTTAAAACCCACTGTGGATGGCAATGACTTGGATGGGAAAAACTATAGGCAAATAGTTCAACAATTTAAATTAACATCTCTCAATGTAAAATTGGGAAGAATTTGAGGATGTCCTCCTCTACAGAACATAATATGATCAAAAGATTCAGAGCATCCAGAGAAATCTCTGAAGACAAGGGACAAGACCGAAGAACCAGTATTGAATGGCCATGATCTTTAGGCCCTCAGGCAGCACTGCCATGAAAATAGATGGGATTCTGAAGTAGAAATCGCTGATATGCCTCAGGAATACTTCTTTAAACCACAGTTAGTGAACACCATTTGTCACTGCATCAACAAATGCGAGTTAAAACTCTGCCATACAAATATTAAACCAAGATCCAGAATTGCTGTGGCCTTTGCTGGGCCCAAGTATATTCAAGATGGACTGAGGAAAAGTGGGAAACTGTCCTGTGGTGCGACTGATCAAAAATTTGAAATGATTTTGGGTAATTATGGACACAGCGTCCTCTGGGCCAAAGAGGAAAGGGACCATCCAGCTTGTTTTCAGTGTACAGTTCAAAAGCCAGCATTCGTTATATTTTGGGGCTGCATGATTGCACATGGCATGGGTAACTTGGACATCTATGAAGACACCATTAATGCCAAACAATACATACAGGTTTTGGAGTTTCATACACTGCCATCCAGACATCTTTGACAGAGAAGGCCTTGCTTATTTTGGCAAAACAAAGCCAAACACTACATTTTGCACATATCACAACAACATGGCTCTGACCTTTCACCCACTGAAAATATTTGATATATTACTTTTAAAAAATGACAAAGGAGTCTGTGAAGTGTTGATCAGCAGAAAGCCAATGTCAAGCAAGAGTAGGAAAAAATTTTGCTTTAAAAACTACTGTTGGTCACCTCCATTGCCAAAATGCTTTCAGAGTATTATTAAAGGGTTATGCAACACAGTGGTAAACATTGCCCATGTCCCAACTTTTTTGAAACATATTGCTGTCATAAAATTCAGAATGAGCAAATACATTTCATAAAACATTCAAATTTCTGTTTTAACATTTGATATGTTGTATTTGCTCTATTTTCAATTTAAAATAGGATTTAAATCATTTGCAAATCATTGCATTCTGTTTTTATTTCGACTTTGCTCTGCGTCCCAACTTTTCAGGAAATGTGGTTGTAGAATGTGTTTCTGAGGACGATTCTTTGCGACCTTTGGATAGAAATGTCTAAGATTTGTAAAATTTTCACTCGCCCTTGTCTTGGATAGCCTGATAGCGATCCAATTTTAACAAACTATACCTTATTGGAAAGGGGTGTTATTGTATATTCTGGAAAAATAAAACGCAGTTTCTGAAAATTGAGACTTTAGACTGGTTTTGTACAAGAAGATCACATACTCCATTGATAATCTGTTGTAAATCTACAAAGTGAAACAGTTGAATTATTTAATCTCAACAAATAAGATGTTGAAACGTCATAAATAGTCTATACAGTCGGCATGCTGATGAATCATCACATATACTCTGCTGATAATTAGTTGAACATCTATAGTCAAAGTGAAGCCATTGAGTAACAAAGTGAAATCATTGAGTAACAACTAATTCTCTGATGAAATGTTACAAAGACTTCATGAACTATCTGTAGCCGAATATCCAAGTGAAGTGTTAGAAAACCTGGTTAATCTTTTGCATTCTCAGATTCGTAGTTGACCCTGTATTATTTGTCTTTGTGTGTGATCATTTTCTCTATATCGCTGTCATAATAGTTATTTAAGTCAGGTAACCGGTTGTTTCGCTACTTTGGCTTATCGCTCATGTACCTTTGCTACTGCTCGCTGTACTTTCACTACCGTGTCCAAATCCGTTTGCGACTATAATCAAACAAAGATCAGATCGATGACACCTAAATATTTCTTTGAAGTAAATTGTTCGTAACACATCAGCTCATTAAAAGTAATAAGGTAATAAAGCTATGTGATAGCTTCTAAATAAACTCTTTTACCAGGATTTGCTAAGAGCACAAGTGAAGCCAAAAGTTGGATTAGCGAATGGACTCGAGTTGACAATTGTTTGTTGCTTATTCAGTCTTTGTTTGATTGTCCGAACTGAGTCAAAACATGAAAAAATATTTTAAGCTGTAATGTGAATGGTTTTTTTTATTAAGTTTTACGACTGATTCTTCAGTAATATTTATTTTCTTAACTTGCATTTATCTATAGTAGTGAACAGACTTGGACAATAGTAGCGAAAAGCCAAAGCAGCAAAACCACCGTAAACCTTAAGTCAGAACACAAGATTTACCGACTTTCCATCTCATGAATTGTAAATATGCTGTTTTCTTACGGCTATCACAATCACCAATTTGTATCAAATTCCGTTTGTAATTTTGAACACCAGTAAATATTTCAGTGGATATGATCGTGGTTATTGTGTTATTGCTGACACTGTTGCTGCTCTGTGTGTTCTTGCTGTTTGGCCTGGCGAAGTTGTCGCAGCATGTTCAAGTGATTGTTGTTTTCAATGCAGGAAAAGCTGTTACCACTCTAGAAGAGTCTGTCACCTTAGACAATGGAGGCTTTACTGCACTAGAACTGAACAGTAGACTGAACGTCAAAAACTCTTTTCTGAAGAGGAATGGGACCAGGTGAGCAGTGCTGGCCAGTTTGCATCCTTATGTACCGTAGAGGCCAGCAGATACTGCCTAATACCCACGCAATGTCTCGTGTATCTCTTGTGGATTTCTCGCAATAATCTCCTATTCAGGTTGCGTGCTATTATCAACCTCATATGCTGCCGAGACGAGCTTCGCAGTAGGCGGGCCGCCGAACCTACGCACGTATGCCTACTGTAGAGTCTGCCAAATGCGCAACGTAATGTTGTCCGAATTAGGCCTATGCACAGTTGTTACTGAGAATTACTTTTTATATGTGGATTTAATAGATACACTGCCCAATAATTATTGGCACCCCTGGTTAAGATGTGTTCTTTAGCTTCTAATAAATTCTTTTTTTTTCTAAATGATATAGGACCACAATGAAAAAAGAGGAAAATCCAATCTTTAATTCAAGTGCATTTATTCAATGGGAAAAAAATCCCACATTAAGAAATAATTCTTTTACATCAAATCATGTGTGCCACAAATATTAGCACCTCTGATGTTAATACTTTGTACAACCCCCTTTTGCCAACAAAACAGCACCTAATCTTCTCCTATAATGTTTCACAAGATGGGAGAATACAGAGAGAGGGATCTTCGACCATTCTCTTTTGCACAATCTGTCTGAATCATCCAGCGACCTGGGTCCTCTCCTCTGCACTCTCCTCTTCAGCTCACTCCACAGGTTTTCAATAGGGTTGAGGTCTGGGGACTGAAATGGCCATGGGAGGAGCTTGATTCTGTGTCTGGTGAACCATTTCTGTGTAGATTTGGCCACATGTTTAGGGTCATTATCTTGCTTGAAAGACCCAGTGATGACCCATCGTCAGCTTTCGGGCAGAGGCCACCAGATTTTGATTTAAAATGTCCTGATATTTCAAAGTGTTCATGATGCCATGCACCTTAACAAGGTTCCCAGGGCCTCTGGAAGAGAAATAGGCCTACAGCATCACCGATCCTCCCCCGTACTTCACAGTGGGCATGAGGTGCTTTTCTGCATAGTCATCTTTTGTGTTCCGCCAGACCCACTTAGAGTGTTTGTTGCCAAAAAGCTCTATCTTGGTCTCATCTGACCAAAGCACACGGTCCCAGTTGAAGTCCCAGTACTGCTCAGTGAACTCCAGACGTTTGCGTTTATGATTGTGAGTGAGAAAAGGTTCTTTCTGTGCATGCCTCCCAACCAGCTTGTTGGCATGTAGATAGCGCCTGATGGTTGTTTTAAAGACTTTGTGACCCCAAGATGCTACCTTTGGTTGCAATTCTTCAACAGTGAGCTTTGGAGAACTTTTTATTTCTCTTACCATCCTCCTCACTGTGTGTGGTGGCAAAATAACCTTGTGTCCTCGTCCAGGCTTGTTTACCACTATTCCAGTTGTTTTAAACTTCTTAATGATTCCTCTAACAGTAGATATGGGCAGGTGCAGGCGAGTGGCTATTTTCTTGTAGCCATTGCCTGGCTTGTGAAGGTTGACACACATCTGCCTTACTTGAATGGTGTGTTCCTTTGTCTTTCCCATGTTGAAGAGTGGATAAGAGAAATGTCTCCTGTGTCACGTCATATTTATACCCCAGGGAAACAGGAAGTGATGAATTACTAATAAAATGTTCCTAGATACACTGATCAACTTTGTAAACTACTGTAGAAATGACAGAAATACTTCAATTACATTTATTTCCTAGGAATTGTAAGGGGTGCCAATAATTGTGGAACAGGTGATTTTATGAAAAATAATAATTTCTTAGGGATTTTTTTTTCTCTTAAAATTCACTTGAGTTGAAGGTTACATTTTTAAGTGTGAGAGTATGCTTCTGCAAAAAAATTAAATTTATTTTAAGGCTTTTAACACATCTTAATTAGGGGTGCCAATAATTATGGAGGACGCTGTATTGTTGCGTTCCTGCATTGTTGTTGGTAATCGCTAATCACTAATCCGTGAAAATCGAGGGTGGTCTGAAGAAGAGTATACGATATCTAGCAGCAGTTGAAGAATCACTTGGAAAATCTCAGTATACATGTTCCACTGGTCTGAATGAAAACATAATGTGATACATATGTGTATATTGTAATTTTTCATTTATTTTAGCCTGTTTGCTGTTTCATCATCATTTCATCAGGTCATGTGGTAGAGGGAGATAACTCATATTATGTTTGCTGTTTAATAGCGTTATGTTTGACGAAGTTGGTTTATTCTTAAACATTACTCTAAATGCACCGTAGAATGTTTTCTGTGCACGTCTCATTGTGTCATAAAAAAAGCAAGAAATCTATCAATTCACATGTCAAATTATATTTAAAGCGACTCCTTGTTGGCAGAGATGCCAAGTCTCACGCATTCGGCGTATGTCTCGCGCATCTTTTAGGCTTATTTACCGTAGTCCGCAATTATTCAAGGAAGGCTTATTAATTAGATTCTTATGCAAAATTAAAACCTTGTGCTTTGAAGTTTCAGTGTCACTTGCGCAAAGGTGGACCTCACCGCAAGTAATATGGAAAGTGATTATGACTCTGGACTTCTCGTGCTTCTCTTCACTCAGAGATTGGAAACAATGCATGTGTTTCATGATCATTTAAATTGTTTAAATAAATTGACCGTTTGAAACGTCTTTGTGCAGTTCCATTGCTTTCCATCCCTCAGTAAAGACAAGCGTGGGAATTCCCGAGTCATAATAGATTTCCGCGTCACTAGTGGTGAAATTTATCGTAATGCACGTGAAACTGATCAACTTCATGCACAATGACTTAAATTCAGCGAGTGAATTTCTTCAGTGCGCAATAATAGAATAATTTCTGACTACGGCACAGGAACGTGAATGCCAGAGACTCATGCCTAATGCGTGAGACTTGGCATCTCTGCAACTGTTGCAGTATCCTGAAAACGACAGAGCTGACATTCCATGTCTTTTATCCTTCAGCTGGAATTGGTTAAGTGTACAGTAATCATTTGTTTTATATTTGTTTGGTGTTTAGATTTTGTCAATGTAATGTACTGAAATGCAATTATCACCGGCACTAGTCCAAGTACTTTTCCTACGCGCGATATATGTGACTCGTACATTTACGCTGCGTCGCGATATTCTCATGTATGTCTCGTGTATTTCTCCCGATAATCTCGTGTAGAAATGGCACTGTCTGCTGGCCTGTACGGTACGACTCCATCACCAGTTTTCAGTCGTCTGCCTTTGTTACTGTGATGCTCAAATCAGACTCCGCTGTCTTCCAGGCTTGTTTGATCGACCATGTACCTGATGTTTTTCTCGTTTGTCTGAAGTAAAAAAAACAGCTGATTCTATTCATCAGAAAATATCACGGATGCCTGTCAAATTGACTGAACAGTACACATGCTCATTACAGCTTGATGCACTTTCAGTTGTGATTAATTTCAGAACCTCTGCATGCTCTTTCCAAAAAGGGAAAAAAATTCAGATTTTGTATGCTAACCAGCGCACAATTAATTAATGACCAACAGTGAGAAATTACTTCCCATATCTAAGCAGGTGATTAAGTGTTCTCAATCTGCAAATCCTCTTGAGGCCCAGGTGGCTGGGTGTTAAAGTGGGGTTAATGTGGGTGATGTGACATCTGACCAGCCTCCACCTCGCTCCTCAGGTCTCCTCCTCGGCCAAGCCCCGGAGGACTGCGCTACTCGGATGACGACATCTCCAGCAACTACAATGGCACAGCACTGACCGACAGCGCTACGCAGTCAGAGAAGCCAGCTGCTGCCACCGAATTGGAGGTATATGCCCTTTCCAGCTCAACACTCTTTCCTGTGTGGCAAGACAGTCCAAAGCCCAAAAACCAACCTCTCGGGCCGAACGGCGGCTACCGGCACCTTTCCAAAGACCTTCTGACCGAGGGTCAAGAGGGAGGAATGAATCCCATCGCCAACCCACTCAGCACATTCCACTCCACTGAGTCGCTTATCTGGCAAAAGCCGCTGATGTGATGGGAGGCAGCACTGGAAGAGCATACTGAGACGGAAAGGCAAAGAAAAAGACAAAATGAGAGAGTCCATTGTACAGTGCTCCCTTTTGTCAATAAACACGCATTTGAGAAACCAAAACATAAAAATCACCAAGAAGGGCCCAAAAGTCTTTCCATAACTGTAGAGTTGAAGCTGAGGTGTATTTGTTTTTTTGTGGAAAATTTTTTCGCTGTCAAGATGCTCTAAACTAATCTCTTCATCCCTCCAATTCCCCCATCCCAAAAGGACGCAGACAGCGAAGATGAGGACGAGCAGCCCAACCACTCGTTTGTAAACCACTACATGAGTGACCCTGCTTACTTTGGCTCCTGGAAACGACAGCACAAGGGTCTGAAGCAGAGTCCGGCTTATGGCTATGAGGAGTGCGCCGGGGAAGAGCCTGATGCGTACTATCAAACTGTGCTCACCACCCACATCGTGGGCAGGGCCTACATCCCGACTGGACAGCCTGACTCTCCTTCACGGACTCCTAGCACAGGCTTTTCCTCATTTGTGTGACCTGGGCAGCCCACCCCCACCCTCCTACCCCTACGAACTAACTGGTTTGCCCGTTCCTGACAGTATTTACTGATAATATGCCCAGGAAACTTGGAACATTATATCTGTTATGAGGCTTCAACTCATTTGTATGTACATTATGCTATTTGTATGTACAGTTATTCCATCATGCCATTTATAAACAATGGCATGTTTTGTCAGATAAAAAAATTGTAAAAATCGCATTTTGTTTGAAATGGTAACTTAAAAAAATATTGTAAATTTCTTTACAGAAATGGAGATAAAGTCTAATCAGCACTTCTACCTATAAATTATATTCTTGGCAGCACTATAAATGATATATAACAGTTCGTTTCACTGTGTCCTGCCTTGGCATTACATCCTCAAGACGGCTTTTTGAAGGGATCTGGTGCTCATTTATGTGACATTGAAAGACCAAACATTTGCCAGAAAACAGCATGTTCTCTTACTTTTGATATTCATTAATCATGTCTCATCACGGCACAGAATCGAGCAGTTATGATGAATATTGTTTAAAACTATTATAAACAACGTCGACTCAGTATGGGGTATGACTGCTTCAGATCAGCAGCACTGAAGAGTGAAAGAGGCACAGTGGTTAGCATCACTGCCTCACAGCAAGAAAGTTGTGGGTTCGAATCTGGCCTGGGGCCTTTCTGTGTGGAGTTTGCATATTCTCCCCGTGTTCACGTGGGTTTTCTCCGGGTACTCCGGTTTCCCCCACCCACAAAACATGCTGTATAGGAACACTCTGGTATGGCTGTGTGAGAATGTTTGATGGTGGTCGGAGGGGCCATAGGCGCATACTGCCCCAGAGCAGCTGTGGCTACAAAAACGTAGTTTACCACCATCAGAGTGTGAATGTGTGAGTGAATGAATAATGTATCCATTGTGAAGCGTCTTTGAGTGCCCAGAAAGCGGAAAAGCCTATATAAAATTGATGCATTATTATTATACTAAAAGGAATCCCGACTATAATGACTTGTAGGCTTCATAAGATTTATGTTGGTATCAGTCATATTAATGAGTCAAAAAATATCCTAGTTATCTTCGTTTTTATAAAATTTGAAAATGTAATTTTACTCGTAGGTCGCCATTGTTGTTTACGTCGCAATGCAGTCTGGGTAGTGACGTCAAATGGTTGCTCTACTCAGTTCGGTCAATTCGCCGGCACCGTAGTTGTGACTCTACAGCGAGAAAAATGATATCTATTCAGCCCATTCATTCCGAGGGAAGTTAATGCTTACCGTGAGTTTTCTGACCCGTAGCACCCATAACACTCCAACATCAATATTTTCCGAAATTAGCATCCACCACTGCCGTGTGTTTTATAGCCTATAGTACCAGGGTGGATAAAGGTATCGCTAAAGTCAACGAGAAGTTGGCTTCGCGTTTTCGTCCACCATATTCAGATCGGCCTGGCGGGTGGTTTAGGATTCCAACAGGTGTCGGTGTAGTCCCAGCAGGCAGAACTTGGGGGACTGTCGATGAGGGGGAGCGGTTTTTGGGTATGACTGGTGTGTTCCAGATGTTATTGCAGGCCTTGAATTTTGGCAAGAATAAACTACAACTGTTTCAGATACGACATTACAAGTTAATCGATGTTTTTGTTATTAGAGGTATAAAATATATACTTCTATAAGAGGCAGTTAGAAGTAGTAGCCTAGTCATGACGCTTTCCTTATGCATGACAACTTGAGCATTTACTGTCAAAAAATATTTATTAATACATTAGCCTACTATAATTTCTCGTTGGATGCCCAAAATTTAAATCTCGCTTGTGTCACTTTAAATGTCGATAATTTGCCATGGCGAAATATTAGTCTTAATAATGTGAGACATTGGCTTGCACACGGTTCGCAAATTGATAACTATACCATCAAATCTGAATATAAATGTTTTCCACAGTATATCTAAGGTAGATAAGTGATCATTTCTCGCAAATGTGAAAACATAATCAGTCCCGCTGTGAGAACAGTTTTTAATCCACGCTACCCTATGACACCTGCAACTGAGAAGGTCTTTATCGCGTTAATTTGTCAGTAGCAAACTAAGTTTATTCTTGAGATTAGCTCTCAAATTATGACTAAAAGGAGACGAAAGTTAGCACACTGTATGTTCAACCATTTAATCCGACTGAACAAGTCACCGCTTTCTTGTTCAGCTTATACACAACGAGGACGAAAAACTCTGGATTTCCAAAGGCTGAAACATTTCTTGCGGACTTAGGAAGAAGTGACACCGTTATTGTAAGACACAACTACATAGATATTTGCGTGTTTTATTTCTGTTTTCAGAAGTGCAGGTTTTGTTCATCATTAAAATAATATTAAAGTGGTGGCAAAACATGTTGTTTTGCGTTCTCCGACAACGGCGCTTTAGAACTAAAGGTTTCATTTCGAAATTCTTCATGGCAAATATCATGGCAAAAATACATGAATTTGCTGACATTAACTTTCCTGGAAATAAATATATCGCCAACTCCGCGAAAGGAAATTTTGTAGCAAATATTACTTCAGGCTTTTACACAACACTACAAATATAATGGACGTCATGTTGTCCGACGAAAAAATGTAAACGCTGAACTTACTTGGACTTCTTAGCGATGGGGATTTCCGTTAAGATATGTGTGAAACGGCCGGCCAACATGCCTTCTCACTCACTCTACTTCTCGGTTGAGTGGGCAGGGCACGTCAACCTATGACTTTCGGCTGACATACGGCCAACAGCGCGTTGGCAAAAGTCCACGCTGGTACTGTACATTATGAGGATATATCAGTTAATTCACTGACAAGATGTTTATGGCTTTGATCATTTTTGTTGATGTTTTTGAGAGCACATTACACTCTCTTCCAGAGGGGAAAACTGTGGGCAAAGCATTTGCTTTTAGTCTCCGTTTATAACCGTAAGCTCCTGTCAGCTCCTTTAGCAGCTGGGGTCGGCTAAAGGCCTCAAATGCATCAGGTGAGAAGTGGCAAGAACAGAGCCGTGGGTCTTTCGGGAATTGTGTACGTCCACAAGCATTATCCCACTCCCTCCTCCTCTTCTTATCTGTAGGAAAGTTGTAGAGACTTAGCCTTGTTGCCTTTTGACTGGAAATTGCAACCAAAAGCAACACAACGTAGCATTGTAGTATCTTCTTCTCAACAGCAGGTTAACTCCACGTTGGCGTAAAGGGCTCTTCTCCCGAGTGCAACCTTTTTATGTCATCACTCCCAGAGTGCACTGCGCACATAAAAAAATGGTGCTCTCCGTAGGTAAAAATATGTACTAACCGTTGAGGATTTTTAATGCAATGACAATATTGTATGTGTTTGTAACAACACATTTTAGTATAAGAGAACAATTGTGGCTTATTAAGGCCTACAAGTCATTATAGTCGGGGTTCCTTTTAAAATGAGGAACAGCTGGATTTTCACGAAACCATGGTGTCCATGGAGTGGATTACACAGCTGAATTTAAGAATTCATTGCTTTTTCGTGCCACTTTGCAAGTGCATACGTAATAAAGTTACCACTGAGCAGTTGTCTTGATAAAAATTGCCGCTTAAAAATGGGATGGCTTCATTGCAGTTTAGATCATTATTTTTATTATTTATTCAGGCCCATAAATATTTGGACAGTAACACAATTTTCATCTTTTCCCTCTTTTCCCACTACAACAATGGATTTTGGTATGCTTCGGATCAGGAGCCGTTCCCTTCTTTGTAGTTGGGCTTCAAATACAATTCAAATATTTCAAAACAATATATATTATTCAAATTAATAATGACCTTTGAATGTGTAAAAATATTTATTAGGTTTTTTTTTAGTTCTTTGGCGCGGAGAACTTGGGCATCATCAGCATATCATGTAGCCACTGAGCAATGTTTTGCTTAGTAGAGACTTCTTAGTTTTCATCTGAAATGTATGACACGTAATGCAACAAACAGGATAACTAGTGATAAGCGTCAAAATTAGAAAGAATTTCTCAAGTTGGCTGCATCCCTACGCTGCTACGTCATCACAGGCTGTTGCATTGTGAAGGCGCTTTCGAATGCACCCGAGAAAAGCATCCATCCTCTTGCCTGATATCAGATGGAATTGTAAGCTTGTTCACTCTTTTTCTAAGTTGTCGATTCTGTCGGATGTCAGGTGAGATGAAGCCTCCATTTCTCGGCTGTATTTCAAAGTGCCTTCACAATTGAACAGCCTGCGATGACGTAGCAGCCTAAAAATGCAGCGTATTAAAGCTGCAGCCTTGGAGGCCATTCACACAGGAGATGGCCCCTTATACTTTGATAAAGCGCAAGATGATGAAATGTCCCGCGATGGTAGAAAGCGCGAAAGTGGAGCACATCACCCCGGAGCCCATGGACGAATTTACAGCAAGGTTAAAGATCTTACGCCCCAAATGTTTCTACAAAGACTCAGATCTTTTCTCTTGCAATGTGCAGTTCATCACTTAATTTATACATTCCTTATTTAGGGCTGTGACAGTGTTTCTATGCTAAGCCTCAGCCTGTTCCATAATAACAGGTAGCCAAAGACAGTATAGCTGACTATTTGTGAATCAAATAGAAATATGTTCGGTACCACTTTACCAGCATCTACAAAGGACCATCAAGATAAATTGTTACCATATGTTCCACTGAAGTTCCCACAATTATACATGGAAAATATGCATACTTATATATACAGTACCTGCACTACTGGTTCAATGGAATGAAAACCATGTGGCAGAAATGTTATGCTTTATTAGTTCTGGCAACCTGAATGCGGCTATCCATATCCTCTTCGCTACGGACATATCAAAAATGTTCAAAAAGAAACCAGCATCTGGTGCAGGTGTTGGCTAGTGTCACAGGTTTTTGTAAACCAACACGAGCCAATTGATAGCTGGCTAGCTAGTGTGCAGACATTCTTCTAACTAGAATTCAGAAGTTAAATACACTGTACTGTTGTTAGCCAGCTAACATGGGTAGCAAACTTAGCTATCATTGACTCTCAGAGAAGTCTGTTCACAACTCATCAAGCAGTTGTTTGCTGCGACTGACTACCTTGCCAAAATTTATGTTATTACTGACGACAATCAAATAAACTAGTTGGCAAATTAACCGTAATGTTTCGTAATGTTATCCTTTTTGATACTGATACTCAGTTGTTAACTTCATTAATGACATGCTCATGGAGCTATGTCAAGTAAACTAATGAGTGCTAACTAGCCAACTTGCTAGCCTATTATGGTGGTAGGTTTTGGTGGCTAGTAATGATGTTATGTCTGATGCCAAGGCTCTGGCGCTCCCTTCGAACTTGATGGACGATATTTTTGAAGCCACTGTGCAGAGACTTGCTTTATTCTGGGAAAACCCACGTGAATGATGACGTTTTAAACACTTTCTGCTTCATTCAGACTGAATCATCTGACTGCTTTGGTTTGACAGATGGGCTATGAATTTTTTTTAATCTTCTGTAATTTGGTCAGTTAAAATGTCATGTTTTTGCAGTGAAACACAGTTCTTTATCCAAAATGTTGTACAGTGATAGCTATTTCGGACAATGTGGCCAAAGACAGTAAATAATTAAACATGAAAAGGACATAATGAAGAAAAATTTACGGCTAGAGATTGAAGTTGTGATTGGAACAAAAACCAACATGGATGCCTCCAGGACCTACGTTGATAAACCACTGCATTAGTTGTTTGTGGAGTTGGGGTTGTGGGTTGCGATTATTGTCCTGCACACCTAGTACATCCATTGCCCCACTATAAATATCTCTGCCTTTTAATATTGAGAATTACATTCATAGCATAATTTATTACAGGACATCGCTGGAGTAAGATTGCTAACTAACCTGTCACATTCACAAGAAACAACACACACCAACAAGTTTATAAAAAAATTCATTTGGTTAAGTGCACACAATAAACAATCCTCTAGAGTGCATCAGCATTTGACTGCAGAACATCAATTTTACTAGTAGATATCACCCATGAATGCATTGAATGAAGCTTTGAGTGGAGAACCAATCTACAATATAATGATTCAAAAGGACTCAAAGCTTCCTAAGGCCTCATTTCGCCATCACTAGTGGCTAACTCACTTCAAAAGCAAGAGTAATATCCATGGTTGCTAATTATAGTTTTCTATTTAAATTAAGTTAGCTAGCAAAATTAAGCCAAATTATCTAGCATTTACCATTCATAGTTTTTGTTGAGTTTTAGATGACAGAAACGCAAAATGTATTTGTCCACTTTTGTTTGCAAAAAGTCATCACATTCCAGTCGATATTTTACTCAACTTTTAGTAACATTTGACAGTACATCTCATAGCCACAACATTGCTTACATTTTGACAGAAATGCATATCAAATATTATGCATTTTTAATGTCCGGACTAAAATGTTCAAAAATGTAGTCCTGTTTTGCCCCTTTGAGGAAAACAAACACAGATTTTTCCATAGGTTTTCTGATCAAGGATCTATTTTTACTTCGTCATTGTCTCATCTTTGTCATGAAAAAGGTTGTGTTACGAATTGTACAAGCAGATCCACAGTTATCGCGAGAAGGACATTTGTTGAGCCAGAACACAAGGCATGAAGAACTGAAGAGGGCCCAGGTGATCCGTAGCGATTTGTGTCTGAAGACCGCAAGCGAGCAGGTCGAGGGTGTCCTAATGAATGGCTCAAATATTTAGATATGTTTCCTTAGTTTCCTTAGTTTATCTTAGTCCTTAAAAAAGAGAAAAATCTTTTCAACAGTACTTTCCTTGATTACTTAAAGTAAAAAGACTCCATGGAGACTAAATCCTTAAAGCTATTTTTTCCCTTACTAAGGAGGCAATTGAACATACCTGGATCATCAGAAAAACAGAAAAAATTGGTACCCTGAAAAATGTAGTCTTGTAATTGGTAACTATGTTTTTGTGTTTATTTTTAATTTACTTTGGAACTTTGGATTCTTGTCAAACATACTGTAGGTTTATTTATTTTCTGTTGTTTTCTCGCTCAGTAGGGGCCTATAAGGAGTGCCACCTTGAAAGAATGTTATAACAGAGGTTGACCAAGTGGGAGGTGCTTTGAAAATGTCAATAGTGGTTTTCTCCGAAATGGTTTTCTGCTGGATGGGCATTATAATGGTTATGCTGTTTGATGGCCTTATTTATTTTGGGGGTATTCTTTTATTATTTATACTGTGCAATGTTTACATTTATTTTTATTTATTGAAAGTTAGTTCCCTAAAATAAAGATTTTGAGTAAAATGCAGCCTTTGGTCTTGTTTTCTTACATTTTGGAGATGTTATATTGCACCTCTAATAAAACGAGTAAGTTTTCTGGAGTATATTGAATTTGGAGTGCCCCAAATAAAATTGCGCTTAGGGTCCCCTAAAAACTATAAATGGCCGTGGGTGCATAGGTTACTCTCACAGAGACCTTGACAGCAGAGGATTTTGGAGGGCATCCATATATCCATTTGTAAGTACGTCCCAACCTTAATTTGCGAGATATCTCAAGAAATTAAGCACAGATTTTTCTTATTTTTTTGTGCACAGGTGCCGTTCACAGAGTCCTTGACTCCAGTTATGTTATATTTCAATTATGCTGTGTAAAAACAAGGTCAGTGCAGGCGGAGATGTATAGTCACCACAGCACAAACATTCCCTTAAAACCTCTTCTGAATTCCAGCAGCTCATGAAACGAAATATACTTATTTCTGTCTACACGTCAGATAGGCTTGATACGCCTCATAAACACTTTCTAATCAAAATGACACTATCGTTAACTCCTGGATCACCTGTGGTCTTGCTAAAGGCAAATTGATTGATTGACTGATTAATTAGTGAGTGACGCTTGAGTCTCATCACAACACTCCTTCCTAAGCTTCGCTTATCCAGGAGTAAAAAATATGGTTTTCCGACTTTGGTGCCCCTGCTAAGGCAGCTCATGTAACAATAAAACTCTGTCTACAACCAGCAAGATGACCAAAATGCAGGCTAACACTCTGATTAAGAACCAGATAGTAAACTGAATTAATTTACTGAGCAAATGAGCTTCCAATAGCTGCGTTGCCATTAACCATTATGATATACTGCTTTGCGTCAACGAGGAAGGCTACAATTAGATTGCATGGACGGAAATTAAGTGAAATTTCTCGTTCCCTGTTTGGAAGTGGCTATTCGCCCTGCATCGGGCTGAATTGGGAGAAAGAGATCGGCTATCTGCCCCACAACGGCTATCTGCCCCAGAAATCGCCTCTTCCTTCTTGTTTAATTGGATAATTGTGACCCACCGCGGTAAAAGGTACCTCCAAGCGGCGATCGTGCGATTGAGAAAAGCGCAATTTAAATGTCCCAGCCGCCACGTGGACTGTGTTTACTTTCGCATTTTGAAAACTGCTTCTGATCCAAGGGATTTAGCTCCATTTACGTCATGCAGAATCCCCTCAGTGTCTCGATAAATTTCCATTTCAATACTGCCGAAAATTGGCTATTATTCAGGGGCAGAGCTAGAATTGGGAATTGGGGGGGGGCACAGACAAGTCCCTTTATGACAACTATTAGTCCTGGCTAGTTCTCAATCATTTTCCTTAACTGATGCATTTTCCAGTTATCGTAATTGACAACTGAAGGTTTCTCTCCATCTGCGATCTAACAGCTATTAAATCATGGGCTAAATTCAGTACAGAAAAATAATCTTTCACCAATGCTTCGCATTGATTGAACTGGACCGCGTTCCAATGAAATATCGCCTTTCACATTCGGTATTGCGTTGATTAAAAAAAAAGTGGCACTCGGCAGTGAAATAGGCTATAAGAAGCGTGCAGCTTTGTGTGAGAGTCGACAGGTATGCAATTTTAAATAACATTAATTTAAATACAGCAAATACGCGTCCAGATGAATTTCTGTAAGAGGAAGGTACACTCTCTAAGAAATAAAATAAAACTGAATTCTGAAAATGTTGACCCTGCCAACCTTTTTTCATAGCTGATCACAATTGTCAGTCATACAATCTCATTGTAATAGTGCGATGAGGAACCAGTCGGGAGAACCAGAACTGGTTTTAGTAATAAAGGGGGAAGACCCCCGCAGGGCAGAAGGCAAAAGCACAAAGTTCACACTCCAAAAATCAGAATCCAGTTGGGCAAAAATAGTAGTTGGACAGAAATGGGTGTGGTACACAGGTAAAGGAATGTCAAAGAAGCAGAACCAGAATCCAATGGGCGTAATCCGAATCGTAATCAGGGCCGCACACAAAGATCTCGTGGTCGGTCAGAAAAAGGTCAAAACTCACAGATGCAACAATAATCCAAAATCAAAAAGGCAAAAATCAAAAAGTCGGGCGGTCCAGTCAGAAAGATAAACACTGAGTAATCAGGGCGAAAATTAAACGAGACACAAGAAGACTGAGGAAAATGATCTGACAGAGCCTGGCTGTGAGAAGACACCTAATGTACACTTCTGGGGAGATCACATGGTGAGGGACACAGGTGCAAACAGTCAGACTGATTACAAAGGAGCTGCACATGAGGGAGAACCTGATCACATGGAATTAGGCAGAAGCCAGTAAGTGAAACTATACAATCCCTTGGTGCTTGTTAGTAAGTTAGAATTATATACAATGTTAGTTGGTGTTAGTAAGTTCTACCGAAAATAACAAACTGTTAGTATGGTTGGTAAGATAGAAAAGAAGGGTGAAGTAAGCAAACGAGATGAGAAGGAAGGTTGAAATCCAGAATCCAATAAATCACCAGAAGAGTAACACGCAAGACTGGGGCGGTGTGCCATGACAAGACAATAGACCAGACTAGGGAGACAAAGTGCAGTGCATGATGGAAAACATGAACCGGAATATGACTATGGCAAAATGTAAAACATGGAAAAGTAAAAACTAAGACAATACATTAAACTAATCAAAGTTACCAAATCCCAAATACACATACAAAGAATGGTCAGGCATATCAGATATAAAAAAAAAAAAACACGAAAGGCTGTCAGAATAACAAGGCATGAACATGGTCAAAGCAGAATCACAACACTCATATTATAGCCTTCCTTCAATTTTCCCAGAAACTGCAAAGACCTAATGAATGATTTTACATCCATGCCATGCTTCGAACTTTCACGATGCACTAATATCCAATTTACTAAATTATCAACTCTTTGACTTAAGTGTTGGTAATCTTAGAAATTAATCGCTTCGCGCCCCAACCAGTGTGCAATGAAGCTTCTTTTCAAATGCAACTTATTCTGTTGAACACTGAAAACTTTATGATTAAGTGCAGTCTTAAAATAAATTAGGTTGTACAGTTTAAAAAAATCCTGGAACAGGCCTGGATCAGAAGATGGAATTCCAAAGGGGCTCATGCGTGAGTGCTGACCCTCGACAGTGGCGTGTTTGTCTACTATGTTTATCTATTTTGTATTAAGTTTGTAAACTTACGACGTGGAAATCATGCTTGACAGTATGCTGATCAAGATTGCAACACCAATCTGGACCCTTGCAATAATTTGGGACATTGTAAGCACACACGGAGAAGAAACAGGGCTTTGCGTGGAACAGTGATCTGGTGTCAACTTTTGTTTCTACACCCGAGAGGATTTACTGAATCTCCGATATTCCTTCAAAGGACCTCCGAAACTTCTCTCCAGCCCTCCGGGGATCATCCACCACGGATGGAGCAATAAGAAGAAAAAGAAAAGAGGATCAAGAGGTGGGATTCGAAACAGGATCAAACGGCGGGGAAGCCGCATCCCCCGCCCCAACAGTAACTCTTTCCAATGTGCGCTCACTTCAAAACAAAATGCACGAACCTGCTGCACTTCTAAAGTATGACAGGGACTTCAGCAGAGCTAACCTGGTCTGTTTTACGGAGACATGGCGAAACGAGGATACTAACAACATCTATTTGGATGGATATTCTACAGTTCGCTATGACCGGGACGCAACATAGACAGCAGAGCGTATTGGAGGCGTATGTTCATAAACTCCAGCTGGGTAACAAACATCTTGGTACGTGACACTGAATGCACTGCTCACTATGAATTAATGACTGTTCCATTCAGTCCGTATTATTTGCCCCGTCAATTTGGGTAGATAACAGTGATTCTGGTGTATGTGCGGGTCCAGAATTCAAATTTGCATCAGACAGCATTGCTGCTAGTTATAACAAGGCGCTGCGTCACTCAGTTGATGATTTGATTTTAACAGTTGTGATATCTCTGCACTCCTGCCGAATTTGGAACAATATGTCACAAGCCCGGTAAGACTGAACAGAACTCTAGATTTATGTGATGGGAATGTAGAAGGTGCGTACACTTCCCGGTCCCCCCCACCTCTGGGGCTGTCAGATCACAACGTCATTCACCTCCTACAAAAGTACCGTCAATCATTAAGAAGGCTAAATCCAATCTTTCGCACTGTCAGGCCTGGACAGACAGCTCGGTGGACATGCTGAGGGGCTGTTTTGAGGCAATGGAGTGGGATCTGTCAGAGCAATTATGAATTATTAAATGATACCATAACCAGCTACATACAAGAGGAACTCGGCTTTACATTTATCAACATGACACAATAAAGCCTAATTTTCTTTTTCTGAATCTGTCTCTCTCCAATTGCTTGAGGATGGGGGAATCTTAATATGTTGAAGCAAATCCACAACAAAGACTCCAGGTGAACCCCAGAATGATTATAGGCAATTGCTTAGACAACATTATTCCCCATTTTCCGAGTGTGCGTCTTCAAGTATTCATTCTTCCTCTTTAGTCTCCTTTCACTTCATGGTAAAATACAGAATATAAATCATTGATGTGCCATGGCTGTTTGATCGCTGACAATTCAGTCTTATGCCATTTTGTGTTCACTGGACACCAGACCATAGAGTGTTGTTTGTGGCCCACTGGCGCATTGCATTATCTTTTCTCAAACACAGCTTTACATTCAATGAAGATGGATAATAAAGGAACAATTCTTGACTATACTTTTACATCGACTCATGATGCACAGCTTACTGTTTCACTTTAGTACTCGGTTATTAAAAAAAGTTGTCGGCTAGTTACATTTGTAAATGTGATATCATTTAACACGATAGAGTACTACGACTGGTGACTACATCACTGCTACTTAGCTTCTGGTTTCAGAAGTAAAATCCCCTGGAAATTTATAGTGGGGTTTGGACACTTTTGCAAACAACATATTTCCTACACAAACGGGCAAGTACCCCATGATTTGCTTATGGTCAATGGGGTACCTTAGTTTTGGCAAACGTTCACAATGTAACTTGACAAAAGCCAATTGGTGACCTAAATTGCTGTTGGCTATCTTCGTGCAACCTTTACTACATAGCAGGCCACTATTACCTAATTGTATGCCAAAAATTAATGGATAACAGTGAATAGCTATTATTTTTCCATTTAGCTAGCTAGCTAGCATTTATGTGAAACAAATATGATTGGCTATGCCAGTAAACTGCCTAGCCAACCAACTAGTTTAATAATTACATATTGTGCACATGGCTAAATCGACAAACATTCAAAATGCTTAGTTTACTGTCACTTACTGTTGTTTAGCAAGCCATCTAGCATTAATATTCACCAAATGTAGCTAGCTAAGCCAGCAGAATAATAGGAGCCGGGGCAGATCCGGAGCGGAGGAGCTTGCTATCTGGGTTTGGCTCCAATGTTAAAGATAAGACTGAGAAATTTTTTAGAATTATTTCTCAAAAACTGCAATACATTTTTTTCTAAATCAGGCAATCAACTTATCTTGGTACCATCAATGTACAGTTCAAGCGCCATTTTGATTGAATCGACGGAAGTAGGTCTATTGGGGGCGCAGTACTTTATGAATATGCAAGATGGCCTTCGGAGGGGAAATGGTTGCAGATGGAGATTCAGTTTGTATTATTGACATATAGGAAGTCATATATGACGTATACATTGGCTATGTTAAATTTGACCTCAGATGACTTTGAAAGGTCAAACTCATGGTCAGGGAATATATTAACTATGTAAAAAAATATGACTTGAAATTATAAAAAAATATTTCTCAAAAACTGTCGGATGACTTTTTTCTAAATCTGGCAATCAACTCACCTTGATACCCTTTATGTATCATTGCGAGTGCCATTTGGACTGAATCAACGGAAGTGGGTCAAGTGGGGTAGCTGTACTTTAACATTTGATCTCATGGAGAATGGGCCAAATCGCGTGTGGAAGCTAAAAGGTTTCAGTTAGAGATTAAGTTTGTATTACTGACATATAGGAAGTTATATATGACCTATAATTTGACTCTGTCAAAGTTGACCTCAAGTTTCCTTCGAAGGTCAAACTTCACATAGTAAAATTTCAATGACTTAGATCAGCAGAATGGTCGCAGTTAGTATCGGTTTGTATTGGAGATGTTTCGGAAGTCATGCATGAACTTTTATTTGGTGGACTTGAACTTGACCTTCGGAGACCTTCGAAGCTCAAACTTCACAGTGAAATTTCAATGACTTATACTTTTGTATGAGCAAAATCGTTACAGATTGAGTGTAGCTTTGTATTGGAGAAGCATAGGAAGTCATGTATGAACTTTCATTTGGTGACCTTCATATTAGACCTTAGAAGGTCTAACTTGACCTAGAGAAAATTCAATGACTTATATCACTGAAAAGGTCACAGATGGGGCCGAGGTTTGTGTTACTGGCATAGGAAGTCAAATACGAACTTTCATTTGGCGACATTCAGCTTGATTGTTGATAACATTTGAAGGTCAAACTTGACATAATACAATTACAATGACTTGTCTTGCCAAAACGGTCACAGATGGAGTCTTGGTTTGTATTACAGACATAAAGGAAGTCATATATGGACTTTCATATGGTGAACTTCGTATTGACCTTCAAAGGTCAGATGTGACCTAGAGAAAATTCAATGACTTGTATCACTAAAATGGTCACAGATGGAGCCTAAGTTTGTCTTACTGACATCTAGGAAGTCACGTATGAACTTTCATTTGGTGATATTCAACTTGACTGTCAGTGACCTTTGAGGGTCAAACTCTACAGTGAAATTACAATGACTTTTATCACCAAAATGGTCACAGATTGAGCCAAGTTTTCTATAGAGACATTTAGAAAGTCATATATGAAGTCCACCTGCTGACCAGAACTTGACATTCTGTGACCTTTAAAGTTTACAGTTGCCATATTGAATACATATTGACATATTTTAATGACTTTTATCACGAAAAATGCTTCAGAGTTTAGGATTGTATTACAGAAGGTCTTATAAATGAATGTGAACTTTAATTTGGTGACCTTGACATTGATTTTGATTGATTCAAATGTCAAACTTCAAATGAAATTTTCATAACTTGCATCATCGCAGTTAGACTGCTTGCCGGTAAGCTACAGGACCCTTGGTCCTATTTTTCTCACTCACTTTAATTTCTGTCGGTAGTTCCTCACTTGTGCGTAATTAGTTTTTTACCCGCAACCCAGAATTAATATAGTTTTTTTTTTTTTCATTTGCTTGTTTTATCCACAAGTTGTTATGTAATGTGTAGTTCAAATGCATCCCCGGAAATTTTCTATGATTTTTTTTTACAACAAGATATAAATAAAACAATTTTGAACAATATTTACTGGCGCGGTTCGCAAACCATTTCATCTGCAGCACACTCTATTTTTTCACCTCTGCTAATTAGCAAGTACGCCCTTATAATAGCAGTTTGTGAAGATGCAAGGGCATCTGACTTTTGAAGGACTTGGGTGATGTCACTCTGATTGCCTCATTGAAAACGTGATGCAATACAGTGGGAAACGTGCCCCTGTCCCAACCTTCTTGAAATGCGTTGCTGGCATCGAATTCAAAATGAGCATATAATGTATATCCCAAAAGCAAGAAAATTTTTTAGTCTCAACATCTTATATTATGATTTTGTTCCACTTTCAATTAAATGATTAAAGGGCCTGATTTTTCTGCTTGCGCCACGTCTGACAATACGCACACAGAGTGATTGCTATGCATACTTTTGTTTTCCTCCTCTCACAAGCACTAAACTATATTTAGTTAGCTGGGCAGGGATATGAATAAATATGGCGTTGTTATATACATGGTATACTGAGAGGCATTAAAAACACAAAATAAAATTTACTGTTTTAAGTAGCGGTAAATGGTTTCTTTCATAGTTGCAAAGCACAATCTCGGGAAACTGTGCTTTTAGTAGTGAGACTTGCCCTCTCTGTTATCATTACATTGGCAGTCAATTCAGCAGTTCTTATTATCTGACATGGCAGAAGAAGTTTTATGGAATGCGTTTTTGTGGAGTCACAGATGACGCACTTTGTCGGGAACGACAGCTGACACATCTGGTCATTCTGTGTCATCCCGGCAGACTGGATACCGTCAATTAATGGACATTAATATGTCCAGAATCTTTTCTTTGAGACTGGCCATCCAACATTCAAAATGTTTGATTCTTCCGTGATTCATTTGTTTGTGGCATTTGAAGTGGGAATGATGTGCCTTTGTTGATGTGTGTTTTTATTGGCCCTGATCTTCAACTTTTCATGGGCAAAATGATTCTCTCAATGTGATTCATGACCATGATCCAGGGAACTGTGCTGCATTTAGATGATCGTAATGACGTGTTAAACCAAGAAAGGATTCAAACCTAGACAGTCGGCTTTTTGCAATGCTCACCATACCTGGTCATCATGTCAATCAGCAAGAGGAAAAACTATCAGTTTTCAAATTAGACAATAAAATCCACTTTGCGTTTTTAATGCCTCTCAGTATATTTCCATGTAAATTAGATGACACCAGTGGGGGTGTTATTGAAATGAGTTCATGATCAGTGAACTTTTGAATCTTTCTGATACTTAAAGTAGACTGCACATGACTCGCAAGAACCACATCTAAACAGTAGCACAACCGAATCTCAATTTCACTGAAAGGTGCTGACAAACAGAATAATCTCAGTTTAAAGGGAATAATATAAATAATGATTGTAGTGTGTATAATCATACCATCAATTTGTATTACTTCCAGGAAGGCAACATTTGTAGTGTATCCATGAAGCCAATGTGCCATCCCTCACAGCCAACTTAACCCTACTGGAGGTTTATATGAGGGCACGATTGCATAATGATCAGAACAACATCGCAGTTGTGACATGTAGGCCAAATAATTGTTCGGAGGTAGTCAGTGTTCTAAAATTAACTGGAGTGCCATACTAATGTCTTGTGGGACGCCGATGAAGCAAAGTACATACTTGATATTGTTCACGTGTTCATACTCCAAAAACAGGGCCTATACAACTCTGCTATGCCAAATGCTTCTATATAGCATGCAAAACATGTGGATACATCGTACTTCTGCACAGTTTTACTTGAAAGCTGTTTTGGATCAAGATAAGTGAATCCACTCAAGCAGTGTTTGTTCCTTTGACTGTTAAGTTGTGTTTATTGTTTCATGTATCATAGCCATGGTCATTTTCCAGATTATTTAGTTCATTAATACTTCCTGAAATCTACCAGATCAAAGTTTTCAGTATAGAGGGATGACAGGTTGAAGTGCCAGGAGTCATTGTTGGGACGAGAGTAAAAGATGCTTCTTTTGATCCCTAATAATAATAATGATGAGCGTATCTGACACAGCTCAATAAGTCAATAATAAAAAACAATAATTTATTATCGTAATGTGTTGTTTTACACTTAAATATCAGTAGTCATGTTTCACTGATACCTAGGTGATTGTGATGACTTGGTGGTCATGTGACAGTGCAGCACAGGACACACTCATTGTCATATGGTGGCGAATACACTACAACATTGCTACTTTTATATACTTGTAAAAACAGCATGAAATGGCCAGTATCTACTGGCACATTATAAATATGATTTGAAACGCAGCCATTGTTGCCATAGAAAACAGCCAGCTAGCAATTATTTGATATCTTTGAAACAACAAACATGCATCAAAGATGTTTCTTTAATGTAAAAGATAATGCAATTAATAAAATGCTACATCACATAACTAGTACTTATCTCATTGGCCAGCTCATGAGATTTTTGATATTACCTTAGTTATATATCACTTTGGAGAAAATTTAATTGGCTGAGAGCATGGGAAAAGAAATCACTCTGCATTACTTCATACTGTTAATATTTAGCCCATATGGACACCGAGTTAACTGTTGGTTAAATCAGTATGGCTCAGCAGGGTTGCAAGCTAGCTATGGGCCACTCACAAACTAAGTTCACGTTACTCAGTTAGCTAGCATGTACGCAGTACATTTTCATAACCGTTATGGAACATTAGTTTGTTTCCTAATGGGCTAAGCGAGCAATGGAATTAGAGCAATGCTACTGTACAATGGGCGCTAACAGAAATTACATTTGTTTACTACTAAATTACAATTCAGTTTTGTGATAAATAGAATCTTACTATTGGTTGTGTCATATGAAATTTATGAAACAAGTTGAATACATTTTGTGGTTGTTGTGAGCTTTTATTGACTCAACTCATTTCATAACTTTCATATGAGACGCCCACTCATGTAAGATCCTCTATTGATTAATGTCCACAAAACAACATAACAAATGTAAGCAAAGTCAAGCAGGCTATGTGTGCTCCCTCCTCTTATGCATTCAGAGCCCCAACATAGGAAGTATTAGTACTGAGGCACAGCTGGCCTTTGACAGATTTCTGCTCTTGATATCACACCTGCATGGAGCTCGCACATAGCGTGTACATATTGCTGTATATTGTTAAGGAGAGGTCAGGTGGACACCAGATGCAGGATCCTAAGCGTTTATTAAAACACAAAACACCAGGAGAAAGTTTGCAAACTGGCCAGAAACAAGACACCGAGCACATGCACTGAATGACTGGGAAAACTAAGGTACAATGCCAAAAGCAGGGGGAAACAGAAGTACTCACTCCAAGAGTGGCTAAACAAGAAAAACAAAAACTGGACCTAACTAAACTGACGGACACACTGGGAGACTTAGACAAGGGGCAGACAAGACATGGGCGCAGCAAAACACAAGGCTCGGGAATCATACAAAGGAAATACTCGGGAAGGCACAGGAGCAGAGATTTCACAATGCAGAGCAAAGCCAATACAAAGTTCCATCTGATGTCGCTTTTCACTTTGCCACAGATATAGCCACGAGAAGAGGTGGGGACTCGGAATGCAATCTCGAAAGGAAACAGAAACACGTAGGATTAATAAAACAATTACATGAGAACCGGGTAAACAATAATGACTGGAAACAAGACGCTGAGACAATCAATCAAGCTAAACAGTTTGGACTGAGGTAATCTAAACTTGACAAGTAAAAGGCACCACGAGAGAAGCAAAGGAAGGCACAGCTTTAAACGTAGTTAATAAGGGAAAGCCTAGGCAGGAACACTCGCAGTGACACAAGAACACCGAAATATGAAAAAAAAAAAAAACTTTATCACGACCGCCGCTCAAAAGTTCGAAGAAATCGAGCAACCATTTTCAGAACGCTGTTTTTGAGACTTAGCATGCTGAGAGAAAAACCGCGGCTGCCATCCATGCCATTATGGCCATGTGAAATGTGGTAGAATGAAGGCCCGTCGACGGAAAGGACAGCTACGAAGTCAGCATTCGATGTACTGATGAATGCTTCTCGATCTTACACCCATTTGCCGGCCAAGAGGTATGTCCAAAAATATTTCATCATGGTCATGTCGTAGCATTCAGCAGGGCTCTCGAGTTTTGAATGTAGGCTTGAGTGACGTTATCCGGGGGGCGGTGCATAATACTGCCGTTACTTCGTTACAGTTCTGAAGTAGTTTTTTTGAGGATTTATACTTTACTTAAGATTTTTTTTTTAAAAACCTGGACTTTTACTCTACTACATTGAAAAGATTAAAAATTTTATACTTTCACTTCGTTACTTTGACGCTGGCAACTTACTTATTTCAAATTAAAATATACATTTAATTAATCATTTCCGGATTGTCTGGATTCGGTGTGTTCGAGAACATCAACGGTGTATCTTTGTGCAGATGTGTCCGCCAGTGGACGGAGAGCTGCAAATTAATGCACGCAGTTACAATATTACACCACTAGATAGCAGACCAGGATTAGTTATTGAATGTGAACAACTGGCAGTAAACTCAAAGAAGAAGAAGAAGAAGTATGTTCAGGCCAGAGCCGTCTTTACAAGACTGTGGAGGACAAGGATATGATAATGGAGCCAACATGTCTGGGAAGGTTAAAGGAGTACAAGCTCAGATTTTAAAAGTCAATCCACTTGCTACATTCTCCCCCTGTGCTTCCTACACCCTCAATCTGGTTTGTGTCCATGCGGCTGGGTCATGTCCAGAGGTCGCAACATTTTTTGGTTCTGAAAACCGTCTTTATAATCTCTACAGTGTTAGCCCAGAGCGATGGGCAATCTTGCAAGAAAAGATGGGATGCTCTCCTCGTCGTCTCTTTGACTCTCGATGGAGTGCCCGCATTGCTGCAGAAGGAGTTGTGGCAGTTCACTTGCCCTCCATCCTTGAGGCCTTAGAATGTCTTAGCCACCTGCAGTCTGACAAGTGAAGCCAAGTCTGAGGCAAATGGTTTGATCAGTTATTTCAAGACCTTTGATGCCATCGTCCTTCTTACTGTGTGGGTAAAGATTTTGCAGTGCATTGAGAACTGAAATGTGATTCTTCAGGCAGAAGATATTTCTCTGGATGTTGAGACTGCAAACATGAAGGCACTATAAGGGGAAATGCAGGCTCTTTGTAATAGATGGGACTCGCTGCTTGCAGAGGCTTCCCTAGTAGCGCAAGCAATGGACGTCCCTGATCATTTTTGGAGTAAAGAGACGAAAGTGGAAAAGGAAATGCCTGCCTGATGAAATGACTCAAGAAGATGCAACTACTGAAGACAGTGCTGAAAATTCATTCAGGAACAACAAATTTTTTGTTGCAATGGATAGCATCATCAGTGCCTTGAGTGCAAGGTTCCAGACCACAGCAAGCATATGTGAAATATTTGCACCTATTCTGAAGCTGAGTGATATGACTGAAGCACAGATAAAAACAACATGCCAGGCACTAGCAAAAATATATCACATGGATCTCTCACAAGAATTTGAAAATGAAGTGCAACACTTCTGCACCATATATAATGCTACATTTCCAAAAAATCTGTCCTATCTTGAGCTCCTTAATGCCATCTGGAAGATGCAGCAACAGAGCATTTTTGGAGAACTTTGTATTCCTTTGAAAATTTTCTGCACACTTCCTGTCACAGTTGCAGGGGGTGAACAGGCTTTCAGCAAGTTGAAGCTGGTGAAGAACTACCTGAGATCAACAATGGGCCGGGATAGACTGAACAGCCTTGCTGTTCTGTCGATTGAAAGCCAATTAGCCAAACAATTGGACTTTACAGATCTTATTAGTGACTTTGCGAACAAAAAGACCCGTCAGAGGGCATTTACTGGGATGTAAATTACATCTCGTGTCAGCAAGGCTTTATTTCTTTTTCTGCAAGCTGAAGAATAATTTGTCATTTTGTTTAATCGTTGGCTCTATTGATAAGACGACAGAGGCCTTTGATGTAAAAAGCAGAAACCAGTCACAACTTCTTTCTTTCACATGTAAACAATATTTTTCTGTTCATTTCTACTGTACCTTCTCATTACAAAAGTAATGTAGCTTATTTGATTTGATTCTGAGTGTACAGTTGTCTCCCGTTCAAGAATAAATGTTTTTAAATCAAAATTTGCACAAGAGTCATGGATCAAAACGTTAGTACACAAACCAGATGTAGCCTTATGTTTTAGGCATTTGAGCACAAGTAGGCCAAATGCATCAATTCAGGTGGTGAATGAAAGAACCACTCATCAATATAATCTGATCTGATTGTAGCTTAAAACCCTATTTATGCTTTTTTATTTTAAATAAATACCCCTTTTCTTTTTTCTCATGCGCCTCGTGCACTGGCTTGGATAGGGGCCCACTGACATTGAGAGTGTACATGGCCCAGAATTTGGTGCTACGCCCCTGCCTACTTGGGCCCTACTCCACATTATTAGTAATGATACCTTGCATCTTTAGGTACATATGTTGGATGAGTGATGCCGAAGTAAAACTCGGGCTGATCGAGATTCCAATGTATTGTGATTCAGGCTAATTTAACACCCCCTTTTTACTCTCCAGGGAAGCAAATTTTTTTACGTTTAATAAGGTTTGACCCATATATATATCTATGGTTTGACCAAAGAATCACTGTGATCACAAGTTCCCGCAATCAGCCCAGTTTTTCCAATGATTTGTCATGTGACGCATTTACTTACAGGATTCATTAACATTAAGGAATTTAGCAATGCCTATAATGTGTTTATTATTATTAAACTCATGTGAAGTGCAACTCCATTTCCAAAAACAAATGGGATGCTGTGAAAAATGGAAGTGAAAACTGAATGCAATGATTTTCAAATCATTTGAACTTTATATTTATGAGAAAATGGTGTAAAGACAATATTTCAGACATTGAAACTGAGATATTTTATGGTTCTTTGGAAAATATGTGCTCATTTTGAATTTGATGCCAGCAACACGTTTCTCAAAAGTGGGCATTGGGGCACATTTCCCACTGCGTTGCATCACGTCTTCAATGAATACTCTGTTAGCGTTTGGGAAATAAGGAGGCCAACTGCTGTAGTTTTGAGAGCAAATGGTTACCCATTCTTGTTTTACAGCATATAGGATTTTAGCAACTCAATACTTTGCAGCCTCCTTTGTCATATTTTTCATTTCATAATGCGACAAATATTATTAGCTGGTGACAGGTCTGGACTGCTGGCAAACCAGTTTAGCACCCTTGTACTACAGAGCCATGTTTTTGTACATGCGTGCAGAGTATGGTGTTTTGCATGGTGTTGCTGAGAGAAGCATCCCTTTGCTTAAAAAAGGCATTTGGATGGCAGTGAATGTTGCATCAAAACCAGTATATATCGTTCACCATTAATGATGTCCTCATGGATATGCAAGATACCCATGCCATCTCTACTAATGCACCCCCATGCAATCATGGATGCTGGCATTTGAATTTTTGGCTCATAACAAGCCGGATAACCCCTCTCCTCTTTAGCCCAGAGGACATGGCATCCATGATTTCTATGGTTTGATTATTCAAACCATTGGGCATTTTCCCACTTCGCCTCAGTACATTTTAAATTAGTTCTGGCCCAGAGAAGAAGGCAGTGTTTCTGCATCTTGTTTAAATATGGTTTAATCTCTGCATGGCAGTATTAATTTGCATTTGTGGATGCAGTGACAAACTGTGTTTACTGATAGTGGTTTACAGAAATCTTCCTGAGCCCATGCAATGATTTCCACTACAGAATCCCCTCTGTTTTTAATGGAGTGCTGTCTGAGGACCTGAAAATCACAGCCATTCAAAATTTGATTTTGCCTGATTTGAATCAGTTCGATTATTTTTGAGATTTTTCTAGATTATCAGAATCCTTTCATGATATTGTATACCATCGAGGATAAAATCTCCGAATTCTTCGCAATTTTAAGGTGTAAATGTTATTTAATTTAACTAAGCTACATGCAGTCTGTCAGAGTGGTTAAGCCCTCATCATATTTTCTTTTGAAAGACTTTTTATACCCAATCATGTCTCTGACCTGCTGTTAAATAATCTAATTAGCTGTGAGATATTCTGCCAGTTGTCTTTTTTTTGTCATCATGCAACTTTTCCAGTCTTTTCTATATGACTAGCCTTTTACTGTCCCACTGTCATGTATGCTGTCTTTTTTTTTTTTTTTTCTTGCTGTTTGTGCAATGTTTGTTGTCCTCTTCTTGTACAGTCAGTGAAAATGAATTTCCCTACGGGAACCAATAAATCTAAATTTTTATTGTCCCACCTCAACTTTTTAAAAACATGTTGCTGTCATCAAATTCAAAATGAGCAGATTGTTTTCAAAAAACAATAAAATTGATCAGTTTCAACATCTGCTATTTTGTCTTTGTACTAATTTCAAATAACTATAAAGTTCAAATGATTTGAAAACCATTGCATTCTGTTTTTATTTCCATTTAACACAGCTTCCCAACTTTTTTGGAAATGGAGTTGTAGATAAGGGATTCATTGAGTACCTAAAGTGCACAGTTACATGGAGCAAACTGCACTGGCTTGCTGCTGCAATCACAAATATAGTTTCTGCAGAAACTGCCATAAAAGCTGAGGATTACGTGAAATAACAAACAAATCTCCTGCTCCAAAATCTCTTTTTTTTTCTGGGCATTTAGAGGCAAAGAAAAAGTATAAGAATGTGTGATCTCTGTTGCATTTTCATGTTAAAATCGGGACACCAAACCAAAACAGTTAGCAATGGCGGTTAACTTAACGCATAAACAGTAAGCAGGTAAGGGATGGAGGGCGAGCTATTGGACTTGTCTCTCCTTGTTTTGCCTATTAGGAAGCCCTGGCAGCTTTTCAGGCTGTGGTAGCTGACAAACGGGGCATCTCCAGGGACATCACTGGGACATTAGTCTCAATCAGTTCTGGGGAAAACCCCAGCTGTCAACCCCAAATGCCCTGAAATAGCTTCTACTGCTGAGCTGCATGCACAAAAATCACAAAGGATCATATTGGTGCAGTGACAGATGGGGTCCCTTGAAGGGGCTACCACACAAATGGATCTGTGTGTGTGCGTGTGTGTGTATGTGTGTGTGTCTGCATGTGTGTGAGTGTGTTTGCACACTCGTTCTTGCAGTTCCTACATAGTTATGACCAGTGCGTGTTGTTTTAACCAACGATGTGGGGACATTTTTTTGGAACTGAAGACTTTTCGGCCAGCCCTCACCACTAAATGGGCAAATTGTGACCCAGCGGTTAAGGATAGGGTAAAGGTTACAATTATGGATAGATTAAAGTTAGGATAAGCACTTTGTGTATGGAAACACACAAATAATGAATTGAAGTCAATGTCATGTTCTCACAAGGATTGAATTATAAGGGTGCGTGTGTGTGCGTGTGTGTCTCTATGCACTTGCATTAGAATATGTTTGAGCACGTATGCGCCTACGTGCGTGCACGCTCATGATTATTATAATTATTCTAGTGCAATTACATGCCTATATTCGGCATTGGTATGTACAACCCCAATTCCAAAAAAGTAGGGATGCTGTGTAAAATGTAAATTAAAACAGAATGCAATGATTTGCAAATCTCATGAACCCACATTTTAGTTACAATAGAACACAGACAACATATAAGATGTTGAAAGTGAGACTGTTTACCATTTCATGAAAAAATATTAGTTCATTTTGAATTTACTTATTTGCAATTCAGCTGCTATGTGCTTTTAACCTATCTTCTCATTTAAAATTTCATGCAGGGGCTTAGTTTTGCAAGCTAATCTCACTGAGCCATCTAAACCATAGCCTTACAAAAATGATTGCGGCTGCATGTGCCAGTTTTTTTGACATATTGAATTCCAGATACTGTATTCATCATCAGAAGGGACAATCACAACTCTGTCATGCTCTGATGTCTTTGAGAGCTCATGGACTGCATGACTGTGTTGAGGCCAGAATAGCATGTATCACCAACAGGTCTTCATCGTTATCTGCCTAAGGCAGCTTGAATTTGGAGCTTGTTTCCTAAGAGAGTCATCAAATCAGTCAAACATAGAACCAATTCTTTTCCTAAAACAAAAAAATATGGCCAAAATTCTTACTATTTTTTTATAGGTTACAGCTTGATTTAAGTTTGCTTTCCACTTAAATCATTATGCAATAAGAAACCTATTGGGGTTACTTTTCCTGATCATATGATACACGTGATATTTACATTTCAAATATAGGCATATATTTGAAGTAAATATACTTTCTTAATTATCACAACAAGTTAATTGGTTGCAAAATCTCATTTGTCATGACAAAAGGAAGCAAGTTATGAGCCACACTCAGGAATACATAATTCACCTCTTTATGTCATGTTTAGATAGGTGCACACATGAAGTATTTTATGGCCCCCATGAAAAACTTTTATTTCGAACCATATTGCTGGGCTATAATGAAAAGTTTTCCTCGTCAGTTTCTCGAAATTTTGATTTTTGAAAGTGCTTCCATTTGCCTTTTCTTTGCAGTATAAGCAGTAAAACTCATGGGGAAGTGAAGATATTTCAGGTGTGTGGGGCAGCACAGGAGAGAATGAGGGTGTGGCTACAAACAAGGGAATTAAGCAGGAAACTGTGGGGAGTGCAGGGGATATCAGAAGGCCTGTTTCCACCGAAGAAGTTCCTGGTGTTATTTTGGGGCAGGAACTAGTCGGCCCTCTCAACTGCCTTGTCTCCACGGAGAGGGCAAAGTAGGAGGAGGGTTCCTATAAATTTGTGTGACGACCTTTTAAAAATGCGACCCTTCGTCGTCTGCAGAGTTTTAAAAATGCCAGCTATTTTGTCGCGTTCTGTTGACGTCACATCCCGCCCTGAGTAAATCCAATCAGCGCCAAGTAAACCCCAAGCCCCACCCAGGAGTTTTTCGGGGCCATTCAGAGTACCTATTCCGAGGCAGGGACTTTTTTGGCCCTTTTAAAAGTTCCGGAACTCTGTTCTTTGGAGGTGGCTCCAGTGGTGGAGACATGCAACAACAGCACCGGCCCCATAAAATTACCCCAAAGTTCCTGCGGTGGAAACGGGCCCAGAGGCATGTGAGAACTATACTGAGGACTGAGAAAACCAAAAGGGAGAAATTAAAAATCACAAATAAATAAAATTTATACAAATACCCATGAAAAATTGCAGTGTTCAGAAAGCTAAAGAAAACAAGAGCAGGCCTTAAACAATGATAAAACTGTAGCTATTTACAGTAGTTCAACTCCAACCAATAGTAAATATCAGTGTTGCACAAAGGTTGACGGAGTCATAGCCAAAAGATAATATTGACCTTATTCAATTGTTAATAAATCTTCTCAACTTGAATTCTGGAGTCTTCATGATTGAAATGTATATAATAGCAATTTTTTTGGAATGATAGTCATTTCAAATGTAAAAGACTTATAGGGTTATTTTTTTTCGAAGTCTGCAGGTTCTCAAAACCTTTTTTTTTCACTGTGGTAATTTCAAATCATGGAAGAACTTCTGCCTTTTATGTGAGTAGGGATATGAGGGTATTTCTGGAATTCTTTTCACTGAAATTTCTTACACCTCTGGGACTGCCACACTTCCGGTGCGCAGCTTGAATAGCAGTGTACTTTGTGCACTTGTGGTTAGGCCAATTGCATGCACACAATAACAATGAACAATATTCATCTTGTCATCAACATAAGTGCTTCTCAAACCTCTCCTGGGGTACGACCTGTCTTACATATATTTGATGTCTATCTGCTCCAGAACAGGTGAGTCAAATGATCAACTTGTTCAAAACATGGGAAGATGCTTGATATGGAGCAAATCATTTAAATCACCTGGATGCACAAAGAATTCATACGACCACAACGCTTGGTATTGTACGGCCAAGTGTCTGTAAACCGCGCATGCTAATGCACCCCCGCAGTTGTGCGAGATCGGAAGCGACTCAGCCAACCAAACTATCCTATAATGCTCCAGAAATGGGGCTTGATTGCAGTATCCAAGTATTTATTTTCATCTTGGCGTTAGGAAGAATTTCAGTCCGATGTCTTCTATGGGTGTGTTTTCAGAACCTTTTACTGCTGGCGGAAAAACTGAAATAATTTAGCTAAATACAGTGGCTTCATTTTTTACATTCTTATGACATATTTGAGAGCTCTAATTCTTCGCTGCACAACCAGAAAATGTAGTTCATAAATCCAATTTCGAAAAAGACTGTACTCGCAGAAAAATGAAAACCAAATCAAAAAAGTCATTTCATCATCAATAGATTGAAAACCGTAAAACATACTGTACGATATTTTTTTCACCAATTTGCATAGTTGCCAAAAGGTGCAATTTAACCATTTAATTTACAAGTTTAAAAAAGTATCAAAAACATTTTGTCAATGCAATCAGTTGCGAGTAGAATTTTCAAATCACTGAGCATTTTCCATAATGTGTTAACTTATTCTCAATTGGGGGTGACATCTAATGTCAAATCATGTGAAGACCTAATGTAAAATTAAGTCAAATGGCCCACATATGAATCTGTCTGATTGTCACAAGTCACTCAGGGAGCACAGCAGGGGCAGACAGGACCGGGAGATAAAGCACGGACCAGGCTCGGAAAGCACAGGGGCAAGGACTTCCAGCAACAAATCTGGACAATGCCCGGCCCCTTCTGAATTAGACAAGGAGTTTAAATAGGTTTACAGACAGGTGTAGTCAATTAGTATTCAGGGGCATTAGAACGAGGAAGTGGAGAGTCATTAGATAAAGGGGGCCTAGTCGCCAGGCATGGACGTGACTGATAAAGTGTGTGCATTAACTTGAAAATGTTCTCAAAAGCTTTTGCATTTGAGTTGATGATGGGCTTTTACTTCCATAAATGTGAATGATGAAATGGTTGATTGCATGTGTCATCTTTTTCATCCCACTGGTATGTAATACCGTGGGATATAGTCATCACCCTGTCCATTCATCCGTCCGTCCGTCCATAATCATTTTCATTTACGGAGCAGAACTCAAAAACTATACCACTTAAAAACTTCAAATTTGCTTTGGAACGTACTCTTATGGTGTAGTTGTGCCTTTTGGGGGTTTCAGTTCCATGCTGCCCATAAAACTCAAAGTCTCTGCTTACACAGACCAAGTGAAATGGAGTGAAATGTCCTTGTTGTATTTCACATCCGAGCCATGAAATGATGAACACACAGAACTGTCAATTACCTAGGGCTCAGTAGCACACCAGCCATCGCTATTGAAAGAGTATGGGTTACAGAACACTGTCAAGTTTGTGGTAGACAAGATATCACTATGGAAGTTACATCATTTGATTATTTATAAAGGTAAGTATATGTTAACATATACGGAAATAAGTGTTCCATTTCATACAGTGGTAATAGCAAATCTCACATTATTGTATTCCCCACACTTCATGACACAAGATCCTAGTTCTGAATCAATACATTCATCATTACATGCTTGCCTTGATAACAAACTAATCAATCCATCTGTTTTATGAGTATAGAATTACTACAGTGATGATATTAAGAGGATATAATTCTCCTGCAATGAGTAAATGAATTATGTGGAACCGGTGGGATATGTCATCTTCTGATGACTCTTGTTTTTCTTACACCTAAGAGGTCAGAGGCCCCTTCTAAAAACATTTATGTGTTTATTGGTTGAACATGTATGTCAACACTTGTCACTTAAGCTGTTTGCTCAGTTCAAAACCTTCATGATATTAGAATACAAGCTTTTGGACTGAAGTTAAATGCAGACACCGGTGAGTTCAGTTGTGAAGAAAACTGACCAACCAAGTGTCAATGACCTTGTAGAAAGGAAATCCGGGGCCAGAATTTAAATTGAAGACTGGATTAGAGTATTGCTTCATTCTAATGTGGGATTTATAAATGGTTCTATAGACATCACAACAAATAAGATGCAAGTCCTTGTTGACACATTTTACTTGGTGTGAGATCAGTATTATGATGGTGGGGAGCCTCCCACTTTAAAATCAGACTCAAAAAAGGCAAATGCCTTTTAGAAACAGCTGTCATTATTCATTTTTTGGGAGGGCAGGAGTGTTTTTTCTGAGAGATCCAATCTGCACAAAATATACGTTCTATGAAATCCCCAGAATACCTGATCTTATAGCAGTTCTGCTCAGTGAATACCAATGAGCAACCCCAGGCATTTCCACAGTGATGCTCACATCGACTGTCCACTGTGGCCCGCAGGCTCATAAGAGCAGTGCATAACTGTTGTGCTGCTCAGGGATATGGAAGAAATTCCATTGGTTTGGGTTAGTATAGTTCTTTGCAGAAGTGCCTCCTACTGGCTGTCTGAGTGTTTGTGAATTTCATTCCAAGCAAGCACATGTTTTGTTTTCCTCTGCTCTTGTGACATGCAGGCAATGTTTGAAACAACAAGTGCCAGGCGAGTGTTTCAGAGGTTTACCACAAACTGCCTGCTCACTCCCAAGATAGCAGCATGAGTCCTATGCCATTGCCTGTGCGAAAAAAGACCGGTATAAAATGGTCTTGTTCCAATATTGCTGGGTCTACTCGTTCTTTGTACAATTGTGTAGGCGTTGACCCCCTAATCAACATCTAAAAAGTTCTCCGTGTGAAACCCTGTTACTTCAGAAATTGAGGAATTTCAGGGTCTAATGGAAATCAAGGAAAGTCTTTGCGAGTACATACGGGTAGTGTGGTCTTAATTATGCTTACTGGCCCTGGGGTACTAACAAGGGGTCCAAAAAGGACTAAACGGCAGTTTTGATCCTAATTTCTGGGCACCAGTGATCAGATTATGGAAAATAACCCACCCCATCTTTATGTGCTCACCTCGACCTTCAATTTGATACCCATGTCATGGCCGCAAATGAAACCTTTTTACCAATTGAACCCTTGACTTGCTACAACCATATCAACATAGGTATCAAATCGAAGGTCTACGTGAGCACATAAAGATAGGGTAGTTTATTTTCCATAATCTGATCATCTGTGCCCAGAAATTAGGATGAAAAGTGCCTTTTTGCCCCTTTTTAGTACCCCAGGGGCCAGTAAGCATGATAAAAACCACCCTACCATAATGTGCTTGCAAAGACCTTCAATTTGATACCCATGCTGATACGTTTTGATGATATCAATTTTTTGACCCCCTTCCGTATTTCCATTAGACCCAAAAAAGGGGCTCAATTTCTGAAGTAACTGCAGGGTTTCACATGGAGAACTTTAACATGGTGATTAGGGGCCCAAAGCCTACACAATTGTACATAGAATAAGTAGACCTGTCGATATTGGAACGAACCAGGTGGATATAGCGCGCAGGCAATGACCTATCCCGCATGCTTGTATATAGTTTGCTGATTGGATATTCCAGAATCAGGTGAAATTCAAAATGCTACAATAAAAAGAAAATAAGCTCACTTTTTTTCCCAAAAAAAAACCCTGCTTATAAAATTGTAATGCTATCTGTAATAAGGTTATGCAAGGAAACAAGAAACTCGATCAAACTTGGGTATCAGTATGCATGACTTAACCTCCACTCCCTTCCCCTCATCATTTTAATTTTCATTATTTTAATTAAGATTATTAAGGATTGCCCCTTCTCTCCTGGGTGATCATGTAGCAATTTTCTTTGACTGCTGCGCTGTTATTTTTAAGCTCCATGAGTCAGCAGCATGGCAGGGAAACTTTTATCTTTGGAATATGGTCTTAAAGCATTAAGGATTTAAAAACTGTCCACTTCTGGAGAGAATGTGAGCACAGGTCCGGAGTTTGACATAAACTGAGCAGAAATTATTCGACAGGGAAAGAACATTCATCATTTGGCCACTCAATTTAAACCCATTCTGGGATCTGCAATCTGAAAAGATTTAAGATTTACAACCTGTAGTGAGGCAAACCGTCCCAGAGAGAAGAAAAAGGCCAGTGCTCAGTCAAAATTCATACAGAGTCACAAGTAAACGCGCATTCCACGTTTGCCAACCCGATTTGGTTATTATTGAGATTAATTAAATGTTTGAAAGAATTTACAAGGTTCTTCACTTAAAGCAGAAGTTTCCACTAGTTAGTTTATGTAGACTATTGAAATTAGCGCTAAGCTGACACTCTGTGCTGTCTTCCCCTCAGGCAAACTTAATCGCAGGTGCGTTAGGGTCAGATGCCAAACTATCTATTTTTTAATGTAGCAATTTTTGATTTATATGTGAGTTGGCTGACAGAAATACATTAACTGAATCCAGTGGGACCAACACTCAATGCCCTCGGTATAAAGTTCAGCATAATGTTGAACATCAGACATATCGTGTGCTAGAACCTCTGACTTAACCCATATAACCCATATATCAATATCAACAATTAAATGGCCCAAGTCCTCATGCTAAGGCATTCATTGCTGGTTCAACTCTCCTTCAGTGCGCAGAAGAGAAACATTGCAGAAGAGTTGATGTCTGATGAGGAAACGAGAAGAAACCAAACTATCATTGTGTCCATTTGTTAATACTGCAATTTACAGTATATGAAAGTTGGCTGATAGAAGCTTTTTAGGTGTTGTGGAACAGCCGATCTCTTTGCTTAAAAAAAAATTCCAACGTTGCTGTATCAGTGTGCAAATAGTAAAGCAGTATGGTTCAATAGTTAACTTGTTGCTTTAGTCAGCAGTCAGATCAGTAATTACATGGGAACCAGCTCTCCTCCATGGACAGACATGTGAAGGTGATTGCATGAACTCTACTCCACCTTGCTGTGCTTGAAGATATTTCTCCCAAGAGCCATCTTTCCACTCCTTTACTTTCAAAAAAGAAACATTTCCCATGGTTTTATTATCCAGTGCTTGATTGTGCTTTAAGAAAGAGGAGTAGGAGGGTGAGATGCAAATGCAAAAATGAGATATTCTTTGGTTAGCTTTTACACCTGCTCGCTTTATGATGGCTCCGGCTTTTGAAAAGATTAGTTAGTGGTTGCTGGGCTCCATATCCCTTTCAGCGCCTTTGTAAGCTGTAGTGCGTTTCTGATGCACCTTGCATAATTCTTTGAGGATTACTGTCCAATGTCTACGCTGTTAAGCCCATCTTGATGTTCCCATTCAGTGCATTATATTCTTGATATTGGTTCCACAATACCATGAAATCATAAACATGTACTTGATCAGCAGTAACAGCATTTGTTTGGTGTTATGAATATTTTAATAAAAGACCGTTGGATTGTGAGGGTTTACGAGATGGACCACACTCGGGAACCAGAAAAAAGACTAAAGGAGGCTTTATTTCTGAAGAGGGAAACCCCCCAACAGAGCAGGCAACGGCACAGAGTCCACAATCCAAAATCAGAATCCAATGGGCGAAATCCAGAAATGTAACGAGGGCACCAATCACAAAAATCAGGCTCAGACGAAAAAGGTTCAAAACACAAGAAGGCGGCAAAGTACAGGGAGAATGCGAAACTCGGTAGTCAAGAACGGTCCAGTCAGAAAGATAATCACAATGGGTACAAGGCGACATGAACATGGCACAAGTAAACATGAGAGAACAATCTGACAAAGCAATGCTGTGAAGAGACTTCTAAGATACACTTCAGGGAGGTCACATGTTAACAGAACACAGGTGGAAGCAGTGAGACTGATTACAAGGGAGCAACACAATTGGGAGAACCTAATCATATGAAATTGGCAGAAGCCAAAAAGTGGACAGGGATCACGGGACAAACCTATGGACAATGGCAGTTCTACCGTGCACAGATACAAAGAGAAAGGAAAGCATGAGGTGTGGAGATTCCACTGAAATGCAGCAGCGAAGATTAGGGAGAGACAAGGGGCGGAGATTACAATAGGGCAAGTGCTGAGAGCTTGTTAATCAATTAATCGAGTGCAGCTATACAATCTCGAGTGCTCGTTAGTAAGTTAGTCTTATATACAATGTTGGTCTTTGTTAGTAAATTAGCAGAAACAAAAACTGTTAGTATGTGTTAGCAATATAGAAAAAGCAAGGGGAAGGAAGTAAACGAGATGGGGAAGGAAGAAACCAGAAACCATTAAATCACCCGAAGGAGTGGCACACATTACTGGGGCTGTGAGCAAAGACAAGAGCAAGGACAAGACAGGGGGAAACAAAGTCAGATGCATGGAAAATCAAAACATGGACTGGAATAAAAACTATGACTATAAGTAAAACTTGGAAAATCAAAACTAAGGCAATACCTGAAATGATAAGCAACCAAAAACACAATACATAATCCTAAGGAATAGTCAGACATGGCAAGGAATTAAAATACACATATGGCAGTCAGAACAATGGCAAGGCAAGGCAGAACCAAAATCACAACATGGATAGATCACGAAGACAGCTGCTACGTTCACATGACCTGGCTAAAGTGACTCAAATTGATTTTTGCCTTAGTGTGACGCAGACCTGATGTTTTCAGAGCTTTATGCACAATGAATTCCGCTCTTGATGCAGATCTTCAAATCAGAATTGTGCTACTTCCATATGTGGTCCTAGATCAGATACAAATCTGATGAGTAGCCATGAATGAGAACGCTCACATCAGAACTTATGTGGCTTTTTGCCTGTACTAATGCATTGAGAACAGTTAAAAAGCTTGCAATATGGCTTTATTTGCCTCCTCAACTTCAGCAAATGCAGCTGACAAACTATTTGCGGCCCTCGTGGGCAAAAGGCCATACGTGCTCTTGCAAACATGACATTTTTGTTGTTGACTTTGCAGACGACTTGTGCAAAAAATGTATCAATGTGTGTATGCCAGCCATTTTGGAGGCCATATGCGTTTGCATTACAGATGGTCATTTGAAATTGTGACTGAACCGTCAAGATAGGCAAATCTGATCCGGGCACAAAATCAGAAATGAAGAACTGGGCTTTTAATGTGAATGTCTCAAGAATGTCATTTTACTCCATGAGACACTGACTCCAACATTTTCTTCTGCCATTGGACAAACAAGACCCTTTCTAAATAACTGCCACATGAAATTAAATGCAACATTTCGCTTCTTCTTTGGCCCCAAACCAAAGTTGGGTAGCAAGGGTCACAACTGTTCCTGACTGACTTTCTAAATTTTCACCATTGATTAGTTAATTTAGCGAGCCAAACCATTTACAAAATTTTACGTTCTAGCTGTATTTCCTGAAAAGTTCTTGAATTGCCTACGAGTGCTGTTATGTCCTTAAATGATACTTTCCACTATGATCAATGAATAAACTAATGTTTATTTGTATAGCCAGTTAGCTAATTTAGCCTAGATAATCGATGGAAAAAAGAACTTGAATATGCACGGCCTTTCAGGACTGGAATTGCCCACCCCATATGTGTTTGGCAACATATTTTGTGTAAAACATTTTCAATGTTTCTTTCCTTTTATATTAATGCCTGGGGCTTACCACTCAAAGCTGTTTGCTGTGGAAAAAAATCCTTTATCTACGCTATACAGGGAAAAGGGTCCTCATAATGCTAGATTTTCAGTTTAATCAGTGTGTTTAATAGCCATTGTCTGTAAGGTTCAGGCAGGTGGTGATATTCCCCTTCAATTTTGCTGAAACTTCGGTGGTTTTATGTCCCTACCCTAACTAGAAAATTCTGCCAATCTTTCGGCCTGGGATCTTCTTCGCGCAATGTTTAGGGGGCGCTCCAATGTGACCTTAATCAATTTTGGTCACTAGTTTGCACCCCTTATACATGGCTTTATATGTGCGCCATCAGAGCCCCAGAACTTTTACAGCTGCACCACACTGGTATGTAGTTAGACTATCTATAACTAGGTACAAATGAAAACGCACCACTCACGAAATCTGGAATAGCTCCACGGATTGATATGTGAAGTATATACGTGTAAGGTCCTCTAAAACAATACTGTGTACTGTGTATTTTACAAAAACTCCATTTACCATAATGCTTTGTGTTTGGGAATATTTTCACTGTTCTGATGTGACAAACTGTATTAGCTAATCAGATGTATTTCTTCTGTTTTTATTTGAATTTTATAATCCACCAATAATAATTAGTACATGTTTTATGCTCGTGCTGATTACCGGAGACCGTTGAGACATAGCTTGGTACGTTGGCCGTTTTTGTTTTGGAGCGGAGACAGCGACAGAGCCTGGTGTGATTCGACGGTTAAGCTTGTTTTTTTTTCCTTGAAGTTTCTGATAACCTCGCTAAATATTAGCGATAGGGTTACGGAGAACCGTAAGATGAACCTTGTGGGCTGTTGAAGACCTGGGACTGGCGGCGTGAGTGCTCCGCGTTGAAGGAGGACTCGGTGCTGGACCAACAGGGGTCGTAGTTGCACCGCCAAGCTGCGTGTACCGCTAGGCGAGCCAGAGCAGATTGCGATCTGTTAATCCCCCCCTCCGTGCTGTTAGTCTGGAGGCTGGTAGAAAGACACAGCCGTAAGCTCCAGGACTGAGTGGGAAGACTGGTCGTAAGTTACACACCACACATTTTGCTACGAGCGAGTCGAATCAAGGGCACTGTCGCGGTTGCTACTTTGCCTACGGCTCAGAGAGCTGTGGATCCTTGGCGGAGCTAACGTTTGCTCAAAAGCTGACGTAACCCTTTGTGCACCAACGTACGGGCCCCAACTGCGCGCTGTTTTTTTTTTATCTTTGTTAATTATAAATCGCTTACTTGCTATTCACACGGGAAATCACTTAATGTGTTGTATATTAAATGTTTTCACTTTCATGGTTGATATATATAATCTTTGTTAATTAGAAATCACTTTACTTGTTATTCACGCAGGAAGTCACTTAATGTGCTGTTGTATTTTAAATGTTTTTCACTTTCATGGTTGATATAATTGAATTGTAAACTTAGCCACTGGGCTAATTGTAGGGTTGATATCTCTTTCCCTAAACTGACCTTAACAGAGACTTTGGCCATCTGGAGGTGGAAATTGTTTTCACCTCCGTCTCTGTCAGGTAGTTTATTTTATTTTATTTTATTTATTATTATTTGATATCAACACTCTTTTATTTGTTTTTGTTACTATCATATATTTACATATCAATAATATTTTCTATTATTATTATTATTGCTTATTAATAAATATAATCATTATTATTTAATTCTATCTGGGGTGTTGGCAGCTCATTTTTTTACCTGGCTAACGGTATTGCCATGAAGAGTGCTATTTAGGTAGCTTAATGAGTGTATTGTAATTGAATACACTACAGTTACATAGCTAGAGCATTCATTATAATAGATTGAACATAATGTATTTGAATTCTGGGGAGATACATCCTGCACTGGCTTGAGGGTAAGTGTAGTTTTTCCACAGTGGAGGCACCGCGCTACTAAATTTGTAATCATTTATAAGTATTCATATTCCTATTTACTACTACTACACAGTTATTCAATTACGCTTGTGGTATAAGGAATCTCAGCCAGCTCACCATTCCACCGCTGAGAACTTCGGATCCTGTTGCGCCATTATTTATTGTGATTTAGGGTAACTATAAATAGCCTGTACTGTGCTGGGTGATTAACACCCGTCCAAAAAGGGGTTACATACGTATGATGCATTTGAGATAATGAATGATTTAAGAAGACATGTAAACATTCAATTTCATTCACGATAATGTTAATGCGCGAGAGAGGTTTAACTGGTGTAGGGGTCAAACAGGAAAGTCAATAACGGGTGTGACCGCCATTTGCATTGACACATGCGGTGCATCATCGTCGCATGGAGTTGATCAGTCTCTGGATAGTGTTCTGAGGGATAGCATTCCACTCCTGAACAAGGGCAACCTCAAGTTCTCGGATGTTGTCTCTCTGGCGTTGACGTGAAAGACATCGTCCAATTTCATCCCATTAGTGCTCGATAGGGGAGAGGTCGGGTGACAGAGCTGGCCACTGAAGCAAGGGGATGTTCTGCTGTGCAAGGTACTGCATGAACACCCTTGCAGTGTGTGCCCTAGCGTTGTCCTGTTGGAACGTGTGGACATCGTGGTGTTGGTTAAAAGAACGGCACAACATGGTTCTGCAGCACCTGGTCCCGGTTGTAGACGCCGTTCTCCCTTCCTCTGCAGATATGGAGAGGGGTTCTGTGACGGTAGCTTATTCCACCCCACACCATAACGCTGCCACCACCCCAACGGTCCGTTTGAACGACACAATCGGCATTATAACGTTCCCCACGTCTCCGCCAAACACGTATATGGCCATCTGCGTTCCTTCAGTGAAATCATGACTCGTCAGAAAAGATGACACCGTGCCATTATCGTAGTCGCCCATTCTGGTGCCTGTTTGCCCACTGTAGACGCTGGTTTCGGTGAAGATCCGTCAATATTGGGCCGAAATAAGGACGTCGTGCACGCAGGCCTGCAAACGCGTCCAGATGAATGATTGTCGTCTTACCTAATCGGGGAGAACAAGCAGCACCTGTTAAGTGCGGAGCGCTCTCGGAGTGAACATTTTGTTAATCATGAAAATGACTGCGAACAGGTCAGGACTAATAATTCTTTAAAACAGATGTTACGTCCACCCCAATTCTCAGTTTTACGGAATTAACCCCATGACTTCATCGCTGTTAGATCGCATGAGAAACTGTGTCTTCAGTTGCCTTTTACAATAATTGGAAAACGCGTCAATAAAGAAAAATAATTGAGAACTAGCCAGGACTATCCTAATTGTCATAAAGGGACGTGTCTGTGCCACCCCAATTCCCGGTTCTAGCTTTGCCCCTGCATACAAGCCAGTTCTGGCACTTTAAGGGTGTTCACATACGCGGATGATTCTGGATAAAACCTCAGAATGAAAAAGTGGCTTTTCAGTAGTCTGAAACAATGGAGTAAACAGGAAGTACTAGTGGTGCCCTGAATCAATAATTGATGTAACTAATGAAGCCACACATATGCCAGAGATGATTGAAAAATCAATAATTATTACCTGAAATAAGGTCAAGTCCATCACAGTTCCTGTTCTACTGGGACATACCATCGAAATGCCCTATAGCAGCTCATGTTGACAAGTGCAAAGAATATCCCATGAGTTTTGTCATTGGAATTTCATTGATAAAGGCTTAAGACATAATTCATGAAAACATATCCTTGGGATAGAGGCTGCACATTTCATAACTTGAACAGTCATGAGCAATTTTGAGCAGATATTGCTTTACATGCATACCAGTACATCTGTTAGTAAGGTGCCACCTATTATCGACAGTAGTCCTTATCCCAAGAAATGGCTTTCATAATCTAAAAGGGTCATCTCAATACTCAATACATTATGTAACAAACCTTTGCCCTGTCGGTCGACCACGCACACCACCAGGTGGCGCTAAAATACAGCAAATTATCATTTTGCCATGTTCGGCGAGACCTATTGGTGTGAGCATACACTATCCCAATTTTTCTCACCTGTAATGGATAATCTAACAACATACCAGTGTGGTGCAGCTGGAAAAGTTCTGTGGCACTGATTGCACAGAGTATGTGGGGTGCAAACTAGTGACGAAAATGGATTGCAGCCATATTGGAGCGCCCCTTATATGTCGTGCGAAGATCCCAGGCCGAAAATCGCTCTTTCCACTGACCATCCCCCCTATAATTCAATTTTCCAACATGTGCTTTAGGATGAAGTTCGCGCAGTAAATAATAGCAACCCAAAAATCTAATTTTGATACTCCGCAGTTTGGCCCTATTTTGGCTTGCACTTGATTGACCCCTAAAACCCAAACCGGTGCTGGTAGGGCCAAAAAATTTGGTGAATTTTCTATTTAGTGTAGGGTCATAATTTGGGGAGTTTTCTAGTTAGGTTAGGACATAAAACCACCAAAGTTTCAGCAAAATTAAAGAAGGTGACTATCACCACCTGCCTGAACCTTACAGACAATGGCTCTTAACAAGACTCTTGCCAAATCATCAGAAACACTGCTATAAAAGCCAGTTTAATTAAGCACCAGTTCTGTTCTTTGCAGAGATTTATTCAATTCTGTGGTGATTTGTGGTTATAATCAACTATCCTACCAGGTGTCTGATTGTTTGTGTTGGATAGCATTGATAGGTTTGACTTCCAGCCACAATTACATTTTTGGTGTTTAACATATGTTGTTATAATTTTCCACTCAGTTTCCCAATGTCCCTTCAGCAATTTAGCAGTTTTTGTGACCATTTTATCATTCTTTCATCCAAGCATATGGTGCTAATTAACATTTAAATCAATAGGAATGGTCATAGTAGTTAACTTTTGTAATTATCGTTTAGAAATTTCAAAATTTGTCATTTTTAGGGGTGCTTCTAATATTCTGGTCCTTATAACTGGTAACTCTCATAATCAATAACTGTATAACGTACTTCTGGTTGAATTGGCTTCCGCTGATCTAATCAACTGTTGTAAAATTACAGATTAGTATTTGTTCAGGAAATCCACAAAAATCTCACCATGTGGCATGCAATACAAGCTGGACAGACCTTCAGAGTATCGTTTGCAGGGTCTTTCTCTGTGACCCTGCGGCTCAGTTGCCAACAAAAGCCATTGGAATTAAACAAATTTAAATCAGCAGCTTTATGACTGACAGGCAGTTATTCAGCTGTGCGAGCATATGACTTATCACTATTACCCCGAGAAAAAAATACTTTTAACACATGTCAAATGTGACCATTAGCTCATACCCTGTTAACGCAGCTTTCAGGAGCATGCCAAAAGCACTTATCGCTGATAAGTTGAGCATTACACCTACTTTGTGGCTGCTTATCTCCTGTGTGAAAGAAGGACCTTTGGTTCATGGATTTAATCATGGCAAGGTTGTCACCATTGTGGACCCAAGGTTAATTTACAGAAAATCGTGCCAAATAAAATGCACATTTTCCTCAAAGGAACCCTCAAATTTAATGGGCTACTTGTTATGGTTGGCTATTCCAGCTCTTGTTATTTGGGTGTGTCACTGGCACTGCCAATTAAAGCCGTTTTATTTCTGGATCATTTTATTTGCTTCAGGCTTGAAAGGCTGACTGTAGCATCAGACCTGACTAGATATTAAGAATTTGAAAGCTTTTTTTTTTTGTTTTGCTTTGTTTCTAGCAATTTAGCAACCTATTTGCTAAAGCAAAACAGTTAATGTTCTTGCAAGCAACTAGTACATGGTCAGTGATCAAATTGCTCAAAGATGTTGCTGAAAAATCAAATATGCATACATGTTGAACTTGAATAAAATGAAGCATTCTGAGATCCAAAGGATAATGAGAACTACCTCATGTGAAAAGATTGCTTTTAATAGTATGAAAACTGCTCTCTTTTTTTTTTTGGAAAGGTGGGGGCAAGCATTGGGTGAGAGCAGACAGCAGTGAATTATGTATCTCAATTACATAAAAAACTGTACAGTTTAGTTTACTTGAAATGAGTCTGATGCCAAGTCTTGGCAGTAGGACTGTGGTGTTTGATGTTTCCTGTCAGCAGTTGTGTATAAATCTCCTTGCCAATTCAAGTTGTCTGCTGAAAAACATTGGCCTGGTAAAACAAGACTCTGCTACTTTGCGTTGCTTCGTACACAGAGTCTGGCCAGTCGTCATTGACAAGCCTTTACTTCCTGGTGGGTGAGCGCTTGTCTGAAGTTTAAAATCATTGGTGTACCCGTAAACTAATCACTAACGTTTGGCGAAGACGTATGTTATATGCCGGCTCAGCTGCCTAGTACATCTGCTGTAAACATAGTTCTTCATACCAGGAATGCAGCGAAAACAGACTGATCAGTACATTAAAGTTAAGACTGTACCAAAACATATGTCCATCTACCAAATTTTAGCCTTCACTCATTCACTTAAAAGAACCAAAGGTGCTCTTTCTGTTCTCCTTACAAGAAACAAACTGTTGAGCTATTGTTTTTCCTGTAGATACTGCTGCTGTTAAAGAAAACGTAAGAGACCCGAAACCAAAGGCAGAATTGATAAGAATAACACAAAATTTACATCAGGATGAAATCTGCGTTGACACGAAAACTGAACCATGGACCATACTTGCGCTAACATCATACCGAGCTCGCTATCTAACTTTATAGCAACACAGTTTGGCTCTAAGTGTTTGGATGTCTCAGACAGCCATTTCATTCATGGATGACGACAACATAACACTGAGACAGCGAATAGGTCTTGTGACACAAACAAAAACAAGGCTCATTTTCATTGCCAAACATCTCGGAAAGTTCCTTCACGCATGGCGAATCCAGGCCTGACACTGGTCTGCTGTAATGTCTTCGCAGGCATTGCCCATAGCCTGAAGAAGGGTCACTTGTTGATGCGGATGCTGATGACACACTTTCCACCTCCGTGTGGAGAAAAATTCCTCAATGGGGTTAAGGAAAGGAGAGTATGGGGGCAAGTACACAGTGAGGAACTGTGGATGGGCCTGAAACCATGCCTGCACCAGATGAGCGTGGTGGAACCTGACGTTGTCCCACACAATAACATAAATTACACCTACAGCTCTACAGACTAGAGTCAGCTCATCAAGAAATGCAACAAGGGGCTCTGCATTGTATGCGCCAATCAGAGATCTACGCCCTACCACACCATCTTCTGATATCGCTGCACACATACTGATGTTGGCCCCACATCGTCTAGGTACATGTATGGCTGCCGGCTGACCAATTAAATTTCGCACTCTCCTCCTTGTCTTGGCCAGGTTGAAGCCTGCCTCATCCACAAAAACAAATTTGTGATGATTTTCATCCGCATCCAGGGCCATCACCCTCTATGTACAAAAAGACATGTTGGAAAGAGAATTACTGTACAGTATTGATAATAGTACAGTGATGGGGAATTTTTCACAAACAGGCATCATGAAACCGAACATACTCAATCCTCAGCTGCTTCACTCTGTCTGCATTTCTTTCAAAAGGCACACGGCACAACTGTTTGAGGGACACCTTGTGCCTTTTCAGAACACGTGCAATGGTCGGCAAACTTATGGCTTCCACATTCCTGAAGAGATCTTTCTCGTCCAGGATGTTCTGTCTGATTTCTCAAAGCTGAATGTCATTTCTGGCCCAGACCATGTTGACCACAGCCGTTCCTCTTCCTCAGTGAGGAGTCTGCCTCTGCCTCCACTATTGGGTCTACTCTCAATTCTGTAGGGAACATGACAGGAAGAACATGTCATCATACTGTAGAACACATTTTCATAGTCACATTACCCACTCTGTGCTGCACATTGGCATGCAGTGTACAATATTTACATCTTTAATGTTTACTGTAGTGCATGCTGAAGACTTACCGGTTCTCAGTGTGGAGAGTTCTAATGATTGAGGCCACGGTTGATCTTCAAAGGTTTCGTTGTATCATTCTTGCTGCCTCAATCATTGTCATGCCTTGATTGATGACATGATCTACAACTATTGCTCTAATCTCATTGGAGACTCTTTGCCTTTTCTGTCTTGGTCCTTTTCCTCGACCATGTTCCCCCACACGTCTCAAACGGGGCCCATAGCCACCTCTCAAAAGGAGTGCTTGTCCCCTGCCATTCCTTTGACCACGTCTTCTTCCTCTTCCTTCTCCTACTTGACCTCTATGGTGCCCACCTGCCTGCTCCATGTTGTATCACAACAGATGTTGTTGAGGATGCCACATATTTATACCCATACCACAAGGTCAGATCAATCATCAGTAATGAATTGGTGTCACAGTTGGTGTCAATCATTGTCGTCATCCTGAAACTTTCATGATCTGAACATGCTCATCCTCAGTTTCCATAAGAGTAATGCAACAGTTACTTGTCATTTTGAGCAATTGTATCAATTGATAGTTAGATTATTGTAATGAAATGAATAGACAGTCATCTCAAATGTAATGTGTGAATTGAATTTTTAAATAGTTATACTGTGATGTTAAGTTGTGTCATTTTGAACAGTTGACTATTGTTCAATGGACAAATGATCTTTGGTTTATGTGAATTCTATCCAAGAAACTGGAAAAAGTGTTAGTCTTGAAAAAAGTGCATTTTGATCATCGGCCGTGAGTTTTGTATCTAGAGTTGTGAAAAATGACATCAAGGTTCTGAAATTAGTGTCAAAGCGATTGAAATGGTCTCCAAGATTTAATACACATAAAACTCAATGATTTTTTTTTTCACCACTTCAGGAGGGTCAAATTTAAAGTAAAAATTCACAATGTGAGTGAGGTCTGTCGGAAAAAGTAATGCATGTCCATACAGCATATTATTCCATGACCGTGAGAAGCAGAGACTAGCTTAGCTCAACAAAGCTGCTGCATTTTAGGAAGAAAAGACACTGAGAGAAATAGCCAACGGAAACAGAACCTTGGCAAGATACTCGCTTTGATTATCGCTGCAAGAACGCACGGCCATGTTGGCGGTATCACCCACTCAGGAAGAAGCGATTTGAGAGATGGACATGACAAGTGATCTGTGATCTCTGAAAGCAGCAAACAAAACAATTATGGGCATTTTAATAGCATCTTCAGTGTTGAATATTGGCTGTCAGACGTGTAGCCATGTCATGCTGTGGCGGATGATGAGCTGAAATGGGAGGAGTGATCTTTATGAAATATCTGGCAGGCTTTGATTGAAATACCAATAGAATCATGCAAAACAGCACCCGTCTCAACCAGGGTAAAAAAATTGTTTTTTTTCCCACAAGGGCTGTTTTCAAGATCTGGAGAAAAAAACATAGTTCTCGTGCAAATTCTCACGGGGGTTATTTTAGGGCACACTGTGTCCATTTTTTTCTTTTTTTTTTTCTTTGCATTTATGCAAATTGTTTAAAATTGAGTAGTGCTGCATGAATTTGCATACCTTATTGCTTACTACATTTGGCTCATTACAAACAATGAACTTCATCAAACAATGAAATTTAAAGCAAGAAATATCTGCTTTCCCCATTCCTGTCCTCATTGAGTTCCAGTCTTCAATTTAATAAGATTCAGCACAACAGATTAGTGAATATCAATTTTTATCACCATTATCACATTCAATCACCACAATCTTTGACACATTATTGCACAATACATCCCAATTAAACCGAGTAATAATATAACATGCATACATTTTGGTTCATACTTTACATTTATCGTATGCATTCTCATTTACCATGCCAACTATACATGCAATTACGATGCAATTGCAATCTGCAGACGGATGTAAAAGTCGAACACTTGACAGTCATAAACAATAAATAATGAAAAAAAGCCTCACGTGATTTGAAAAACGGCTCGCTTTTCCTCCAATACCCAGTCCATTTTCCAAGATAGGATTGTCTTCTTCTCCTGGACAACATTTTTTGTTTTTTTGTTTGTTTTTTTTTGTCTACAACTTAGTAGTAGTAGCTGGTGCTTTTGAGGTCCCAGCAGAAGTCGAGCCTAATTGTCTTGTCTCACAAGAAAACGTCATCCACCTTATTCCCACGTCCCATGATCCCTTGTACAAATATTGGGCGTAACTTCCGCTGCATCCTGTCACTGAACTGTTTACTATGGTAACGGCTCACACAAATCCTTTTTTTTTTTTTTTAAGCGATTGGAAAATAATATATGAGGGAACATCACCTCAGACGGGATAAAGTTACAGTACCGCTGCCTTCTACTATTGAAGAATGGGAGAACGACCTGAAGCAGTGGCCACACTAGCGCATTTGGCTACATTAGCAACCCTGTTGCCACAGACTGCGAAGCTATGAACAATCTACAAAGCTCCGAAGCATATGCAGTACTTCCACTGCAACAAGGTCAGTTGGGTTTTGTTAAAGGAGGTAGTATACGACCTTATGTACCTTAAAACAGATATACAAGTACTTTCTGAGAATATTTATGAAGGAAACACTATATTTCAGCAGTAAATTTTTCTCTACATCTGTAACATAATGGATTGTTATACGGAATAAATTAAGCCGTCTGACAGTACAAGTCAAATTAGCTCTACTCCAGCCAACTACATTATACGGTAAGTAGCTACTCCAAGACTACAACATGTAAAACACAGTGAATCCATTTTTCCCATACTTTTAATTTTAGTGAAATGAGGTTTGGCGAGCAATACTATTGTTTGGAACAGAGTAGGCCATTTTCAAATTGTAGTCGACTATTGCTACTTCTACAGCCTCATCTTAAACTGTACAGGATGAAACATTAGTTACACTGACTGGAATTACTGGACGAATACAACAATTTTCTGGCCTCCCTACACGTGAAATCTTACCTTGTGCTCTCCTGGAACTGCTGTCAAAATGCTTCTGCGGACCCGAAGTTTCCTCTATGGTGGCCTGTCTGAGCCTAGCCATAGAGTAGGAATCGTTGTTTGTCGACATAATGAAATGGGCACCTAACCTGAATTTGAAAAGAAAACATTTTCAGCCAATTCTGGCTTCCTCTTCTGTAGGTAGGCGATGAAAACCGTTTCGCTGTACACAAGGACAATCCCCTATGTTCTGGGTGCATGTTCAAAACACTGTTTATCAAGCCATAAATTTTGCTGACTCTGGTTGTTAGTGTAGCCTCGAACAGCACAATAGCTGCCGGAGCTCTGAAGGGACATTTGAAGAAAAGCAAATTAATTTGTTAAAAAAAATAGCTGTAATCGCTAAGTTAACTGAAAGAAACGCCGCTGTTCTTAACTAACAACTCGCTAAAAACTACTTCCGTCGGAAGTTGCACCCCTCATCATATCTACAGTAGCGCCCTGGTGGATATCTTGAAGTGAACATGTGAACATGTTAACCCTTCTAATCCGAACAGGATGACATCATGCCTGTGTGGTTCAATATTTTGCCACCAGGTGGCGCTTTGTGATGGAAAATTACCATTTTGGCCATATCTTCAGAACCATTTGTCCGATTGACCTGAAATTAAGTTCAAATGCAAATCTATTCAAGGTCCATTCAAGGATTGGGGAATTGGAGGATTGGGGGCATTCGGGGATATACCCCCAGCCGTCGCCTCCGACGGCATAAGCCAAGTCTATGAAAGCATTATACATCCTGTATAAAGCCTTTATGAGCAACACTTCAAATAAAGTGTGACCAGTTAATGTGATGTAACACTGGGGAGACACCCTTTTCCCTTCTTTTCTTGAATGTGCTGCGGTGATAAAAATCCGAATGAGTGTTCTATCTCAGAAAAAGACGATATAGCGGAGAATGAAAAACATCGAACATCTTGTCATTACACCGTTTTCCATATCTGTCAAGGATGATTTGTAAATCACTTTTTTCTTAGCATTTTCCATATTGTCTCAACTTTTTCAGAAAAATGAGATTGTGTAGTTCTTGTGATGCTCTTGATCAATCCTCATAGCAAGCGAATGATTCATGGAAACATAAACATTATGGTTTTGGTGTACAAGGACATCGCCTGCGATTGTTTTTTTTAAGTGACCTCATTCACTCCTCTTGTAACAGGAAATTAATAATCTCTTCAGTGTGGTCCAGACGAATATGAAATGATTGCTTTAATGCTGAAAATCCAAGTCTGTGGTGGTGTCAGTCAGTCTTAAATATGCTCTTGAAATGAATGTGTTAATCCTTCATTTGCTAATCATCTTTTAACTATTTCAGATTGGGTGAGGCTCATGAACGGCTGCCAGCCAGGCAAAGCTCATTTCTAGCTGTGGGACGCGAGGTTGATTTTATCTTTTCAGTTTGTAAAGGGCCAGTTGGACTTAGCTTTTGATTTCTTGGCAATTTGGTCACCATCGCAAATTTTAGGCCCTTCTGGATTTAAAGAGGCCAAAAACAGCAGGTGCGTGCACGTTTTCTGAGGTCGTTGGGGGAAATGCAGCCTCCCATCCAGCAAAGTTTTAACTCAGGTTCACTTTTTTTCTCTCAACTGACACACAGCTTCTCCAGCCCCTTTTTATCCTCCGAAAACATTTTATCAATCCCACTCATCCCCACAGCTTCACATTCAGTGAGGCTGGCTCGCTCTGTGCGTCTCAAGGCTCCTAATGGCGGCTGTCTATCTTTTCCATCTTGTCAGGACTGTAACAATACAGAGATTGGAAAATGGATCACTGAGGCAAAATTTCAATCAAACAGCTTGATTGCTGGGTTGGTAGGTGTCACTCTTATGTCAGATGTGTGGGATGTAAGTGTCTTCAGCAGGGAGGAGATCAATTTAATGTCTATATCCTGATGGGGCTGGTGTGGGTGTGGGCCTAAGCTCTGTGGGAGAATCTGAAGCCCGGACCTGGGCTGTAGAGCAGTCCATTCAGATTGTTCATTTATTTCAGACATTGCCTCTGCCTTGTCTGAATTTCCAGGGGTAATGCAGTCTCAGCATGTAAAAGTAATGCCTAGGGCCTGGGGATTCTGTGGTAAATATCATTACTGACAGGATGATATTTGCTCAGAATAGTAGAAACAATAATTTTATATATATATATATATATATATGTATATCATTGTTTTTAGAACATGAAAATATGAAAAACAATGAAAGTTGAGACATGAATTTACATTCATTCATGCAAAAGCAATAAAATATGGTGTATCAAATTAACAGTAATCATTGTCTACAAAATCACAGAATCAAGACAGAGGCAAAGGGCAAGAGGAGTCACATGGTTATTAATTAGGAAGAAGGTTAATTGAGTATGGGGGACCCCTCATTTTTAATATTTCAATCATTTTGGCTAGTTTCAAAAGCCATGGAGCAGAAGTATCATAAACGATGTGTGCCATCGCTTTCTTAAGCTGGGGACACACTACAAGATTTTTGGCCAGATTTAACCCATGATTTGCAGTTGGGGCTTGTCTGCGCCAGTCAGCTCTAGTTGGGGACAGTTGTCATGACAAGTCAGCGCAGAATCTGTTAGTGTGTGTGTGATGTGGCACAGACTGGAAGCAAGTGTGTGAGGTGAACAGACTCCGCTCGACTTCAGTCGCCGAAAGTCAAACATGTTTGAATTTTTTGAGCCGACTCTGGTCACAGTTGTGTAGTGTTTGCTCCCTCATCTGCAGCAGTCCTTAAATGTGTGATCCCCAGTCTTTACAAGAATCTGCTGAAGCCAGTTGTGTAATGTCTGCTCCAAGTCTTTCCAAAATCGACAAAGACCGTGAAAATCTTGTAGTGTGTCCCCAGCTTTAAGGCGAAATGTAGAAGGATTTTTAGATAATACTATTTAGAGCATTGTGTGCCTCCGGAATGTTTGCTAAGGGCCTTAATTAGTAGAATCAGGTGTGTAGCAGCTTGGTTGGTATGAAAGCCCGCACCCACACAGGCGCTTTCTGGTGGTTTCCTACCCCTGGTGTACAACAATGTCGAGTCCTTTGTGGTTCACAAAATCATTGAAGTGTGACCACAAGCACCGACTACGCTTTGCTCAGTGGAGTAAAAACAAGGCCTGGGAGATATAGAACCTATACAATATACAACAGTTTATAAGAACATCTAAATGGCTTTTCTGAGTAATATGTTGTATATAATAAAAATGGCTTGAATACACCACCGTTAACTGATCTTATCACAATTACGGGTGCTCCTGAAAGTATTATTGTATCATAATAAATTAACATACAACTATATACTATATATAGTAACAATCTATATTTGTCTAATCTTAAAAGGACAATTGTGTTTCAGATGTATTGTAGTTGTGATCCAGAATGATCCGGAAGGCCAATGTCTCATCAATCATGTACATATACTCTAAGACATTTTATTTGGATAAGTATCCATATCAAGCATTCCATGTTTATTATTTCCTGATCTGACCTTATTTTAACACCCAAAGGAGACAGTAATAATTTCTAAATACAGGGATGGTTCCAATTCTCACAATCCGGAGCTATGTTACCGGTCTCACAATTTAACAACACTCGCACATTATTTAGCCAACTCTATGAGGCAAATTTTGTGAAAATATCCTGGGTGTGTTTTCATAGGAACCTAGTTGTTTTTCAAGATGAACTTTACGTTTTGCATCAATTTTGGTCAAGACAGATGCATTTTTTTATGGAAAATTGTCTGAAACTTCTTCAGTTTTTCACCCATATACTTATGTTTGCTGTCGAAATGTCCGTCATGTTGTTTTGCAGCCATTAAAAATCATCTGAGTTTTCAGAACAATCATTTGTGGGTTTAAATATGGACTTTTGGGCATATTCGGCTCCCTGTTCGTAAACAGAGAATGGTGTTCTCGGGTGAGTCGAAAACGCAAGAACACGCTCGCAGTGCTGTTCTTGAACCCAAATCCCACACTACCTCCGCTGATGGTTTGGCAAGAACGGACGAGGAACAAAGCTGGCGGACAAAGAGAAAGTTTCGGAGCCATGTTCATTGTAAGTGTCATTTTTGGTGGGTAATGCAAAAGTCGCAGTAAAATAATGCATTCTACATCTCAACAATGATGGTCTGTTGCAACTTTTGCTAAATCAGCGGGTAGATGTAAGAAATTATTACTTTCAATTATCATTTCCAAAATCTCCATCAAAATTAAAACCCCTGCCATGATTATCTGTGTTTATTTAAGGAAAACTGGAAATGAATCCATGGTAACTGCACTTACCTGTCCTCCTCCTGCTCCTCTCTGTCCTCTTCCTGCTCCTCTCTGTCCTCCTCCTGCTCTTCTCTGTCCTCCTGCTCCTCTCTGTCCTCCTCCTGCTCCTCTCTGTCCTCCTCCTGCTCTTCTCTGTCCTCCTGCTCCTCTCTGTCCTCCTCCTGCTCTTCTCTGTCCTCCTGCTCCTCTCTGTCCTCCTCCTGCTCCTCTCTGTCCTCCTCCTGCTCCTCTCTGTCCTCCTACTCCTCTTGCTCCAGTCTGTCCTCCTCCTACTGCCCGTCTCTGTCCTCCTCCTGCTCCTCTCTGTCCTCCTACTGCTCCTCTCTGTCCTCCTCCTGCTCCTGTCTGTTCTCCCACTCCTCTTGCTCCAGTCTGTCCTCCTCCTACTGCCCCTCTCTGTCCTCCTCCTGCTCCTCTCTGTCCTCCTACTGCTCCTCCCTGTACTCCTCCTCCTCCTGTCTCTTCTCCCACTCCTCTTGCTCCAGTCTCTCCTCGTCCTACTGCCCCTCTCTGTCCTCCTCCTGCTCCTCTCTGTCCTCCTCCTGCTCCTGTCTGTTCTCCCCCTGCTCCTCTCTGTCCTCCTCCTGCTTCTGTCTGTTCTCCTACTCCTCTTGCTCCAGTCTGTCCTCCTCCTACTGCCCCTCTCTGTCCTCCTCCTGCTCCTCTCTGTCCTCCTACTGCTCCTCTCTGTCCTCCTCCTGCTCCTGTCTGTTCTCCCACTCCTCTTGCTCCAGTCTGTCCTCCTCCTACTGCCCCTCTCTGTCCTCCTCCTGCTCCTCTCTGTCCTCCTACTGCTCCTCTCTGTCCTCCTCTTCTCTGTCCTCCTGCTCCTCTCTGTCCTCCTCCTACTCCTCTCTGTCCTCCTACTGCTCCTCTCTGTCCTCCTCCTGCTCTTCTCTGTCCTCATCCTGCTCCTCTCTGTCCTCCTCCTGCTCCTGTCTGTTCTCCCACTCCTCTTGCTCCAGTCTGTCCTCCTCCTACTGCCCCTCTCTGTCCTCCTCCTGCTCCTCTCTGTCCTCCTCCTGCTCCTGTCTGTTCTCCCACTCCTCTTGCTCCAGTCTGTCCTCCTCCTCCTGCCCCTCTCTGTCCTCCTACTGCCCCTCTCTTTCCTCCTCCTGCTCCTCTCTGTCCTCCTCCTGCTCTTCTCTGTCCTCCTCCTACTCCTCTCTGTCCTCCTACTGCTCCTCTCTGTCCTCCTCCTGCTCTTCTCTGTCCTCATCCTGCTCCTCTCTGTCCTCCTCCTGCTTCTGTCCGTTCTCCTACTCCTCTTGCTCCAGTCTCTCCTCCTCCTACTGCCCCTCTCTGTCCTCCTCCTGCTCCTCTCTGTCCTCTTCCTGCTCCTCTCTGTCCTTCTGCTCCTCTCTGTCCTCCTACTGCTCCTCTCTGTCCTCCTCCTGCTCCTCTCTGTCCTCCTCCTGCTCCTCTCTGTCCTCCTCCTGCTCCTCTCTCTCCTCCTACTCCTCCTCCCTCACCTCCTCCTGCTCCTGTCTCTTCTCCTACTCCTCTTGCTCCACTCTGTCCTGCTCCTACTGCCCCTCTCTCTCCTCCTCCTGCTCCTCTCTGTCCTCCTACTGCTCCTCTCTCTCCTCCTCCTGCTCTTCTCTGTTCTCCTGCTCCTCTCTGTCCTCCTCCTGCTCCTCCCTGTCCTCCTCCTGCTCCTGTCTCTTCTCCTACTCCTCTTGCTCCAGTCTGTCCTCCTCCTACTGCCCCTCTCTGTCCTCCTCCTGCTCCTCTCTGTCCTCCTCCTGCTCCTCTCTCTCCTCCTCCTGCTCCTGTCTGTTCTCCTACTCCTCTTGCTCCAGTCTGTTTTCCTCCTACTGCTCCTCTCTGTCCTCCTCCTGCTTCTCTCTGTCCTCCTCCTGCTCCTGTCTGGTCTCCTACTCCTCTTGCTCCAGTCTGTCCTCCTCCTACTGCCCCTCTCTGTCCTCCTCCTGCTCCTCTCTGTCCTCCTATTGCTCCTCTCTTTCGTCCTCCTGCTCTCCTCTGTCCTCCTACTGCCCCTCTCTGTCCTCCTCCTGCTCCTCTCTGTCCTCCTACTGCTCCTCTCTGTCCTCCTACTGCTCCTCTCTGTCCTCCTACTGCCCCTCTCTGTCCTCCTCCTGCTCCTCTCTGTCCTCCTCCTGCACCTCTCTGTCCTCCTCCTGCTCTTATCTGTCCTCCTCCTGCTCCTGTCTGTTCTCCTACTCCTCTTGCTCCAGTCTGTCCTCCTCCTACTGCCCCTCTCTGTCCTCCTCCTGCCCCTCTCTGTCCTCCTCCTGCTCCTCTCTGTCCTCCTGCTCCTCTCTGTCCTCCTCCTGCTCCTCTCTGTCCTCCTCCTGCTCCTGTCTGTTCTCCTTCTCCTCTTGCTCCAGTCTGTCCTCCTCCTACTGCCCCTCTCTGTCCTCCTCCTGCCCCTCTCTGTCCTCCTCCTGCTCCTCTCTGTCCTCCTCCTGCTCCTGTCTGTTCTCCTACTCCTCTTGCTCCAGTCTGTCCTCCTCTTACTGCCCCTCTCTGTCCTCCCCCTGCTCTTCTCTGTCCTCCTGCTCCTCTCGGTCCTCCTCCTGCTCCTCTCTGTCCTCCTCCTGCTCTTCTCTGTCCTCCTGCTCCTCTCTGTCCTCCTACTGCTCCTCTCTGTCCTCCTCCTGCTCCTCTCTGTCCTCCTGCTCCTCTCTGTCCTCCTCCTGCTCCTGTCTGTTCTCCCACTCCTCTTGCTCCAGTCTGACCTCCTCCTACTGCCCCTCTCTGTCCTCCTCCTGCTCCTCTCTGTCCTCCTACTGCTCCTCTCTGTCCTCCTCCTGCTCCTCTCTTTCCTCCTCTTGCTCCTCTCTGTCCTCCTACTGTCCCTCTCTGTCCTCCTCCTGCTCCTCTCTGTCCTCCTCCTGCACCTCTCTGTCCTCCTCCTGCTCCTCTCTGTCCTCCTCCTGCTCTTCTCTGTCCTCCTCCTCCTCTCTGTCCCCCTCCTCCTCCTCTCTGTTCTCCTACACCTCTTGCTCCAGCCTGTCCTCCTCCTCCTGCCCCTCTCTCTCCTCCTCCTGCCCCTCTCTCTCCTCCTCCTGCACCTCTCTGTCCTCCTCCTGCTCCTCTCTGTCCTCCTCCTGCTCTTCTCTGTCCTCCTGCTCCTCTCTGTCCTCCTCCTGCTCCTGTCTGTTCTCCTACTCCTCTTGCTCCAGTCTGTCCTCCTCCTACTGCCCCTCTCTGTCCTCCTCCTGCTCCTCTCTGTCCTCCTACTGCCCCTCTCTGTCCTCCTCCTGCTCCTCTCTGTCCTCCTCCTGCTCCTCTCTGTCCTCCTCCTGCACCTCTCTGTCCTCCTCCTGCTCCTCTCTGTCCTCCTCCTGCTCTTCTCTGTCCTCCTGCTCCTCTCTGTCCTCCTCCTGCTCCTGTCTGTTCTCCTACTCCTCTTGCTCCAGTCTGTCCTCCTCCGACTGCCCCTCTCTGTCCTCCTCCTGCTTCTCTCTGTCCTCCTCCTGCTCCTCTCTGCCCTCCTACTGCTCCTGTCTGTTCTCCTGCCCCTCTCTGTCCTCTCTGAAGCTTTGGGCTTTTACATGAGAGGTGTGTGCAACAACTGCACATTGTGTGTAGTGTTTAGACAACAAGGTGATGTGCAATTGGCGTCAGAGTGTAAAGAAGGAAAGTCTGAGTCTAGGGGAGTCATAAGGGAGTGTGAAGAAGTGACAATTCGGGTCGAGCGAATGGTACGTGAAGTTAAGGTCGTGCAAATTGTGCCAAAGTGTAGATTTTTATGTGTTAACAATCGTGAAAAACTGTAATAAAATACTATTTTGCTGGATCTCCTGGGTCTCGCGATTGGTTCCTGAACGCTACCTCACACCTGCAATTCCTTAGACAAGAAAACACTATTGATACAGCTTTGTGACCTCCAGTAAGATAAGAACATATCCATTTTTATCTTTTTTCTTTCAGTTGGGTACCTCTGAATACTGCCCAACATTTTCCAATATCACACATGCTTTTTGGAACAGTAGTAAAACTTTTCAGAGGTATTTGATAACTGAGCTGCATTACCTCCAACCATATTCATGTTTGGTCTCATTGGTAAGAGGCTAAATCTGTGAATCACTTAATAAACATTCCAGAGTGCTCCGCTTTGCTCCTAACAACATAAAGGTGTTTTAATACATAAATGGCCTGGTTCACAAGAGACAATTTACAATTGCTCGCACCTTCTGTGCAGTGGATTTGGGATTGTTAAATGCCTTTTTCATCTGAAAATGTAGCTATCTTTTGTTTCTGAAACTAAGATTTCTGTGGACATAGACGTTGTATATTCTGTTACAACTTCCATTAGTTTTTAATGATATTGTACAGCAGCAGGCATTTTACCATGAAGGCTGTGCTGTAGAGCAGCTGAAATAGCTTGCATTACAGAGGAGTGGGGCAGTGACAGATATGCTTCGGGGTGTCTTAGAATGTGAGCATGTGGGTGCGTGGTGACAAATTGCTGGATATTCAATATTTGGGGTGGGAATGGGATATTCGATTCCTGCAGTACCAAAGAATCCAGGACAAAAAAAAAAAAAATTTTTAGGATGAAACTTCAGAGGTGCGCTTTCGGAAATCACAGATGCTAACTTACATAGTTAGCCCTATTGTCTGTGAATAGATGAACTATGTAAGTTACTGACTTAATTAGAAACTATGCTTTTGGGAAACACACCCCAGAATTCCAAAGGAACCAAACTACCAATATCAGAGGATGTTTCTTCCGTTGGCGAATGTGATGTCGATAATTGTATTTCTGTGGTAATTTTTTGACGTCCTGACAAAACCATTAATACAGTTTACTGGGAAATATACCACAAGCTAGAGACCCCAGTTTCCGGGCAGTTAACTCTTTCCCTTACAGCGATGCCAAATCCTGGTCAGATATGACAGGTGAGAAAGGTTATTCCACAATCATCTTCCGTATCACATCGAATTACATTTTTAAATCAGAACAAAATTGAGGATCTACCACACTGCTTCCTTTTTCACCCCTCAATTCTCACCTTCAGCCCCTCTTACTAGTCATTAATCATTTGTTTACATTAAGTCCACTGAGGCTATCAAAGGCAGCAGCTAACCACATGGAGCAAGCCTGTCATAGTTGATTGCAAGGTGCAATAGGGGGCTGTATTTTTTCCACCAACAGCTGAAGACACTAAGACAGGTTGGCTGGATCTATATCATCTATATCCCTGCCACTTAAAGGTACCATCCCAGGCGGCTCATTTTTTGGCAAAATTATAAAAATCTGAGTATATGTGGTAAGTATTAGACAGTAATCGATAACATAAGTGATTTGACATATCAATGACGAAATTTACTCATCTGTGTTAGGAGCAGGGGCCAAAATTAGGCCACCAATCAAATTTGTCACTGACAACTCTTATTGGATGGCCCGGCTGTCTGTCAAACTGCCAAATCAACATGTACGCTGTTCTGTGCGTGCATTCCAATGTGCACGCACTTTGGCTGTAGCTACATAGCCTGCAATAGCTAGAAAGCTTGGCATTTGGACGGAGTCATGGCGGAGCCGAACGTGTAGCCGGTTTTCCGACCTCCACCTGCACCCAGCGGTCGACCACCAGCTAAAAAGACAGAAACCTTCATTGAAAGTATATGTGATAGACAAGAATATGTAAAAATTGCAAATGCAGCTCGAGTATCCCTTGGCAGAGAAACATTTGCCTGCTGGAGAGAACTGAAGACACTGAAAGGTTTTAAAACTCACACACTCATAGTGGAGTTTCTCTTAAACTGGTAAGCTAGCATCTTGTCTGTCTTTCTGTGTGACTGCTGTACATGGACAGAAAGTGCAGTCTATACACATTCAGTGGTAAGGTCAAGGCTACTTTTGGTCTTAGCCAAGTAACGTTAGCTACAGCCTAGTAATAGGTAGTTAATGTATGCTTGTTGTCGTGTGCCTAGAGACTGGCACTAGCCTGGGAAACTTGTGTGTAGGCTATAATGTCCTGGTTATGGTGTGAATCCAGTGTTGAAAGATACAGGTGTTGTTGTTGGTGGCTTTGTGTGATGCCATCAATATCCACCGCTGCTCATGCAGTCTGTTTTGTAATGTTGTCTCTGGCCGCACTGGTCAGCTGTTTGTGGTGAAATGAACCACGCGCATGAACTGAGTGGTGGGGGCGTAGTTTGGGTGATTCTTGATTGGACGGAGGGGGTGGGTGCTTATCAGTTGTGCAATTCGAAAAAAAATCCGAAGTCCAGCCGCTTGGAATGGTAACTTTAATAGCAAATTTGTTTCCATGGAAACGAGAAAAAAAAGTGGTCAAAGTCCCTTGCATCAAAAGGCACAACTACATTCCCTAGAGAACATGCAGACCAAGTTTCAAGACAACATCTTGGATACTTTCCAAGTTCAGCTCTGGAAACAAAGCCTACCCCTTACCAGTTACAGAGAGACAAAATCCCAATTTGTTTACATGACAACTGGAAAAAATTAAATTCTTCAAATTTTTTAGTAGGAAAAGGTACTATAACATCCCCTGGAGAACATGCCTGCCAAATTTCAAGACAATATTGTTGGTACTCTCAGAGTTCTGCTCCGGAAATATAGCCTACACCTTCCTCATTATATGAGACACTCTGACTGGAAACAGAGAAGTTTGTCAAACTCAGGGCACAACTACGTCCCCTGAGGAAGATGCAAGCCAAGTTTCAAGGCAATAACTTTCATACCTTCAGACTGCTGCTCTGGAAACAAAGTCCACTACTGATTGGGGTGGATGCATGGACGCACGCAAGGACGGCCTGACAAAGGCTGTTTCAATATCTCCCGCCATTTTGTTGTGGCAGGGGATAATTAAAAGATGGAAGGAATTCTGTCAAATCTGGGTGCACAAAGGGCAAGGCAGAAAACTGTCTCTGAATGGGCCTGATGTCGGACCCCTCAAATTTCACTGTCTTCATAACTGCTCTACTACTTTCATGGATATTACTAGATGGGTTCAGAAATAATGGTTAACTCACTTGGAAAACTTCTGGAAAGCTTTGTCAAACAACACCATCCATTATCGCTTTAATATGCAGAGTCAGAGTCATTTACTGGACTCACTGTCATCTGAGATGGACTTTAGCACATTGGAAGCATGTTTTGTGGTCTTGTTGTCTTGACAAAAGAAGTCAAAGACAACCCAAGCTGTTGTCAGAGGTAGGTCAGAAAGCCAGCCCATGTGATGGTAAAGGGGGGTGTCTGTGCTCGTGGCATAGGTGAATTATTCATTTGAGAGGGAACCTCAAATGCGAAAAGATATGTTGGATATTTAGAGTGATCAAAAAGCAATTTAACTCATGTTAGAAAATGTGCAGTTGTACTGTTTTCAAGTAGAGGGTGAACAGATGTTTCAAATCTGTCCATTTTATTTTGTTTGCATTTTCCTTGAAGTCCAACTTTTTTGGAATTATGGTTGTATTCACAATTTCTTTTCAAAATTTAAACAGACTTCAAAGGACAGATAAACTTGAATGGTAACTGCATTTCCCTCTCAAATGTTAAGATAAATTGCTTCGCCTCTATGTATTGCCATACCACACTGAAGTTTGCTCTTTAATCATTTTGTGTATTTTGCAAGCACATCGAAGTCCCTGTGAGCCAATATGTATTGAAACCTATTCCTGCACTGCAATGGTTACTGAAGCATATTTATGAATGTTGAGGCAGGTCTCTGTTCAGTAAGTACAATGAATAATGCAGTCACTTTGTCTAGTGGGAATGGACTGCTTGAGCTGTCTGTCAGAGTGCACCTGAATTCATATGCACACTAGCGCTGTAGTTGACGTGGCCAGCATTATTAGCCTGTATGTTTTAGAGCAGTCTTGCAAGTGAACTGAAAATAGAAACTATAAAACGAACGTAAAGACACGACAATAACATTGATACAGGGGTATTAGGGAATGATAAAAATGTCAAAGAAAGGATGATAAGTGAAACTCAAGGAAGGGATTAATATAGAACATCATAGAGGGCTATGTAGCTTGACCTCAAATTCACCTTGAATCATCGGGCACGTTTGTCTCTTTAAATTTAGGGAAAAATTTTGAGGTATGAGCGCATTTCTCCCAAATCTTGGACAGATCCTGTATGCAAATTTCTTGAGTTGGACAGATAAAGTCTAATTTAGTCATCCTGCTTCTTCAGGGTATTAAATGCATTATCTTAGATGGCTTGCTCACGCTGTGACTCATTCCTTATACTGAGCGTAAATAAGGAACACATCATTCGATCTGTGTTTGTATCTCTGAGCATGATCTGCAGAGGAATTTGGGAAAGGTTCAGGAGCTGATTGTTTTATGTATTAAATTAGTGTTTGTATATATTTTAATTGATATTGGCTATGATGTGCGGGACTGCATATTCTGAAGTTTCAATCAAAAATCAATGAAATCACTAAAGTAATGAGCTATTTTCTTGGTGTGTAATTACCATGGGCATGTTTGGATTTCTATACATACTCATTCATTTTCCACAAACAGCGAACCGTAGTACTCCAGGAGAAAATACTTTCTTAAGAAATTGCCACGCTTGATTGCACAGGGAACCTGCCGCATTATATCATAGTTGTAAATGTATTGATATACCAAGATTGTGCTGTCCTATGACACCATGGTCTTGCTCTGTGTGGGTTTCTTTGTGTTTTATGGAGTACGCAAACTGCTGCTTTTATATATTCTGCTGCTGATTTTATATAAACTGCCGATTTTGTATATTTTTATACGTTATAATGGACTTAATTCATGTCACATTTTGGGTGTCAAGGTACACAAAAGTCACAATTTGGTGTGTACCCCCGTGTTTTGGTTACGGTTTGGTACATTTGCGGTACTACGGGGGAAACGGAAACTAAAAATTTCTTTTCACTTGTTATAAAGTTGGAAACGAAACATGTATGGCAGTGTTTTGCATACCAGAGGCCACTAAACAGTAGCTGATTGGCCATATTCTTCAACAGTGGCTAGTTGGTCATAATTTCCCAAAGTATTGAGAGCTTGAATTCATCACGTATGCATATTTTCTTTCTTTATATGCATATCTGCAGCCAAGAGGGAGCAACGTGTCATCTGCTGCAACATCTGTGTGCTCCATTTGCGACCATCACCTCTGCCTGCTTTGAAATATATCTTCAGTTGTCTGGCAGTAACGTCAATCACCTTAGTTGATCAAATGCAGTAAATACAAGAGCGCGCCATTTCTGCCTTCAAAGGGCCATGAACATTAGCCTAAGGTTTTGAGCCCAATCGGCATGAATTTGTTTTGGAGGTTTTTTCCGCACTATCAGTTGAGTTGCCATGCAATCTCACTCAGTTCACGGGAACTTCCTTGCACACATAGAATATTTCCTGTGCATAAAGTTACTCTATTGGTGTCTCGCCAGATGTTCCTCTGTCTGCATAGCATTCCTGCTGATTTATCTGGAACCAGAGAAGGTCACGCATGTTTGCATGAATTCAAACGAAATGCGACATGCTTGCTGCCACACATAGTCTCATATCTGACATAGTATATTTCCTTTGTATCAAGCCTCTTTAGAAGTCTCTTGTCGGATATTCCTCTGGCTTTATTCAGCAGGCTGCCGAGCTTCCTGCACCCAGAGGAGAAGGTCACGTATGCTTGCATGAATTCAAAGGAAATGCAGCATGCTTGTCGCCACACGGTCTCATATCTCATATAGTTTATTTTTTCCTTTGTATCACGCCACTTCGGAAAGCATCTTTCCAAATGTTCCTCTGCCTGTATCCAGTAAGCCATAAACATCTCCGGAACTCAAAGGAATGCAACATGCTGGCTTCTGCGATTACTCCAATTCATTCCATTCCATTCATACTTTGATTTTATTACTTGCAGAGGGTGACTCTGCTCGCCTGCTCCCATTGGGAGCACAGGTTTGGGGGTAGTGATCTCAGGGACTGTCTGTGTCATGCTTGCTCAGATTGTTCCAGAGCATCATTCGAGCAGAGTCACCGCCAAACTCAATCGCAAGTCATCCTGAAATGAATGGTTAAGTCTAACGTAAGTGTCCTGATTGAAATGGAGCTTTATTGCGTTAGTTCAGTCAGGCACGGGAGTCAGGCTGGTCTTGAGACAGTTTCTGTCCAATGATTCTTAACTTCCACACCTCCAACGTAATTGGCAAGCTTTTATAACCAAGGCAGTGTTCCATCATTTCTCTCACACCATCCCCACTACAGCACTCATAGTTGGGTTACTAAGAAATCTGTTTCTCACCACCCTCCCACCTCCCAAGCCTCAATTGAGCAAAAAATTTTTTTTTCGCTTTTCAATGATAATTTCATTTACTGAAAGTAAAGAGGGATTTTAAACCAACATCACCCTGTTAAAAAAAAAAAAATAATCGCCTTCCTTAACCTAATGACTGCTTTTACCACCTTTAATTGCAATGACCGCGATCAAAGTTTGTGATAACTGGCAATAGGTCTTTAGCATGGCTGGGGAGGAATTTTGGTTCTCTCTCCTTTTCATCATTGTATTAATTGTATTGCCTTATTTGAGGTTTTCCTGCAAGAACTACCAGTTTATGGTCATGCCACTGCATCTCAATGGAAATCAAGTCAGGACTACTTAAAGGGACAATATCAGCTGGTGGACATACGTAGTAGAGTCCAATCGATGAACATTTACATTCATGCAGTGCTAATTCAAGGGAGCAGAAATACAAACCTCAAGCTCATTTGTACGTGTAGCTCACCTTCAACGCTGTTTTTAAGACAGAAGACGGCCTGCAAGTGCCGAGTCACTAGAGTAGCCACAATTAGTTTCTTTGCCAAAAGCCACAAGGAATAAATGATGTTATCCATTCATATTTTTCTGGTCAAAAACACATTGAAAGCATGAGGTAATTTATTTTAATACCGTCCGTGAATTCTTGTTGGAGATTCAATCTGTTGGCATCGAGTGCATCCTTGTGAAGTTTGCATAAATTTTTATGTAGCAACTGTCTTTAATGTTCATAGAACCTGTTTGTTGCAACATTTTGTTTGACATGTAGCTGTTGTAGATCCTTTTTCGACCACTTCCAGTTCGACAGCCACCACAGGACGACATGACAATCAACGTTGTCCGGGCCTCAATTAAAAGCATAATAATCCTCAAAAAGCCTGAACTCCAAAAAAAATGTGGTGACAAACAGATTCAACAAACAACAAGACAATTGCTTGATAAAAATTCCTGCAGTATTCTCAAGGATGCACACGATGCAAACTGATTTAACCCTTAAATGCCTGTATATATTAAATGCCAACTAAAGTAAAAGTTGAAAAAAATTTCACTGTATTCTGTTAATATGTCCTGGGGAGGGGCTTATAACAACCCAACAGCAATTTTTAATTTTCGGTGACCTCTGACCTCATTTTAGTTTTGTGACATACAGTTTATGTCACAATGGACATTTCGGGGACCTTACTGCTAAAATGACTGGAATGATAAAACAGTTAACAAATAGCTGAAGTATTATGCATAGCTTATTTTTCAGTAGCTTATCTGTTTGTCTACTTTATCCAGTGATGAATGGGTGCTGATCTATCATGTGGATTCCCCCATGGGGGCAGCCATATTGAAAAGGTTATCTGGTGCAGCCAGTGCAGTGTGAGTTCCACTTTTATGCATCAGATGGCAGCACTGATGGTGTAAATATGTCACAATGGGCATTAGGTTGCAAAATTTACGTGGGGTCAGTGGTTGTTTGCTTATTTTAGCATGTCACCACTGAAAATGAACAATGAAATGTGCACTATCGATTTCGCTATAGTCTTAGTGTTGCCAACTTGGCAACTTTCTCGCTAAATCTGGCGACTTCCTGGTGACATGCTAAAATAATTAAATTTACGAGAATGTCTTACAATTCATTGTTATAAATTTGCATTAACAATAACGCCATATTTGGAAGTTTTACTTACCAACCGAAGGAGACACGCCTGATTCCGCCATCTCTGAAAGAAGCCTGGGCCTGTAAGTGCAAGCACAGTAAATTGCAAAGACGGATGCGATAAAAAATGTTGCAGTTTCATAGTCTTATGCAACTGAGTAAACAGTTTATGTTGCTGTTTTTACAGTTTCGGTAGCAGGGTTTAATTTTTCTGTTGCTATTTCCGCGATTAATGTGTGCATTTCAAAGTTTTTGTGTGCTGAGACTCCGTTTTCTTTGGTAGGCCTGGTATAGAGACTGTCAGATTTAACTACTGTATATTTACATCCACGTCAAGTGAACAATGTAGAACTTGCTGGTCTTCTTATACTGTGTCAAATTAACTGCTCTATATGACTGGACTATGCCAGATGCACATGCCGATGATGCCGAACGTGGTGTGAGTAGAGATGAACCATGACCCATGCCCTTGACTACTTCTTCCAGGGTGCTTTCACACTAGGGACTCGGGCACAGATCCGAGTAGACTTGACCAAAGTCCACTTCATTTGGTAAGTGTGAAACATAAGCGTATTGTGCTTGGGCATGGTACATAGTACAGTTGGAAGAGGTGGACTAGGGCATGGTTCATCCATTCTCATGCACAGTTTATCTGCACTCGTACCAAATATGAAAGCAACCGTGCTTGAGTATGGAAGATTACTGTTATGTGTTGTTCTAAGAAACGCTGCGGTGAAAGTATCTCTCCATTCAAATGAAGAAATTCAATTCTCGCTCGAAATTCAGTCAGATGAAAACATACAATCGCAATTGGATACTGCGCACCAAAACTCTGAGATTTACGCAATAATTTGTGAGAAGTTACATTTGCATGTTTATCACAGAACAATAAATCAGTGTCGTGACAAACTAAAGTAAAGACGGCTGTGATATTTCAAATTGCAGGATGTGGTGCGAAAGTCAGGCAGCTCAAGTTATGAGAAAGATACATTTTCATGGTATGAGGCAGTGGACAGCATTATCGGCCAAACACACAATAGGGAAAGAATTCCCTATTCAGCCTCCAACAATATCAAATAAAATCAGTACTTTTTTGGCTTTCCTAGATATTTGGGTACCCAGAGTGAGTAAAATTCGGGTGAGTAAAATCATGAAGCATTCAGTGAAGAAAGTTAATTTAAAGGGGACCTTGCTATTTTTCCAAGTTTATATTTTGGTCTTTTGACTCCCCTAGAGTACTCCTGATCGCGCAAAATAGCTGTTGGTCCACTTTTAGCTGCCCCTCACTGCCCATGTTTCCCTCCAAACTCAGACCCATCGGATTTCTACGGTCTTCGGTCTACACTTGGGTATGGCGACCCGTTCTACAAATGTGTCTGTATGGGGTGGATTCTAGCTTCCCCTGCTTCCTAGCCATGAGTAGAAAAACCACTGTACTCACCAACTGTTGCCGCAGCAAACTGTAGCTGATAGTAAATTTGTGCTTGAGCTGCCAGCCTTTCGCACTGCGTCCTCCACTTCCGCCATTGCGTTTATTAGAACATGTTAATTTCATTAGATCTATACACATGTGCTGAGTTAGATGGCAAAATTTTTCCTGTTGATTCCTTTGGTCAGATGGCAGATTCGTCTCACCTTTCACTCCGAGACCCGAAAAACTGCGTTCTGCTGCCTCGTCCCGCCTAGATCCGCCCTCCACAGAGCTGGCCAGTCAGAAGAAAGTGGGGACGCGGGGAGTGGGGGCCATATGGGAAGAGCCACCCCAATGAGGCGTTTCAGGCAGAGACTACATTGGACTACAAATGGGTTTTTTTAAGGATGGCAGTACGAGAGAAATAAGTACTCTTTTTCTTATTTTGCGCGATCAGGAGTACTCTAGGGGAGTCAAAAGACCAAAATATAAACTTGGAAAAATAGCAAGGTCCCCTTTAAATAAATTTTCTTCACTGAATGCTTCATGATTTTACTCACCCGAATCTGTCTCTGTGGTTATGACTGCTCAGATACCAGCTACGGCATGTTAGTTTGCATGTCGTGCTTATTAAAAATGCTTCTGGTTAACTTATATGTAGTAATTCTGATCGGTATGCTTGTGTTACTTTGATAAGCATCAATGTGGCAGTTTCATCATAACGTTGCCCGATTGTAGCCACTATAGTTAGTGATCGCAAGTTCGCGAGATCGCGATCGCAAGATCGCAAGTGACAGCAAGTTCTGTTACTTTGAACAGTTGTACTAAGCATCCAAATTACAAACAAGTATTGAAAGTTAGCTTCAAGTGAGGTTTATGTTCACACACCTCCTGTAGAATTTCCCCTGATATCACTCTTGTATAATTAGGACACAAACATTAACAACAGTTACTTGGCTACGTTAGCCGCTGTGCTACAGCCACAATCAACTAGGTATCACGTCAGGCTGGCTTATGCAGTAAAAGCAACTTACAACTTCTGTGTCTGTGAGTCGGGGACAGTCGCGACCGATACAGGGTTTATCTTCAGATATTTTTCAAAGCCTGCATTTGAGGCCGGTTGTTAGTGCTAACTATCGCTAGCGGTCCTGTTAGCCACCCGTAACACGTTAGCTTTACTTACGTTATATGCTGTTTTACAGTTACTTAAAGCTTGTGGCTCTGAGCACTTGATCGATGCAACTGCTTCAGGTTTGAGAAGCAGCAGAAAAGCTAATCCTGTGTCGAATTATGCTTTATTGACAAAGCTGTGTTTGGTGAAATGCTGATCTCAAACAGCAAACGTTTGCTTTGGCCGTGGCTGTTAGCTGCCTGCAAACAAAAAAAGCTACCCACTGATTTCTGGTGGCATCATCTTTTGGAAGAGAAATATTTGTTTTTCTTTGCGTCCAAAAGTAAATGGACAAGTAGCTTTGGGAGAGATACTGACAAAATTGCACCTCAAATGATCTGCGGTTCTTCTTTTGTATTTCCAAAAGTGTAGACGCTACTAAGGCATAGTATGATCTGTCGTTGTTAGTGCCTGGTAGAATAGTTTCTGGTGTGGGCAGGTCCAGCGCAGTGGTTGGCTCTGGCTAGGTCTGTACTAATTGGACGGCACAACCTGACGTCAGGTTTTGCCCAGATCTCGCGAAGATCTCGAGAGGAGCTGTTCAGAGAGAAAATTACGCTCATGCAATTATGTTCTTGGATTACGGCAAAATCCCTGTATTTTATGTTTAGAAACTTTTCAGAGGTTGAGCATGGACAACCAACATTATAACACTGCTAATATGTATTAAAAGAAGGATCAGCATGTTAGTTCCCCTTTAACAAATACATTTTTCGTGCTACTTTACCTGGTAATCCATGTTGATTACACCCTGGGTTACTACGACACATGCAGCATACGCATTTGCGATATGAATATTCTAAGCCCCCTTCTCAATAATAAAACCCCCTTTTAGAATCGTACTGGCAAATAAAAAGCTGAAAAAAGTGGAGACTGGATACGGAATTTTTCCCACGCAAGAGTTTGCTGCTTCTTCTTTCTGTAAATTTCCGCATTTAAAACCACCTAGGTGCATATTGCAATGTGCTGTATTGGAATTTTGACATATGCACCCGTACACAGGTATGGTACAATATTACTAGTGTGAAAGCTGATCAGCGGGTGCAGCGGGCAGGGGGGAAAATTGTATTGCGGCACAGTACGGAACAATTGTACCTAGCGTGAAAGCGCCCCCAAGTGGACTCACAAACCATGCTGAAGCATGTTACCTTGTTTTCATTCTTACCAAATGATCTGGACTTTGGGGTGAAGTGTACTCGGATCCATGCCCAAGGCCCTAGTGTGAAAGCACCCTTAAATCAAAGTCTTTTCTGAGAACCTTTATTGGATCTGGAGTCGCAGTGCTCCAATGATGGATCCTAGGGAAAAGACTGGATGTCCTTGGGTCACTGGAGTGTAATAGTCAGTTCCCCAAAATATCCTTTTTCAACAATATGCCAAGCCAATTTGAATGAGCCACAAAGATGCACTCCAGCCTCATGTGACACATCTTAGAGACCAACAAATTGTGAACGATTAACTTGAAGTAAAAGCTAGTCAATGTAGGCCTACATAGCTTCGCCTTTTGTTGCAAGGGTTCTGAATGTGTAAACCTATAGTCACCACATGCGTCATTACACTTTTGGTTTCCTCCACACAAACAGCAATTAACCAGCAACAAAAAAACATCAGCCCCCCACAAATTGTGACTCCTCAACTTTTGCAACGTTGAAGCTCTATTTCGAAAATCTCTGGCTATATTAAGCTAGCCAGCTTCCTTTCATGATGCTGTTATGTAGCCATTCACTGGCTAAAGTCATGTAATTTATATTGCTCACTGAATCTCGCTGCAACCACTCTTCCTCTCTTAGCAGCAGTATAGCCAAAAGCCTAAGTGATGATATAAGATTATAGCTAAACTATATGCTAATTGGTTTCTACACCATATGTTTTGTAGCTTGACAGTTCAGCTTTGATTGCAACAACTCTAACAAATGTCCTCGTTTGAGTTGCTTAGTAACGGACTGATTGACAACAAATAGCAGAGGACATACTGTAACGGATATTGACTGATGTGCCAATCAGGTTAAGCCGAGTTCTTTACGCGATATCTTTCTAATACTTATGTCTTCTAGCAAGAAGATTGGATATCTGAAATGGCTTGACTTTTATGATATCCAGGGTCCAGAGACATTTCATTGTGGAGGCTGTACAGGCTGTAATATTTGACCGATTACTTTTATATTTGGTATGGACATGTGATACACTTTACTTATGACAATTCTCTATTTTGGTTGCCATAACGACTGTATTGGCCAAATAATGCGCAAATTTGTGCTGAAACATACACTCTTCCTTGGGGATGCTGTAAAGGCTGTAATTTTTTACCGATTACTTTCATATTTGGTGTGGACGTGTAGTAGTTCACTTATGACACTTAAAGATTTTGGTAGCCATGCCGACAGTCTTGGCTGAATTTTGCGCATATTTATGCTGAAATTTAGAAATTTCCTTGTGGACGCAGTAAAGGCTGGAGAAGCAGGCTTTCGGGGGCTGCACCCATGCAGTCGTGGGCGACCGGTCTAGTTGTTTTTGAAATGTTTTCATGTAATTTATTAGCATGCTGTGTAGCTGGTTGATTCATCACTTCCAGATTAATTGTTTCTTATGTTGTGCATGTTCATGGTGTTTATTGAATTATCCAGTAAACTGATCAGTTACATAATGTTTTTGATTATCTCTAATGGAATTTTTAAGTAGTATATAGAGTGATTGTATTTGGTTGTTTGCTTAATCTTCTGTGTTGTGTCAGTTTAATTGATATGATGGAACATCTTTTTTAGTTGTCTGAAGGCAATGACCCCTTCTCTCTGACTAGCAATATTCCTTGTTGAAATTCAGTGCACTCTATTCCTTCATGAACAGAAGACGGTACTGACAGGCTTCTAGGCTGAGGTCAATGTATACTGGTGAATGAGGATATACTGTATCAGAGATATGCGCAAATTGCCTGTAGCCCTGTAGAATCACCTGAATACACCCAATTCCAAAAAACAGTTACCACATCATGAAAAATTTTAAGTAAATCAATCAGGACATTAGAAAAATCCACTCGCCCTCTATGATATTTAAAACTGAACAAAAACACATTGGGCTGATTTAAGATTAAGCTAAATCCTAGACTAAATTCAATTTTCAAAATAAAATTTCTCTTCAAAACTCTGCTTACTCTAGGACTACGCTTAAGCCGTGTATATGAGACCGCCCCATTATTTTCTGCTCTACCACGTGAATTTAATTGCTTTTTCAAAATATACTAGGAGATAACAGCCACAGAGTCAAAAAAAAAAAAAAAGAAGACCAAGTTGGCGGGGACCAGGAACGGGCAGCTCAAGGGAAGAGAAGCGTAACCTACTTACTTTCACCCTGATTGTGACGGTAAATATCCAAAGCTTCGGGGCATCTACAACAAGGAGCGCAGTGACATCTTGTGGTTCAAAAATATCGTAGCAGTAATTCATACTCGAGGCTGCGGAGAAAGCCCTGTATATGCACAATAAAAGCCTGTTAAAGAAAGGCTATGTATTCGCATGATATTTGTGTTAAATTACTTAACTGCTGCAATTAATGTATATACAGTGGGCTCCAAAGTTACTGGTACCCCTGAGTGGCAATGCACAAACAATACTTTTGAAAATGTTTTTTTTTTTAAAGATATTTATAGAAAAACCTTAAATAACTACACGTGAGAAATAGTGTACATTATTAATGTCCCAATGGAATCACCAAAATCATTTACTGATTTAATTAAAAATCAATTTCCTCCAAATCATGATCTCACAATATAATGGCACCCTTAAAGATTTAGAGAATAACATAATTAAAGCAGGTATTAAATTGCACTAATTTAAGTTATACCAAAGTGTTCAGGAGCTATATTGAGCTATTACACCACTTCCTGTTTCACTTGGGTATAAAAAATGCAATACCCCACGACAAAAAGATCCACAAACGATTGAACATACCTGAACATACCATGTGCACTGTCAGAGCAATTAATAAAGAAGATATGAAGCTGTTGAAAACCTCAAGGGTGGAGGACAAAACTGCATTTTTCCCCCTAGGATAATGAGGAGGGTGGTGAGAGAAGCAACAAAATCCCAAAGAATTTCTGTGAAGGAATTGCAGGCCTTGGTGGCATCTTGGGGTCACCAGGTTTCAAAAAGCACCATAAGCTGCCATCTCCACAACCACAGGCTCTTTGGAAGAGTTGCCAGAAGAACCTTTCCCAGGGTTCCCACTCTTTTCTTGAAATTTTTTTCCAGGACTTTTTCAGCTGCCACAGTACGAGTCAAGTTATCCCAACATACACGAATAAATTCCACCCCCAAGCTTTGGAGAAGTGTCATTTTCTACATTTGTACCTTATATTTTGTACATTTAACCAGATTGCTTCAATGTTTTTTCCTCTCCCTCTTTCTCTCTCGTACTTTCTCCACAAAACATTGCTATATGTTCAATAAATCACCGAAACATTAATAGCACCACAGTATCACATTGAACCTAAAATATACTTATTGCTTACTCTCAGACATAAATATGGTTTGCTAGCTATCTTTTTAGCCAGGCTTTTATGTATTTTCTTACTATTATAAATTTATGGTTATCACTTTATACTTATTGTCAGGGTTCTCAAGTTTTGAACTGAGTTCAGAGTGAGATTTTGGGAGGGGTTTGGTTGGAGTGGGGACAGGCTTTTATCTGATAATGACACAAATTCGTACAAATAAAAAATGTATTTAATTCAGCATTTCTAACTGCAGGTGTGTGTGTGTGTGTGTGTGTGTGTGTGTGTGTATATGGAGGAACTCAGGAGAGGAGAAGCAGCAATGTGATAACAAATTACACCAAAACGAAATACTGATAAAATAACTGATAATGTCTGAGCTTATCAATTATTAAATATAATAATAATAATAATAATAATACAAATAAAAACAAATTCTCTTTTATTAGTGCTGTCAATCAATAAAATAAATAATTTACTTTGATTAATCACAGTTTTAGGCTGTGATTAATCATGATTAATCGCATTTTTAAAATACCCTTAGTCATGCAAATTATTCTTACTTGACTAAAAACTTAATTAGTTTATCAATAACTGCATGTAAAAGTGGAATCACCTTTTCATGCAGTAATTGATAAAATAATTATAGTATCTATTACTAGATAATATTACCTTGTACTTTACTTTAAACATTTGCTTTAATTTTATCATTAATGTGCACTTCACAGCTATATTATTGTTGCATGTCTACATTTTCTTTTTCTTGAAATTGCATTTGAACACACCATGACTTTTTTGTTCACCATCACCTAATTGGCATTTTTCTGAGCCGACCTTGAACACATCATAATGTAAACTTGGCACCTCGTTTAGTTCGCTAATTAGCTGTCATTGAGCAGATTTCATCATGGATTTCAAAGTCAGATTACCATTTTTAACTAACGTAATTTTCTACAATGTTTAGGGGCCTTAAGCAGACAAATCTTTTGTTCACCTCTACTTCACTGGGAACAATGAGTCTGTGTTTTTGATGCACAAAGACACCTGATGCAGGGACGCACTGCAGAGAGGAATAAACGTCAATCATCCTCCACTTGCAGCCTTGAGCAGCTTTAAGGAGAGGCTCAGACTGGGCCCGGGACACACACATGTAAGTGTTGTGGTGCTCGTTACGCTCGTGGTCGCAATGTTCTCAGGCTTCATAGTTCTGTTACCAACAACAAACGAGTTGTTTCTGCCGTTTTCGTTAGCATACCGGCTACATCCTGTACAGCACCGACCTGCGCCTCGGCGTCATAGCTCAGATACTGGGCACACCTCTGTCTCCAAACCTCCACTGACCTGCGCCTCGGCGTCACATCTCAGATACTGGGCACACCTCCGTCTCCAAACCTCCACTGACCTGCGCCTCGGCGTCATCTCTCAGATACTGGGCACACCTCCGTCTCCAAACCTCCACTGACCTGCGCCTCGGCGTCATATCTCAGATACTGGGCACACCTCCATCTCCAAACCTCCACTGACCTGCGCCTCGGCGTCATATCTCAGATACTGGGCACACCTCCGTCTCCAAACCTCCACTGACCTGCGCCTCGGCGTCATATCTCAGATACTGGGCACACCTCCGTCTCCAAACCTCCACTGACCTGCGCCTCGGCGTCATATCTCAGATACTGGGCACACCTCCGTCTCCAAACCTCCACTGACCTGCGCCTCGGCGTCACATCTCAGATACTGGGCACACCTCCGTCTCCAAACCTCCACTGAACTGCGCCTCGGCGTCACATCTCAGATACTGGGCACACCTCCGTCTCCAAACCTCCACTTCGCAAAGAAATTTCTCCTCCGATGTTTTTTCTACTTCCCCTGTTTTCTCGCTTTATTTACATTAAAAGACCAGTGTGAAGTGCCGGCCGCTTCTTCCTGCTCTGCCTCTGATTGGCGGGTGTTCATACGTCTTCACCTTCACAGACGTGTGTGTGTGTGTGTGTGTGTGTGTGTGTGTGTGTGTGTGTGTGACTGACAGACGTCCCTAAACGCTTACTACGCTAACAACATTGTTCAAATGAACATGCAAGTCTTCAGTTTTCACTGCCTTCGTTCCTCATTTAGGCTATGGGGTGTGCATCTCACTCATGGATATATGAGATCTCACTTGGATGTTGACATCTAAATTACTTTCATTGCAAAGTAGCTAGCTACTAACTGCATGAAAGTCGGAGCTCTGCTCTCTGTGCACAAACACAGTATTTTAATAGAATTCCTAATGGGACAATGGAGCAAGTATGAAATACTGAGTGAAACGTGGCCCAGTAAGACTACCTGTTACTCGTCACTTTCTCGAAGCTGTAGTCATGGTGGCTGTGGCTCTACTGAAACCAGAGATGTATTTCATCTCAGAGCGCACAACTAAAAGTGACGGCACGCCCACTATAGCTCTCGACTGCTCCTCTGTCACTATACAGAAGAGACAGAGAGAGGGAGAAACACCTCACACTCGATATACAGCGATGGCATCACTCATGAACTGAAAGTCGCTAGTTTTGGTGCTTCCTTGGCGAAAATAAATCCTTACTTGGGTCTGAAAAGTCGGTAAATCTAGCAACAAAGTCAAACACTGGGCAGCAGAACTGCTAAGGGAATAAGCAATTTGATTTGGGTCACGTGGGGCGCTGTGCCGGCTAGAAGCAGAAATGAAGCAGAGAAGCGCTACAGCTCAGCGTTGCCCATTAAAGGCAGCTGAAAACAGACACACATGCGTAAAATGTTTAACCCGTTTGGATTCACCCCCAAGGAAGAGAGAAGCAGAGGGAGGAAAAATAATTTTCCAGGACAACTCAAGCTTTTCCAGGACATTTTACTTTTTTTCTCATTTTCCATGTGTTTTCCATGACTGGAAAATTGGTCAATCATTTTCCAGGTTTTCCAGGTTTTCCAGGACGCGTGGGAACTCTGCTTTCCTGACCAGAGGACACAGAAGCACTTGGAGTTTCCCAAACGTTGTTTAAATTATGACTGGTTCAAGGTGCTTTAGTCAGATGAGACAAAAATTGTACATTTAGTTCAGATACAGCATCAGCATTGTTGGTGTTGAAACAGAGATGCATATAAGAAGCATTTGATACCCACGGTGAAATATGATAATGGGTCAGTCATGTTTTAGGGCTGTTTTAATTCAAGCGGTTCTGGTTAAGATTAATGGAATAATGAATTCCACCAAGTATTGGATATTTTGGCTGACAATCTGGATGCCTCCTTGGCTGTAGGCAGACTTTTCAACAACACAGTGACCCCAAGTATACCTCAAGATTCACGCAGGTTCTGTAATAACAAAAGCAACATTATGCATTATGCAATCTCAGTCGCCATCCGTCAATCCAATTGGAACCTGTAGGCTGAGTTGAAGAGGGCTGTTGAAGAGGGCAGGAAAAGACTCCATGCTCTTATCCTTGCCAGAGGAGGCTAAATGAGGACTAAATGAAGGGTGCCAATTATTAGCGAACACTGATTTTGTTGAAATTGATTCTGCATGAAATGATCATGATTTTGGTTGTTTCCATTGAAACATTAATGAAATATTTCACACATGTTGGTATATTCCGTTACTCTGTAATTATATTGAGCCCATATTTTTTGGTATTATTTGTGCACTGCCAGTCAGGGTTGCCAGCAATTTTGAAGCCCTCTGTACACTGCCCATCCAAAAAAAAAAAAGAAAAAAAAAAAGGACACTCAGATTTAACTAATCAAATACTCGAGATCCTATAATTGAATTATTATTGCAGTGATGAATATGTTTCTGCAGGCAATAATTTTTTTCAATCCTGTGTCATTCAGGAGGTCACTTCCTATTCCTTAGCCATTCCAGATATATCTCAAGGTCGTTGAAAAGATGTTACTGTGTTTCGAGATGGGCAAATTATTGGTTAGCATCTAGCAAAGACAGCAGTTAAGAAACACTAGAACTCATGGCTATGTTTAATGATGAAAGAAAGAGCATTCCCTTTCGCACAATGCAACATGAACTTGAAGAATTGAGACTTAACAACTTTGTGGCCACTTGTTAGTGAGGCTTACTGGGCAAAAAATATGTTTAATTTTTAAGGAATCATAATGATTGGGCTGAAGCACGAGAGAATAACGTCATATGGTCTGATGAGCCCAGAATTACCCTATTACAGGGTGATGGGCACATCAGGGTAAGAAAGGAGGCTCACAAAGTGATGCACCTGCCAAGCATAGTGTAATGGCCATTGGAATATGGAGGCCAAGTGCAACAACCAGAGAGAAAGAGAGTAGCACGGACACAGTACAAACACAGAGAATAACACAGACTAAACACGCTTCCGAAGGACGTATAATAGTCCGAACCACGGAAGTGAAGTGAGTTAGAAAAAGGGAAAAGAAACTCCAATAATTAGAAGATAGAAAGTCAAACAAAACCTGACGACAGACATCTTCGGCTTAAGTGTGGCGAACATCCGGCTTATATAGAGGCTGGGGAAGCACCACCCCAGTTCAATCAGCCACCTGGGGAAGGAATTCGATTGAACATGAATACGATATTTTCCCGGGACGAGAGCCGACATTCCCAAAAAACCTGAAAATGGAACTCCAAAATAAGGGTGGGACCCAAGGTATCCCGAGCAGGGACCCAGCACCGTTCCTCAGGACACCAAACCCTCTCGGTGCCTCCTGTCAGTGGCAGCCTTCAGTTTACCACCGCCATGGGGACAAACAAACTGCCAGATGGCTCCCCACCAGAACCAGGGTTGGGCCGCAAGGCCTCCTGCACAACAGACTCAGTATGCCACTGTATGGGAGCCTCAATCCGAGCCCCCGGAACAACCGGCCCAGAAACGGGATCACGGCCCTAGCGGTCATAATCCCATGACAAGGCGCCAAGCTTGATGCTCTTGGTGCCGGGGTGATAAGCCAACACAAAGTCAAAGTGATTGAAAAACAATGCCCATCGCGTCTGCAGGGAATCACGTTGCCTATTGTGCTGGACACACTGGAGATTCCTGTGATTCACCCAAACCACAAACAGATGTTCAGCCCCCTCCAACCAATGGTGTCACTCTTCTAAAGCCACTTTAACAGCTAACAACTCCTGGTCACCAATACTGTAATTCCGTTCAACTGGTGACAACGACCGGGAGAAGTAGGTGCATGGGTGCAACTTATTGTCCCGAAGGGAGCGCTGGGACAAAATGGCACCCACTCCGACCTCCGAAGCGTCAACAACCTCCACAAATGGGAGTGAAGGGTTGGGCAAAACGATAATAGGTTCAGAGCTAAGTTGTTTCTTCAACTCCTGAAAAGCAGGCTCCGCTGCTGAAGACCAAGTAAACGACGAGGAAGGATTCCTCTTAGAAAGCGCAATGATGGGGCAGCCACAGCGCTAAAATTGCATATAAAAAATAGCAAAGCCCAAAAATCGTTTAACCTCCTTAACATTGTGAGGGACAGGTCATTTCCAAACCGCTGCTACCTTGTCATGGAATAGTTTGATCCCACTATCGTAAACACGATGCAGAGGCAAAGACAAAGCCCGTTGTATGCCAAAATCCTCCGCAAGATCAAGATCATCATCTGACACGTTGGGAGGTAAACCAGAGTTCAGCTCCTACACACCAATTTTGTTCAGAACCAAACGCCTCCCCCATGGGTTGAAATTCGGGGCGACTTGCCAGAATCACACTAGAGTCAGAGCCCCACTGGACGATTGGGTTACTTTGTTTTGTGTTACAGGGTCCTGGGCCTTTGGCCAGGACAGTGTTTCGGGGTTTTTAACAGTTTCTTGTGCCAGGTTCCATAGTTCATAGTCATTACTCATGTCACAGTTTTAACAGTTTCTTGTATCAGGTTATTACTTTTCATAGTTTATGTTTGTTGTTCATGTTTTTACTTTTCCATGTTTTATGTTTCACCAGGTCTGCCCGACCACTCCACCACTTGTCTGAGTTCCGCCCCATGTCTTCGTTTTCGCACATTTCAGAGCTCTGGTTGGCTTTGGTTTTCCCCCTTCCCTCTGTGCTGTGCTGGATTCAGGGCTGCCTAAGCTTAATTGGCAATTAACTATTTTTAAGTTACTAACATTTACTAACAGTCACGGGAGGTGAGATTCTTAGACAGGCACATTACTATTACTACTATTTTAGGTAGGGAGTTTATTGTTATGATTCCTGCTTTGCTATTTCAAGTCTTGCTGTGCTTTTCTGTTAACATTCATGCTTCCTTCCAATCTGCATGCTTCATTGGTACTTAAGCTGAGCACGCTCATTTTCTTAATGAGCAAGTCATGTCGAGCAATCTTTGTCCATGTCTCATGATCTTGCCTTGCCCATTGTTTCCTCTCCAGGTGTTGCTCCTCATGGGTCCTGATTTCTCTCCCTTTATCTGGAGGCGGTGGAAGTTGGCTGGCAGACAGAGTCTCAGGTTTTTCGTGTTCACGGCATTGCATGTCCACAATCTCCTTGTCCTTAGTAGTATTTATCCTTAGCCAAGTCTTTTTGTTTATATTCTTAGTCAAATTATTCTTTTCTGTTCATGGTTTTCTGCCTAGAGGTTCCAGTGGTTTTGTTTTTTTTGTCATTTTTGATTTTTAGTTGACAGCTCTGTGAAGCTTAGTTGAATTTTTGCAACCCCTTGGGCCAAGTTTTTTTTTTTTTGTTGGCCCTAGTGCCCGTTTTTCTTTATTTCAACTAGGCTTATGCCGTTGGAGGTGACGGCTGGGGGTATATCCCCGAATGCTTCCAATTCCCCAGTCCTTGAATTGACCTTGAATAGACTTTCATTTGAACTTAATTTCAGGTCAATCGGACAAATGGTTCTGAAGATATTTGGTAATTTTTCCATCAAAAGCGCCACCTGGTGGCACAATATCGAACCGTACAGGTATGATGTCATCATGTGACATGTGAGGTCATGACCTTGCAGTTGCACATAGTTTCATGTAAATTGGAGAAATATTTCCAAAGATATAGCAAAAATGGTGAATTTTATGTGACAAAGCTCCACCTTGTGTCAAGATTTTGAACCAAGCAGGTATACATTGTGGGACACATCCTCCGGTCATGACCTTCCATTTGCACTTGATTTGAGGTCAATCGGACAAATATTTCCAGAGATATGATAAAAACAGTGAATTTTTTTTTTTTTTTTCAGTTTTTTGCCCCTGGTGGCCAATCTAGAGATTGTAAATTGTCCAAAATCGAATCAGTTCTTCCTCTTTAGTATACTTACATATATGCGAAACTTGGAATTTCTAATTGAAATATTACTGCAGTTATCGCGTTAACACCTAAATCAGTTTTTGGCCCCTGGTGGCCAATCTAGACATCGTAAATTGTCCAAAATCAAATCAGTTCTTCCACTTTATGATACTTACTTATGTGCAAAATTTGTAATTGAAATATTACTGAAGTTATCGCGTTAACACTTAGGGCCGCGGCGGTCGGACCAAACACACAATATCCCCGGCGTTCGGGGATATAATAAACTCCCAGTTCCCCTGTATCTCGCGTCTGGTGTCTCACTGATCTCGTATCACTTTGACTGTCCCAAAAGATCTGTGGCTTACGCTACAGCAACCATGAATGACCTAAAACCACAGGGCAAACCAGGGAATTGATTAAAAAAAAACGAATTTTCTCTGAATTACCACTAAAAGGGATAAAAAAAAAAAAAAAAAATTAGAGACCTCGGTTATAAGCCCATCTACCAACGGTCAACCATCCAAAGCTTTGATCGAGTGCGAATGTGAGAGAGAGTGGATGGGAATGGAATGTTTTCTAGCCCACTCTGCATCCATAAAACAATCAACAGTCCCCAAATCCAAAATGGCTTTAACCCATATTCATTTTTCCCCATAGTCAACTTTATTGAAATAAGAGTTTGAATGGGAGATTAGGGCTGTCCCTCTAGCGCCCCCCCTACCACCAGAGGGGCTTTCAGTCTCCTTTTAAGCTCAGCAACTTGGACGGATATGTTCTGGTTTGCTGCAATGATGACAAATTATTTGTCTGTGAACAGGCTTACGAGCCAGGATCTGATATGAGCAATCAACCTGCATGGACTCACTAGAACTGGGCAATTCAATGGGCGGAGTTTAGGCTGTATGCTTGTTGCACGGAATATTAAGATCATTGCTATCAAGAGCCAATGCAGTACGTTTCTCCTTGCTTCGTTTGAGGATGCGATTATCAACTCGCACCGCAGTACAAACCAACGAATCTAAAGAAATGCAAGGCTCTAGTGTAGCCAGAGCGTCCTTAACCTCCTCAGCCAAAGCGTGAACAAACACTGTCATATGAGGTGCTTCTGGCCACCCTGTCTCTGTGGTAAGGAGCAAAAAGAGATAGAGAAATCAGCGATGTTATCAGAACCCTGCTTCAAATGCATTAGACGCGTGGCTGCACCCTGACCATATACGTACATGCTGATCAAAAATATTAATCATTTCTCTCACATGCATTTCCACTGGATTTACTGCCAGCAATCTAGCTTGAATGAGTGGCCCCTCCCAAGTGAGGACTGTGTCGGTCAACAGTGATAAACAAATCCCATGATTCTTCATTCGAGAACCGTGCGGGTTGCACTTTAAAAAATATTTCACATTGAGCAATGAAATCTGTACATTTTCCTGCCTCGCCTCCATATCTTGGGGGGAACTGGAGTTTAGCCTCTCGGGGTAGGTGTACTGATTGCGCTTGTGAAACATTTTGTGTAATCTGAGCAGACAATGCCCTAATACACTCAAAGATTTATTAGAAGACTTTCCTGTGTCTGCATAGCCTGCTCCTGAAGGCAAATTCTCTCGGTCAGCTACGCCTGCCGACTGTCTAAGCTAGAAAGACCCTGGCCATACGCAGTAAGGACAGACTAATGGTCATCGACAATGTTTTCTAGCATAGCTGCTGCTGGCGACTCTGTGTCTGGCTAGAATGTTCGGTAATGACCGGTGGAATACAGAGGCTAGGTGCAACGAACAGAGGGAAAGAGAGTAGCACGGACACAGTATAAACATAGAGAATAATACAGACCAAACGAAAGTACTTGCGCTTCCAGAGTATAATAGTCCGAACCATGGAAGCAAAGTGAGATAGAAAAAGGGAAAAGAAACTCCAATAATTAGAAGATAGAAAGTCAAACAAAACCTGACTACAGATATCTTCGGCTATAGTTCTTAGCTACAAACAGACACTCTAGCAAAGAGGCATGGTGAACATCCGGCTTATATAGGGAAGCGCCGCCCCAGTTCAATCAGCCACCTGGGTAAAGAATTTGATTGAACAGGAATAAGATATCGTCTCGGCATGAGAGCCGCAAAGAAAAGTCCAGAACCATGATTCATAGTGCACACTGTATAAGCCTCAGGAGGCAGATCTTGGGGTTCTTCAGTTGGTCAGGTCTAGGCTCAGCAGTGCTCTGCAGACTACTTTCATATACTGAATGACCAGTGACCCATCAAGGGGTTTTTTTTTTCCTGATGGCACAGGCATATTCCAGGTGGACAATGCCAAGGTTCATTGGGCTCAAATTGAGAGAGAGTGGTTTGTAGAGCATGAGGAGTCATTTTCACACATAAATTTGCCACCTAATAGTCTGGACTTAAACCAGTTGACAGGCTTTGGTATGTGTTAAAGACAGATTAACAGAGTGGGTTGACAGAGAGTTTCACACCCAGGTACTGCGCGTATGGCCAGCATAAGAAAAGTCAAGTGTTTTTGTCACAATGATGCATTTAAACCATTTTTAGTAAACATCAAAACTACAAGAATGACCAGAGAAAAGTAACTTAATACACATATAACACTGAAAACACTTTCATTGTGTTGGAATGCACTCAAACCTCATTCTGATTAGCTATATATGTTGCAAACTACTCATGGAAACTTCTAAACCTGGATCCACCCCTGCAATATGGATTCCTCTTGGCCGCCATTGCCCTGGCCACTGCCACCACCTCTGCAGCAGGTCCGCAGTTTTTTGTTCCATAATTCAAACAGGTTTAATGTGAATCACATTAAACAGCTTTTGATCATTCCTTGCTCATATGAACCATATGTTTAAATGTGACTCTACAACAAGGGTGTCAAACTGGTGGAGGGCTAAGAGGCTGCGGGTTTTCATTCCAAACAAAAACTACAGCGGCTGATTCACTGATTAGTCCCTTCTCTCTGCTTGAAGGTAATCAGTGAAGCACCTGCTGGAGTTTTTGAATGGAATGAAAACCTGCAGCCTCTTGGTCCTCCAAGGCACCAGTTTGAAAAAACAAATGTGCTCTTCAACATTTCATATGGGGCCACCACCATGGCAAACTTTATATTTCCAGAGGCAATAACTCAAATCATTTGATTAGAATTATGTTACACTTCTTGTGATTTTTCTGGTTCATTGAGAAGGGTTATTATAGGTGTTGTTGACCCTATGACCTTTCCTGTGGCGCTATCACATCTAAAATTGTGATAACTCGATCAGTTTAAGTAGGAATCCAGTCAAATTTGCCGTCAACATTCTTGGTGCAAAAAAAAAGGAACCGTTTTGATTTTGAAGGCTGCAATACTTTTACTTTTGTACCACCATTAAGTAAAACTACATAGACAAATGCAATAAGTTAAACAACTGTTTAGAACCCCACAAGACAATACCAAGGACGGACATTGCTGAGGGCTGAAGGTTTCACGTGTTCCTTTTGGCTGGCGTTAATTCAAGCAACTTCCTGGCTGGTGTGAATCACCTGGTAGGCACAAACTTAGATCAAATAAATCAACGTTAAGCCAATTCCAAGTTACACACAATTTAGAAAGAGAGAATAAATTCATACCTGGAAAAATGGAGGCTGCACCACGTGCCTGGGGAGAACTCTGATGCCATCCCACCCCACCTACCTAGATCCGCTGCCTACGCACAGACTCAGGCATGCCGAGAGAGCTGGGATGCAATTCTCCATAATTAAAAGACTACTCACCCCTTCTGCACGCAGGGAGATCAAAATACGATTCTCCCCTAAGGAAAGTCTCTCCTGCCTTTAAACTAGACTACACCATTGATCAAGGCAAGGAAGGGAGGGTCGAATCTGGGTGTTCCGCCATTTGGGGGATGGAATAAACTTCCTAGCAGAGAGAGGAGAGCGAAATCTGACCAATTTTCAAGAGTTTCCCAAAGGGAATGAACCATAATTCCAAGAGAAATGAAACATGCTCCATTCAACTCCTTGGATTCCCCCGAGAATAACAAGATCAAACATTATAGGAATATGTACTAATATGATGCAGGTGTCATGAAAAAGCCTTAAGATGGAGTATTATATAGTTTAATTGGATTATAAGTATTTCAGCGACTTCTTCACTGGATATTGAACATATAAACATATTATGAATTTCCCAGAGATTTAGATTATTTCAAACAGATTAATGTAACTTGATTTTGGGGACAATGATATGACTCTCTCAGGGGTTTTGGGGCAGCCAGGGCTTTGCGACTCCGCCCCCTGCTGAGCAAAGCCAGAGATACGACCCCCCACAGGCATGCTGCAGGAACATGCTTGGGGAATGTTATAAAAGTTTTACTGCTGGCTCTGGATCAAGCTTATCAGCCTTATGTTTAGATTCTACGACTGTGATGGGAATTAGATCGACTTCCTTGCAAACATCTTGGTGCATATAAGACCAATCCTTTTGTCTAGTGACACTTTGACCTTTCTTGTAGTACCTCCTTTTGGCCAAATTTAGCCTTTTCAAAACTGCAATAAGTGGAATGGTTATCATGGGAATTGGCACAGTGGTGCAGTAAATAGCAACAGTTGCCTTGCAATTAGGAGGATCCAGGTTTGAATCCTGACCGGCCAGAACCTCGCCGCATGGAGCACGCATGTTCCGCCCGTGTACGCATGGGTTTTCTCGGGCAACTCCAGTTTCCCCCACCCTGAAAGACATGCTCCATTGGAACAATTCTACTAGGGTCCCAAACCAAGACTCTGGCCATTGAACTGGACAGTGGTGGGCATAGCTCCACTAATTAGAGAAGCATATTTGTTTGTTAGCAGATTATTCTGCTAAATTTGAAACCATTGGTGGACTAACTAGCCTCTGTTAAATTTAAGTCCACCAACATAATTTTTGCCGGTTATTGGTAAGTAAACAAAGTTTACAGGGGCACTTTGTGGATTTTCAACCTTATGTCCATCTATGTGAACTAGGGATGAATACTTGCAGTTTTCACCAATTTTTTTGTATATCTCTGGAAATCAGCCACAAATATCTGTCCTTTTCTCCCTCCTCTGTCATTGTTTGACACGTACAATGACTTTAGTTGGAAGTGAGGAAGAATTTCAGCTTGGATTTTCAGCTAGTCTCCGCCTCTGGGTATCACAAAGTGCATGCCCTAGAGTTCACTCAGAAACTTCACTTTAGTATTTCCTTGCAAACTAGCAAGATACATTTCCAACAACGGGAACGGCATCCCAAAATATGAGTGCAGAGGATTTTATGGGTGAGGACACATTTAAAACAAAGCTAGCTCAATATCATGCCCTCAATAACATTATTTTTTGTTCAGCTATGGAAGGTTTTTGTTCACGTGCGATTGCAGGGGACTGGTGCAAGATAATGAGCGGAAAATTTTGCCAGACATTTTGGCAGCTTATTTAACTGTTTTTTTTTTTTTCTCGCATGGTCAGCTTCATTTCAGTGAAGTATCACTAGCTCACGGTTATAACATGAGTTGGCTGGAGCTAGCTAGGAAATTTCGGTGGTACTAAAATTTTTATCAAATCACTGGGTTGACACAGGAAAACAGCAAGCTACCTGGCTAGCTTACCCACCTGTGACTCCATTGGTCATCAGTGTTGAGGCTCTGAAGACACAAGTCAACAGACCCATCCCATTTCTGATGTTTAACCTCACCCCTACCCCTCGCCCGTTGCCTTTGCCTCATTCCTTGAAACAAAGTTACAAGGGGTAGTGGTTGAAATATTCTCTAATGAAATGGGACAACCCTTTAGGACCTTGATAGTTCATCAAAAGATGCTGATGGTGTTACAGATGCAACACGAGTTTTTTTTTATGGTCCGATTCTGTCCCCTTGTCAAATTCTGTACAGCCATAAGAAAGTTGTGAGCTGTTGTTGCCGCTGATTTAAAAAAAAAAAAAACATCACGTCAAAAACAGCTCTATGGGTGCTGAGGAATCTTCTCACTCTTAAAAAAATACTGTATTTCAAAGATGATGCCACAAAAAAAGTGATCAATTCTGATGCTTTGCCATCTCCAGCACTGTTTCTGCCTGCAATATGGAACTCTTCCGCCCATCAGTTGCGCGAGTGCATATTGCTTTCATAATCAGTTGTGTCATCAAGTTCACAGTAAAATATAAATACACTCTCTCTGCTATCTTTAATGTCATATTTGTGTTGTTAGGGGGAACACTGTTTCAGCAAATGATTGGGATACATCAGTATTTAGCCAAACATTAGCTACAAAACATGCTAGCAAGCTAGTATAATGGTAATTAAAGTAAACATTGGCTCTACCCTTTTGTGATACACAGCAGTGTCAAAGAAATTACCGTGTACTTGTTGATAGTGAGATGATCTGTTTGCAGTTTTGTTAAGACAGAATATCATACACATGCATTGTACTTAGCTATTACTGCGTTTTACTAAATCAGCCTTAAAACCCAGTTATTTATCTAGAGACATGAGCATGCAGGTACAACTAGAGATTTTCATTGTTTGTTAAAAAGAAACGGTCTGTAATATATTAAAATGGCATTAAACTGAAATGATTGGATGGTTATGATTTATTATATCCCCGAACGCCGAATGGTGTTCCAGGGGATATTATGTTTTTGGTCCAGCCGCCGCCGCACTACATGTTAACGCGATAACTTCAGTAATATTTCAATTACAAATTCCAAATTTTGCACATAAGTAAGTATCATAAAGAGGAATAACTGATTCGATTTTGGACAATTTACGATGTCTAGATTGGCCACCAGGGGCCAAAAACTGTTTTCAGTGTTAACGCGATAACTTCAGTTATATTTCAATTACAAATTTCAAGTTTTGCATATAAGTAAGTATCATAAAGAGGAAGAACTGATACAATTTAGGACAATTTACCATTTCTAGATTGGCCACCAGGGGCCAAAAACTGAAAAAATCTCTGGAAATATTTGTCTGATTGACCTCAAATCAAGCGCAAATGTAAGGTCATGACCTGAGGATGTGTCCCACGATGACATTATACCTGTTTGGTTCAAAATCTTGACACAAGGTGGAGCTTTGTCACATAAAATTCACCATTTTTGCTATATCTTTGGAACTATTTCTCCAACTGACATCACAACATCATACCTGTATGGTTTTGACATCATACCTGTATGGTTCAATATTTTGCCACCGGGTGGCACTTTGTGATGGAAAATTACCATTTTGCCCATATCTTCAGAACCATTTGACCGATTGACCTGAAATTAAGTTCAAATGAAAGTCTATTCAAGGTCTATTCTAGTATTGGGGAATTGGAGGATTGGGGGCATTCGGGGATATACCCCCAGCCGTCGCCTCCGACGGCATAAGCCTAGTTAACAAAGAAAATACTTCTATTTTTTGTCATCTTTTGTTAATTCCAAAACATTCCCACCAAGCTTGCCAATGACCTGCAAGGCATTCTGGGAGAATTCTCCAACCCTTCTGTTTGGAGTGTACATCTGAAAAACCACCATGAGGAGGCCCAGTGGCATACGTACATTGCCCATTGGCATGAATGAACTGTATCTTGACATTAGATAGCTAAACCATTTAGAACCAATCAAGCAATCCGTGAATGTGAAAGAAAAAGAGCTTCTCATCTCCGGGTTGTTTCTTAACTTCTCACCTTCTTGCTTTCACTGGCAAGCTTAAACTTTAAAGTGCCATCCATAAGTTTAGAAATGAGTGGTTGAGGCAATTTGGTCTAATGATCACCGCCTGAGGTTTAGTAAATTGCGACTGTTGTTACATTTGTTTAGGTTCAAAAAAGTTTTCTTTTTGATGTTCCATTCTCTTCCATTAGATTTCAATTATTTCAGTGTCCTGAGTATTGTATTGTATTGATCACAGGCCATAAACAAGTTGAAATTACACTTCAGAGATTTTGTATTTATCCTGACCACTTGTTTTTTCCTCCACCTGTCATAAAACCAGGCATTGATAATGGCCAGTTTTTCCATTGTGAAATCACAATTACAGTTCCAAGTCAAGTCCATAGTTCTATGATATAGATGTTATAGCTATAATTACATTGGAAATTGGGTACTACTTTTAAAAAAAGTATCTCACCTGAGCTGGGGAGAGCTATTATTGAGTGAGTGAGTTCTTTCACCATGAGTGCTGACTAATAGAGGCAGCAGGCTCTGAATTAAGGTGAGAGGGTTGTGCAATATACAGTGCAGTCGATGAGTATTTTTATAGTGGCACTATTTCTGATAGACCTGCATGACAGAGAGAGTAATAGTCACTCAAGGTCTATCTGAAGGCGTGCAGTTAACGGTGACTCATGTTTGGCAAAAATAAATCAGTCAGGTGCTTGATCATATAAAACTCTTTTTATGATATGCACAAAAGTAACAATCTTTTTTGATGAGTAGTTGTGGCATCAGTTTGAAGAGCCGAGGGTGCATTCCTTTGAAAAAGCGATTTACCCGTAAGTGACTTAAAAATGGAAGATAAATGCAAAAATGGCATGTGCTAGTTTATTAGTCTGTTTTCAGAGTGTACATAAATTCAGACAAAGGAAGCAAGTACGAGAAGGCTAACCTTGACCACAGCTACAAAACAAACAAACTCTGTTATCGAAAAACTCTGCATGGTGTTCAGGCCCCAAAAAAAGATGCAGCTCTCTTGGTATAAAAGATGATTTTGCTCTGGCTGTACCCCTTTGACATGTTCTGACTCCCTATGCTGTTTCAATAAAAACAAAGATCAAATCAATAATACCTGTGTCTGTAAAATTGTGCGAGGTACTGCAAATTAGTAATTCATGACAATTGTTACTTATCTCAAGGGGCGTTCCCAGGTTAATTTGATTTACCTTACATCCAGTTGTCATGAACTGCACATCTCTTGTTATGCTTTATCCAAACTGAGAATGAAAACCCTCATACTGATGCGCATACTCATCAACACCACTTGGCTGGCCGGCATGATTCATTTTATATGCACAGAGGTGTTTTACCTGATGTCAGAGTTGCACTCAAGTAGCTTAGAGTGAAGGTCAGAGGAACCTGAGCCATGAGTCAGAGCCTTTATGAGCAGTGAGATCAGCATGTGCTGATAAGGAATTGCCAGGTTGCAAGTAAAAGATGAGCTCAGGCCTTGGCTGTAGGATGTTAATGTGAGATATATTTTGATGATTCAATAGCTGAACAACTCCCCTCCCCGGTTAGGAGTTTCTGCCTCATCCAAACACTGAAGAACTGCTCTACTGAGATATAGGAATCTGTGAAAACAACGTGGGCACAGCAACAAACACCACCATCCACTCAGCCAGCATTATTGTGCTGATGGGGTATTGTCATCAAGATGGCGTCTGTACGCGTGCCGGTTTGTCTGTCCTACATTTTTTCCATGCCAGTTTTCTGCTGCTATTAATATTTATCGCCTCATACTTATCCAGGGTTCCTGCTGGCACTTGTCACTCTCGACATTTAAGAAAATGGCAGTAGTCACAGGGGCGAATGTAATTGCTATGTGATTAATAAAAATTCAGTGAAAAACAGTGGGGTCGCCTGCCCAGGGGATTCAAGGTGATAGCCGCAAAGGTTTTTAGCTTACCGGCTCTATGGGCTAATTTCTTAGTTTGTTTCGGTGAAGTTTCTTGTTTTCCAACAATTCTTTGATTTGTTCATCTTGGTCATCAAACCAACTGATTCACTTCCATTACGTGTGAGGCTGCACCATAGATGTCGACACTAACAGGTGTTCAGATAATGTCCGTTGGCAGCATGTTATGTGGTTCAGTGGCACAGCATAGCTGAGACGACTGCATAACAATTCTGTTGCAGTTATGTTGCATGATGGCCGTTGGCTCAGAAGAGTTCATCCGCCCTTTGACAGGTCTTGTTTTAAGTCCTGCTGGGTGTCATGCCACCCTCCTCACCAGCAAAGACTGGTGGGGGAGCCGATTTAGACGCAGACGACCCGTCCATGAGGCAGGTTGTACTGGGTTACAATGTTACCAGTAGCAGACTTCAAGCCTGAGACTCCAAGCCTGACCTGATCCACAAACTAGCTAACCAAATTAACGTAACAATTCAGCCAGACCACGATGAAAAAGTGCTTCTAACCAGCCACGTTCGGCTATATTCAGGGTCAATAGGATTAAAGGCTTTCCCCCCAAAAATTAACATTAATTTCACGGCGCGATAAAAAAAGTTGTGCGTTGCAGTGGTGTCGTTAGCTAATGTAAGTTAAGCTGGGCAGCGGATGAAATATCCATGGAGCCTTCAAGCCAGACACCCAGCTGTGTTAGTATTGATGAGCCCACATTTGCTGGCTACAGTAACTGATTAATTCAGCATTCAGCAAAGTCAAAATGTAGGGTGATAATACTTGTGATCAGAATCAGAATGAGGCAGGAAAATAAAGATCCATCAGCAAGGTTACGTAGTGAAATGTTATTGTTTGGATGGCCATACTACCGTTAATGGGACCTGGGTAAGCTGCATACAAGAGCTAAGACAAGCACCCGCTCACACTCTGGGGGGATTCTGATACTCAGTGAGCCAACCGCCTCCACTTCCCAGCGGTGTACAGTGTTCGTTGCGCTATTGCCTCATGGATACGAACAACGTTCGTCCTGAAACCGCTTCACGAATATAAACAGCGTTCGACCCGCCACCGCAAGCGACTTGGCAGGATCCATTGCTTTACTGGAACACATATGACCTCTCATCTCCGCCTAAGCGAACCAGGAAGCATCGAGCTGGTTGAGGCTTTCAGTCGAATATGGAAGCCGAAGCGAGCTTGGTAGCTGCGAGCTTGGAGGGCGTGTTTCAGCAAACGACCTCCATTCGCCCTTCCCACTGGGCTTGCGTCAGCTCCAGCAATGGCCCGCCTTTTTTCCCATTTTTGGATTATTTGGGAGGTAGGCGGAGTCAAGTAAGTGCCAAGATGGCAACCAAATTTGCTTCAAAATGAATATTTGGAAACCTATGGGTGACATCACGGAGGCTATGTCCATGTTTTACACAGTCAATGGTTGTTACCAGTCCTGGTGCTGGAAAGGTCTGTCTTTGCTGTGGAAAGAGGAGGGAGGCGGGCCACTCCTGAATAACAAGCTGTTACTCCCTAGGCTTGTTATTCTCCGGGTGGAATGGCCCGTCTGCTGGGCCACACAGGAAAAGGAGGCTAAGAGGTGGGGGAGGAGTACGCCAGCCTGAGTAGACCCTAGGGATCCAGGAGCCTCACCAAGGGGGGGTGGGGGGCAGTTCCAAAAGAGAGCAGTCCCAAAAAATTCTAGAGTCCAAAAGAAAGATGAATGGGTTGAGGGTTTCTTTTATCTGCCTGGCCTGCTGGCGGGAGGGTTCTTACTGTGACGGTGTGTTCAGGAACCACACGCAAGAGGGAAATCCAAAAAAACGTATGCCTTAATTGGAGCCAAAAAAACACAGGAATTGCCAAGCCACAATACGAAATCCAAAAACAGTTTTGTCAAGACAGGCAGGGGTCAGAACCAGTAAGACAGACGAGCAGAGGTACAAAAACGATAGGCAAAAAGTCACAGTCGATGAACAAAGCCAAGGGTCAAACACAGAGCATCCGAACACAGAAATCGTAGTCATTCAAAAATAGGTCTAAAATCCAGAAAGACAAAAGCAATACAAAAAGGGCAATGGCAAGAATCAAGGTCGGACAATCCAGTAGAAGCAAAACAATATTCAATGGCATACGAGGCGCTCTGCACAAAGAAGTATTGATCAACGTTTTGACAAGAGCTATGAGTGAAAAGACTGCTATTATACACACAGGGAAGGTCCCATTCTATACAGGAATCAGGTGTAGGGAATCAGGCTAATTACATCGCGAGAATCACATGAGGGAAGCACTAACCACGAAAATTGTCGAAAGACTAAATACGAACGGGAATCACACAAACAGCCTATGACATCTAAACAGCTCCGATCCAGGAGTTCTATGTACACAGATAATGAGCGCAGGAGAGTAATTAAGCACGTGCGAGAGATCTCGCTGAAGCTCAGGAGAGGACAGAGACAGGCTGATGGGCTGAGTATAGAACAGGGCGATTGCCGAGAAGGAATTAGCCTAAATTAGTAGCAGTGCAACTTTACATATTAAACTAGAGTGCTCATTAGTAAGTTAGTAATCTAATATACATGGATTAGTTGTGTTAGTAGACTATGATACAAAATACAATTGTAAGTCTTGTAAGTAAGCGGAACAGAAAGGCGAAAAAAGAAAACGACATTCAAAGGAATAAGTTAAACACCGGAATTAATTTAAATTACCCAAAGTCAGTGAACACGCAGACAGGGAAGACTGACTGAATCAACTAGATCACAAGACAGGGGAGACAAGTGCAATGGAACTGAGAAATGAATGAACTAAAAACCTGAGTATTACAATAACCAAAAAGAGCTTGGCTTATGCCGTCGGAGGCGACGGCTTGGGGTATATCCTCGAACGCCCCCAATCCTCCAATTCCCCAATCCTTGAATAGACTTTCATTTGAACTAAATTTCAGGTCAATCGGACAAGTGGTTCTGAAGATATGGCCAAAATGATAATTTTCCATCACAAAGCTCCATCTGGTGGCAAAATATTGAACCATACAGGTATGATGTAATCATGTGACACATTGCGATGTCATGACCTTGCAGTTGCACATAGTTTCATGTCAATTGGACAAATGGTTCCAAAGATATAGCAAAAATGGTGAATTTTATGTGACAAAGCTCCACCTTGTGTCAAAATTTTGAACCGAACAGGTATAATGTCATTGTGCGACACATCCTCAGGTCATGACCTTTCCTTTGCACTTGATTTGAGGTCAAACGGACAAATATTTCCAGTGATATGATAAAAACTATTTTTCAGTTTTTGGCCCCTGGTGACCAATCAAGAAATAGTAAATTATCCAAAATCGAATCAGTTCTTCCTCTTTATGATACTTATTTATATGCAAAACATGAAATTTCTAATTGAAATATAACTGAAGTTATCGCGTTAACACGTAGGGCGGCGCGGCAGCAGCGGTCGGACCAAAAATATAATATCCCTGAAACGCCGTTCGGCGTCGTTAGGCTTAGTGAAGCCCAACAATAACTGGCAGCATTGTTTGTTTGCACATTGATGCCGTGTGGGGGTAGAAATAATTTGTGATGTTTCATAAAGTTCATACAGTAGTAAGTTTGAAAATCCATGCAGTACTGTATTTAACACATTGAGCATTGTGTGTCTACATGAATCACGGTCGCCAATAAACGATTATCATTTTAAAAAATACAAGTGTTTGCCACTAACATGGCAATATTCCCCGCCGTCTCAATTTTATGTGTCCGTACGGACGTACGGACAGAGCCCAATGCTACATCCCCCGCTTCACGCTAATTGCGCGGCAGGGGATAAAAATTACACTGACGTATAATAATTAATTATGATGGAATTTTTATGCCCCTGTCCATCACAATGACAGACAATCAGAAAGAGTAACGCGACCCCTTGGTCATTTATGACCTACAGTATATTTTGGCAATATTAAATTTGACCACAGATGACTTTGATAGGTCAAACTCGAGGTCAGGGAAAATATTAGCAATGTTAAAAGATATTACTTGAATTTTCAAAAAACTGTTTCTCAAAAACTCTAAATCTGGCAATCAACTCACCTCGATACACTCTTTGTACAGTGTGAGTGCCATTTTGATTGAATCGACCGAAGTGGGTCTAGTGGGGGGGCTGTACTTAAACATTGGGTCTTATGGGCAAAATTGCCTGTTGAAGCTAAATGGCTGCAGGTAGAGATTCAGATTGTACTACTAGCATATAGGAAGGTATATATGACTAATATTTTGGCTGTGTTAAAGTTGACCTCAGATGACCTTGAAAGGTGAAACTTGAGGTTAAGCAAAATGTTACAATTTTCAAAGGCTTAGAGGCTTGAAAATATTAAAGATTGGGTATTGAACACTTATAGGAAGATTTATTTATTTATGTATTTGGTGTTTTTCCAAAAAATCTAAATGGCAGAAAATCTTTAATCCTATTTTTGGTGCAAATAACATTCATGTTTGTCTTCAGGAGATGGATCTGGTAGTATTGATTTATTGCCTTTACACTAAATGGTTAAAAAATTATAGCCTCTCAAATTTGAAAGATTCAACTTGTTGCTTTAGCGTGTATTGTGAGAGTCATGACTATTCATCAAGTCAACAGCGGGAGGCTGAATGACAATAATAATAATAAAAGCAGAAACAATGTGGGCTGAGCCCTCTTTTTACGCGTGCACCAGTATGATTTCACAGACTATGGGTGCATCACAAAGCATAGGCTGAATCCTTTGAAGGCTGTATTTTTAGGGGTCGTCACTTAATTTCATCCACCAAACTGATGTGATGTCATTTCATCTCCATTAAACAGCTAAGGTTTATACCAGTCGTCACTGGTTTCCTGAACCTTAACCTAAACCCTAACCCTAAACCTAGCCCTAAGCCTTACCACATATTTAATTTGTCCCTTACCCTAAATGTCAATTTGGTGGGTGGAATTAAGGTACGACTCCAAAAAATACAGCCTTCGAGGGATGCAGCCTGTGCTTTGAGATTCACTCTGTCTGGATGCTTACATATTTGAGTGCCCAGGATAACATACAGATGATGAGCCCCACACTGCCCTCTGCTGGCTGCTTTGGTCATATCGGTTGGCGAGGAAGGGAAATATTCTTGCCAACATTAATTGTCTTTTTAAAATAACACTGAAACAACATTACACTTTGCCATTTTGATCATTGCCTTTTGAAACCAATTTACAAATGTCACAATTTTGTCACGTTGCGTAGTTCTTTTCTTTCGTTTTCCTGAATCATCTAACTTGCCTTGAGTAACATGAGGCAACCTTACATCGGGGCGGTCCACTTGCTTAATCTCCGCCCACGTTTTCCTGCATTTTCTCTGACCACAACAAGTTCTTTCTCCAAGATAAATTTCTTGCAGAATGAGTCGGAACTTCAGATGAAGGTTGCTGCCGGTGTCGATGACCGGATAAATACAGATCGCATTATGAATTTCATCCCATCATTCTCGACGGAGACATGGACTCTCTTAACGTTGTTATTTACTCTGCTAATAATGTAAGAGTGCTCAGTATCAGAATCGAATAGCTTAGACATTACGCAGAAATGTTCAGTTTCGTTCACCTTGACTGAAATGGCGTGTCAATGAAAATCAGCTTCAGAGAGACAGAGAGAGAGACTAAACGTGCTCGCTGTTTTCTTTCATGATTAAGGTCTACTGGGTTTGGCATAAGTTGAATTTGTGGCTACAGTGTTCCGTTTAGTACTGTGGCAACTACGGAAATACGCTGTACTTTGATGATCGAAAACACAGTGGTAAAATTGTCCAGAAAATTGGAATGGTTACTGAGTCTCTCATAAATATTGACTTGTAAGCAATACATTTTTCAATTGCCTAGTTGGCTGCATTTAAGTAGAATCTTTTCTTCGCAGATATGGGATTTGGCCACTGCTCTCATTGAATAAACTGGGAATTCCTGGACCCAGACCGCTGCCATTTGTCGGGAATTTTTTGACCTTCATAATTAGGGTAAGTCGCAAACTTGTTGGTGCTGTTTCAGGGTTAAGTGGGTCACTTTTCAGTTAAATTGTCTTAAACCATCTAGTATGAGTTTGTATATACTGATATTATACCTGTTATTTTGAAACAGGTACTTATCTGCATTTTAATGGAAAAATAAATTTGTATGTTCCAGCAATTGCGTATTTCGAAACGTCACCTAACACCCTCTTTTCTGAAAGGCGTCTCCCAGTTTGAATGGGACACTGTCTTTGATTTTGTGGGACACTGTTTCATGATTAGGAGCAAGGCTGGATTGATACCCCCAGGGGCCCCCGGGCACTGTAGCTCATGGGGCCCCCCTCCCCTCCCTAACACCCACACCTTCCAAAGAAGGCGATGACAAAGCGGAGACATAACACTTTCTCTTCTTTAAAAAAATTAATATCAATGTTTTGTTTAAAATGCTGACTGAATGCTTGAAACAATCTGTGTACACTGTTGAGTACTTACTTTTGCTCGGCCTTCAGTAAATACAATTCAGAATTTAATCTAATGTTAAGCACGCTCCATGACACATGTCTGTTCGCCTTCGCACTTTATTGAACACTGCCCTGCCTTCCGGTACATCCCATAATACCATGCACAACCGGTAACCATGGACACGACATCCCCCTTTTACTTGGAATTAAACTCAATGTTACAAAAACATTAAAACTAAAACTTAAAATCATCTTGTGTCCCTTTTGATTTACTATATTTCAACAGTAATCATAAACATATCATTTAAACTGTCTCACTACCATTAACATTACCACATCAGCATCTCATCAGCAAATTCTTTCTAACATGAAGAAACAATCCGTTCTTTTGTTGTAATGTCGCAGTGTCCTCGCTTAAATGACAATACCTTCACGCTAATGATAATCGTTTCGTGCAAATAATTTTCTCTTCTCGTACTGAACCGCAAAAAGTGTAAAAAAACTCTCCCATCACGGAAGGCCCCTCCCTGCCCAAGGGCCCCTGGGCATGTGCCCAGCTTTCCCAGGTAGATCCGGCCCGGATTAGGAGTACTATATTAAAAACAAGATTAACAATTTATTAATTTAACAATGAATACACAAAATGAATAACAGTCATATTATTATAGAATTAAACTTTGGAATGATTGAAAAATTCTACATGATACACAACCCCAATTTTGAGAAAGTTGGCACTTCATGGAAAATGCAAAGAAAACCAAAAGGGGCAGATGTGAAAAGTCCATTCACCCTCAAGTAAAAGCAAAACTGTACAAGAACCCTTTACTTGTACGCAATAGACTTGACTTGTAGACCCTGTCATTGGTTCCCCCTCTCCTCCCTGATGGAGATATACCAGCAGCCCTGCATCTGCAGAGCCATTTCCATTATTAAGGACCCCTACCTCCCTTGCCACGCCCTCTTCTCCCTTTTGCCATCTGGGAAGCAGTGCATCAATGTGCAAAACGAGCAGGATGCTAAACGGCTTCTTTCCACAAGCTGCACGACTGTATAATGGACTACGCATTTGACAGAACATTTTGAAGGCCGTCCGTCATTTTGACAGAATGTAATTCACACCCCCGTCCAATTGGTGTTAGGTGTCATTTTGTCTCAAGCATTGTCTTTGATCTGTATGATCCTGCAGTCCTCATATTTTTTAAATATGATCATTTGCTCTTCACTTGTAAAATATGCTGCTCTGCTGCCGGTAGATCATTGGTCATGTGCTACAAACGCCGTCTCTGTTGTGTGAACACGTAGATATCTCGGTCGAGAAAGCCCCGGTTGACATAAGGAGTTGATAAACAGCTTCGTAGGACCGTTTGGCAAGACTGCGGTCGTTAGGCTTAGTGAAGCCCAACAATAACCGAAAGCATTGATCGTTTGCACATTGTTACTGTGTAGGAGGGAGAAATCATTGATGATGTTTTATAAAGTTCATACAGCAGGAAGTTCGAAAATCCATGCAGTGCTGTATTTAACACAGTGCGCAATGTGTGTCTACATGAATCACTGCTGGCATCAACTAATGCATAATCTATCAATTATTCTGTTAATCATTTCTTATTATAAATGAAATAATCATTTTAAAAATAAAATTACAATGACAGAAAATAATTGATTATGACGTAATTTTTATGCCCCTGTCTGTCACAATGACGGACAATCAGAAAGTGTAACGCGACCTCTGGGTCATATATGACCATATTTTGCTAATATTAAATTTGACCACAGATGACTTTGAAAGGTCAAACTCGAGGTCAGGGAAAATATTCGCAATGTTAAAAGATATTACTTGAAATATCAAAAAATTATTTCTCAAAAACTTTTTTTTTTAAATCTGGCAATCAACTCACGTCGATACACTTTTTGTACAGTGTGAGTGCCATTTTGATTGAATCGACGAATCAACATTGGGCCTTATGGAGAATGCGCAAAATCGCCTGTTAAATGGCTGCAGATGGAGATTCAGATTGTATTACTGACATATAAGAAGTTATAAATGACCTAAATAATTTTGGCTGTGTTAAAGTTGACCTCAGATGACCTTGAAAGGTCAAACTTGAGGTCAAGCAAAATGTTACAATTTTCAAAGGCTTCTAGGCTTGAAAATATTGAAGATTGGGAACATATGTGCATTATGCACTTATATGAAGTCATGTATGAACTTTTATTCGGTGGCCTTGAACTTGACCTTCAGTGACCTTCGAAGGTCAAACTTCACAAAGTGAAATTTAAATGACATATATTAGCAAAATGGTTACAGATAGCTTCGGTGGAGATGGTGAGTTTCCACCCTCTGCCAAAACTGTGCTTATCTGAGAAAGTAGACTTTCTACTTTTACTTTTGAGACATTTGCCCTTCGGCAGTGCCTTGAGAATAAAATTATGTCAGCTGGACAGAAAAAACGGCCATCTGATGCTGTCTTCTTGCTGTGGAATATTTGTAAAGTCGTTGATATGTTTGGTTGTGTCATATTTTCAATGGCTGGATGGACTTAGAGTTTGTTGAGTTTCAGGTATACAGAATGTCAATCCTGTAGTGTTTGCAAAATAGTTGTTTAGTTATGAGACATAAATTCCATAATTACCATTGAGATGAGATCTTGGACCGGAAACATAAACCAACACTTATGTTAATCATGAATGGATCTGTGACATCTGACACTTTTCTTAAGATCTGTGGCTAAATGTCTTACAAGTAAAACAGCCTGAAGTCATCCCACTCAACCAGGAACAATCATACTGTAAGCTTTCTACTGATGAGGAAACATCAGATTCTCTTTTACCTTTTGGTTATGATACAAATCAGCAACATTTTGAAAGTCTTTTAGCCTGATGGGCTTAAGAAATGCCTGTCGATTACAAAGAATGGCATGTGACTTTGTTAGCAGGCTTCACATTCAGTGACCGCACTTGTTATCCACGCTAACAGGAAATAGTTTTTTTTCTTCAAATAATTGAACAATAAATGAAATAATAATCACTTAAATACTCATAAATCATCATATTAAAATTAATGTTGACAACCGTGATGTTTTATGTGTTTGTGTTTGCAACATGTGAGAAATCATTTGTTGACTTCACTTATTGCAGAGTTTTTACACCTTCGATGTGGAGTGCTTGCAGAAATATGGCAGAGTATGGAGGTAAGTGGGTCTATCCACAAAATACCTGACAAACAGTTAAACCCTACATGTCCTTCTCTGTGTTTACAGTGAGTTGGCTTGTCAGCATTGGCTAACTGTAGCCAGTATTGACTTTCCAAATCAATGCCTCATGTTAACCACTTTTCAATTTCGTTCACAGGGTCTTTGAGGGAAGAAAACTCGTAATTATGACTGCAGATCCTGCCATTATCAAAACTGTAATGGTGAAGGAATGTTACACTCTGTTCACAAACCGAAGGGTAGGTTACTTTTTCCATCTAAAGAGCTTTACAAAATTTTACACAATTAGTAAATATTGAATAAAAACTAGGATGCACTGATCCTATCTTTTGGACTAAGTACTGAGTTCTGAGATTTGGATACTTGCATTTTAGGTCGATTGCTATCTTTTCATGAATAATAGCTGGTTGCATAGGTAGTTTTCCCGGGACTATGGAATTAATTTACATTCTTTACATTTTACATTCTGAGGACAGTGTTTGTGGACTATCCTCTTCAACTCATCCGGGTTTAGGTCGAGGGACTGTGATGGCCATGGCAAAACCTTTATTCTGTGGTCAGTGAATCATTGTAGCCCCCGGATGAAGTCGAGTGGCTACTATGGATTCACGCATGTCATCGCCGCCGCTACCTCTGACGTAATTTTAGACCGATTTGCTTTCATATTTGGTATGGACTTTTGTTGTACTTCGCTTATGACACCTATCGATTTTGGTGACCATGGTGACCTGTAATGTGAAAAAAATGCCACTAGATGGCAGTATTGACCTTTTTTTTGTTAAGCCCAGTCTGGAGCTAGGTTTGGGCATGTCCTGGGCAGGTCTAGGAGGGGAAGTCCCAGAGAATTGAAAAAAGTCTGGAAGGTAGGAGGGGGCTGCAAAAGAGTATATCAGGAGAAAAATTGAGAGAGTAAAGTAGTAGGAGAAAGGATACATTTGACCAGACTTTTCACTCTTTCCGAGACCTATGAAGTTTTTTTTGTGGATTTTTGCCTGTGTTGGAGCATTTCCCTGTCCCAGGACATCACCAAGCAACCTCATCTCAAGGGACTGTAAATATTTTTTTTCTTATTTATGTCAAGCTTTGTCCGTAGTATAAATTTTAGCTTAGCTATCAGTCTTTGTTTGATTAAAGCTGTTTGAGTTTTTAAATTTTGTCTGTCATCCCTTGCTGTCTTATATGTCATAATAAATTGGGGCCATAACAGACTATATTGGCCGAATAATATGCAAATTAGTGCTGAAACTATGGACTGCATATAAAGATTGACAACACGTCCCCATTCATTCCCTTTGATCAAAATGGAGCCTAAATATCCCGGATACGGGTGCTGCCATCTTGCACATTTGGAGCCAGAGTATGCGCAGTAGTGATCGGTGGTTGAGCCGGGGTATCGAGATCCTGCCCATACACCCACCCAAACACCCCCACTGAACTTTTCACCTGGCCTGACTGCTACGCCGTTAACGTAAGTGCCTGTAAAAGCTAATAGATAGAGACCGTTCAGCCTATGTAAGGGATCAGACCCTCCAACTGCCGGCAGTTGCAATCTTAGGCTCATTAAATAGACTATGGATCTATAAGGAGAACTGGACAGACAATGAAGGCTGGAACACACGCCGATGTGGGCGTGGCGGTGAACCTGATATTGCTGGTCACGTGATGCCATGGGGGCCAAAAAGAAATTTCTCCATCGGGAATAAATGATAAATCCATGCATAATTTTTTTTGACAGCCACAAATTATAGAAACCGAAACGGTTTATTTTTCTCTTTTAAATCATTGATGCCTCGTTTCGCGGCAAAGACAAAATTTTTTATTTATATTTAGGCTATGCGAACACCAACGGGTCCTCATGTGTCAGCGCATTCTCATCTCCTCTGTATTTAGCCCTGCAGCGGATGTGAGTGGATGGAGCAATAGGCATTCCTTGCCGTCTGTCTGAGTTCAACAGTAAAGACGCAGCCATGTCGGTAAAGTGAGCTGACGACATTACGGTGCAAATATTTTGAGCAACAAAAGAAACACAAGTTTAATTAAAGGCAGACCGGAAAATAAGTTGACGCGTAATTATCATAGAAAATCAAATTTACTCATTGTGAGCAGATCTGGTTTGATCAGAACTGCAAGGCCCTCGAGGCTTTACCCAGGGTCTGTCATGCTTGTTATTATGCTGCCCAGATTGTCTACGCGGATCTTGAAGTGATTGCTGATAAGATGTTTCTGGGTCCGTAGTGGGTTAAATACCACTACCTAAGGGTTGCTGGCCCTGTGCAGTGGGCAAGCAGGCTGCCCACTGGCGTTCCTCAGTGGGTTGTTTATAGAAACACAAATCAGCAGCACTAACACCAGAGAGGCGATCTTGAAAGGACCAGTGGGCTACCCCAAGCAGCGGTTGATCTTGATTTTTTTCAGGGTTTCACCGTTCAAAGGTAGCATTAAAACGGTCGCAATTTCGAGCCCTGTACTGCTGGGTTAGTGACCATCAGTTTTCGAGCCCTGTACTGCTGGGTTAGTGACCATCAGTTGGTCACTACATTTTGCTGTGGATTGTGGGATGTGGGATGGGTCAACGGTTGATGACCGTTGCCTTAGCAGCAGCATTTGAAACTCTCTGACAGGCCTCATCAGCTGTCTGGGCTTCAAGAAATACTCTGGTTTCTTGATCCTCAGCTGCTGCCTATGAGAGCAGTACATTTTATTCCATTTTGTGGAGTCTGCTCACCATGTTTTTGTTCAGGGCTTCTACCATAACTCTCACAGGCGCTCTGATGTTTTCACCTGCCCTTTAGTGGTTTGCTGTAATCCTTCAGAGACCTACTGCAAGCAGCATCACCTTGGAAGCAGTCAGGTGGCTTACAGAATGAAAGTGGGAGAAAAATGAGGCCTGACCGAAAATATTATTATTATTATTATTATTATTATTGCTGTTATATATATTCCTGATGGCCACGATTATATTGGCGGCTTTGTCAGTGACACAAGCAACAATTTTGATCAAAAATATCCCATTCCTGGGCAATCCTCCAAAGCTGTTCTGCTGTTTACCTTTATATCAATGACCTCATCCAATGAGCTCGAGCAGGCATTATGCAATCTTAAAATTCTCAGTATAGTAGTATGTCACTGAGGTGACCGTAGTTGTGGCCCCGGATATCCAACAGTCAGTGGTAAGACATACTGCAGCAGGTCTTTTAACCTGTCCTTAAAGTTGTTCACTTTTTTATGTTATATTCCAGGACTGTTAGTCAAGGAAAGTATTTTGTGAGTTGTGAGAGTACAAAAAAGATATAATGCTTTCTTTTCTAGCTGCTAAACCCCTTATCTTTAACCACATGATTTTTAGTATTCATGTTTATGTTTTTCAGAATCAACGGAAATTAGCGGTTAGCGTAAGGAAAGTCACTTCTTCTGTGGGGTAGCAGTACAGTCAAGCACTGCCACTAATTCAAGACCTGCCTGCCTTGGTAATAGTCAGCACAGCGGACAAGTTGGGCAACGATCGTAACTTATTAATTTCAGTCTGATATCATCTTATGTTCTGACCAGAAAAGTTTTGTAACAAAGTAGAATTTTTTCACTGGCCTGTATGTAAGTAACATGAGCAAATGCACATTATACTTAGTAATTTTAATTGGTAATTATTAAACAGTAATTTAATTCATATCCCACCTCTGTTATGATGATTACCTATTTTCGATGCCATATTATAGTGTTCTTATTTCAGCCAAAAATCATTAATTAACCCCTTAGCTGTCACTGGGCGCTAATTAGGGCCGGGCCAAATGTAAGAAAGTGCAGGTGACAGTCAAGGGGTTAATTTAATTAAAAAAAAACCTACTTGGTCCCAAGTGGTAGTTTTATCCTCACTATATCACTTATGTGTGCTTAAGAAAATGAACATGAATGAAAGGCATCAATAATTATCTGCTGATTACAAAACACCGAACAACAAGTATTCCTGAAGAAGAGGCATGTGAAGAGACACGGATAGTACATATATATCACCCCCCCACCCTGTTTCTTAATTTTATTTCTCAAAAGATGCAATTCTACTTTACTCCCTCTTGTTGGCTCCGCTTTGAAGATGGTCAGCAGTCAGCGGAGCATTTTTAATGCCGAGTTGTCCTGCGTCCGTCTGTCTGTCCGGTGTAAACTTTTCACTTTTATGAATATCTCATAAACTGTCTGATAACGTTTTGTCTTACTTGGTGCGAGCCTGCCTTATGATGTTCTGAATATTCACTATGAAAATTAGAAAATTCTACATTCCGGTTTTTGAAAAATTCAGCATTTTGGACTTAGAAAATCAGTGTTTGTGCTCATTTTTTCTGTCTTTCATTAATATAACATAACATAACATAACATAACATGAATGGCAAGAATAGGCCTTTCAGCCCAACTACACTCGCCAGTTTCTTTATACTATTGTGAATATGTCCCTTCAGATACTGAATGACTCAAAGGTATCTAGCTTTAAGTCAAGCCTGCTCTTGAAAAGACCCCCCAAGGTCTCTGCCTCAACAATATGGTCAGGCAAGCTATTCCACATTGAAATTACTCTTTGGGTGAGGAAATATTTCCGAATATCAGTGCTAAATTTACCTTTGATCAACTTCCATTTGGGACCCCGAGTTCTACTCCCAAAACTTGGTTAAAGGAATCCTATATAATTCACTTTGTTAATCCCTTTAACATATTTAAAGACCTCAATCAAATCACCCCTGAGTCTCCTTTTCCTAAGACTAAAGAGATTAAGGATCTTCAGCCTCTTCTCGTAGCTTTCATCTTTTATACCTGGAATAAGCTTAGTGGCTCTTCTCTGAACTTTCTCTTGAGCCTCTATATCTTTCTTAAAGTATGGTCCCCAGAACTGTACACAATACTCCAGATGTGGTCTGACGAATGTGCTGTACAAAAGAAGCATCACCTCCTTAGATTTGTACTCAATACTTTTGGCAATGTATCCCAGCATCCGATTGGCTTTTTTAACTGCTACGGCACAATGGCTAGAACCTGTGAGGGTTTGGTCAACACTCACTCCCAGATCTTTCTCGTGTGGAGCACATTCCAGTTTTAAACCTCCCATGAAGTAATCCCGCCAAGTGTTTTTATTACCTACATGTACAACTTTACATTTTGCTAGATGAATTTTCATTTGCCACATTTCTGCCCAATTCTGGATTCTATCCAAATCATCCTGAATCACTTTAGTGGACCCTAAACTATTTGCCAAACCCCCCAATTCAATATCATCTGTAAATTTAACCAATCTGCTCTCAATATTTCAATCAAGGTCATTAATGTAAATGAGGAACAGCAGGGGTCCCAACACCGATCCCTGGGGGACGCCACGCCCCATCATACCTAGCTTAGATGAGATACCACTGAGCACCACTCTTTGTGATCTGTCCTGTAACCAGTTCTGAATTCACTCCAAAATACCTCCTGTAACTCCAATGGAGCTCAATTTAAAAATTAGTCTCATATGTGGTACTGTATCGAATGCTTTCTGAAAATCCAAGTATATGATGTCATAAGCCCTGCTCTGGTCATAAGTCTTGGTGGCCTCTTCAAAAAATTCCAGAAGGTTTCTCAGGCATGACCTTCCCTTACGAAAACCATGTTGGCCATCTCTCAAGATACTGTAACGTTCAAGAAATAAGTCCAGCTCATCTTTTTTGATAGATTCCAATATTTTGCACGCAATGCAAGTTAAACTGACTGGCCTGTAATTTCCTGGCTCGGTACAGTCCCCTTTTTTATATATTGGTATTATATTGCCCTGTTTCCAATCATTTGGTATTTCTCCAGTTTCTAAAGACCGCCTGAAGATGGTGGATAGCGGCTTAAAGATGATCTCACCAACTTCCCTGAGCACTCTAGGATATAAGCCATCAGGACCCGCCTCCTTATCTGCCTTTAGTTTATGCAACTTGTCTAATACTTCGTTATCCCGGACCTCAATTTCTGCTAAACAATCTTGAGCATTTAACATGCCCTCTGGCCAAATAAAGACCCCCTCTGAGGTAAAATTCTCAACAAAGTAACTGTTTAAGGTATCCGCAATATCCTTGTTATCAAATAGTAGCGATCCGTTTTTATTCTATATGGACTTAACCTGCTCTTTAACTTTCCTTTTTCTGCTACAGTACTGAAAGAAGCACTTCGGATTAGTTTGTGCCCCCTCTGCAATTTGTCTTTCTTACAGTCTTCTAGCATTCCTCAGCTCTTTTTAGACCACAGCCCGCATTTTACAGTATTCAGCCTGAGTGTTCTCATTGTTATCCTTTATGTACATCTTATAAAGGTTCCTCTTTTCCCTCAAAATCCTATGAATACTTTTGGTCATCCACTGAGGATTCTGCTTTTTCAGCTTACTTTTGGACACCTTTGAAATGAATCTGCTTTGTGATTCAAGTAAAACCCCCTTAAATCTTTCCCACATCTCAATTACGGACTCACCGTCCAGGAGTGTCTCCCATTTTATTTCACTTAGATATGAGCCCATCCTGTCAAAGTTTGCTCGCCTAAAATTGAAAATTTTTGTTTTTGAATACACCTTTTTAACTTTCCAAGAAACATTAAAATTAACAGCAGAGTGATCACTTATCCCAAGTGGCTCCAGTACCTCAACATTGCTAATTATATCTGGGTCATTACAGAACACCAAGTCTAGAATTGCCTTCTCTCTTGTAGGTTTATAAACATACTGCACCAAGAAATTATCATTTATAACATCTAGAAATTCTTTCTCCCCCCAACCCTGTCCTTTCACCATTTCCCAATTGATACCAGGATAATTTAAATGTCCCAAAATAATAGTCCCTCCACCTCTACAAGCTTGCGTAATCCTCCTAAAAAGCATTTCATTGACTATACTGTCCAAAGCTGGTGGTCGATAGCATACTCCTATGTTTAAACCGGTCTCGTGTTTGCCAATGAGCCTGACCCAGATATCTTCACAGGGCACTGAATGTTCAATTTCGGGAATTTCCTGTACATTAATGTTTTTATTCACATAGATTGCTACGCCCCCTCCTCGCCTATTAAATCTATCCTTCTTAAAGAGCTTATAACCTTCTATATTATATTCATCTCCATCCTCTTCACTTGGCCATGTCTCTGTAATCCCAAATATGTCATAGCCCTCACTAATTATTACAGCCTCATGCTCAGGAAATTTATTTTTTATGCTTCTTGCATTTAAGTAAAAACATTTCAGGTTATTACTAATGCTTTTCCCCCTTGATTTCCCATGTGGCTGCTGCTTCAAGGCCCCCACTACGCTTTGTTGCTTTACAAGTATATCACCAATAGTGCATGTAACACCGTCAGCCTCCATTGGGGCAGTCTGCATTTCCCTATGTGTAACACTCACTAACCTCCCTGCCCCCCAAGTCCCTAGTTTAAATAATCCTGTGCTACCCTCAACATACGCTGGCCCAGTGCAACCCCCTCCGGTTCAGGTGCAGCCTGTCAGGCTTGAACAGGTCACCCCTGTCCCAGAAAAAGTTCCAGTGCCCCATAAACCTATACCCCTCTTTCCTACACCAGGTTCGTAGCCATGTGTAAAAAAACCAGATAGAATTCTGCTTTCCTCTGCTTGCACGTGGTACCGGTAGAATCCCGGAGAACACTACCATCGAGGATCTGCTCCTAAGCTTCTCCGCTAATTCCACAAATTTGCCTTGCAGAACCTCAAACCTACCCTTACTTATGTCATTTGTCCCAACATGGACCATAACAAATTGATCCCTCCCTGCTCTGGCCAGGAGCTTGTCCGCACGCTCCAGGAGGTCTCCTACCTGGGCACCAGGCAGGCAATATCTCAAATACTGTCCCATAACTTTTTGTTTAATTTGTTGTGAGCCTTCCTTATGATGTTCCGATGATCCCCTGCGAAAATTAGAAAATTCTACATCCCAGTTTTTGATAAATTCAGCATTTCATATTGCAATAGTTTTCAAGAATTTTTGAAATTAAGTTATGACATGGACATTTCAGTCAGCCTCAGTGGAGCTCTTTTGTTACTCCTTGTCCTTGCCTTGGGTGGAGCGGAAAGCAAAAAGACGACTTAAAGAAAATGAAGGAGGTAGTTGAAAAATAAGCATTTGGAATTAGCCTCTAAGGCTTACCCTGTCAGTACCATCATTTCATTTGTTGTGAGCTAAAGGTATGCTGCATCCTACCTGAAGATTAACAACCTTCAACATGCTGTATGAATGCTGGCCTTGGTGTGTTCATAAATTGTATCTCTTGTCAGGCAGCTTGTGTTCAGTTTTGGAGAGTTTAACAAAACCTCAGAGTTGCAGTGGAAAATTTGATTGGTACACACTTGTGCATTCCTTGGTAATGGGTTCCGTACCTCCTTAACTGTTGGAATTTAATTTGTTTAATCTCTGGCCTAAAAGCCCTCGAGCATGCATTCCAAAGAGTCAAGCAGTTGAGGGTCATAAACTAGGAGTGTGCAATTCATAAGGCAGCAGAGAACACCATTGTTTCAACCTGTGACCACAGACAAGACAAGACAACATGTCCCCTTTTTATTTGATTTATTTTTATCTTGTTTTATTTATTTATTTTTTGCACCCCTGAATACTGCCCAAGATATTTGCATATCACTCATGGTTTAGGAGCAGCTGTGAAACTTTATTGAGCTTCATGGTCTCCAACTGTATTCATGCTTGGTCTCACCAGAAAGAGACTACATCCATGAATGTCTTTATCAAAATTCAGGTGTGCTAACCTCTGCTTCTAAGAGCACTTGGGCTTTTTAATACGTGAATGGCCAGTGTCATGAGGCGCAATTTACCATTTCTCACACCTTCACCAATTCACCAATCAGCACAGCCTGCTTTCATCACCAAGATGGGGGATGCCTTCCCAGGCCGTCTTTGGAACCACATAAAAATATGGGCTTTTCCTCTGTGCTTTCGCTTTTTGGTTCTCAGAAAACTTGGTTCCCGGCATATTCGAAAATAGACCAACAGGTAGTTTTTACAACTGGGCAGTGAAAGGTCATAAAATGTGCCTGTTTTGTTTCAGTGCTGTAGCGCCCTCAGTTCTCAACGGATCCTTCTATTTTATATGCATGTATAGAGGCCCAAGATCTAGTCTGAGTTCGATTTTGGTCGTGCTTTAATTCTTGGATTGGCCACCAGGCGGCTTTGTCTGCAAAATTTCAAACAGCTCTAGCTCCCTTATTCTTTGAGTTAAGATGCTGAAATTTTTACTGTAGGTTGTTCTGCCAAGGGTTCATCATATATGTAATGGGTTTTTGATTTGACCTAAATTTAAAGGTTATGTCAGAAAAAAGGTTGTAAAAAGCACAGATTTTGTTTCACTGCAATAGTGCCTTCAGTTTTCAAAGGATCCTATTTATATTTCATATGCATGTATATGGGCCCAAAATCTGGCCCCAGTTCGATTTTGAGCTTGTTCTGATTCTCGGTTTGGCCACCAGGGGGCCTTTTCTGAAAAACCTCGAACAGCTCTAGCTCCCTTATTCTGCAAGCTAAGATGCTCAAATTTTTACTGTAGGGTGTTCTGCCAAGGGTTCATCATATATATTTATATAATGGGTTTTTGATTCAACCTAATTTTAAAGGCTATTTAGGTCAAAGGTCATAATATGTGCTGGTTTGGTTTCAGTACCGTAGTGCCCTCAGTTCTCAAAGGATCCTACTCATATTTCATATGCATGTACATGGACCCAAGATCTAGCCCCAGTTTGATTTTGGGCATGTTGCGATTCTCAGTTTGGCCACCAGGGGGCCTTTTCTGCAAAACTTGAAACAGCTCTAGCTCCCTTATTCTACTAGCTAAGATGCTCCAATTTTTTGCCCGCTTGGCCAAAAGGCCCAATGGGCTTATGCTACGCTTGGGGTTTTTAGTGGTGGTCTGTCATGCATCCGTGCGTGCGCGCATGCGTAAACTTTTGGCTTGTCTGCGCTCTAGCGTCTTCAGTTTTTTACTGGTCCTTTTCATATTTCATATGTGTATATATAGCGTCTTAAAGCTGCAGTCCCTAACTTTGAGGAGAGAGAGGACTTAGCACAAAAATTTGAAAAAAAGCAACTTTCAGATCCCTCCCCCTCCCTCTCCACCGCACTCCTCAGACCCTCCCCTAGAAAGCTACCGTGCACGCGAAGGCACGTGAACTGTTATCCATGCAACTGCGGAGAGATTTTGCACGTTCACATTATGAAAGCGGCCAAGTTGCCGAGGCGAGACGTTACTGTTGCGAACAGGCTACACCGCTGGCCAACACACGGCACGTCGTTAGACCTGAAAATTCCGGGGCTAATATCACTTCTTTTATTGAAAACAAGTGTTTGCCACCAACATGGCAATATCCCCTGCCGGCTCAATTTTATGTGTCTGTACAGATGGAGCCCAATGCTATATCCCCCGCTTCGCGCTATTCGCGCGGCGAGGGATGATAATTAGTCCTGGCAGATTCTACATGGTTTTCCTTCATTCACACGTTTTCCAATTCAAGAATAATCAAGTGGCAGTTGAAGACGCGGCTTCTCTCCCCCATGCGATCTAAAAGCGACAAAATATTGGGCTATATTCACTACCGAAAAATTATTAGATTATAATTAGGTCTATGCACCATCACTCGGCGATGGCATTTCATAACTCTTCAGCGAATGAAGGTAATTTCGGCGACAAGTTCATACACCTGTTTTTGCAGCACGGTCACTCAATTCGTTGTTAAAAAAATAAAATAAAAAATAGACAGCTGTCCGATTGGAAAATGTAAACGGACGAAACCACTTACTAGTCTGAAATGCCCCGGAGGAATATTGGCCCCGGATTTTTCAGGTCCAACGACACGCCTGCCAACAAAGGAGCAGAAATAAATCATGTCGACATAAACAGTAATCTACAGCAGTATGTATTCATTAAAAACCCAGCACACACTTATTTCAGGAAATTACCCGTTTTTTGAGTACAGAAACTGTCGTGAATCCAGCTGAATGGCCAGTAAATCATGTATGTCAGCATTTAGCTGTGAGAGCACAGAAACGTTACACATATTTATAAGGACAACAACACAACTGATAAGACTGCCAGGTCACTTCATAAAGAGATTTTCTGCTGCTTTCTAATAAAACAACGCCAGTAACGTTAGCCCTAGCATCTGAAACAGGCTAACGTTAGTTCGACTGCAACATCACAGTAACATCACATGCACTGCGGGGTACTGTAACAATTAAAAGACTCTGGCTATTCGAACAGCGACTGTGCTTGTAAGCGACGTTCACTCGCTTATTTGCAGAGCGAAAATGAATTGATGCTGGTTAGGGCTGGGGTTAGTTTGGTGATCATGTCAGCGACGCCAACTCGCTTATTTGCAAAGCAAGAATGAACCAACAAATAAAGCGGGGGTTTACCTGTCAAGGAGAAAAGTTGCAAACAGTTTTTAATCCTTCCAGATCACGGAGTTCCTTCCACTTCTAAAAATCCACTCCGATGTTCACTCTGGTTTAATCCTGGGTTTTGTTCAATTCTTTCTTTTGCACTTTTTTTCCTTCTGGCTTCCTTTTTTACTAGTCTTAGCCATATGTGCCGTTTCTGGTAACTGAGGTATCGGTATTTTTTTCCTCGCTGATGGCTCTAAGCTCCTGAACCCGCTCTCGGAGATTTGAACTTGACTGAGCACTGGTGTGAACTGAGGAGAAAGGGGGGAGGGGGCTGTCTGCAGCGCGTGTATGTGCACTGTTTGACAGCTGTCAGACACCATCCTAGCTCTAATTGGTTCTTTCTAGTCGGTCCGAACGATTATTTCAAATTGCAGTAGGAGCATTAGGTGGGTTTAAATTAGCCTTTTTTTAAATTACAGAGTACTAGTTTTATGTAATACTGTCTGTACACAGTGACAGTTTTGCTAAAAATGACAAAAAGTTACTTTTCTAAAACTTACCAACTGCAGCTTTAAGGCCCTGAACAAGTTTGATTTTCAGCCCAATCGGACTAATATTATGGCTAATAGGGGGTGTTCCACTTTGGCCGCATTTGGCCAAGTGGGCACAGTGGCTTTGCCACTATTTTTATTGAATTTCCTACTTTTGAATCAGACTCTGAGTTGTGCTTTTTGATAAACAGGTTGCTCTGCCTATCAATGAATTATGCAGTTTGTTTGTTAATTAATATCTTTTGCAGTAATCAATGAATTAATTTAAATAAATTAATTTTACATGTTGGATAAGTGAGGAGTTTTTACAGGTGATGCACTTGCGTTCAGTATTCAGAGTGCTGGACATAAAGCGAATACGTCTGTTAAAACTGCTTGATTTGGAAATTGTGCATGATTCAATTAAGAGGTATAATATGGTGCAGTGTCTGAGCTGCAGAGTTACATTTCACTTATAATAAATTTCTATTCTCCAGGACTTTGGCTTATCTGGGCCAATGAGCGATGCTGTATCTGTTGCTAAAGATGAGAAATGGAAAAGAATCCGCAGTGCTCTCTCTCCATTATTCACCAGTGGAAGGCTGAAAGAAGTAACTATTCTTTTTTTTTCTTAGTTGATACCACACTCCACTATAACTGCTGTAACATGCGTCTCATATGTAATAACATGGCTGGGAATGATTTAAGCGGCAAATTTGTATTGGATGAAAATGTCCCTTCAATAGGCTCACTATACAAAGGAATGGTTTGCAAAATATTCTCGTGTAATGCCCGTTTGCTGTTTTTGGTTTCAGATATTTCCCATTATTCTACATTATTCAGATTCTCTGATGAACGCCCTGAAAAAGAGAGATTCGCAGGAACCAGTGCAAATTAAAGAGTATGTTTTCTTTATAAACATCACATTTTTAAAATGCATCCCAGATGTAACTTTTAACTGTATATGTCTTTGTTTTTTTTCATGGAATGAAAAATATCGTATTTGTGTCAAATACTCAGGAAGTTAGTTCAAAAAATTATTTGAATTCTTTAATTGAACAGCTTTCTGGCATTTAAAACAATGTCTAATGGATCATCATTGTATGTACAGTGTTGCATGTAAATTTGCAGTTGTTAATCTTTCAAAATTTGAGCTGCATTTACAGTTGTATGCAAAAGTTTGGGCACCCCTAATCATATTTAGCAGTATTGGTGTATTACTTTTGGTTTGTACAATTCTGGAGCAAGAAAGGAAATGAGCACTGTGCAACAGTTTGGGCACCACAAAAAATATGAGCTTTCAGGTAACTTTGACTATAGTCTCAGATGGTATTTAGCTTGTTAGTGCTATGGCTTGTTAACAATCATTGTTAGGAAAGGCCAGGTGATTCAAACTTTATGCAAAGTTTATATTATTTATTAAGCTTTGACAGAAGTCAGGAAATGATCGCACAGGTGGCAAGGCACCTATTGTGAGGCAATCATCCCACAACATGTACAGACAATTGAACAATGAGAAGGAAGAAAAAAAAAAAAAAAAAAAAAAAAAAAAATCATATATACATAATAAAATAAGACAGTTTATCAGCAAGTGTAAGTAATATCAGAGGGACAGACGACAACGTGAACAATGACATTTGCCAACCCATGTACATGAATCATCAGAAGAAAAATAGTTGTTGAACTTTTCTGTATAAAAATGAAATAGCTTCGATTTAAAAGCAGCTGTAGTATCAGAAATTTGATAGAGGTGACTGGCATTCCACAAATAAAATAATCTGTTAAAATATGAATGGCGAAAAGTTTCAGTCCTAAATTTTGGAATTTTCATTAAAAATGTATCCTCATTTTGAAATGAAACAAAATGGTTGCAGTTAATGTCATATTCCCCCTTCAAGCATTTGCACAAGAATACACAATCAAATATGTCACGTCTGTAGCCCAGCGGTAAAAGATCAAGCTTCATTAGTCGGGCTTTATAATTGCTATCAACACAATCATTATAACCAAGAATGTACTTAGTGGCTCTCCTTTGCACACCTTCAATATGAAGGAGAGATTTTTTTGATGATACGGCCCAAGATTGGGTGGAGTATTCTAAAAGTGGTCTTATAAGCGAAATATACAGTTTTCGTTTTGTTTGAACTGAACACGTATGACCACAAGTTCTTTGAATTAATCCAAGCATGCGATTTGCTTTACTGACCAAGACATTAGCATGTGCATCCCATGATAAATTTGATGACACCACAATCCCAAGATCACGCATGCAGTCGACTTTTTCAATTAGATTACCATTCATTGTGTAATGGTGAAGAATGGGAATTCGCTTCCTTGTAACGCTCAATAGTTTACATTTACCAGCGTTAAATCTCATGTCCCATTTACGACTCCAATCCAAGATGTTTTCTAGGTCGCACTGCAGGTGTGAACAGTCTTGCGTGTTTCTGATCTCTCTTATGCATTTAGAATCATCTGCAAACAAGGCAACCCTAGTCTCAGGACTTACACAGTCTGGCATGTCATTAATATACAGCAGAAACATCAAAGGGCCCAAAATTGATCCTTGTGGAACCCCTGATTTAACGGGAGACCAGGATGATAGGGCACCATCGACAGCAACTCTTTGTTTACGATTGGATAAGTACGACGTAAACCACTTTAAAAGATTTCCATGAAATCCGTATGTCTGGAGTTTATATAAAAGTAAGTCATGGGGGACGGAGTCGAAAGCAGATGAAAAGTCTAGATATAAAATATCAATTTGTCCGGACTGATCTAAGCATTTGCCAACATCATGAAATACCTGGATTAACTGAGTTGTTGTGGACCTACCCTTAACAAAACCATGTTGCAGGTGATGTAGAACAGGCACTACATGAGGGTAGACAAAATCAAGTATGCACCTTTCCAGCACCTTGCTACAAATGCACATTAATGATACCGGTCGATAATTACTCACATTTTCTTTGTCAGATTTTTTATGGACTGGAATAACATTTGCTCTTAGCCAATCAAGTGGTAATTCTCCAGCTTGAAGAGATTTGTTAAAAAGACTACAAAGTGATGGAGCCAATTCACGAGCACATTCTTTTAAAATCCGAGCTGGTAACCCGTCAGGCCCATATGCTTTATTTGTATCAAGGTTAATCAAAACTGATTCAACTTCATGGGCAGTAATCCTTAAATCACCCAAATGAACATGTTTGAAGACTGTTATATCCGGGTATGTTCGTTCTAAAGGCTGAGGGGTAAATAGGGATTGAAAATACTCGTTGAACAGACTCGCCTTTGCGCTAGGATTGGAGGCAGTTTTCTCTCCATAAGCAACAAAACTGGGGACACTTTTTGTCTTTGTTTTACTCTTGAAGAATCCCCAGAAACGCTTTGGTGTCGTGGCAAGAGAATCACTGAGAACGTCCAAATACTGATTGTACTTGAAAGTACATACATTTTTTAATTTATTCCTTAGTTTGCGAAATTTTGCCCACAACGCTGGAGTATTGCGTTTTTTAGCAAGTTTCCGTGTGGATTGTACCTTGTTGCTCAGGTGGGGCACTTCACTGTCAACCCAGGCAGGAGAATTTATATCCTTAATTACAGCAATGGGAATAAATTTGCTGACAGATGAATGTACAAGATCAAGCCAACTTTGCCAATTAACATTAATATCAAGATGAAGAAGAGCAGAATGAAATGGCACTTTGTCCATGTGAGATCGTAGCCCGATAAAGTCAGCTCTTTTAAAATTGTACACGTTTCTCGCGCATGTGCGGAGTCTGTTGACACGGGTTTGAAAATTGAACTGGATCACAGCATGATCACTGTCAAACTGACCAAATGTTACATTGGGCTCGGAGCAACGTTCAGGGATATTGGTAAAAACTAAATCAAGCACATTTCCCTTAATATGAGTAGGTTGGTCAATGATCTGGGTGAGGGAAAAGCTGTCAGCCAAATCACACAGCGTGTGACCGATGTTCGCCGATTCGTCCCACCAAGGAATATCTGGGAGATTAAAATCGCCAAGTGCGAATAAAATTTTGTACTCAATGCTGCATTTAGTAAAAACGTTAGACAAAAAATCATTAAAAGACAAAGGATCGCTATCTGGAGGTCTGTAGCACAAGATAATGCATACTTTCAATGATCTACAAGGCACAAGTTCGCAAATTATAACCTCACAACTACTGGGTTCCAAATCGGGCCGACGGCGGGAGATCATATTATTACGAATACCAAGAAAAACTCCGCCGCCTCGTTTGCCACCTCTGTCTCTGCGATACAGGGTGTAACCCTCGGGAAGAATTTCATTTGACGCGACAGAGTCGTTTAACCAAGTTTCTGTGAGGGCGACAATATCAGGCATGCCAGCGTATATTAAGCCTTGAAGTTGAATCAACTTATTACGTTTTTTATTGACAGATTTCACGCTTCTTGTGTTCAATAAAAAAAAGTTCAGGCCCTTGACTAAATTAGGTCGTGATTCAGCTACATTGTGAGAAATAATACTTGAATCGCTAGGAGAGTCAAGAGAGGATAACGTTACTACATCGTGGTCAACCTGTAACTGAGTACCAGAGCTGGTAACCCTCGGGTTTTTATTCTGCGTTGACTGGCGTAGTCATTTGCGTGACGTATCTATGGTAAATAAAATGTTATCGGCAAGCTTCCGTGCACCTAACGGAGAGGGGTGAATTCCGTCTCCTCTGAAGAAAGCTGCACGCTCCCAAAACAAATTAAAATTGTCAACAAAAAACATGCTATGGGAAGTGCAAATTGACTGCAGCCATGAATGGAGACTGAGAATTCTGCTAAAACGCCCTATACCACGACCTAAAGTCGGGATAGGACCAGAGATAAAAACACGTTTTCCACATACCTTTAGCTTATCGAAAAGAGTGATAAAATCCCGCTTCAGCAGTTCGGACTGTTGGTACGAAGTGTCATTAGTTCCAACATGAACAACAATGTTCCGAACATGGGGATGTTTGTCCAAGAGGCTGGGAATCCGGTTTAAAATGTTTAAAACTCTGGCACCCGGGAAGCAGTATGTGATTGTAGACTTCGTTTGAATGTTGCGTATGATTGAGTCCCCGATAATGAGGGTGATGGGAAGTCTCAGGGCACTGTCCATGGACCGGGATCTCGCCGGGGGAGCAGCTCTGTCTGAAGACCTGGGTCTCGCCGGGGGAGAGATCGGAGTAGCAGGCCGCGAGGCAGCGGAGCTTGCCACCCGGAGCCGCGTTTCCTCTCTCGGCGCAGGCGGCGGAGGTGCAGCCAGGCATACAGGAGACGGCGGGGATGACGAACCCTCCTCGTCAAGAATGGAAAACCTGTTGTCCAGCTGCAGGTCCCAAACATGCGGGACGCGAGATGACCTCCTGCCGCAGCGTTGTTTCCCTCGCGATACGGCCCAAGGTTCCGCCTGGCAGGGTGTGGAGCTCACGACCGTTTTGGGCTTTGCTCCCAGCTGGATCCAGGGGACCTCGGTGTGGCTCGAGACGGCTTCAGGAGGGAGAGCCATCGAATCTCGCTCGCCCGTAGAGGTGACGCTCGTCGCCATAGGGTCCTCTATGCAGCTGTCTCGCTCTCTGAAAATGAAAATAATTTATGCCCTCCAAGCAGGAGAAGGCTAAAGAAGATGGCAAACTCTTATAGGGTGCGATTTCCTCATTCATAATATAATTAAGTAACCGTGGAGGTCAACTTGAGGTCTGGAAGACCAAGAAAACTTCCTAAGAAAACTGCACATTCGATTACTAGACAGGTAAATCAAAACACCCGTTTGACAACAAAAGACTTTCAGCAAGATTTAGCACACCATGGAGTCATGGTGCACTGCCCTACGGTTCAGCGACTCTTGCTCAAATATGGCCTTCATGGAAGAGTCATGAGAAGGAAACCTTTCCTGCATCCTCGCCATGAAATTCAGCATCAGAAGGTTGCTGAGGAACATCTGAACTAGACTGATGCATTTAGGAAACAAGTCCTGTGAACTGATGAAGTTAAAATGGGGGTCTCTCCAAGCAGAAGAGTCGGTTTGCATACCCCCAACTTCCACCCTCATTTTTTCTGAATGGGTGGGTCAGATGCATAATTTAAGCAGATAGGTATTTAGTACACATCCCAGAGAGATAACAGAGATAACTTAATGCCCCTCACATAAACTCCTGAAAAGTTATCACATTTAATAAATCTATTTAGTAGGGCCCTATGATTTCTGCGATCGCGGAATCGCGGAATTGGCCAATAAAAACGGAATCTATTGATAAATGCGGAATTTCGCAGAAATCTGCATAATTTGACTGAAATGCTGTTCGTAAAGCCATGTTTCCACCGAAGGCTAAACAAAATATTTGCGCGTCCAGATTACATTCAAAGTCAATGCAAAGATGCGAATGCATGCAAAATTGTGAGCAGCCCTTGTCAAATTCACCTGCCCAAGTGTTCGAGCAACACATCTCCTCGGTGCTATAGAAGATCTGTGGGAAGAAGTTTTTCATTGTTATAGACAAGACCACTGATGCCAGGGATTGCAGGGTCCTAAACATCTTCATTTGTCATCTTAGGTTAGCTGAATAACTTATGTAACCATTAAATAGCCTACAATAATTCTTTTCAAAGTCTACTTAGTGAATTGTGTGCATGCAAACTATGACGTAACGTCATCTCCCAGTGGTGAAATAATAGCTGATGCATTTTTGGGCTCTAATTTCTTGGCGCAGTACAAGGTGGCGCAGCCCACGCAGTGGTAATTTCGGCCGGTGCAGCCCGTGCACTGGTAATTTCGTGCGGTGCAACACTGTGCGCAGCCACTTTGGCAATTTGATAGACGGACGTGCGCCGAGATGGGTGTGGTGGTGTAGTAGGGGGAGGTGTCACATATTCATCATGACGCAGTGACAATTTCGAAACAAAAAGTTCCGCCAAAAGTGCACAGAGAGCTCGCCAGCTCCAACCTGCTTTACTTTTTGTGCAGTGGTAATTTGGATGACCGGCGCACAGTGCGCACACATCACCGAAACCTCACATAATTACAGCAACCACTATTTCCTGTAGCTATCAGAATCAGCCCATAAATTATAGTATCTATATCAATTTTCCTGATGTCAGATCAGAGAGCGAGATGCACATATGTGGGCGCGTGAATGCGTGTGTAGGGTATGTGGGTATGTCTCCTTTAGCTGCTTTCACACCGGACGCAAAACGAATTTTTCGCATGACTGATTGCATTCAAAGTTAATGCAAAGACGCGAATACACGCGTGTGTTCGCGTCTTTGCATTGATTTTCAATTTAATCTGTTATGCGAAAAATTTGTTTCGCATCCAGTGTGCAAGCAGCTTAATATTATTATTGTCACTTAGGTTTTATCGTTTTTAGTGGGGGAAAGGAATACAGCCTGATTGCTATAATCTTGTACTGAGTTAAGATCTCATATTGAATATAAATGTGTCACGTATCTTGCATTGTTGTCCATGCATGTTACTTTATTTTAAACAGCAACAAGGTGTAATAATAGGAACGTGTTGTCCATCTTTTCTCTTCCCAATGATGCAGGCAGAAGAAATAAATGAGCAGCTGTCATATTTCACTCCAACTTCATAAGTTTGAATGATCTGACGTAGTTACATTTTGAAATTCAAGTTCGCTAATGGTAATGATTCGCAAATGCTCTAGCTGCCAGCTAACTCATATTCGTAATGCTAAATATAGACGTAAGCGGAGCAGAGGCAGCAAAGTAAAACGCAACATTAACGCATCATGCAGATATTGGACAGAGGCTTCTTTATTACAACATTTTAAAGGTTAGGAGAGGAGCTCATTTGATTGGTGAAGATTTGACTCGGCTGCGTTAAACCCGCTCAAGCCTTCTCTCCTCCCTCTTTTCCACTTGCGCCAACAGGAGGGGCAGAGGCGGGAGAGAGGAGTACTTGCGCCGGGCTGCACTGGGCACGTAATTGCAAAATGCGCTTCGATACACCCCATTTGCCGTGCCTGGTCAACGAATTTAGAGCCCTTTGTGTCAGTTTGTTCACGTTTAATCATTACTGTAGAATATTTTGTCCTTGGATGGAATACACAGTATTGGAATTACTGAACAAAAGTTTCTTAAAAATAAAAAAAATAAATTAAATATAGCCGATTCATCGGAATCAGACAACTGTTGACTCGTGGGGGAAACTGAATGTCATTACTGCTGTTCTCATACATTAATATATATATATATATATATATATATATATATATATATATATATATATATATATATATATATATATATATATATATACGGTATATACACACAACTCATATACAATATAGATTTTAAATGATTAAAAAGGGGCAGTCAGAATAATACATGTCAGTACGGCCATTGTCTGCCTTTTTGACTGTTGCTTACACTTATAGAGGGTGCCCAAACTTCTGCTTCGGACCGTTTTCCTTTTTTGCCATTTTGAAAAAATGATGGGAATTAAAAAGTAATTTTGCTAAAAATATAAAGGAAATGTGTCTTCTTTAACTCTATGCCTTTTGGAATGCAGTCATCTTTTACTCGCTTAGCTATTCACAGTAACAGAAATTTTAATCTGGGGTGCCCAAACTTTTGTATACAACAGTAAAAATGTTGCACTGTTCTTTCACAGTATGTGCATATCATTGTGAAGATATTTTTCCAAATTGAAAAAGAAATTTTGTTTTATGAAAATTATGCCCTGGTCATGGCTTCTTCTTTATCTAGGATGTTTGGACCATTCAGCATGGATGTTATGGCCAGTACTTCCTTCAGCATAGATATTGACTCACTCAACAACCCTAGTGATCCCTTTGTCACCCAGATGAAGAAATTTTTGAACTTCAACTTTCTGAATCCACTCTTCTGGATAATAAGTAAGTGCTCATTTTTATAATAAATACTCTTCTGAATACATCTTAATCAAGCCTTGCACTTAATGCATCAGTGCTGGGCTGGCTCTGCATGTTGACACTAAAATTAGTTATAGTTGAACCTCAGTGTTGCTTCGAGACCAACTGACCATCTAGCCAAATAGAGATAAGTGCTCATAAATAATTTGCCATGTTTTGGAAAAAGTTGGAAAAAACTCTTCATGGAAAAGTTTTGAAATTTGAAAAACCTGTTTTCCAGTCTGGAAAAGTTATGGAATTAACTAACGGTTTTGGATATTCGTATAAACGCCGATTTTTGATTTTCTAAGAAAATTGGACCTTAAGGAAAGGACCACGATTCTAGCTTAAAACACATAATAAATTTTTCTCACTAATCACGCTAAATTTCAAAATAGTAATTCTATACTACAAACATGGGCAACATCTTAAACAATATACACTTTTGTTCATGACTGTGGCATTTGTTACGTTTGAGAAAACTTTCAAAGTGATTTTGATGATCTTGGGAGAGAAAAAAAAAACCTTATTATCTCCACCAATTTGCTTTTTTTCAAATTTGCTTTTCATACCATGTAGCAATACAACATACGTCATTGACAGATAGCTTAATTTGATAGGACTCTGCCCGGTAGGCCGATGTTATTTGCACTTATACATGTGGCCAATGCTGAATTTTTTTTCTTGGCCACACTTAGGCTATAAGAGCGCCAGTTGATGACCATTCCAGTTTAGCAAAAGTACCGCTTAAAATAAGTTTGGCCAAGAAAAAAATAGCTTTGGATACACTTAAAAAAAGTGCGGGCAATGGAGCAATGTGCATCTTAGCCGCATTAATAAGTGCGTCAAACGCAAATTTCGATCAATTTTCGTGCTTGGACGCACTTAATTAAGCGCGAATAGTCATTTCGCTTGTAATGTTCACGTTTACCGGCTACTGTGCTGTCAAAAGGTGGACGTCGACCTTAACTTTCTCTTTACATGTAGCTACGAAAGCTTCCATTTTGCCGTGTTCACCAGAAAAGTATACGTTATGCCGTGGGCCAGAACCTGGATCCTTTATTTTCACTTCGTAAAAACTTTCCGAGGGCAGTTCAAGTAGGCCTATTTTCCCATCAGAACAACTATGATGTGCAGATATTATAAAATGAAAATATTCTCAAAAAAGTAGGCTATGAGTACAATAATGAGAACAATTAGTTCGCAGCTTTGTTTGAAACATCTTTTTTCTGTACTGCGATAAGCACTGGGCTTCCTACAGACGAATGCTCTGACAATTTCGCATATCGCTCATACGAAAAGAAAATCTCATAAAAGACAGCTATTTTATGAAACCTTTCCTTGATTAGCTATTCTATGAAACCTTTCCTCGGCTACAGTCTTTAATGGTTACATGTCATGTTAGCGGCATTTAAACTTAGCTATCTCGACAACGTCCTGCAGATTTTGCGAGCAATGCACGCAAGCCAGAATAATACACTCTAAATTAGGGTTTAGTATGCGGGCTCTCATCTCGAACCCACATACTGTAGATGTAGTAACGTCATTAGCATTTTAATCATTCATTTTTGGACATTCTTAATCTTTAGCGTCATTCGGCGCACAATAGGCTAGAGAAAAAATAATTTGCGTTTATATGAAAGGCATTAACACCGTCTTTAAAGGAACAGTCCACCGTAATTTCATAATGAAATATGTTTTTCTATGAAATGAGTCGAGATGATACGTACCTCTCCGAGCTTTGAGCGACCACCTAGTCAGCCAGACGGGCTGCCACTCCTGTTGGCATTTGTAGCTAGACTCATTGTGGTCAACGGTATTTTTCGGGGCTGTAGTTAGATGCGACCAAAGTCTTCCACGTTTTTCCTGTTTACAAAGGTTTATATGACCAGTGACATGAGTTCGGGTTCGGGTACGCAAATCCAAACGTGGCTTTTTCTATGCTGTGGGAAGTGCGTACTATAATGACAGGCGTAGTAACACCTTCTGCGCGCTTCGACAGCGCATTGATACCTTCACTTCTGATTTATTTTCTCTCCCACGACCCCCCCTACTTCCGTAAATACAACCAACGTGACTGCACTGCACTGCTTGGTACACAGTCAGGAAGCCAGAGCTTGCAGAAAATTATAAGTAAGGGATAATTAACGAGAAGGTGTGCATTCCACGGTTTTAATGCACGTTGCCTCCGCGAAGAGCATTAAAACCGTGGAATGCTCACCTTCGAGTTGATTATCCCGCTTATACCATGGTCATTCGCCAGCAATATCAAATCGCAGCATTAATCTGAAACGGAGATTATGCATAACCCAACATTATGCGCGATTATGCGGACTTTAGCTTACTTGCTATCCACAATTACAATGAATTTATGACGGTTTCCGCAGTCAGCGAGCTGAAATCACGCTGGCAAAGCACGTAGCTAGCGAACTGTCAGCAGTCGCTGATACATGAAGTGGACACGTGAGCTTCATTTGTAGCCGTACTCAATTACAATCTTTTAATGGACGAAGCCTGATTTTTTCGCTGCTATAATATTTACGGTCGTTATCGCTTGAGTACGAGTCAGCGAGGTGAAATCAGTCTGCTGGCAAAGCACAGCATTTCTGGACCGCGTTCGTGCGGATAACACAAATATGCACGCGATTGTACAAACGTTATTAACATTCAATTCACGAAAATCTTTTTTTTCAATCTAACAGTAGCTCATCATTGTCTCGTCAGTGTGGTGTAAGATTAGAATTGCTCTCAGTCTGATAATTAGGCCTACTGTGCAACAATGAGCAAAATGTGGGCTACTTTTCAATTGGAAAAAAAGACTTCTGTGGATTGAATGTTAAGAACATTCAATTTGTACAATCGCGTGAATATTTGTGTTACCCGCACTAACGCGGTCCAGAAATGTTATTGATTGTCAAACGGTGTGATGAACATGTTAAATGCTCTCGAGTGTTCGTTGATTGTCGCAGATGACTTTAAAGACGGTGCTAATGCCTTTCATATTAAGGCAAAAGAAAGTATTTTTTTTCTATAGGCTATTGTGTGCCGAATGACGCTAAAGATTGTATAAAGAGGAGTGATTAAAATGCCAATGATTTTACTGAATCAGTGGCAGAGGTGGAAAATTCAAGGGTCAGAAAGTCAAAATCCAGCTCCGGGTTTTCTCCCTCTGACAGAATGTAGCTGATCACTCATATTGGCTCTATCTCCTGTCAGAAGTAAATCCAGGTGGTTGGAACAAAGTTCTGGGGAGGATTTTTACTTTCTGAATGTGGACTTTATGCGGTATACGCGCCAATGTTCGATTTTTAGTGCTGATGAATGTTTCTCGGTGAAATTTGTCGCCATTTCACACAAATGAATGTGTATTTTCTCGTACTGAACAGCAAAAGGTGTACAACTAATATTACAGTTATTTACTATTATAAACTATGTAAGCCTTCTATTATTATTACAAATATATACTTCTATTATTACTATTAGGCCTATTAATCATTACAGCCAATTTTAATACGTTAGGTTTTTTTTCTTATCCACCACGTCTCCTACGCTTTGAATATATCTGCCAGATCATCATCTGAGGATCATGGTGAGGTCAGGGGGGCGTTTGCTCAAAAAAGGTTGAGAACCACTGCTCTAAATAATAATTTGTAATTGTTCAACATCTGTCTCAGAATACATTAAATGCCTTTTGTTTGTTACCTCTTCAATTTTCTTGCCTTATTGAGAATTTAAATATAGCATTTGGTTATTTATTGTTTTGTTTGTTTGTTAAAAATAATTGAGAAAATTCAAGAATGGTGCCATAGGCCTTAATGCCATTGTGTGATGCCCTAGGATAGGTGGTAGATAGACATAACTTCCCTTCCATTATCCATGCTACATTTGTGCTACACTGCTTAGGGCATAGCACACTGTAGAAGCTCATTATGGCGCTCTATGTTCGCTGTTATAGGCCTTACCTATTTTAAACTAAGTCATGGAAATTAGGTAAAATATTGTGGAAAAGTTTTGAAAAATCACTGGTAAAAAAGTGTGGGAACCCTGTTTACATGGCTGTGGAGGAATTTGGACCCACTTATCTTTACCGAATTGTTTTTATTTGCTTGCTAATTTACTAGGCTATCTTCTGATAGTCATGAAATCTATCTAGCTGCACTTCCCTCAGTTTTGGAAACAATTTAGACTTCTGATTTTTGAGTACAGCCCTCAGACTATGGATTTTTGGATTATGGACATTGGACTGTCTCCAACAGTGATATAAGGCTTTTGATCACTGTCTTTAGTGTGGCACAGATTTTTTTTAAGATTGGACTACAGAATGGCTAAGGCTGTGGCTGGCTTGGCTAACTAGCTAACCAGCTGGCATAAGTGAGTAGAAATGGGACCAAAAAGGGCTCCCACATCTGAGAAAGTTGACCAGAACAAAAAAGATAGCTGGACTTTTCTGTAGGAGGAGATTACTGCTGTCTGACAACAGCCGAAAAGGATTCTGAACTTGGAGTATGAGGTCAATGCACTGTGGCAACGAAACACTGAGAGTGAGAGGAGGATTGTTTTTTTTTTGGGGTTGTTTTTTTAAAAATTGGATGGCTGAGTTTGAGCCGTGCCCCAGGATGAATGACATCATTGTCACCAGTCTGGCGACAAAACCCCGGGCATGTGCCCGGGCAGTGACACCAACGAGCGTTGGAGATCTCAGCGAGCGGGATTCAACTCTGGAGCAGAAGCTGACAGCTTTCTTTCAGTCTGGGGGACTGAAGTGGATAATAACAGCATTGAAGCATGTCACCCTCTCCGGTGTATTAAAAGGTTACAAACTGGCTTTGCTAATTAGGTTTGCCAACAGAAAGTATTAAACTGTGCTGAAATGGCAAGGGAAGAAGCTGAAGGGATCAGATGTTTACATGAAGGAACATCTGACCTAAAGAAATGCAGACACTGCTAGAAATTATGAGTTCCTTTAAATTCTAAAGAAGATACAATCAACACAACCTGCAGGATATTCATGAAGCTGATGAGAAGACCAGAAGAAGCTTAAGTGCGAGTCAACAGAAATATGGAAAAATTGCACAAATATCAGGGAATCCAAATGATCAAGCCAACAAGTAATTGAAAAAAGCAAAAAAGTGAACGTCATTTCATTCAACATGACTAGATATCAGTTATCTCGTAACAGAACAGCTACCAATACTGATGACGGAATAGGAAAAACTGAGTCAAAACTTTTGAATATACAGAAAATGAATTACAGGACATGAAGAATAACCTCAATTCTGAAATAGTTGGGACAAAGTATAAATTGTAAATAAAATCTAAATGCAATGACTCAGATCGTATGAGCCAATATGTTATTTGCAATAGAACATGGATAACATTTCAAATATTAAAATTGAGACATTTTACATTTTTATCCACAAAATGAGATTATTTCAAATTTTCTTCCCGTAACAGGTCTCAAAAAAGTTGGAACACAGGCCAAAAAAAGGCTGTTAAAGCAATTAATATACAAGAGAATCAGCTGAAAGAACATTTAGCAAGTAATTAAGTTAACTGGCATCGGGTGTGTAACATGATTGGCTATAAAAGGGATGCGTAAAAAATGCATTAAAAATTGTGGAATACTTTAAAAACAATGTTCCTCAACATGAAATTGCAGAGGTTTTGAGGGTCTCATCATCGACAGTGCATAACATCACCAAAAGATTCAGGGAAACTGGAAAAATCTCTGACCATTGGGGACAAGGCCGAAGATCTTTACTGGATGCCCATGATCTTCAGGCCCTCAGACGCCACTGCATCACTCACCGGCATGATTCTGTCATTGACATTACTAAATTGGCCCAGGAATACTTCAAGAAACCACTGTCAGTAAACACAGTCCGCCGTGCCATCCACATATCCCACCTAAAACTCTATCATGCAAGGAGGAAGCCATTGTTAAGCATGATCCAGAAGCGCCGCTGTGTTCTGTGGGCCAAGGCTCATTTAAAATGAAGTGTAGCAAAGTTTCGTGTGGTAAAGCGAGTCCAGATTTGATGTTATTGTTGGAAATCATGGGCATTGTGTCCTCTGGGCTAGAGAGGAGAACGACTGCCCCTCCTGTTATCAACGTTCAGTTCAAAAGCCAGCATCTCTGATGCTATGGGGATGCATTAGTGCGAATGGTGTGGGACACTTGCATGTTTTAAAAAGCACCATGAATGCTGAAATGTATATAAAGGTTTTACAGCAACATATGCTCCCCTCCAGATGACAACATTTCCAGGGAAGGCCTTGTGTATTTCAGCAGGACAATGCTAAACCACTTACTGCAGCTGTTACAACAGCATGGTTTCGTAGTAGAAGAGTCTTTGGGCTGTACTGGCCTGCCTGCAGTCCTCATATTTCACCGATTGAGAACATGTGGAACCTAATTAAATGAAAAGTCTGTCAAAGGAGAATCAAAACTCTCCAGATCCTACAAGAGTGGGATCAAATTCCAATGGCCAAACTCAAGAAACTTGTCTCTTCAATGCCCAGATGCCTCTACTCTGTGTTAAAAAGAAGAGGGGATGCTACACCGGGCCCCTATCCCAACTTTTTTTAGACCTGTAGCAGCCATCAAATTTGAAATGAGCTCATTTTGTGAATAAAATTGTTAAATTTCTCAATTTCAACATTTGCTATTTTATCTCTGTTCTATTGTGAATAAAAAACTGGCTGATGTGATTTGAAAGAAATTGCGTTTTGATTTTATTCACAATTTACACTTTCTCCCAACTATTTTTGAATTGGGGTTGTACATTGATCCTGAAAATAATTTCTACAACAGCACAAAAAAATCGCTGTGAATACTGCACAGAGGAACTGTTTAATATGAATGTCACAATGGACTGCATAAGACCTATAATAAGCTTCAATAGCAGTAGCATCAATACTTAAATTTCAAAGAATTTAGAAACGCTAAATGAAAGAAAATCATTTTGAGTGGGTGATGGGTTGAGGATTTAAGCATATGTGGTTTCGGGTGATGTGAGAGCCAATCCGTACCTCTCAACCCCTTGCAGAGACCAGTCTTGGCATTTATCAGCTTAGGAAACCAAAAAAATGGCCAAATCGTTACACGCTGGCCCAAAGCACCAAATTCGGTACATGCATAGTTTTGGTCAATACAAACATTTTTGGAGGGGGGTACCCCACTTTAAAGGTAAAGGTCAAAGGTCAAAATGGGGTAGTTTTCAGGTTGCTGCTATATATATGGTCATATTATAAATAGAAAATCTATTTTTTCCATTTAAACTGTTATTCTGCGGTTTAGGGAGGCCATGTCTAACACATGAACTTCCTTTGAATGCCACTGTCTTGTTTTATAGGTCAAATGTCAAGCTAAGGCCATTCGGTGTTTTCTGTTAAATGACAGGTCACATTTAGCATAAACTGTGAGTTTCTTTCTACTATCATCAGTTCATACCCCAAATTATCCAAAACTGAGAACCAACATAGTATTAGCAGACTGTCTTAAAGATCAAGGTAGAAGGTCACGGGTCATATGATACCAGCGGTACTGCTTCTATAGCTACAACCATCCTAGTTGACACATTCCAATTGAAAATGTTTAAGTTATGAGGAATATATCCAGCGTGTGTAATATCTACTGGTGCATCCATTGCATATTTCAATCTAGTCAGGTTTTAAAGGTCAAGGTCAGATCAAAGTGGATTGGAAAGTTGATGGTGGCCAGAGATCACAATTTACATTACAGCTGAGTAAATCTGTTAGCCAAAGCCACATTTTCTCCATTTAAAGGTAAAATCTTTCAAGTTTCATAAAATATCTAGGTTTCTAAATAATATTGAATTACATGCTTTACTCCAATGCTCTTTAACACTGGAGCATTGGAGTCTCACAACTCTAACACTCTCAAATGTAATCTAAGGTAAGTAAATTCAAGTCCTCATAAATGCAAAGTATTGAGTGGATTGTAACTTATGTTTCGTGTTTCTAATTAAATGGTGTTGAATGTACTGCTCCAACATGTCAACCGATGTCTGTACCAGGCTAGTATCTGGACTGATAGTCTGAAACTAGTCATTGCTGCCCCTATCCCAGATGGTTTTGGTTGGTCCAAGTCAGACACTGGGTGGCATCTCATCTGAGCCACGATTCCAGCTGCTGCTGTGGCTTGTAGAGAACTCAAGGTGTGGCTGCAAGGCAGTTTCCATGTGTGCTAAGAACTGTAAATGGGAAAAGGCTGGTCTGGCATGTATATGTCAATGCCGTGGTGACTGTGAAGCATGACGTGCTTTCCTCATCCTTGTGCTCCTCCTGAGTGGTAGCTGATTGCAGTTATGCATGTAGTGCTTTATAGAGGGTTTCCCGCTGCGCTTTATAGTTAGGGCGGCCGCCTTGACAACAAATGCCCCCCGCCTTGACTATGTCCCCCCCGAAAAAAAAATCTGCTGCATCCACGCATGCATAAAATAAAATAAGAACAATAAGGCCGCATCACGATGAGGCCAAATAGCGGCCGGCATCTGTTGGTTAAATGTTACTGTGCCATTTATCACCTGTTGCTACGCCATCATTTTTTTATACCGGGAAGAAGATAATTACCCGGGTATACAATAACCTGCCATCGTCTTGGGAAGGACATGTGGAGGTAAGATAATTATTCATCTAAACTAAACATTTGAATAGTGTCTCCTATCATCTGCTTGCCCACATATTCTGTTTCATTTAGACAGGCTATATGCAATTCGTTTAGTTTCCTTTCAAGGCTACCGATGTATTTGCACGTGGCTTTCTGCTATGTATGACAATTGCACGTGGTTTTCTCTAGTGTACAGTAATGGATGGGAAAAAGCATTGAAAAATATCAGGGTACTTTATTCAAAGAAGCCGGACTACTTCGCCATCTGCGCGTAATTAGATGTTGTAATGACAAGATAAGGTGTATATTTTTTTTTAATCTTGTGAATGCATTGCGTACATAATGGCTGTATTCGAATCCTTGTTCTTGACTATTTCCGAACAGCTCGGGAACGAGTCGGGATTCGAATATGCCGGAACAGTCGGGAACAGTAACCATGGGTCTGCGTCTGCTATCATATGTGTGGACCCACACTGCTGAATGCTTGGCAGAGGTGCTGAGGTTGTCAGAGGCAAGGCGGTTCTCGCTAATTGTCTATTCAAGATCACGAAGCAGAGAATTGTGAGCATTTAAGTGATTTTTTTCAATCCGGAATTGGGTCAAGTCAAGGCCTTATGGATCAGTGAAAAGATGAAATTGTTCTGAAATCAACAAGTTATGTAAAATAGACCATACGAGGGATAAAATCAGCTTACATTTCATCAGTTTCGCCAGTGGCCGCCATGTTTGTTCCCCGAGGTGATGTGGTCAAGAACGCGAGAAAGCGTTCGCGAAGATGCTCTCGGGTATTTGATTTGCGATGAACAGTGTTCTCTGTTCGAGAAGCGGGATTCGAACACATCCAATACCGTTTTCCTCTCCCCAAACATAACCAGAACCGCGAAGCATTTGGGTAATTGAAGTCAAAACGGATAACAAATACTTTTTTGGTCTTACATTAATTTTCGTTTAACCCTCAGGGAAGGTTGTGCACATTTTATGCGTTTTTTGTTTTTTTTTTTTTTTGATAATTTTGGCTGCGTTCATGCATGTAGCATGAAGTTTGGTAAGATTGTGTTCTTTTATTTGATCTTATTTCTAGCTCAGCTCACAGTAACGTGAAAATACACTGTGTACGAGCAAGTGTTACACTGTTAAGCGCAAAAAATGCACTATTGAAACCCAGAAACCCATTCAAACTGCAATTTTTGATCTCACTTCCATGAAAGCATAATACATGCATTTTATTATATCTAAGTGACTGTTAACTGTGTCACTTTGTTATTGCACTTTAACTGCTTTGTTAATTTATAAAGAGTAAATAAACACTGACTGTTGCACCCACCCCCCCCCCCCCAGTCATCAACTTGATAAACCGATTTTCCGTGGGAAACCCTGGTCCATGTAGACAACTCTTGTAATAGTGTATGAAACAGAAGTAGTCTGTTTAATACCCCCATAGTCACATAAGTAGGACTTACATGTAGTACCATAGCGTATGGATGGTTCTACTACTAGTTGATAGCTTTTTTTTAATTGAATCCAATGGTAGTACTTTGCCATGGAAGTATAGTGCAATGTTTTGTATCTACATATTAAAACTGTTGAGTCAATTATCTCAGGTGTTGACTACCTTTGTATCAAGGGAGCAGGGAAACTTTGTGTTTTCCCAACCTCATATGACTGGTGCTGTTGGGTCATGAAAAAGGGATAAAACTGCATTGACCTTTAACCTTTGACCTATACTTCAGCATAGGTCTATTGCATTATCAATTTTAATAGTGGCCAAAAGTGTACTAGAAATATGAAAATTCTAGCCTTGTATTCTAGCCTGGTACAGAACAGTAAAGTCACCAATTTATATGTTGCTGGCGTTGATCCATTAAATTATGACCTTGACCTTCAGAATCCTGATATGCATTGCAATTGAAAGTACATGCCCTGCTATTTTATGTAGCTAGTAAGTATAGTGTTCTGGGCTTGAACACCCATCTCAGAACAAAGGAGCTCCTAGTTTGAATAAGGATTAATGATGCCAGCAAATCACATATATAAATTGCACCTGGTGACCTGTGACCTTGGCCATATCATTCAATATGGTTATTGGAAATTAAACTATGATGCTAAGTATGACTCCCTCAAGTTCATTAACTGTAATTTAGGCAATGATAGCATGCTTTTATGTTGAAAACTATTTTGTAAATGGTAAAAGACGGCAATTAGCGAAGTTTGACCATTACCTGACCTTGACCTTTAAAATTGGGGAGCCCCCCTCCAAAAAGTGTTGCTTTGGCCCAAAGTATATGTGTGCCAAATTTGGTGCTTTGGGCCAGCAAATAACGATTATTGCCATAAGCCACCCCACTAATCCGGCAGCGCACAAACCTGGCACTCGGCTCACTAGTGGTGCAAGCTGGTATTGCCCTTCCCGTGTGCTTTTTTTTATATCAGATAGGTCTGACTATCAGATAGTGAGTCAGAAACAAGGGGCAAAGGCTTTTGGGAAATTTGGCTGTTTAGGGGCCCACAAATCTATCATTAGATTTTCCAAATTTGGTAAATAGCACAATGTCTTGTTCGTAACTATATTTAAATATGTTTGTTTTGCAGTGATATTCCCTTTCATGGTTCCAATGTTTGAAAAGCTTGGTTTTACGCTGTTTCCAAAGCGAATCATGGATTATTTCTACAACACTCTTCGGAAAGTGAAGGATCAACACCACAAAGATGACAGTGTAAGTTTTTCATCAGAAGCGCAGTGTCACTCAGAGAAACTGAGGTCAAAAATGAACAAACTTCTACTGGAACTTCATCAGTTTGAGTCCAGAACAATATAATTTTTAGAGCGGTTTGATCATCCGCATCTGAAAAATAAATTATGAAAACTTGCATCGACTGCTCTGCATGACACCATCTTGTACTGCAGGCTCAGTAAAGTCTGCCGAAGTGTTTGCTCTCTCTGTTTAAGAAGTTTTTTCGAGATTTTGACTGCAGTACCAGAAAATCATGTCAGACAAAAGCTCATGTTCAGGAAACACTGACTGCTCTGGTGAGGTCTTTTTTAAAGGGCACCTATTGCGCTACATTTCCAAATTTATATTTTGATCTTGGACTGCCCTCTAGTACTCCTGATCGTTCAAAAAATGTCCAAAAAATGGTCCTTATTTAGCTCATACTGCCATCCTCAAAAAACCCCATTTGAAGTCCATTGTCATCTCTGCCTGAAATGCCTCATTTGGGTGGCTGTTCCGCTATGGCCCCCCATCCCCGTGTACCCACTTTCTTCTGATTGGCCAGCTCTGTGGAGGGCGCAGCTGGGTGGGACTCAGTAGAACACAGTTTTCCAGGTCTGCCTCCCTTGTGTGAAACATGAGACGTTTCTGCCATCTAAGCTAAGCAATTGGCCGGGAAATTCCGCAATCAAGCACAGTACATGTGCATAGATCTCATAAAATGATCTTGTTCTAATAAATGCAGCAGCGAAAGTGGAAGATGCAGTGCGAAAGTCTGGCAGCCCAAATTCAAATTTGCTATCTACCTACGGCTATTATGTTCAGTACTCTGGTGTTTCTACTCTATACCTAGTATTGAGGGAGAGACATATTTGTAGAACGGGTCGACATACCCAAGTGTAGACCGGAGAGCGTAGAAATCCGGTGGGTCTGAGTTTACAGGGAAACATGGACAGTGACTAGCAGCAAAAAGTGGACCAACAACTTATGGACTGCTTAGATGTGTATTATAAGGACCTGTTAGTTCGTGTGCATAACTGTGGTGGGTCGTTACTCGTTAGCGTGGAGAAACGAACAGCTTCTGCGCTGGTATGTAATGGAGGGGCGAAAGCTCCAGGCTAAACAGCCTTTCCGGAAATTGCCTGTGCTAATAGTTTACTTATTGCGCCGGAATAACCAGCGTTTGCTCGTGGAAAATGGGCACGATAAGACGCTTTCACACCGGACGCGAAACAAATTTTTGGCGCGACCGATTACATTCAAAGTCAATGCAAAGACAATGCATTGAAATTTGTTTCGCATCCTGTGTGAAAGCGGCTTAACGTGCCCATAACGCGTGTATTTGCGGCTTTGCATTGAACTTGAATGTAATCAGTCGGGCGAAAAATTTGTTTCGTGTCCGATTATGAAAGCAGCTTTATGGATAGTACACGACAACTAGAGACAGCTCCGGTTATGTTATGAACTTAATACAGGTTTTACAGACTGTAAGTTCCATTAGCGTGAACAGTTGCTTACGTGGAGCTCGCAAATCGATCACCTCCACAGGAAAAAAATTCCTATTCAATTTCTCTTTTTCGGCTTTTTATTAGCCAGAACAATTTCTAAAGGGGGATAAAATTATGCCTCGGCAATGTTTTTTTTTTTGTTATACCAGACACGTTAGAGCTTTTGCATTTCACCGCGGTAGCATCAAAGTGTCCAGTTGACCTCGGTCAAGGATAAGTTAAACGATCACAAGCAGCCGTAAACAAACCCAAGCATGTATCCTAAGCTCTGCAAAACCTACGTCTGGTTGAGCTGCAGCCTTTTCAGCCCAACTTTGCGGACACATACTGCACCATTCCTGTTAGCTTCAACTGTAGTGGCTACAATCGGGCAACGTTATGATGAAACTGCCACATTGATGCTTACCGAAGTAACACAAGCATTCCGATCAGAATTACTGCATATAAGTTCACTAGGAACATTTTTAATTTGCACTGCATGCAAACTAACGTGCAGTAGCTGGTAACTGAGCATTCATAACAGCCACAGAGACAAACCCTTTCAATACAGGTTTTACAGACATCAAGTTCCGTTACCAAGGACAGTTGTACCAAGCATCCAAATTACAAACAAGTATAAAAGGTTAGCTTCAAATGAGGTTTATGTTCACACACCTACTGTTGAATTTCCCCTATTACTCTTGCATATTTAGGACACAAACATTAGCGACAGTAACTTGGATACGTTAGCCGCAGTGCTATAGCCACATTCGACTAGCTATCACGTTAGGTAGGCTTATGCAGTAAAGCAATGCACAGCTTCTGCGTCTGTGAGGCACAGACAGTCGTGACCGATACAGGCTTTTCTTCAGATATTTTACAAAGCCTGCCTTTGAGGCCAGTTGTTAGTGCTAATTATTGTTAGCGGTTCTGCTAGCCACCCGTAACACGTTATCTTCACTTACATTTTTTGCTGTTATATCGTTACTTACAGCTTGTGGCTCCGAGCACTTGATCGATGGTACTGCTTCAGCCATGATTGTCTCTGGCTAGGTTTGTATTAATTGGACGGCACAACCTGACATCAGGTTTTTCCCAGATCTCGTGAAGATCTTGGGACGAGCTGTTCATAGAGGAAATCACATTCACGAAATCACGTTCTCGGATTGCGACAAAACCCCAGTATCTTATGTTTATAAACTTCTCAGAGGTTGAGTATGGACAATCCAACATTATAACATTACTGATATGTCTGAAAAGAAGGATCAGCGTAATAGGTCCCCTTTCAAGATTTTTTTGAGAGTTTTGATGTGTTGGGTATGCAACCTTATCAGTTTGACCCAGAGATCAATATAGCCTCCGATACTGACGAGAGTTAAGCACAAACGGCTCACATAACAATGAGTAGGACCAACATCAACTTCAAATTTGTAACCTCTTAGCCGGAAAGTTTTTCCTCTGTGTGTTTTGTTGCAGAAAAGTTTTTGTTACAACTCATACTTGTGGTGAGAGACAGAACATCATCCTTGTACTGAATGTTAGCAAGTTTATAGACAATCCATGCCTCACAGTTTGCTTGTCAATCATCAATGTAGGACTGAAATGATTTCTTACCTGTATTATCAATGCAATTGTCACTTTAATTTGGTATTTTAAGGCATTTGTGTGCAAGTGGATGTGACATGCTGAGCGATTGACAAGCAGGCTGTTAGGCACGAATTGTCTGTTAGTTAACTTGCCGATGTTTAGAGCGAGGATGAAGCCCTGTCACTTGCCACGAGTCTCAAAGTTGAGCACTGCAAGTCTATCTTTACTGAAGTCCCCGACAGACAAACAATGAAGAATCTCCTATGTCTTCCTCATGCAGCATATTTAAAGCACCAGTTTAGTATTTTCATTCACCTCTCACCTCCTCATATAAATTGTAATATTTTGTATTTTTGTCTTTTTATATAACCTAAAACATCAATGCCTCCTGACCTCTCTGAAGTTCATAAATATGCACTAAACTGCAGGCTTCAAAAACAGATTGATGCTATGGCTCCTTTCTGCAACCACACACACAGCAAAAAAGGTACCAGTTAGAATTTTGAATCTGATCTTGGTCTTGCTCAAGTTTACGTTCCCTATTTGATGCTTCACTCTTGTTGGCATTGGAGGCTACATTGGCTGGAATTGATGAGGGTGTATACCAAACTGGTCAAAACTCTCAAAAGAAATCTTGAGAAAAGACTTTACTGAAGCTGTCAGAGTCTTGTGAATGTGAACTACTGTCTGACATGATTTTCTGGTAATGTAGTGGTAATTTAGGAAAATTTTGTTTAACCGAGAGAGCAGAAAACTCGACAAACTGCATAAAATGCTTGTAAATATCACGCAGTCGTCTTCTGAGTTGACGCTCAGACGTCACGGACCAACTTAGCTGAGCCTGCAATGCAAGATGGCATTGTGCATAGCGGTTGATTGGTGTTTTTTAATTGATTGTTTCAGATTTAGACAATCAGACCGCTCCAAGAATTAAATACTATTTTGGTCTTATCAGATGAAATTTCAGAAAAATGTGTTCTTTTTTTTTTTGTTTTTAAACTTCAGTTTCCTTTTAATTGCTGTCTGAGCATGCATTATCCTGGTATTAAGGCATTGTTCCTGTACCTTAGAGAATGGGTTTTGCTGATTTGGTCAGATTTCAAGCAATTTGTTTAAAAAAAAAAAAATCCTCTGACTTTTTTCAATAGAATCGGGTGGACTTCTTGCGACTCATGATCCAGTCTGAAATTTCAGAGGAACAAACAAATAAAAAAACAGACAGTCAACTTGCTAAAGGTAGAAGTTAAACTTCAAATATATTTAGATCCAAGGAGTGTTTGTGTTAATGTGAACCCTGAGATCTCTGCACTTTGCTTTTGTAGGTCTGACAGATCATGAGATACTTTCGCAGAGTTTTGTCTTTGTCTTCGCTGGATATGAGACCACAAGCGTCACTCTGTCATTCCTTCTGTACAACTTGGCAACTAACCCAGAGTGTTTGAAGAAGCTGCAGGAAGAGATAGATGAATTCTTTCCTAATAAGGTAACTGTCTCATCACAAATTTTCTTGTACTGTTATGTGCACTGGGATGAGCGTCAAAGGACAGGAGACTTGGATCTAGTGTATGAACTAGAGCGGCAAATGAAACTAATACTGAGATCTTGAGGCTTCATAATTCAAGATTTGAGATGAACAAAGACAGAGAAAATCACTGAAATGAAACAAGACACTTGTAATATTTAGAATTCCATCGTATATATCAGTTTATTTTCATCATTTTGGATTCAGAAAAAGAGCCGCAAACAAAAAAAATCTTCATGAAAATTCAGCATTGAAATTGTAAAAAAAATGGAAAAAGAAAGAAGGAAATTCAAAGATTTGAAAAATGGCTGGGAGTTAAAACAATGGATTTCTGGGATCATAAACTCCTTGGCCACAAGTGTACTCTATCCAAGTGTGATAAAATTGTCTACTGTTTATGAGCCAAATAAGATGGCTGTCCAAGTGACTCTTCGCGCACTCAGCGCTCTCAAAATTGAGCACTTTGAAACTTTTGACTCATTAAGTTCTTTATGAATTAATAATGTTCTAGTAGAATTTAGCTTGAGTTTATCAATATAGGCACAGCTGGACATCAGTGGTCACCAGTAACCTCTCCAAACACAAAACATGCTTTTTCTCTGTGATAAAGTTTAGAATTGTGTCCATTTTTTTTCTTCAGAGCCCCATCAGTTAGCACATGTAGTCATTTAAAGAAATGCTTATTTTACAGTCAGAACGTTCACCCTGCAATGGAAAGCACAGACCTAAAAAGAGTCAATCCCTCGGTGAACCACCAAAAGAGGGGGAACCACCAACACGTAACAGACTTAAAATGATTGTGTCTCAGAGAATTTAATGACATAGTTGCTAGGATGATTGCTTCTGCACTAGGGCACTCCTGTGCAAAAGTGCTTGACCACGGAGAGTGTGCCATTCACATTGACTTGCTGTGATCTATTTGTTAAAAGCAAATAAAACCATAAAATTATAGAGGGATTAATCTGCAGATCAATGAGTTTCTGGACAGTCAGGTGAGGACAAACTGTGTCAAAGGCAGAGCTAAAATCTGCAAATAAAACCCTAGCATAATTCTTTAGGTCTTCAAGATGCTTACTAATTAAATGGGACACACTAATAACAGCAAAAAAAAGTGTAAAATCAGTACCCTTCTAAAATATGCTTTTTCATCCCATTACTGTGATGCCCCAGCTGCATCCAAAGCTGAAGCAGAGCTCGAAACCAGTATTCTATCACATGTAAAATTTAAATGCTACATTAAATAGTTTTCTATTTCTATGATGTCACCGTTTAAGTCACAAAAAAAATTAGTTAACATCACCACTGAAGGATTATCGTTCACATAGAAAAATGAGAACTTGTACAAGGAATAACTGAGAATTATACATATCAACATGTATTGCTTTGATTCATAGCCTAAATCAATGATCTTTGAACAGTCTTCACTGCCCTTTCTTTGAAAATGAACTCTTTGCAACTGTCCGCTACAAGGTAATGTTTCAGTTCATGGGAAAACCAAAATCTATGAAAAAAATGAAAGATAGTGATGTTGCCATTTCCAAACTGTGTTTCTTCCTGTATTCTGCAAGCATAACCCTCTTCCCCTGACTGTCTGGTGATGATGACAGAGTGTAAATATGGTCCTGACATGATGCAACTGGGGATTCCAGTGTGTCACCCTCAACCTCAACAAAACACGCCGCTGTCTGAGGGGGAGTAGCAGCCAGTCTTGAGATTGCAGTTGCTTGTGGTCTCACAGGCTCTGTAGGGTGACGTACATGAAAGTTAAACATTGTAGAATAACACAATTAATGTTGAAATATAACTTCAACAAATTCGTTTTCATTGCGTCTGGCTAATGGGAGCAATGATATCTGTATTTGATGCAACACTATACATTTTTTATTGTTGAATGAAACAATAATTTCCGAGATTTCCGAGATTTCTGATCTCCGCCAAAGGATGACATTGATACAAATGCAAGATCTGTCTCTTGGGAAGATTTTAGGACCGGATCCAGAATCCAGATCCGGATCCGGATCATCACCAAAATTTAATGGAGTCATCTCTGGACCAAGATCTATCTCTGGTGAAAATTTCATGAAGGTCCGTTTAGTAGTTTCTGAGAAATGTCACTAAATTTGTAGATCCAGATCCCGATCCGGATCCAGAATCCAGATCCGGATTCGGATCATCACCAAAATTTAATGGAGTCGTCCTTGGACCAGGATCTACCTCTGGTGAAAATCTCATGAAGATTCGTCCAGTAATTTCCGAGAAATCCTGTCCACAGACAGACAAATAAATAAATAAATAAATAAACCGACTCGATCGCATAATCTCCTTGGCGGAGATAATGGGATTGAAAGTTAAAAACAGGAGGAAGCACATCATCCTTGAGATGCACCAGTGTTATCCCTTGAATTTTTTTCAGGCCCGGTGGAATCCACTGAAAAAACCCAATTCGGACGCGATTCTGCTCAAACATACACTGTTAAAAAGTAAAGTAAAAAAGTGGACTTCACTTAGAAATGTAAGGTAACCAGCTGGAAACAATTTTCGAGTTAGCAAGTACCAGTGGTAGCAAAAACTCATTTTTTAAAGAACTTGGAACTCCAAGTTTAGTAACAAATGTCACTTTTCTGCCCGGCTAATCATTTGACGTTTCACAAAATCTTTCACTGATTTTTAAAAAATCTTGCAACATATTTAAAAAAAAAAAGCTCCGATAGCTAAGTATTTGCCACTGTGTGCTGTTGCCATTTCCTTTTCATCATATTTTGTCAATGTTTAGACACCAAATTTTTCAGTGTCTCTGGTGTAATTTTTTTCCCATTCTTCCTGCATACCAGTTCTGTGATATGCTACAGTATACAGTCTTTGTTGTCATGTTTTGCTTTTCAGAATGCACCACATGTTATCTGTTGGGGGCAATTTGGGACTCCAGGCAAGCCAGTTCAGCGCCTGTACCCTGCTCTTTTGCAGCCATGCTGTTGAAATGCATGAATAATCTGGTTTTGCAATATCTTGTCGAAATATGCAGGGGCATACCAAGAAAAGATTTCACCCTGAACGCAGCACGTTTCTGGTTCAAAATCTCAGCATGCTTTTCGACATTAATGATGCTTTCAACAGAGGTGATGCGAGATCAGGTAGACACCAGGAGCGTGGTGAAGGGGAATAAGGAGTTATCTTGGCCCAAAGGGTTGCAAAAAACAAACTAAAGAAAGCTTCATAGAGCTAGGAACGAAAAGATCAAAAAACAGCAAAACAAAAGGCCACTGGAAACTCCAGGCAGAAATCCAAGAAATAAAAGACTAAAGATATCTATGACAAGAAAACAGAATGCTATGTACAAGGCGAGAACTATAATCATGAGCATGAAACTAGAAAAGAGACTTGAACAAGACTGGTAACTTGAGACACTGTCTGCCAGCCAACTTCCACCGCACCCAGATAAAGGGGAAGAAATCCTGACATGAGGGGCAACACCTGGAGAAGGAGAGAAAAAGGCATGGCAAGATCATTGGACATGGACAGAGATTGGTGGACAAGACTTGCTCATTAAGAGAATGAGCGTGCTCAGCTTAAGTACCAATTAAGTATCCAGTTTGAAAGCAGCATGAATGTTTAGAACAGAAAAGCACAGCAAGACTTGAAATAGTAAAGACGGAATCGTGACAATAAACTCCCTGTCTAAATAAGTAGTATTAGTAATGTGCCTGTCTAAGAATTACACCCCCCTGTGAATGTTAGTAAATTTTAGTAACTTAAAAACTGTTAATTGCCAATTAAGCTTAGACAGCCCCGAATCCAGCACAGAAGGAAGGGGGAAACACCAAAGCCAACCAGAGCTCTGAAGTGTGCAACAACGAAGGCACGGGGCGGAACGCAGACAAGTGGTGGAGTGGCTGGGCAGACCTGGCAAAAAAACACGGAAAAGTAAAAACATGAACAATAAACATGAACTATGAAATGTGAGATCCTGATACAAGAAACTGTTAAAACTGTGACATGAACTATGAACTATGAAATCCTGGTTCATGAAACTGTTAAAACCTTAAACAATACTGTCCTGGCCAAAGGCCAGAACCCCGGGACACAACAAAAGGTGTAAGTTGCCCTTGTCAAGGGAACTGACACAATCCCATACCATTAGAGAGCATGGCTTTTGGACTACTTGCTGAAAACAGCATCCATTTCTTCCAACAAAGACCTGAAATATTAATTTGTGTGACTATATTGCACGTGTTCATTGTGTGATTGTAGATGCCTCCAAGCCCAGAGAAGTTAACAGCGCTTCCGGACACTGTTTACTTAAGGCTTCCTACATAAGGCTACATAAATTCCTTATATTAGTTTTAACTGGCATTTGTGGTTGTTACTTGACACTGTAGCACATAATCCTCAGCCAAGGTGGTTTTATCACTTACAGTTCAAAGATGGTTCTTGATGTGGTGCTGTCTGAGTGACCGAAGATCATTCGTATTCAGCTTAGGTTTGCACCTTTGCCGTTTATGCATAGGAATTCCTACAGACTCTTTGAAACTTGTTATGTTTTTCATCATTGAGAGTAAAATGTCCAAATCTATTCCTAACTGCCTTTGAGGAACATTTTTTTTAAACCTTTCAATGATGTTCTCATGCATTTGTGGGCAAACTGGCAATATGCTACCCATCTTTGCTCCTGAAGCATTAGGCCTTTCCTGAGTTCTGCTTTTGTACCATGATAAAAGTTATCACCTCGTGTCAATATTGGCCCTGTCACAATGTAAAACTTGCTTGTATGGAAATGGGTGTGTTCTGGATGGTCCCTTTGACTCCAGGCATGATGGCAACATCCTTTTCAACACTCGTTTGAATATCTTTTGTTTATTTGCATTTTCCATTTCATCCCACTATATATATCTATATATATATATATATATATATATATATATTTTTTTTTTTAGAAACGAGGTTCTAATGGATTTAACCAGCCCACTGGCTAGCTTAATGTGCAGAATTCCTTGATGGAAGAATGAATCAGTGAAATCTGACAGGAAATCTCTTGAGCCCAGTATATTGTTAGCATGTAACTACAAGCTCTCTCTTCTTCACCATCTCCAGGCTGCACTCACATATGAGGCACTGATGCAGATGGAGTATCTGGAAATGGTCTTCAATGAGTCCCAGCGGCTGTGGCCCACCGCTCCACGCATCGACAGAGTTTGCAAAGACACTGCGGAGGTGAATGGGGTGACGTTCCCCAAGGGTGCTGTGGTGTCAGTGGCTACTTTCGCCCTGCACCGAGACCCCAAATTCTGGGATTCACCTGAGAAATTCAGACCTGAAAGGTATGGACTACCTAAATGGACTTCATGTGTTTACATTTCCTCAAGACTTCCGGGTCAAAGCCCTGCACAAAGAATGCGGAGCATGCTCAGAGTGCACAGTCCAGTGCGGTTCACTTCAAGCGTATACATGCAGGAACTTGTTAAAATGCATTTTAAAAGTCCAGTTATAGTCGGACGAACACAATCATTTGTTTTTCTATAACGTCATGTAAATGCATTGAGTGAGAAGATGGCATAAACATGTCAAATATTTAAACTGATGCCCTGGGCCAGTGATCTTCCAGACAAGCCATAGAACCTGCTTTGTTTTTTTGTTGCTCAACTCCAAATTGATCGATTAAAGCAATATATTACTCCGATATTTCTGTCCTTACAACCTTTTCACTGTCACCGACTTTGCTGTGTTGGAAGGAAACCGTGAGAGTTCTTCTCGAGTTGGGCTGTGATCCCATCATCTTGATTGTTTGAAGTAAGATGGCCGTAAAACTGCCAGTCTTAGCATTCCAATAAAATCAAACCTGTTTAATATTATCAGAAGTCTTTAGAGTCAGCTCATGCGAACAGTAAAGTACAAGGTCATGAACATTGTCAACAATCCATAGGTGCACTCTGCAAGATCCCCAGTCATTGCAAAATCTTGTGGTTAGTGAGTAAGAACTCTGACTTAGAGACACAGTGTCTTTAGATATGAGAGGATGTCAGACATCAGTCCTCTGTAAGCCTTTTCAAAGTCATGTTGTGTATGGTTGGCATAACTTGCCTCACCAGGTTGCTGGGTTCTGTATTTGCTGCTGGTTTGATGGTGAATAGAAAAACAAGCAAACTTCGTGACTGTTTCAGGCCAGAAATGGGTAATATTATTACTAAAAGGCCTCACATCTTACCACAAAAAGTGCTAATTTTCACAAATTAATGATGCAGCATCCCCAGCATTCTGTTAAGGACAATCCTGCCATTTTAAGTGGATCTGACCTTTGCAAGTTTAAATCTTCTGCAGAGATATGTGTTTCCATCTGTAGTTGTTTGGGGAGGGGGGGTTAAACAAGGGGTTATTTCTGAAGATTTCGAGCTGCAATGGGGCCACCATGTAGCAATTTGGGAAATTAGTTGAAAAAAAGAAAAACATAAATAAATTGAAATCTGCCAAATTCAATAACCATCACACATCATTGAAGAGCACCAAACAGGAGGAATAAACATATTTCATGAGAATATCCATGAAATGAGACACACTTACTATATCACCTTTCAAATACATATTTAAGTCGGCCTGAATGTAATTATTTTTGCACATCTTTGAACACATCCTTACATAAGAGAAACTACAACAATGGCAGGCTCATAATTTTGCTTTGATGTAGAAAATATTTGTATCATTCAAATGCAGATTTAAAAGTTATGGGTCATTGTGCAAATTTTCAGACTTGACCAAGATATTTCCATAAAACCACAAAAAATGCACTAAAATTTGCATTTTCGCTGCTTTGGTTTGATCTTTTACAAGACATGGGCAAGAGTATTATCTGAATATATTCCTTTATCTAAACGACACAAAATTAAGGAGATAATTCACATATTGTTAAACCAAAAGATTTGTTTGTTTATTTTATTTAGAAAATAACAGAAGTACAAGATGGAAATGGCCTGAAATACTCTCCTGCAAAAAATGTCACGTATACAGTGGAATTGGTTCCCAAAGTTAACTTCTGAGTGTGACAGTCAGTCATGAGCACAGTCACTGCTGTCGCCATGAACGTTTTGTTAGCATGCGTCTGCCTGTGGAGCTGACTAGTGATCTTAGCATATTTATCCCTTCTCTCTTTCTCTGCCTGCTTGACAAGCTGCCGTTTATGTGAAGCCAGCATATTTTACAGAGACAGACACCCCCCCGAGTTAAAACGACAATAAATAATCAGAAGTGCCTTACTTTGGTAAAAGATTCAGTTGCAGACAGTTGCGATGCTGCGCAAATATGATGTGCTGTAACAAATGGTGCGACTGCCCTTAATTTGTGGTCTTACTTACACAGATTCAGCAAGGAAAACAAGGACAGCATTGACCCCTACACCTTCATGCCGTTTGGATTGGGCCCACGCAATTGCGTTGGCATGAGGTTTGCTCTACTGGTCATGAAAGTTGTTGTGGTGAAGCTGCTTCAGAACTTTGATTTGGAGACCTGTAAGGAGACTGAGGTGAGGATGCCGAAAAACTACCTTGACCCCACCCTGCACTGCATTACTCCCCTCTGTCTTCACTTATCTGCTTAGATTTGCTGAAGATTATCCCTGTCTCAAGCAGTGATAATTCAGCTTACACCCAGAATTCAATTTTGAGTTGAGTTTTCATAACCATTTGGTGTGAAGGGAAATTCAAATTATTCATCCTCTTGAGCAAGGTGCCTGCGAGGTTACTGCTGCCAATAAATAAAAAAATAATTAAACATGGTTTTGGTAAATTAAATGTGTTTGGTTATGAGGACAGCACTGCAGGGTAGTGATAATGCTCTAACTGGGCCAAGTTACTGACTGAGGTGGAAAATTGAGATTTGAAATGTGTTATATCAGAAAAAGTGTTCCGATATGGGAGGATTCATTAAATGGTCATTTGGAGACCACATTTTTAGTTTAACTAGCCATTTATGTTTTAACTGATTAGTGGAGTGATTATTAGCAGGCTCCAGGAAGAAATAACATGTTTATCAGTGGTTCACAGTGTTGATCCGGGTGGCCCATTGTGTATGCCGGCTTCTGTCCAAACGACAATTGCAACTGTCTGATTTTATCAAACTATTAAGTTGCTTTAATTCACTGCATTTCATGATTAAAGTAGTTATTTACAGTCTTAAGCCACATGATGATAGAAGAATACAAATTCCATATTCAAATTGATATATATTGAAATGGGTACATAAAAACAGCAAAAAAATCAAACCGAGCAAATTAAAAAAATTGATAGGCCGCTGTTGGAATTTGGTCCTTTGTGAAGTAAACTGGTAGTCCCAAAGTTCAGGTCAACAACAAATTATTTACAGAACAAAATAGTCTTCTTTACAGTTTGTATCATACTGGGTAAAAGCAGGGCAAGGCAATTACAAATTACTGTCAGTCAGGAAGCAGCTTTATACCTCTCCTGAGGCCAGTGTACCAAAGAGGTGGCAGGTAACCAAATGGCCATTGTGACATCAGCACTATGTCTGCTAATCCTTTCCCGTGGGACTAAAGACCTCAACAGTCCTGCACACTGAGGCCTATTGTTCTAACCTGTTGGTTATATCTGTGAGGTTTTACGAAATGAGCCAAGAGCGAGAACCAGATAGATGCAAAATGGAGGCTTTATTTCTGAAGGGGGAAACCCCCCAACAGAGCTGGCAACAGTACAATGTCCACAATCCACAAGCAGAATCCAAAGGGCAAAATCCAAAACTGTAACCAGGGCACCAATAACAAAACTCAAGGTCAGGCAAAAATGGTTCGGTACACAGGCGTGGGTTTGGTGGAGAGGCAAACTCATTAGCCGTAAACAGTCCGAATCCAAATACCAGGGCAGCAAAAGACAATAGACGTGGTCGGGCAAAAATAGGTCAAAACTCACAAAGGCAATCAGATCCAAAAGTGCAAACCAAAAACAAGTGTTGGGCAATCCAGTCAGAAAGAAAATATCACAATAAGCAAGGCGAGGAACGTGGCACAAGACAAAGGAGTAAAGACGATCTGACAAGGAACTAAAAGTGCAGACACCTTATATACACATCCGGAGTGAACACATGACAAGGGAGCACAGGTGCGATCAATGAAACAATAATTAGGATTGACACATGAGGGTTTATCTAATTACATAAATCTGGCGAATGCCGAAACGTAGACAGGGATAACGAGACATTCCTATGAACGAATAAACGGCTCCGGTTAAGGAGTACTAAAGTGTACAGTCTAAAGAAAAGGGAAAGCAAGAGATATAAGAGGAGACTGCAGTAGAGATAATTAGTGATAGGCAAGGAGGGCGGAGATACAGATTGGGCGAATGCTGAGAGATCGTTAGTCTATTAGTATGTGCAGCTATACAATCCCGAGTGCAAGTTAGTCCGTTAGTAAAAATATACAATGTTAATCTTGGTTAGTAATTAATCGAAAACAATAAACTGTTAGTATGGTTAGTGGATAGTAACAGAGAGAGGAAGGAAGAAAAATGAGATATGAGGAAAGATTGAAATCCCAGAAACCAGGAAATCACCCGAATGAGTGGCACGTCAGACAAGGGACCGTGGGCAAAGACCTACACAAGACAAGACAGGGTAAACGAAGTGCAGGACTAGAACTAAAAACAAGACTATGAAAGCGTGGCAAGGCTATGAAAACATGGCAAGGCTGTGAAACATGGCAAGACTATAAAACATGGCAAAGACATAAATAATAACAAAACATGAAAAATAATAAAACATGAAATCAAACAACAAAACACAATACATAATCATGGGGATGGTCAGAGGCAGGCAGTGGTCACTTAAACACAAACGGCATACGTGGCATGGCCAGGCACAAAACTTAAACATGGAACTAGGGAAAGGCATGACCGAAATGCAGATTCACAACAATATCACCTCTACGTGTGTTTGTCTGCATCCCACTTGGTAGCAGTGAGACTTTAATTACCACCCCCCTTGATAAGGTCCCATCCCCAGGAAGCCAAGCCCAGCTCAAGTCAACACATTAGCACATTGGGGTAGCTTTAATCTACCAAAATGCCTTACACACCTCATTTATGAAAACTAATGACAAATTGACAAATGGTTGCAATAACTCTATTTAACGAATGATTAGGAGCCACACCTCTTTTTTGTCATGTTAATGTAATTTACTTCACACAAAGTATTTTGAAAGAACTTAGTGCCCCTACTATGTAAACTTTTCACTGATCATTCTTGAACTCCACAAAAAAAGGTTTAAATGCCTCATTGTTAAAAAAAAAAAAAAAAAAATACTTGAGTTTTTTCATGTTTACCAATTCTGCAATACCTGTCTGTGAAATGCTCATAAGGAGAGTTAAAAAGAATTCAGTGAAACGTTGGCCCGGTGTGAGCAGTCCAGTATGCCCCTCACTCAGATTCACATTTGCAAGTGGACCTTTTAGGCAGGCCCGTTTCCATCAGTGTTCGCCAAGTAAATACTTTCACTTTCCGGCGCTGGATCCATTTGGCTTGGGCTCAGTCACACTTTTCTGACCGCCACATTTCCCCTGTTGCCAGGAGCACAGGCCTCACAGATTTTGAATTACTGGATATTAATCCCCTTTTGATCCATTCGGGGACTTCAGAAAAGAAATTTGGCAGCCTGAAATGGTAATCGGCTCAGCCATGTCTACAGTGAACTGCATGTGATTTTGTTATACTTGGACCCGGAAAAAGCATTATCTCGTGATGCGTTATGTCAGACTTAACTGGAGGATTGAAAGTGCCTCTGCCCTCCCGAAAACCCCAGTGTGCTGTGATTGGTCAACTTGATTACTCACTTGTGATTGGTCCACCATTCACGCCCCTTGTCATACCCCTGCCTGGATTTCTGCTTTAAAAAAAAAGGCCAGAAGCGATTAGGCCATTTCAGTCAGCTCTTGAGCAGCGAGTTCTGCGGCAGAGAGCGCTTCTTCTGGAGGTGACTTCGAGTTGTTTTCCAACACAAATCTTTTAAATGCGCATAAAAACGATAGGGTTCACGTCTCTGTTCAGCAGCCTAATTTGGAGCTTTTAGATTTTCTCAATGTACAATTTTATCTTTTTAAAAACATCATTATTTGTAATTACTTACAATGTGTGACCCATCACATTAAATCGGTATTAAGTCGCTCGAGTCATTGCTGGTGAATTTTGTCGGATTTTCCAAATTGCCAAAATTTAGTTCATAAATACCTCATCTTCCTCCTACTGCATCAGAATCAATAAGGGTCAGTCCATATTTATTAAAGCATCCAGACCCTCCCAGATGACCCCTTCAAAAATTTCTCAAAAAATTCATATGGATACCTCCGGTGGACTTATGAAATAATACCAAGTATTAGACCAATATCCCTAATAGTTTTGAAGTGATGGCCTGTCACAATTTTAAGTATTTTATTTTAATTTTGACGAAATTGTGTTTTGTCCAACTTTGGGCTTCCACTGCTGCTCTATTATTTAACTTACAGATCAGATTTTTGGTTCCTCCGGCCAACTTTCCCTTTAGAATCAGAAGTTCCAGTCAGATTAGGTGTATCTACCTTGGTTGCTCCACAATAGGGCTCCAAAATTGGCCGAAAAAGCCAAAAATCGCAAAAATTGCTGTACTTTTTAATGTCAACTTTATTTGTATAGCACATTTAAATGGCCAGTGGCCTGCCAAAGTGCTTTACAGTAACAAAGCAGAAGCAATAAAAACAATAACAAGCAATACAATAAATTTTATATGCTACAGATCAGAAAGTTTGGGGAATTCAAGCTTGAATTTTTTTGTGACCATTCCTGAGACCTCTCATTGGTAATATTGTATATTCTAATATATTTACTATTGCTTGTATCTTGGCAGGAATGAGAAGTGAATTTTTTTTTAATTTAGCTCGTTTTTCATTTTACAGAAGAAATAGCAATTTTGAAGTCCATGGTTCACCACGTGTGCAATTGACCATATCCTTCAAATCTTTTCCATAGATTGTTATAGTTGTCAACTTCATCTGAAAAAAAAATTGGGATGGTGTTCAGCCTAGTTTATTTTATGTTAATTTTTCAAGAGACACACAATATTGGCCATTTAAACGCACCATCGTACATCATAAAATGCTATAGATTTGTTGAAAGTATGAATATTAAGTAATGTTCAGTTCATCCTGTTAAAACTTGAACAAATAATGAAATCTTGAGACAAGCACAAACTTGTTTCATCTTACATCATCATCAAATCTGCAATCTGAGGTAAGTGAAGTGTGATGACTTAATCCATAATTTGTCTGAACTCGTTTTGGTATTGCGTAATGATGAGCAGTAAAAAAGAGCTCCAATGATCAGATTATCACCATCACTCAAACCACAGAGAGTAAGAACGATTTACCACAGTGTGACTTAGGCACCAAATTGGGTGATGAATGTCACAATACACGTATGGCAAGAAAAACTGGCTTCCTCAGAGTGGATACCTTAAGCAATGAGGATCAAGAATTGCTCGCCTGGAGATCTGGAGTTATGCTTGAGGAAATTGAGCAAATTTGTTTTCATCATGAGAAGATGTTTTTATCTCGGTTCATGAGTGAACAGCGTACATGTGCAGATCCAGGAAATATTCATACCAAACAGATTTCACGAAAGTGTAATTTTCATGTTTTGGTGTAGCAATTGTGTAAGTTTATCCTGATTCCATTACAGATTTGCATAATATGTGATTTTTAGTCCTCTAAGTTCCTGGCAGTGAATGTAAATTTGATAGTTAGCAATGTTAGCAAAAATTACAGAATGAGATTAAAAGCAGCATTCTTATGGTTTCTAACAAAAACCATCTGAACCATTCCAATGTAGTAGTCGTACATGTAATCCATTGTTAAGCTTTAAATAAAACAATGATTTTGCTTGAAAAATTATTTTGAAGTTATTTTTGCATGCATTTAGCTGTTTCAAAGAGCCTAGATGTGGCAAATGAGCTGAATTTGGCAATTGATGCTACACAATGCTGAATTTTCATTAATATCTGCTCAAAATGGGTAACATCGTTCAAAAAATTGCAGTAAAAAAACTAGGCTGAAAACCATCCCAACTTTTTTTATCAGATGAAGTGGACTATAACAATCTATGGTAAAGATTTGAAGGATGTGGTCAATTGCGCACGTTGAACCATGGACTTCAAAATTGCTATTTTTTCTGTAAAATGAAAAACTAGCAAAATAAAAAAAAAATTCTCTTCTCATTCCTGCCAAGATACAAACAAGATTAAAGTGGATTACCCATGAGAGGAATCGGGACTGGTCACAAAAAAAAAATTCAAGCTTGAATTCCCTAAACTTTCTGATCTATAGCATTTAAAAGTACAGCAATTTTTTTGCTATTTTTGGCCTTTCAGCCAACTTTGGAGCCCTATTGTGGAGCAACCAAGGTAGATACACCTAATCTGACAGGAAATTCTGATTTTAGGGGGAAAGTTGGCAAGGGAGACCAAAATTCTGATCTGTAGGTCAAATAATAGAGGAGCAGTGGAAGCTCAAATTTGGACGAAACACAATTTCCTCAAAAAAAAAAAAAAATTAATTTAAAAAAAAAAACAAACTTCAAATTGTGACAGCCCATCACTTCAAAACTATTAATATTGGTCTTATACTTGGTATTATCTCATAAGTCCACCAGAGGTACCTTTGTGAATTTTTTGAGAAATTTCTGAGGCGGTGACCCAGGAATTTTCTGATTTTCTGGATGCCTTCACTTGGACTAATCCATGAATAGTAATCCAAAATAATGTTTTTGACCACTTTTGTGAACACTATCTTGACTGGACTTTCCAATTTTGACAGAAAAAGTTGAAATTTACGGCTGCAAAACACGCTCGCTACTGGCGTTATTCCTGGCCGTAAGAGGGCAACCCAGGCGTCCATATAAAGCTTGGGATTCCCTCTTTATGAGAAAAACATGTTTCTTACTTGCCTTCAATTTTCATTTAAAAAGCTAATTTGATGGACAAATCGTGAAAAGGTCAATAAAATTTGATGTCAGGACAAAGGACTAGTAGGGGAGAGTGGGGTACCATGAGCCTGCGGGCACCTTGATCCATGGCCTCTTCTGACCATCTGGTTCTAGCTTTTGACTGAAAATGGCAGTGCATATGTCCCTCTGTTGGTGAAAGACAAAACCTCTAATTATCTTTCCTTTGTTTCATCATTAACAAATTTCTGTTTTAAGCCACCAAAGTAAAATTTTGAGGCAAGATTGTTTTTCTTCTCTCATGGTACATATCTGTAGCATTCATTGGATATTTGTGTCATCTGTTCAGAGACATTTATTCATTATAATCGTAGTTAAAGTAAGTGGGAGTGACTGACCTATTTTTTGGTACATGTGCTTGAATAGAATTGTTCCAAGTGGGGTACCATGAGCCGGCCCGTGTGAGGCATGCTGGCTGAGCCATGGCTCATGGTACGCCTCCGTACAAAACAAATTAGCCTTGTGAAAATAAATCACAAGTTATTGTACAGCTTAAGATCTAAGTTGCGATATCTCTGTAAAGAGGCACATGAGTCATGCAATGAATATTAAGGAGAGATAGGACATGTGGCAGGGAGAGCTGAATCAATGCTCTCATTCCCAATTGCCCTTACAAAATACTCTTGCGAATAGACCTTTCAACACGGGGTGTCATCATACCGCAATTAATGTATCTCCCTTCTAACTTATAGGCCTCACAGACATTCTGATTACGGGCCAGTACAACAAACTTAGGGCCTTAACTCCTGGCTGACGTTGTCAAAGGGACTTCAGAGTATTTGTTGGTGACTTTTTGTTGGTATTGTACGCGGTGATGTTAACCAAAAAAATAATGTGTTAAAGGATTTGGTTACTCTTTACTTGAAGGTATCGTCATAAGAGTGACATGACACTGTCATAACTGTTACATGACACAGTCATGAGCGTGTTATAAACATTATGTCAATGTCATAAACATTTATGACTGCTGTCATTAGGTGTCATTCGGTTTTCGCAATGAAAAGTTGACATTGTTTGGATTGTCTTGAGTCATAATCGTTTAAGACATTGACATAATGTTCACAACACGTTCATGATTGTGCCATGTGAGAGTTATGACAGTGTTATGTCACTCTTAGGACGATACCTTCAAGTAAAGTGTTACCAAGGATTTTAGGAAATAAATTGTGACATTCCATTCTATTTTGGTGTTTTTAATAAAGGCTCAACGTACCCCATACCCTGGATCAAATTACCCCGCACTTGGGGTACCTTGAGTCAGTTGAAAAGGATTTTTTAACATCAGATTTCACCTGTTTGAATTACTCCTCTGTATTGTTACGATTTAGATTACTTTCGAGGACATCATTGGCCATGATTGGCCACTTGGGGAAAAAAAAGCCAGAATGATAACCACAAAACTGGCGAGGATCAAAAATTTTAAAAATCATCGTACCCCAATCTCCACTATTTGTAGATAAGAACTACTCTGTTTAGATCACTTCTAACGGTGAAAAAATGGCCGAAAAGGCAGCGAAAGCACTCAGTGACTTAATGCACTGCAATATGCATGGTGTAGGTTGTGTAGATCAGGAGAATTTGCTGCAGTTTGCCCTCGACTATTTCGATGACGAACATACTGTGGAGTCTGAGAAGGAATGATAAGTGATGGCATTGATGAGGTTGTTGACTTGCTCGGATTCCCCTCACAAAATTGGCTACATCTCTGCAACCAAACATGCTAGAGAAATGATTTTGGTACCAAAATAAAGCTTTTTGAGTCATGAATCTGAAAATATGCTTAACTCATATCACCCAAAATACGACTTAATTCCTGATTTGATGTGATGGGTCACATATAGAAGAAAAAGCACAATATTTTTTAGTGCCTTTTATTCTTCATCGCATGCAGAGAGTGTGTTAACCGCTCTAAACATGAAATGCGCCTACTCAAGACAAATAAACAGCTCGTTAAAATTCTATGATCGCAATTGAAGTTGGAAAAAGAACCTGTGTACGTAGTGGGCCCCCAGGAATGCTGTTGAAAACCACTGATAAAAAAACAACTTGTAAATGTCAAATGCAGGGGAAAGGAAACAAATACTCAGTGTCTTTGTCACATAGCAGTGTGGCTGAAATCCTGTCAATGCTAAGCCATGCATTTTGCCTGGAATGATTTGCATGTTCTTCCTTCATTTTTCAGCTGCCTCTGCAACTGACTGGAATGTACAGACCAAAAAAACCCATAACACTGAAGTTTGTCCCACGAACAGCAAACGAAAGAGGAAGTGTTGCTGGTTGATTCTGCTGTCGTAGATGTAATTTTATTGTATGACCTTTCTTCATAATGAAATCTTTAATTGGACGTGATCCTCAGTGCATGAATGGATTTTGACTGTATTTTATTCATGATACTGATGTTTTCTTCTATTGTACTGCTTTTCGGTGCCTTAGGTGATTTATGCACTTTTTTTTTTAATGTTAGCTAATATCTACATAGTATCAGTATCAGATAATTTAATTTGACCTCTGATTGACTGGGGCTGGCTACCCAAATGTGTAAAATTGAAGTGCCTTTGGAAGAGGCTGTGAAATCGTGGGGGATTTTACTCCTCATATCAGTACAAGTTGTTAGCCCTAAAGCAGACATAGTCAGCAGCAGAATTATGGAAGTCCCTGGGGAAAAAGAAAGCCTGTTCATGATTAACAAGATTATTTACATCTTTAAAGTTCAAAACTGAGTCCTTTTTTTTAAAAGATTCTTTTTCTAATCTGTTTTTTAAGTAGTCCAATTTCTGAAAAAAGGTGTTAAAATAATTAGCATCTGTTTCGGCTATTTTAAATAAAACCATAAAATCATTCATCTTTTTTTTTTTTAATAAAGTTGAAGTGTCATTTTTTAATGAAGTTGAACTATCTTGAACTGTGATGTGTCACTCCATCACTTGCCATTTCACCAGGGTATGAAAATGAGATGACATTCCTGCAAAGTCTTTCTGTAATCCATCACCATGGGAAAAGTCAAGACCTTTACAGGCCTTGTGCCTTGTACAAAAAATGTAGCTTATCACCGGGGAACTGTGGAGCTTTATTTGTGGCAATATTAAAAAAATAACCAGAAAGTGATTTAAAATGCAATTAAAGAATTAAATGGGCAATTAATTAATTAAAAGCACCATCACAGATGACATGCGGTAAATGGCCTGCACCAAATTTAAAATTCAGACCCATGCCGCTGGGGGAGCAGCTGACTCTCATGCGGTGTGCCCCTTAGCACAATGAGCTACGGGGGTGGCCCAGCTTTTAGATATACTTGATAGGACATCACTTTGCTCAAGCTCGACAACCGCACTTGTCGGAAGGCTCTTTATCGACTGACAGGTCATTACGTACCTCATGGTGTAATCCAGTGGTTCCCTGACTTGGTCCTGGAGTACTCCTGTTTTCCTGTTTCTTGTCTCAACCAAAATAGCAGTCAAATTATTTTAACTAGCTGTTTACTAGGCACTAATAAAAAAAAATAGCTATAACATGTACAGTATCATGTCTGTGGACATGCGGCACTTATTGGGTCGTATTACAAACATGTACTTACACCAGAGCCGGGCAATTATCTGATCACTGACACTCGGCTGAAAGAAAGACATCTGGTGCCATATTCACAATGGGTTCTATTCTCCCATGCGTGCAAGTCGAAAAAAGTGCATAGCTACGCGCTTTTCAGCTTATGCGTATTCTCCCCTCGACTTAAGTCTGTGCATTATGCGCCCTGAAGGCAGTTACGCACTTGGGGCGGAGCAAGGCCAAGATGGGGGCGTTTCCGGGCGTTTCTCAGGCAAAAAAACACTTGCGCGTATTCTCCCCGACTTACGCGCTTTTTCTGTTAAGCGCCAATATTAGGCGAAATAGAATATTGCGTTTGATGTCAATTACAGGCTGAATTTTATTTTATTATTAAACAAAGTGGAGGTTGAGAAATTCAATATTCGATTGGTCAACCTTATTTATAAACTACATTTCTCATAACAAATTATCACAAAATGACCACATGAGATTAACGCAACAGCCTGTCCTCCAATTAGTTCAATCACAAAACACAGCAATTAGAGTATAATTAAGACCATCATTCCACCATGCCCTCAAAACCTAAATGCCAGTCCTGCATTTGCTTGCACTCTTGCGTGAGAGGGGAAGAGTAAGAGGAGCGCGCCGAACTGGAAGATGACCACACAGATATCGGCCTCGTTTGGACATCCTGGGACTAACAGACACCGAGTGCGTGCAGCGCTTTCATCATCTTGACCGTGAGGCAATCTTTGCCGAATTCTGGATGAACAGCTATCCAGCCGCAGCAATCATCCACAAAATATACCCGTGGTCATCTAAGTCACAACTGCGCTGTTGGTCCTGGCATCTGGGTCGTTCCAGAGAGTGGCTGGTGATGTCATGCATGTATCACGGGCGTCTGTGTCAAGGTGTCTGACAGTTTTTCGACGCTATGCTGTGCCACATCAGCCACCTCGTAAAGTTCCCCAAACACCCACTGAAAGATGGAGAGTCACGAGGGAGCCATTGATTGCAATGTGAGTACAATCAGAACCCCTTCCACTAATAAGAATATTTACAGAGACCGTATATGTCGGCTCAGCATTAAATGTTTAGGTTGTGTGATCTTGATATGCGCATAATAAGCATCTGCACTAAAGTCCCTGGCTCGGCCCATGACGCCCATGTACTGCGCAACTCGTCCTTATGGCCAACACCCCCCCTTGCTGAAGATGCCTGGTTGGTGAGTAAAAGGCAACAATTTTTAAATGATGCTCCTTGTGTAACCTACTAATCCTAGCCATGCTTCTATTCAGGGGACCGGGGAAATCCTCTCCTGCTATGGCTGATGATCCCATTTACCAACCTGACCACCGAGTCTCAAGATCGATATAATCAGGCGCACACAGTCACTAGGAGCGCACATTTGGCATTTTAAAAAGTCGCTTCAGGCGTTTGGATGATTCTGGTGGCTCCCTGCAAATAATTCCAGGCAAAGCATGCCGTGTGACCGCTGTATGCGGCATGCTCCACAACATGGCATCAGAAAGGATTGTTGATCAGCATTTTTAGGTAAGTTCACTTAAATACAACACAATCATTTAACAGAAGACTAGTGACTACAGATGTGGGTACATGCATTTTATTCAGCATTAATTTTAAAGCCATCTCCCACCCCTTGTTCTGGGAGCGCGGGAGGGTGCACGCCCCAAGTTGAGCGCATAACCTCAACCAATTCTTGCAGCGTACCTTGAATGGCATTAAGGTGGCTGTCAACACTGGTCAAAGTGTCCCTGATGAACTGGTAGAACTGAGGTTGGCGCACCCTCTCTTCACGCTCCTCTAACATCCTCTCCTCCTCCATTCTAATCAGCCGCAGGTACTCTGGCTGAGGGTCGTCCACGGGTTGTAGTTCTGGCACTGGCTCTGCCTCCGGCTCCAGACTCTAGAGGCGCTCTGGTCTCCTCCACCATACCAGCTCCCAGAGACAGGTCCACAGGTTCCAGATCTTCCAGTACAATACTTTGACGAAAGGCAAATGAACCCCCCCCACGACATTTACCAAACCCTCCTTCATCCGTATCCACTCCAAGTTCTTCTCCATGCGATTCCACTGCAGAGAGAGTGGATGCCACTTCCTCCAGTGCAGTGAAATGTACAGGGGATGATGGTTGCCCACCACCTGTTGCGTGTACACTTCTCCGGTGTGCAGAGAGCCTGGCTTTTGCAGTGCCCCGCAGATGTCGCCATTTATGCTTTAAATCGGGGACTGCGCTTACATCTCCCCACCGAAGCCACATTCAGAACGATTTGCGACCAAATCGCAGCTTTCTTCCTCGGAACAGCCTTCAGTGCCCCCTGCCATACAACACCTTGTGGTGCCTCTTCACTGATTTCACCGGCACTTCTAACTTCTTATCTGTGAAATTTGGTTTTTGGCTCGACGTCGCCATTGTTTTCATGTTCTAGTAACAAATGTGTCTGCCCTATATACTCTAAATTAAGCTCTACCCTGGCCAATTTGTTAATCAATTTTAGCCAATAAAGAAAAGCCGACATGGGAAGAATCATTATCAGTAAATGGGATAATTGATTAGAATTAAGTACTAGGTTCAAGTGAATGTGTCGCTCAAATCAAATGGGACATAATAGGCTACGTATGTGGAATTGCGTGATTGTTGGGGCGGGGGATGATCGCTTGCAAAATTATTCAATCAATGCATGTGTTTCACGATCGTTGAAATTGTTTAAATGAACGAAGACCATATGAAACGTTTATGCAATTCCATTGCTTTCAACCCCTGAGTAAAGAGAAGCGTGAGAACTCCGGGGTCATAATTGATGTTACTAGTCCCATGTCCCATGTTACTAGTGGTGAAATCCACCGTAACGCATGAGAAACTGATAAACCTCCGTGCTCAAGGACTTCAATTCCGCCTGAGAACCTCTTTCAAACGCACTGATTTAATCATTGTTGTCATACAGCACGGGAAGGTGAATATACCGCTCACACTCAGGCCGAATGCGTGAAAGTTAGCAACCCTGTGAGTTTGAGATTTCAATTACTCAATTTCTAAATGAGATCATATAAAATGTCTTTATTTTTGTGTGACTAGAATGTTCTCTTTATTTGTCTTATTCCCCGTTTTCCATGGAACAAACCGGCTGTAAGAGGGACACATTTTCAATGCTCTGATTACGCTGGTTGAGAAGCGCTAAATGCTGTATTTGTTATTTCATTATCGCAGCAATTCTTTTGTTTGCATAGCTTAAATGCCATGGTGGCTAGAGTAAGAAATTAAAAAGAAATGTCTGCATTACTTCTTGTAAGTGGCGCAGGCAAACATAGGCCTACTATTACAGCGGCATATCGTTGGCCTGCTGATAAAACCTTGAATCTTCAAAATGATAAACTTCACAGGAAAATAAAAATATATAAAATTAAAAAATAATAAATTGATAAATATAATTTATATTTTAAAAAAAATAAAAAATTCTGCATGAAAGAATAGCGAACATAGGAGTTTTTGTTGCTCATCAGTTTGGAGATACGAGGCTTTATCAGCAGGCCCACAATATTCAAATTTAAAGTCTGGTTTGCATTTTCCTTGGACCACAACTGCATTTTCATGGTTAATCAGAAAATCCTTGTTCCATGTTTTCCTGATAGCCATAATCAATGAGCTTTGTACAAAGTCTGCCTCTCTTTTGGATTAGTCACACCTCTTTCATAAGGCCGCCTACATTCTGAAGTTAAGCGCTGTGGGCGTTATCGCAGCGAGTAGGGGAGAATACGCGTTACCCAAAAGCACTCGAATCGTGTAAAAAAGGACTTACGCGCAAATGGCAGAATAGACCCCAATGAATATTAAGCCTTGAAGTAGCTCCAAACAAGCTGATTTGGGAGTAACTCCAAAAAATAGGCATGTTACACCTAACTTTGCTCTTCCCCCGAAGAGTAATTTACAAGACTTTAAGACAGGGGTGTCCAATCTTATCCAGAAAGGACCAGTGTAGGTGCTGGTTTTTGTTTGAGCCCAACACTAACACACCTGATTCTACCCACCAAGGTCCTGATTGAAACCCCTGATTAGTTCATTAGTGGAATCAGGTGCTGTAGCACTGCTGGCTTGAACAAAAACCTGCAGCCACACCAGCCCTTTACAGATAAGATTGGACACCCCTGTTTTAAGAGCTAATAAAAGTAGCTCTGAAATTTCAGAGACATTAAGTGTAATCAAGAGGACTCCTTAGACAATAAGAGCAATTCACAAGAACTCCTAATCACTCCCACCAATTTCCAGCTTTGTCACCAGGTGAATATTTGTTAAAAAATAGTGATTGAGTTTCAACAAGGTGTAGCCTCTAGCTCAAGGGAATGATGATTGTGGTGGACTTTGGTACTCAATCACTGAGCCAACAAACAGAAACAGTGTTAAAGGTAAGGATCACTTTGCTATTTGGCAAAATGCAACTGTGTAGCACAGACTTACGGGACATGTCTCCGGCATTGGAGAGTAGAATTATTCACCGAACTGTCAATGTGAGGTTTTACGAAATGAACCAAGAGCAAACACCAGTAAAATGCAAAAAGGAGGCTTTATTTCTGAAGGGGGAAACCCCCCAACAGAGCTGGCAACAGTACAATGTCCGCAATCCAAAATCAGAATCCAAAGGGCGAAATCCAGAGTCATACACAGGGCACCAATCACAAAAAATCGTAGTCAGACAAAAGAGGTCAAAAAACAAGAATGCGGCAAAAGTACAGGGAGTAGGCAAAGCTCGATATCAAAGACGGTCCAGTCAGAAAGATAAACACTGAGAGATCAAGGCGAGAAACGTGGCACGAGAAAACTAGGGAGAACGATCTGACAAGAAAGTGTACCAAACAGACATCTTATATACACACCCGGGGTAAACACATGACCAGGGAGAACAGGTGCAATCAGTGGGAACAATGATCAGGGAGAGACACATGAGGGATAAACTAATTACATGAATTTGGCTGTAGCCCAAACGCAGACAGGGATCACAAGACAAACCTAAGTACAAAACAACAGCTCCGGTTAAGGAGTACTAAAGTGCCAAGATAAAAGAAAAGGAAAGCACAAAGTATAAGTGGAAATCCACAGAAACTTGCAGCAGAGATAATTAGGGATAGGCAAGGAGGCGGAGACTAGAATTGGGCAACAGCTGAGAGATCATTAGTCAATTAGTAAGTGCAGCTATACAATCCCAAGTGCTTGTTAGTAAGTTAGTCCAAATATACAAGGTTAGTGTGGATTAGTATTTAGCAAAACAATAAACTGTTAGTATGTGTTAGTAAGACAGAAAAAGAGAGAGGAAGGAAGAACACGAGATAATGAAAGAAGATTGAAACCCAGAAACCAATAAATCACCCGAATGAGTGGCACACAAGACAAGGGACCGTGAGCAAAGATACACACATGACAAGACAGGGGAGACAAAGTGCAAAGCATGGAAAATAAACATGGCATGAAACATGGCTATGAAAACAAAACATGGCATGGAGACTGATAACCAAAACATGAAAATAATAAAACAGGAAATCCTTAATACCAAATACACAATACATAATCTAAGAATGGACAGACAAAGTCAGTGGTCTCTAAACACAAGAATCAATCATCATAGCACTTGGCCAGGCACAGAACTTAAACATGAGAGCAGAAATCAGAATCACAACAGTCAATGCACTCTACAGACCCAAATAATTAAACAGTTCATCTGGGCAATTCCATTCTGCAGGTCAGAGGCCAATATTTTTTTCCAGAATTTGGGGAAAATGGGGCTTGAAGTGAAAAGAACAGGATGTAGTTATGGTGCATCAAAGAGAATGTGCTTTTTCATGTTTTTCTGCCATCAAAATATGCATGAATTATTGTCACTTTATATCTTGTGATAAGAAAGTTGGGATTTTATTCACATTAGAACATAGACAACGTGTTGAAAGTGAGACATTTTAGCATTTCATGAAAAATATAAGCTCCCTTTGAATTTGATGGCAGCAACACATCTCAAAAAACTTGAGAGGGCCATTTTTACAAATGTTTAGTATCCCCTCCTCTTTTAACAATAGTCTGTAAACCTCTGGAAATTGAGGAGACCAATTGCTGAAGGTTCGGGAGAGGAATGTTGTCCCACTCTTGTCAGATGTAAGATTCTAGCTGCTCAGCAGTCCTGGATGGTCTTTGCCAAATTTTTCGTTTTATGATGTGCAAAATGTTTTCTATTAGTGAATGGTTTGGACCGCAGGTAGGCCAGTTCAGCACTCAGACTCTTCTACCGCGATGCCATGCTGTTGTGATGGATGCAGTATGTGGTTCGGCATTGTTTTGCTGAAATAAGCAAGGCTGTCCCTTGTTATTCAATTATACTCTCAATCAAATTAGGGTTGTATAACTTTTTTATGACTCCATCAGTCAAAGTCGCTAACTTTGTGGGCACAATCAATGCATTTTCCTATCAAGGAACTCACACAAACGCTCCAACTGGTACATCTGGTAAGTTTTAATATTATTCAGTATTTTTGATTGGACATTCTTATGACATTATTGGTGTTAGAGAAACGTTAAACAGTTGCCTGAATGAAATATAAATGATTTGACCTGAAAACGATTAGTTTAATGCTACATGACAGAGTCCGCCTTCAGTTATATCACTCAAGTTTTATAATTTGAAAAACTTTAAGTGGTTTATGATGGCAGACGGGTTGGTGCTTTGCCTGAAAATATTACATATGTAGATAAAACGATCCTCTTAGTAATGGAGTGAAAAGTGAAAAACGTTCCAATTGAGGCGGCTCTCCCCTACATTTTCTTTGTGGCAGTGCAAAGCTATTTCTGGCATGATGCCGATTAAGAAAATCCCTCTATACATCAAAAGCACTGACTTAAAAAAAAAACAGTTCAAATTCTTAAATTGATTTAATTTTATTCAGCTGATTTTTTTTAATTTTTTTTTTAATCTTTAACAGATCAACTTCTTTAGAAAGCACTGAAACCTGATTTCAGTGATCGGTTCGATGAAATTGAAATCTCTTTTAACTCAAACAGCAACTGATGATCTTCCTTTTTTAAACTTTTTCAGTTTACTCCAGGACTGAGATTGGGAAGCAGTGCTTTAATCAGTCTAACGGGGTGGACTCAGAGCTTAGGCGCAGACTGGAAGTTTTATGGGTTTTATTAGGCACAGTCCAGGGCACAGTCCAGAGATCAAAAGCCAAATGGTAAACATGCCAGATTCAAGGGAGATCAGAATCATAAATCCAAAAAGTCAGCTGAAGTCAGAAACAATTTACTCAATGGGTCAGGCAAACTCAATCTGTGGACAAGAAATTATCAGAACTGGAAAAAACACACCAGAAAAAGATGACTATGAATTTGACTCGCAATGTAGAGGTACAAAATTATTATATTATATTATTATATTATATATATTATATTATATTATTATATTAAGAGAGAAACTATATGGAGCGAATAGCTATCTGGGCCTGGTTGTTCAAAGCTCTGCTAATTTAACAGCTGGCTATAGCATTAACCACCTGACATTATAATCACTCTCTCAATAAGATTCTCATGAAGGCTGGTCAATACTTAAAACTAGACAGGGGGAAACCTACAAGATGTTCTAAGAATATACAAGCATCTAGACTTAACCACTGATTAAAGTTAACGAAGCTTTGAACCATGACCCTGGATCTGCAGGAGCTTGTAAGCATGACTGGGGGTGTGGCAACACATAAGGTAATGAACTGACCAACAGAACAGGGAAGGGAAGAGAGGAAAAGGTGTTAATTCTGGATCATGGATAAATATCTGTCTGCCAAACTATAAATAATAATAATAAACACATTTCAAATTAAATGCAGAGTTTTGCATTTGATACTAGAAGAGGCACAGATGGGTTGCAGATTTTGTAACAATGGATCAGGTCAGATTCAAAATAGATTTTTCAGATAATATTGGGGTGATGGGTCAACCTGAACAGAACTCTGATTGGACTTATCCAAATGTCTGAAGCACATTTTCAGTACTTAAAACATTCACCCTAATCCAGTGGGCTACATTTTTTTGATTGAACAAAAATGTACACAGTTTTTAGCACTGTATGCCATGTCTTTAGTGGAAAACCATTGGCCCCTAAAAGCCATGCCTCCGAGAGGATCCTGTGGAAGACTGCAAGAAAGACAGTTTGCCAGTATTAAGGAGTCATTGCTTTATCCAGAATGATATGAATATTTACATGTGTAACCTTACACAATGAGCTCCACCAGCTTTGCCAGTCAATTCGAGTCCTCTCCAATCAAAGTTTGGCTATCAAAGATAATTCACCTCGCCAATTTTTTATTTTTTTACTTTTCATACACAGATAACAAACATCAGAGGCACTTAACTTCTGTTTTGCACCTCTATTGCCAGTAGTTTTCAGCGAACTGGTCTCTTTGAAACACTTGATGGTGTTTCTTACAATGCCGTGGCAGCATTTAATATCCTCAGAATTTTTTTTAAGTGACCAACCAGCATCATTTAAGGGCACAATCCAGCTAAAAACAATCACAGGGAGCTCCTGCCATTGTGCCATCATGTCGACTTTGTGACACTTCTGAAAGTCCACGTCACCATACTGGAACAACTAACCATCGGAAGTAATTTTGCAAATTAATGTTGGCTAATCATCACTGGATATTACTGAATGATACAGTCTTATCAATGCGATGTATGACTGCAAGTGAAAATAAAATGAACTAATGAAACACAGCACATTAATGCATTTAACTTTCCAACCAGGTTGGGTTCCCTTCAGTCTCGTCGAATCCAATTCAACATCAATTCCAAATACTATATTCCAACTCCAATATCACTGATTAATTCAAACCTATGGAATTTAGACCTATTTCTCATTCTAGTGGAGATTCCAAGGTCTCCAAACGTGTCCTGTTGAATTACAGGGGAATGTATAAATCATGATTCACAAGGTCTAGGTATTTTCTATTTCACGTAATGCTGCAGCCGTAGAACATGGTGTCCTGGGTTTATAAATGGTTCAGTCAATCTAAGTGTGATCTGGCTTCAGTTAAGTATTGCTACTCACTGATACAGAAAATCTATAAGAGATTGTCCTAAAATTTGAAAAAATGCTGAAAAAAATGTTATTCCTCATTCTGAATCCACTTAAGGGAGATTCAATTAGAAAACAGAGGTTACTTGTGGTAGATACAATATTCAGCAAGATTTCAAATAGTTTTTACCCCCACAAAGTGTGTCTGGAAAGAATTACACAGGGTGTACTAATAAACTGGTGTACAGGTTTGCATACATGATGCTATCATGCTTTGGTGCATCCACAAAAACTAGTTTGCAGTATTCTCTGGACTTGAGCACATCTGAGATGAAATGGTGCACACTGGAAACACTGGTGCTTTTGTTGGACCATTCAAACTAACAAATTGGTTGTTTGCAATAATATATGTTGGATTTTCTAGGCTGCAGATGAAAAAGACCCTCCCAATTGTTCACAGGGTAACATTCAAAGCCAGCATCTGTTATTTTATATGCATGTGTTGGTGCCCATCACATAGATAACTTGGACATCAGTGCATTGTTGCTGAATGATATAAAAGCATTTTGAAGCAGTATGCTATCCTCTTGGCGACATCTATTCAGAGTAGCCCATGTTTATTTTAAAATTACATTCAGGGCAGTAAAATGATGTGGTATCCTTGGCTGTTTTACTAGCCTACCAGCAATGCAGACCTGTCTCTTGATGAAAACATTCAATACTTTCAGAAGTGTAAGATATGACAATGAAGCTCTTAGGTGTGTGAACTGCCGAAGATGAATATCAAGGAAGAATGGGAAAACATCCTTTAAAACAATGGGAATCCTGCATTCCCCAAACAATAAGTTAGAGAACTGTTGTGAGGAAAAGTGATGGAACACAGAAATAAATGCAACTATGTTTCAACTTTTATGGATGTTTCAGCAAAAATTCCAAATGAATGTTCATGTAAAAAAGGGCAAAAAAATTGGTACCACCGTCATCAGAACTGGGGTTGCATTAATGTTAGAACCAGTAATAATCATTAATATTTTCCAGATACATTGATCATCCACAACATTAAAACTACCTGCTTAATATTGCGTAGCTTAATACCTGCTTAATATTGCATAGCTGAAACTGGTGTCAAACTGAATTCCTAGACCCAGGATCTCCCAGCAGAACACTTTTCTGGGCATAATCACTCCCTCCACCAGCTAGTCTTTTCCCACAGTGCATCCTGATGCCATCTCATTCCCGTGTAAATGGTGCACACGACGTTCCTGGCCGATAAACATCTTCAAAGTGAAAATGGGAATGACTGGACCAGACGACCTTATTCTGTTGCTCCGAGGTCCAGCTCTAATGTTTATATTTGATTATAGGCTCTTTGGATGTTGGGCCGGGGTAGAACGAGCACTCCGACTAGTCTGCAGGCACAAAGTGCCATACTCAGCTGCACTGTCTTCTGTGACAAGTTCTTCACATAAATGTCATTAAATTCTCTGTGACTTGTGGCACAGTAGGTTGGCCTTCTGCTTATTCGGGCCTTCTGCTTATTTGGACCAGAGAGGGTAACCATCCTAGGCCTTGTGCATTACTGAGCCTTTGGCCCCAACACCCTGTCAAAGGGTTGTGCATGGTCCCTCTTGGACCACTGTCGGTAGCAGGGACGCACATTACAGGGGGGACACGTCCCCTACACTTTTTGAAAAGGCAGTTTTGTGCTCTTTTCTACCTTATAGGGTACACCAATATTTTGATCAATTTTATTACTTTCTGCTGTATTTTGCATTTACTTTATATTGTTTCATGATCAAAAACATGGTGGTTTTGTTTGACTTCAGAATGAAGAGAACTGAGAATTTACTCAAAAAATGTGTCTCCCCCACGTACCTTTAAAATCAAAATATCAAAATTATGCCCTTGGTCGGTAGGTCCTCACCACTGCTGACTGGGGGTAGGCAACCCCAGAAGCCTTGCTGCTTAAGAGTTAGGCTACTTTGACCGACCCATCTTACTATAAGGATTTGGCAAATCAAAGTTGCTTAGGTCCCATTCCTCCCACATCCAACATGTTCACCACGAGAACCGACTGTAATTACCATCTGTGGCCTGTGCTGTAAGATAAGTAGTGGCATTTGCTTCATTTGTGTGTGGTTTTAATGTTTTTTCTTAGCGGTGTGCCCCACAATCTCAGCATTATAAATCCAATAGGTCCCACTCATGATGGAATGAAGTACCTTTGCAAAAATCTGGCAACCCAGGAGGAGGAGGTAACTCTCGAGGCGGACATAAATGTGCTTCCATAGCCTGCGCCACAAATCGTGAAGTCGTGTTGGAGGCAGTATGAGGTCATTAAACAATGTCATATCAACACAATTTTTCCATGGAGACGTGTGCTTTCCTCGTCATTCTGATAACCTTGGTTTTGCTGTTAGTCGAACGAATCCTTTTAATCTTGTATATTCGTACGACTCGGACTCCATCAATAATGTTACTTCCTGATGTTTCAACTTCTTGGGAACATTTTTGGCCAGCTTGATGAAAGAAAGTATTAATTGTTCAAACCGTAGAACCATTGTATGAGAAAGAGGTTTAGTTTTAATAGTTGTGTCATGCTTTGAAAACATTTTTTTTTTCAAAATGCAGCTGCTCAACCAGGTAGTTGGCCGTTTAGTTTACATGAATAATGACGCCGAAAATATTTTAACTTTCTCAACACAGTTTTGTTGGTTTACTTTGAAACAGAAAAATTAACGGAGAGTCGTCTTAAAAGTGAAGCAGATAATGAATATATGTTCAGGGAGCACCCGCAGATAAATGGCAGAAACACATTAATACTCTAATATGCATGAACAATATAAGTTCACGCAAGGACGCAATCAAAAGGGTGGGAGGAGGAGACGCAACCCGCCAGTCATGTTTTGTGACAGTATCGCTGAAAAGACTGCGTATTCTCGCGTAAACATCGTTTCACTTGTTCTGTCATATTACTACATTTAGTCATAAAATCAGTGCCTCATTGGTCATTTTGCTGGATTACTTTGTTTTCAGATCCACGCTTTCAGAAATTTCCCTGACCTACTTTTTCTACGTCGAACTAGATGAAAACGCCCGCTTAAATATTAATGTCATGAGAAATATTGAACGTTTGTTTGCGCAAATCAGGCCCAGACCAAGCGTCGCTGATTGCTTGCAGAGCTTAAGTTCCGAGGGAAACTGTAATCTGTAAATTCAGCTGCGTCAGCGCGAGCAGAATGGACCGTGCACAAGCACGTGCGAGGCGTCAGACGTTCAGGCTACACAACTGCGTCCAGAGTCGGCTCAAAAAATTCAAACATTTGAATTTCGGCGACTGAAGTCGGATGGAATCTGTTCACCTCACACACTTGCTGAACCCAGTCTGAACCACATCACACACTAACAGATTCTGCGCTGACTTGTCATTGATGACTGTCCCCAACAAGAGCTGACTGGCGCAGATTAGCCTCAACTGCAGATTGTGGGTAAAATCTGGCCAAAAATCTTGCAGCGTGTCCCCAGCTAAAGGTGGAGTCCCATTCAGACCGTTTTCTGGCCCAAACCTCCAAATTTAAAATAATTTTCAGCATTGATAAACCACCCCATGGGTTTCATGAATCCGCCAGAGAAACCTGCAATATCAATTTTCTTTATGACAAAAAAAAGATCTTTTAAATATTTTTCAGTTTTGGGGAGAGGGCCACCCATTCTGGGGCCCCACAAAGTGTCACCAATGATTATAAACATGTGCTAATCAATGCTCATTGTAGCTGATATATTTCCCTAATGAATGAAAAAAAAAATTTGCGGAGATTGATGTCATAATGCCAAGATAGGAAGATATTTGTTCAAAAAATACAGTCTGAGTTGGTAAATGACAGTACATTTGACAAAGCTATGAGCAGCAGTCACTTGGTTGTTTTCATTCTTTTTCATTTGACAAGTTGCTCGCTAGTGTTATCTTGGTAGATGAAGTCATACTTTGTTCAACTGAATGATCATTGTGCACCTAACTGTGGTTACTTAACTTAGCCCAGGATTGCCTATGGTTTCTGCTTTCAGCTCTTTGAGGGGTCGCAGATTTTTGTGAAACACTGACTCCATTGCTTCTACTGCCCTGCAGCGGCTTTACGTTTCCTGCCCACTCCCGACTGACCGATGAATTTGGTCATTTTGGCTCATAAAGAAATCAATGGTCAAGAACATACATATTCATGAGTTGCATAGCGTTTGCTTAATAAAAAGATGGCTTATGCCCTTAGTGGTTACTTTGTGCATTGGAAAGGGATAGCATTTCCTTGATATTTTATTATTTTTAAAATGGTTACAACTCGCAATATCATTGGCCTAGTTAATAATTCTTCATATTTAATTCATGTATGACATCTGTATTAGACCTCAAGTCATCAGCTATTTTAACAACAAAAAAAGGGCCAGTAGATTGTAGTATGGCATAGTGTGGTACGTCTTAAAGTATCCCAGCCCCTATCTCTGACTACGCCCCCAATCAGAGCAGTCTACAACCAGCCCTGAAAGAATGTATGGGGTAATTCCATGCCAAATCACCAGAAGGCTCCCAACTGATCATCTCAGATTTGCTTCATAACTTTTTGTTTTGATGCCCTTGTTACTAATAATTACTGTGCAAAATTTTAGGCTATCTCCACTAGTATTGGAGGTATTAAGCCAACAAAAAGGGGGGTGTGGCCCCATATTTTGCATAAAAATGAGTACTACAATCAAACATCCATAGTTTGATGGCTAACTTTTGAACTGTTCACACTAAATGGTTCACATTTAGTTGAATATATATGTTCAATCCGGTGGGAGCAAATCCATGACAATGTAACCTTGTGAATGGCATTTTTGCATGTCATAAAACCTTTTATATTCAACAGCTTGAATAAAATAGTTTTCTTCACAGCACCAACTTCATATTTGGTACATACAGCAATTAGACCTGGCTCTTTTCACTGATTTAATTCGTTTTCGGGTAGACCTTGTCAGATTTTTGCTACAAGCATTCAAAATACAGACGCAACAAGCTTTTTTCCATTTATAGGGGCCTGTATATGAGAAAGTATAATTTTTGTTACAGATAAAACATGTTTTCCTGATGGTACTATAACATGTCTGATATACTAAAAAGAATCAGACATCTGATGTCATTAAATCTGGAGATATAGAGAGCCAAAAGTGCTACCATGGACAAACGTGCACTCCAGGAAGCCATATTTGGCATGCCGAAGCTGCTCTTCTGTGTACAGAGCCTTATTGTATCAAAGAATCATGTGTGAATTTGAACTATTTAGAGTGAACAGTTCAAACGTTTTTAGCCATCAAACTATGAATGTTTGATTGTAGTACTTATTTATATGCTAAATATGGCCACATCCCCTTTTAGAAGGCTTAATATCTCCAAAACTGGTGGAGATATTGGCCTAAAAGTGTGCACAGCAGTTATTAGTAACAAGGACTTTAAAATAAAAAAAATATGAACAAAATCTGAGATGGTCAGTCAGGAACTTTCTCTGAAATCTGGTAATTTGGCAAGGAATTACCCTATAGTGAATTGCAAGTCTTAAATTACATTTTTCATTCAGCCCTTATGTGGAAATATTTTGTTTCTTGCCTAGTGTCAAGATTGGAGTGGCAGTGACTGCCTATCTGTGGCATTGTGGTGGCAGTTGCTCCAGCAGCGGCACCTACCCACTCACTTAGTCAGCTTCTGTTGATTGATAGCTTTAGACACAAAGGAATTGGCCCACAATGAGATGTGAGTCGTTTTCCTCTTTGCGTTCATGCATTGGTTGTTCAATCAAGAGTATCAAATTACTGCCCAGCATCAAGCAAAGAAAACCGCTGAGGAGATTGCTGAAATCACTAGAGCTGGGTCTGACAGAAAAATTTAAATTGAAGGCTGACCAAGACATTGAATTATTTGGTGGAATAAAATGATAAATGTGGCATACTTGTTCATGAAGATAAAAGCAAATTCGATTGTGATTGTGAAAGTGTGATTGGAAGAAGTATCAAGATACAAGACCAACCGAGCCATCATACTAGATTTGTCCATCCATCCCTTTGTGAATGAGTTTTACTTGTTTTTGGGTGTCTTTTCCCTGGCTGCAAGTGGAAATGGGAAGGTAGAGCCACACAGCACCTGAAAAAAGTGTGCGTTGCCGCAAGACTGGCACACAAAAGCAAGAAAACATGCTGTGGTGTGCTCTTGCATGGCAGATGTCCGTGTGAAATGTGGACATGACTCCACTGTACTGCGCTCACTCTCTGTAAACACTGATAAAAGAACCTTCACTACGTTATATGTTTGCCTTGCGTAATTGAAGCATGGTGGCTTTCACCAGAAACAGATGTGGACTTACTTGAATTAAACAAAATCAAGACAAGAAATGTAGGTGACCCGATGACCTTAGTCAGCAAACATCTAGAAGAGGAATGGGCAGATTATTTACAGATTTACACTGATGGTTCCAAGAATCTAAACAATGATAAAGCAGCAATAGGAATGAGTATTCCACAATTACAGATACAGCAAGGAAAGCGTATATCAGACCAAGTGTCAGTCTTTACAGTACTTGTGGCTTGTGGCAATTTTGTGGGCACTTGGATGGGTGGAGGAAGTCAAACCTGGAAATGTAGTCATCTGTTCAGATTCTGCAGCAGCACTGATGGCACTAAAGGGTGGGGAAAGTAGGGCTAGAGCAGACTTATTGCTTGAAACTTTGGTTACACTAAATCGGGTAATTAATCTGCGGAACTCAGTTGGGTTTGTCTGGGTTCCAGCACACGTGGCAGTACAGGGGAATGAAGAAGCTGATGAGACCGCCAAAAGTGCTGTAAACAGAAAGATACTTGATTTGCAAGTACTGTATGGACGGACTGAGTGCAGAAGTTTAATACATCAAGGGATTGCAAAATTATGGCAAAGGGAGTGGGAGGAGGAAAGTAAAGGCAGGTTTTATTTTTCAGTGCAACTAAAAACAAAATTAACACCAGTATAAGAATGGGTAGGAGGAACAGGGTGGTAATAACTAGGCTGAGACTGGGTCACTGTGCACTTAATCATGGACTGGCACTGGTAGGCAAACACCCTAAAACTGTACCTGTGGGGAGGCAGAGACTGTGAGCCATGCTTTACTGGAGTGTAGCAACTACCACGCAGAGAGAGAGAGCTGTCATGCAAGCTGAGCTGGTAGAGAGCGAAATCGATCCTCAGCAGAGAAGTCTCTGATAGGACAAAAGCTGTGATTAAGTTCCTGCACCTCTGAGGACTCCATGTAAGGATCTGAGGCATCTAAAGAAATAATATACGAATGACCTCTGGAGGGCAGCAATACACCTTTGCTGTGTCAAGTCTCCCACAATGGAAAAGAAGAAGAAGGAGTCAGCGAGCCGACTGGCCTCTGTATTAACGGGTTAAGACAGCTGCATCTCCGCTGTTCACTTTGACAATGTCCAACCGCTAACGTCATTTATCTTGGTTCTGATCTGATATGTTGCTTCTTTGCTGGCTTTCTATTCATTGGAGGTGTTACTTCAGCTAGCTGGCTTGCAAGCTATTTTAGCTGCCTGCCTGACTTACTTCCAGGTACGTTGCTAAGTGAGCAAGCTGCTTCTCTCAAGTTTCAGCATCGATTTGTTTTGCCGCTGTGTTTTGATATCTAACTAGGCTTGACATTGGGTGCATATCTTGGACTTGACCATTCATCCGAGGAGAGAGCTATCAAGATCTCCGCATACTTGCTAGCTAGCTAATGTTCTCTCAGTTTGCCGACAAAAATAGTGGTAAGAGTACCATTCACAACCTCCACTTTTTTTGGGTTTTTTTTGGCCAGAATAATTTTAAAAGGGGGCACAAATATTTTTGGGGGGTTTTTATGAGTGAGAAGGGGGTTTAGAATGATGGGGGAACAATTTTAAAAGGAAGGGGTAGACGCGGCGCGCGTAAAACGCGGTGCGCGTAAAAAAAAAAAACGCGCTAATGACGATACACGTATGTGTTTTGTTACCTCCTGTCTTTCACTCTATGTCCTACCTCTTGAACTACTTTTGTTTTTTGTTTTGTTTTCCGTCGATGATGCTGTGAATGAAGCCTTACATGTTAAGTCATACATTACATTAGTGTTTGCGGTGAGATTCGAACCAGGAACCCTGTGAAGAATGCAATGTTAATCACACCATAGACTGTGGCCTTAACCACTACACCAACGGAGATTGTTGCCAGCTCACCGGCATTACTTTCTATTCATCGCTAAAGCCTGAAAGACTATATATATATATATATATATATATATATATACACATATATATATATATATATATATATATATATATATATATATATATATATATATATATATATATATATATATATATATATATATATACACATATATATATATATACACACACACACACACACGTCTCCTCATTGACAATAAATAAAAGAGAAAATGAATATATGCGAAAAAAAAGAGTATATACTCTTTTTTTTCTCATATATTCATTTTCTCTTTTATTTATTGTCAATGAGGAGACGAGTGAATATCCATTTTGATGTCTTTCATGCTGGTGGCCGATCCGGAGACACTAGGTAAAATCATTTGAGCAGAACAAACTATTTGTGGCTGAGTTGGGTTAAGGTGAGGGATAGGGATAGGGATAGGATTCCCTATGAGTTGGATAGGGATAGAGATGGTTTAGTTCGTTTGGTGATGAGTGTGCCGTGCGGCACGCGGCGAGTACGGTTGGAAGAGGAGGAGGAGGATTTGGCACGGTATACACACACAGACACACGCACTAAACTTTGTGCGCATTCGCCTGCTTATGACAGAACAATAGATCAGTGTCGTGACAAATTAAAAACAATGCGCGCGGTGCCAAAGTCTTGCAATTATGAGGCACGCTGGTTGATCTCTCGCGGTGTGAGGCGCGGATAACATGAGCGAAATTATAGATGAGGTCCTTTTCCTTCTCAATGATCTATTATTGTCGTTAACGTCATATCATTGGGCAGCCTTAAATGCACCCGCGTGTTTCCCATTTCAAATGGGAAAGAAAGGGCGCGATGAAATTGGACGTACGTGCACAAAGTTTATTTCGAGACTATATAGGCTGGTATAGTCCTCACCGACCAACAAGAACCAAAATGAGTGATTGCACGGTGCAAGATGAGTGGAACTTGTGGCGGCTCTCTAGGCAGCTGCGGACTTCAGAGACCACGATTGAGTTCTGCAAAGAGCGGGGTCTGATTGCTCGCTCTCCGCTTTGTCGGCGGTGTCGCAGAGCCCTCTCGTGGTTTGCGAAAGCAGACTCTCGAGTGGGCTTCGTGTGGCGCTGCCACAATCGGAGATGCAGCACGCGCACCTCCGACCGCAGCATATGTCGTGGCAGCTGGTTCGCTGGTAGCAGGCTGTCGCTTGAGAAAGTCCTGGTGCTCACCTACTGCTGGGCGGCGCGGATGTCAAACAAAGCGGCAATAAAAGAATCCAGCCTCGACGGCGAGCTCACGAGCAAGGAGACCGTCGTCGACTGGTTCAGTTATTGCCGCGAAGTTTGCCTCCACGTCGTCCAGCAGTGCAGTGCCACCGCTATAGGGGGCCCGGGACGCGTCGTGGAAATCGACGAGTCCAAATTTGGCCGCCGTAAATACAACCGCGGTCGTTTGCGCGATGGCAAGTGGGTTTTGGGAGGAATTTGCCGCGAAACTAAGGAGGTTTTTTTCGTTGAGGTCGAGGACCGGAGTTCGGCGACGTTAATACCCCTTATTAAGGAGTATGTTGCCGCCGGTTCGCAAATCGTCACCGACTGCTGGCGGGCGTACGATTGCCTCAGCGAGGAAAACTTCCAGCACCTCACGGTGAACCATTCCTTAAATTTCGTGGATCCTGCCGACCCTGGCGTGCACACGCAAAATATTGAGTGCCAGTGGTGGCAGATCAAGAGGTCCTTGCCATCCACGCACACCAGCAGCAGCGACGGCTTAGGCTTCTATTTGGCAGAGTACATGTGGCGACGTAAACACAGCGGCGTCGACCACTTTGCTCAAATTTTAGCCGACATCTTGTTGCTCTACGCGCCACCAAAGAGCATGTAACATCTTGTCGCCACCACTCTCCAGACTTCTGCTTCGGCAGAGGTCTCCTATAAGGTCCAAAGAAAAAAAAAAAAAAACAATGAAACTTTGCGCCCGGAACCGCATTATTAACGGTTCCGGGCACCACCACACAGCTTCATTTGCACACGGACACGACGTCCATTGAATAAAATCATCAGGCCAACTTCGCGTAAATTCCAAAATTACTCAAACAGAGGTCCAGGCGCGAATGAATGAAGCCCCACAATGACACAAGCGGCTGTCGCGTGGAACACAGTAGCGCGCGGAAACTGAGCGCTCGCCCTTGCGGCACGCGCGCGTGCTTACGCTGCGCAAAGTGCGCATGCCCTAGTATTGTCAACAGTGTCATGGCTGCCACCTTTATAAGCTAGTAGCACGTATAGCCGCTGTGGAAATTAATGTGTAAATTATCTTTACTGGATGTACGGTCGATGTTTTTCCACACCCGAATACTTTACTTGGTATCTAAACATTAAGGTAAGCTGAAAAAGTTGTGATTTTTTTCGATTTTGCTGGAGGTTGTGTATGGTACTCTTACCAAAATAGTTTCTTTTCCCTCCGGAGTTGACTTCTTGCAAATCCAACCCGTGTGCCTACTCTTATTATGGTGTTACTTTTTCTTCACATCCGCTTTGGCACAGATTGATCTTTGACATCTGGGCGGTTTGCATCATTAAAAAGACGAGGTAGCCAGTATTGGCACAGTTCTCCATGAATCGCCCCAAGCCCACCACAATTAGGCGCCCAAGCGCCGCAAAACCTTCAGGTAAGTGGTATCCATGAGTATGGCCTTAATTGCTGACGCGTGGATTAGCTACAGATGAATGAATTATATTCATATTCTGAATGTTTTATAAGATCATGAAAACATATTGTTGTCTTCTTGAATTTCAATGTATGATCTTCGTCCAGGTCACCCTCCTCCTGGAGATTTTATAGCTCTTGGGTCGAAGAGCCAAGCTGGAGAATCTAAAGCACCCGCTGTTCTCCTGAAGCCTACTTCCACGGGTTTACCTCCTGATCGTAAGAGAGAGACGCCTTCATCATTGCCTTCCTCTTCGGGCCTGTCCAGTCTCTCCAAGCGGCCCAAACTCTCCACCCCTCCTGTCAGTGCTCTGGGTCGGCTGGCTGATGTGGCTGCTGTGGACAAGAGAGCGATATCGCCTTCTATCAAAGAGCCTTCAGTAGTGCCCATTGAAGGTACTGTTACTGTCAGACAGCCAATTGAAAAATAATCCCTCTCCGAGGAATTTGCTTTAGTTGGTGGAAAATCCAGGTGAAGGAGAAGTCCTTCCAATATTTTCCATCTCCTGAATTTTTGTTTGAATTAATCAGCCTGGAAATCAAAAGAATTTGTGAATCATAGGTAAAAGAAACACTTGGCGGAACTTGTAACTTTATAAACGGTGAACTTTTTACCTGTGGTTATGGGCTTTTATTACACACAGACATATGAAAGGCTGTGTGTTTCTACTGTCCGGCCATTCCAGCCAAAGTGGTCCTCAGTCAGAAAAATAAAATTTAGAATTCTGTTAGTGGGATATATTTTTTTGGACACTTAGACATCTAAACCATTAGGAAATAATAACTTTAGTTTGATTCATCACGTGTGCCATCCGTGCCACATCATCAAATATAACACACTTTCAAGATTAGAAAAAAAGGCAAAAACAATAATATATTATTTTATCATTTCCAACACAAAAGATACAGAGTGACACAGTCTTTTACTGAATAGAAGCATACTTTAATCAATGACAATTGCTCAATGTCTGACTTACTGATGAGTTTTGAAAAATTTCCAATGAAGATTTAGGGAGTTGTCTGTGTAACGCACGTAACAAAAATGACCTTTTTAATGTATGTAGAACAAACAATTGACCATATTTGGCCTGCATTTCTCATATGCAAAGGTAGAATGGGTCAAAAGAAAAATAAACCAAAGAAATTACCGTGGTTCGTATTTTCCTAATGGAAATTTGCCTGAAAGATGTGTAACACGCATAACCTTACGAAAATTTAAGGGTCATTTTTCACAGAAAAGAGTGACTATCTTCGTCTTTCCTGCTTTTTGCTTGTGTGCATGTTGACATTTGATTTATATAACAGTATTGAATTTATAGAAAATGTCTTCCTTGCCACCTGCTCCAACCATACCTACTGTTACTGGTGGTTCCAGCTTTCTCAAAACATCTAGACAAGATTACAATTTGGGTTAAGGTAGAGTTCAGTGCTTTAGTTTGGGTTAGGGGTTGGGTGTTAGTATGGGGTTGGGGAAATAAGTGACGACCCGCGTAAACTGAAGCCGTTTACAGGAATCTGATGTAATGTCAGTTTGGCGGGTGAACGAGCGATTCAAGTCTGCCTAGTACAGTCTTTGACGATGCAGCGCGCTCTTGTTTGGGAAGTTAAGTTTTTTTTTTTTTTTTTTTTTGTGTCCCCCGCCACGCGGAACGCAGTATTCACGACCGTCCGTCCGTCCGTCCCGAATCCTTGTCAGCGAGATATCTCAAGAACGAATTGACGGATTTCCTTCAAATTTCATGTCAACATGTATTAGGGTGATACCCCGGCACCAGCCGATTTTGGTGACCTTCGCGTCACTCTCAAGGTCACACCGAGAGATTGCTCATTTTGACGCGATTTCACATCTTGTGGCGGGGGACAAAGACACGTTAGTGCCAAATACTTGTTTTTTTTATTTAAGCGATAGCATTTAAATGGTCAGTAGATACTTCAAAATACATTTCCCTTGATGCATCGTTCCCTCATGTCTTAAAAACAATCACACCCACTCGTCTTTAGCAGCAGATCAACAGCGATTATGCAACCTTTCCCACGTGTGCAAGTGTTTTCAAATTTATCTCTGCGCATAATTTTCTTTTTATCCCAAATGCGAGCAAAACTGTCATACTGTACAGCCCTGGGTAAATATAAACTTCAGATATCTTAAATTAAAGTGAAAATCATGAACAGAAATTAGAAATTCAGTAAAGAGCGAAACTTACTTGTCTGAATAAAAGTGAGTGATCCTGAGAATCGGTCCTCTGTGTTACATGGAGGACACAGGTCTGCTTGGGCTCTTTCCACTCAATTCCTTTATAGAAGACTTGGTGGCCCTGGCACTGTCAGTTGTGTTTAGAAATTGCTCAAAAACAACATCGTTTCTGATTCAGAACAGAAACTGGTCTCTGCAAGAATGGCCTCTTGCAGTTTCCTTGGTATAAATGGCTTCCTGTCTGAACCCATCACAAAGAAAGGACTCCTAAACCACTTCATTTTGTGAAAAATATTCATTTCAAAGAAAAACAAATCAGTTGATGTTCATGAAATGCTCCAGGAATTGATTTCTTCATACACAGTTCGGACGCGTAATGCACGTAACGCCCAAATTCCCCCAATAAAAGATTTTGGTATTTCTAAAATCACTAACAGTACCTGATATGACAACTTGATATATTGGGTATTCAAATCATATCTAAGAGAAATGCACACAGTGGCACACTTCACAGACTTTTGAGGATTTGAAAAAAGTGACAACGTTTCATTTTTCTCTGGATGTAAAACACACGTTACGCTGAAAAAGAGGCTGTGGCAAAAAAGTTGGCAAAGGGAGGGACATTTTTCTTGCTTTCCATGAAAGAGTACTGACCCAGGACCACGAACAATGTTTAAAAAAGATGGAAACTCCAAGCAATAAAACAATTTCAGTCCTATTTATCAGAATGTGTGTCTGAACTGTAACAGTGGTTTCTTGAAGTATTCCTGGGCCCATTTAGTAATGTTGATGGCAGAATCATGCCTTGAGTGATGCGGTGGCGTCTGAGGGCCGGAAGATCAGACATCCAGGAAAGGTCTTTGGCCTTGTCCCTGACGCAAAGAGATTTTTTAAGTTTCTTTGAATCTTTTGATGATGTTATGCACTGTCGATGATGCAACCGTCAAAGCCTTTGCAATTTGACGTGGAGGAACAATGTTTTAAAAGTATTACACAATTTTTTTTTTCCTTTTTTTTATTTTTTTATTCAAGCCTTCTCAGGTTGGAGAGCCTCTGCCCATCTTTACTTCTGAGTGACTCAGCCTCTCTAAGACATTCCTTTTATAGCCAATCATTTTACACACTTGATGCCAGTTAACTTAATGACTTGCTGAATGTTCTTTCAGCTGATTCTCTTATCTGTTAATTGCTTTTTCAGCCCTTTTTTTTTTTTTTTTTTTGCCTGTGTCCCAACTTTTTTGAGACCTGTTGAAGCCAGAAAATTTGAAAAAAGCTCATTTTGTGGATAAAAATGTAAAATGTCTCAGTTTCAACATTTGAAATGTCATTTATGTTCTATTGTAAATAACATTGGCTCGTGATTTGAAAGTCATTGCATTTTGATTTTAAAAGTTTTGAGATGGAAGTTATGGTATTGGTTTTCTGTTTCTCCCAGTTCCGCCGGCAATCCTGCTGGATGAGATCGAGGCTGCGGAGGCGGAGGGAAATGATGACCGCATCGAGGGAGTGCTCTGTGGTGCAATCAAACAGTTGAAGATGAACCGTGCTAAGCCCGATGTCACATTGTACCTGAGTCTCATGTTCCTGGCCAAGATGAAGCCCAATATTTTTGCAACAGAGGGAGTTATTGAGGTCAGTAGCATGTTGCTGCGATGGAGTAACATTGGCAGAATATTTAACTAACATTGCATTTATAAGGATAATTTTATAAAAGTCTTTGGTGTTCGTGGCCAGTTTTCCATGGAAGTAACTCAAAATGCTGTTCCGGAGAAGCGTTTTATGAGTACAACGCGTAGCTTTAGCAAGCTGCTGTTAATCATGCATTGCCCTCTAGATTTCGCATCATCACTGTTCCAAACTAGAGCTGGACCTGCGAGAGCCCATACCTCCGCCGGCATAGCTGGATTTGTACTTGGGCCTGTGTCTCAGCTGTATTTTGGCCTAGTTGTGCCAAAATTTAATCATTTGTTTCTTTTGTGCTACTGCCAAGTTTGATTAAAATCTATGCAACCATTTTTGAGATATCCAGCTAATGGACAGACAAATAAATAAAACAAACGGAAGCAACAGCATAACCTCCTTGGCGAAGGTTATAATCGTTTGCATAAGGTGTTGGCGATTCGTATAGCCCTACCATCTTGCAAGAATACCAAATGCTACTTTTTTTTTTTTGCTAGTAATTACAGCGGTTCCTGTATTTTCAAGTGTGTGTGTGTGTGTGTGTGTGTGTGTGTGTGTGTGTGTGTGTGTGTGTGTGTGTGTGTGTGTGTGTGTGTGTGTGTGTGCACATTGGCCATGACATTATGACTAATGACGGGTGAAGTGACTGATATTGATGATCTTGTTACAGTGGCACCGGTTCATGGGTTGGATATTCTGAGCAGCTAGTGAACATTTTGTTCCCCAAGTTGATTTGTTGGAAGCAGGAAAAATGAGCAGGTGTAAGCATGAGATTGACTATGACAAGGGCCAAATATTCAGTTAGCGCATATCTTAAATTGGCTGAAAATGTCTTATTGCCTAATGTTAGCTGCACCTATATAACTACATCAACACTATCCTGAGACCATGGGCCCACTGTATTAATTTTGTGTTTGATTTTGAGGATGCAGATTTTTTTTTTTTTTGTGGTGGGCCGTTATCGTTTCATGAAGCACCTTGTTTGTGTTTGCTGTGAAGGCCTTGTGCAGTCTCTTGCGGAGGGACGCCTCCATTAACTTCAAAGCAAAGGGGAACAGCCTGGTGTCTGTACTCGCCTGCAACCTGCTAATGGCCGCGTACGAAGAGGACGAGAACTGGCCCGAGATCTTTGTTAAAGTAAGAAACTATCACATTCATTATTTGAATGATTATCGTGAAACTTATCACGAGGTAACTCCGTTACCGACCAGTTTTTTGCCTATTTTGCCCAAAATAAATCAAATGAACAAAATTGGCTATTTTGTTTTTTGATGTACTAGGGAAGGCCTACACAAAGCCATTTAAATTGCCACTCTATCTTACTTAGTTTTGGAGCTATGATACAAAATACACCAATTTTTTAACTCCGTTACCGCGTGACCTGGCCCACCAAAATCGATCAAGCGGATTGAGTCCCCAATGACATACAGATTATGTGATGTGACGTCAACTTTTTTTAACTTTTTGAAGTAATCATGAGGAAAATAAGCATTAAATTTAAAGCAAAGCAAATTTTGTGAAAAAATTGATAATGTTAAGAATACGTATATGCCAGTCAAATGGAAAGGGAAAATGGCTGCATGACAGAGGACCTTAATTGCGTTCAAAATAAAAGCTTGCAGTATGCCAGCACTTATATAGAATTTGATTGTCAACATCATGAATGAAGTTTTGAACTATTCGGTATCGCTCTTTTATCAGAATAGATTTGTAAATGGTACAGTGAACAACAGCCTAATGCTGCCCGCATTCATTCCAGTGTATAACGTTTGTTCTCTGAACTTCAAAAAAAAGAGAAACTAGAAACTAAAACTACTGGGCTCTGAAACCTCAGTCACACAGAGGGATTCGTATTGTTCATGGGTTAAGAGTTGTTGATCCTGCGCTCAAAGAAGTGTGGCTCAAATTTGCTGAATAGACTTCAAGTTTTGGTTTGTTCCAGGTGTACATTGAGGACTCGCTGGGTGAGCGCATCTGGGTGGACAGCTCTCACTGTAAGAACTTTGTGGACAACATCCAGACAGCCTTCACCACCAAGATGCCCCCGAAGAGCATGCTCCTGCAGACGGACACCGGCCGCTCGGGGGGAGACCTCAGCGCTGGTACGGGCGAGCCTAACCCTTGCTGCCTGAACTCCTGTTCCCTGGGGCTGTACTGAAATCCAGAATACAGTTAAATGCCATTGTAACATGATGAGTAGGATCCAAAAAATGCTGGGGCTTGTGTGGGATTGTGTTAATGGGAAGGGAGTTAAACGATGATGCTGTGCTCAGGATGTTTGGTGTGGTCGGTGATGATTTCTGAACTGCAGTATCTCTGCTGTTTTCTAACTGATCTCCGTTCCATTTCATTTTGAGGACTGCAATATTGGCACTAGAGCCAAGGACTTTCTACATGCTGATGTAGCCATCTCTGTGTTTCGCGATTATTACCTGTAAAATTTGGATGAAAAAAAGAATTTTTTTGTTGAAAAAACTTCAAACATCCAACAGGTCTGACAGGAGACGCCTTATTCTATCAGTCATATTGACATGTGCATGCTTTTTGTACACTCATCGCAACAGTCTTAAATTTTAATGAGATGATTTAAATTGGAAAAATTTGAAAATTTTTACGCTGAATGTTCTGTTGACTGATTGGGGGGGGGGGGGGGGGGGGGGGGGGGGGGGGAGGACCGAGGACCGTGCTCATTTTAACTCTGTTACTTTTAAGCTGAATGTTTGTTTTTGGTGAAAAAGACGGTAAATAAAATTGATGAGACCCAGAGCATAAATATGCTTCACAAAGCACTGGGTTTGTCCTCATATGGTTGGATATTAAACCTGGAGTCGCAGTGCTTCTTGTAGATGTGGCAGTTGTACCGTTCGTGCGTTTTTTTTTTTTTTTTTTTTCCCTAACACGCCATTGTGTTTCATATCGATCCACGTTTCGTATCACTCTTTCTTCAGCGCTTCTCCGCAAGCTGTTGCTAACACAGCGTGTAGTTGGTAAAGAGGGGTTAGTAGTAAGTAGTCCCAGCAGTGTTTGTATATAGAGTTCTGGCTGCAGATTTTTATGACCTCTGAAGGTTAAGAAACTAATTTCCAACTCGTATCTCCTGGTCATTTTTTTGCACAATTTTTTGGAGTTTTCCCGCTCATTGTGAGCAACGTTTCTGTTTCAATCTACCGGTCCCCATTAGGGAGCAGCCCTCACCCTTCCACTCCGGACGAAGACGACAACCAGACGGAGCTGCTTATCGCCGAGGAGAAGCTGAGCCCAGAGGACGAGGGTCAGGTGATGCCCAGGTATTGTACCTCCCATTCCTCACACTGGCCTCCACCATATTACTCTGGCCCAATGAAACCCATTCTGTGTCCGTTCAGTTTGCATTGTACTTTTAACGACTCGTCGTTCACGAGGATTTGGAATATGGTGCGATATTAAAAGGCGGAACTGTGATTCTTATTGGTTATTCCACGTTTGACCGTAGGTACGAGGAGCTGGCAGAGAGCGTAGAGGACTACGTTCTCGATGTCCTGAGGGACCAGCTGAACCGCCGGCAGCCCATGGACAACGTGTCCCGGAACCTTCTCCGCCTGCTCACAGCCACCTGCGGATACAAGGAAGTTCGGCTCATGGCCGTGCAGAGACTGGAGATGTGGCTGCAGAACCCGAAGGTGAGTCTGAGCTGGTGAACTCAGTTTGTGAGTCTGTGAATGAGTCTGAGCTGGTGAGCTCAGTTTGTGAGTCTATGAATGAGTCTGAGCTGGTGAGCTCAGTTTGAGTCTGTGAATGAGTCTGAGCTGGTGAGCTCAGTTTGTGTCTGTGAATGAGTCTGAGTCTGTTACCTCAGTTTGTGAGTCTGTGAATGAGTCTGAGCTGGTGAGCTCAGTTTGTGAGTCTCTGAATGAGTCTCAACTGGTGAGCTCAGTTTGTGAGTCTGTGAATGAGTGAGTCAGTTAGCTCAGTTTGTGAGCTTGAGCCGGTGACCTCAATTGTGAATGAGTCTGAGCTGGTGAGCTCAGTTTGTGAGTCTGTGAATGAGTCTCAACTGATGAGCTCAGTTTGTGAGTCTGAGAATGAGTATGAGCCGGTGAGCTCAGTTTGTGAGTCTGTGAATGAGTATGAGCCGGTGAGCTCAGTTTGTGAGTCTGTGAATGAGTCTGAGCCGGTGAGCTCAGTTTGTGAGTCTGTGAATGAGTCTGAGCCGGTGAGCTCAGTTTGTGAGTCTATGAATGAGTCTGAGCTGGTGAGCTCAGTTTGTGAGTCTGTGAAAGAGTCTGAGCCGGTGAGCTCAGTTTGTGAGTCTGAAAGAGTCTGAGCTGGTGAACTCAGTTTGTGAGTCTGTGAATGAGTCTGAGCCGGTGAGCTCAGTTTGTGAGTCTGTGAATGAGTCTGAGCCGGTGATCTCAGTTTGTGAGTCTGTGAATGAGTCTGAGCTGGTGAACTCAGTTTGTGAGTCTGAATGGCTCCTTAGCAGCTGGGTTCCTTTCCACCCGAGTGGAGGGTTGCTGTTCAGACTTCATTTGCAATTACAATATCAAAATTTGGGAATATACAGGACCAGTAAAAAGTTTTGGTGCACTTTATCCACGTCACAGCACTGAGATTTCAACTGTTTAATTTCTCTATATAACCTCAAAATGAATCTTGAAAAAGAGGTGAACAGTCAGGAGCTAAAAGGGAAAAATGTACTTGTTTGAATAAAGTCAAAATTTTGGAATTTATGAAGAAGCAATATTTTGCAAAGTAAACAAACAAACAAGCCCCTTCCGTTTTACAACGGCCGAACTAAATCAAGCTGATTTGGGACTTATTTGGCAAAAAGTTCGATGAGAAGCAAACTACACGTGTAGCAGATCTTCGGGAACTTAGACAGCCGCTCAGCTGCGAACTCATTATAGCCATTTTAACTGCCCTTGTTCAAAAAAAAAAAAATGTGAGTATGGTCAGCAATAATGACAACAAATGTTGGTTAGTTTGATGGATTGAAGAATTAGATTTTTTTTTTTGCAAAATAAAGGATCCTTATTTCTTTATTTAACATGTATTGTTAGAAAAGTGTGGGTGAGTCCAAACTTTCGACTGGTACTGTATTAAGGAAAAATATACAATTAAGTGTATTTACTTGGTATTTATTCAACTTTCTGAATACTTACTAATTTTTTTAAGTACCAAGTTCAAGTGTACCACAACAGTGTCCTACACAGGGAACAATTGCATAACCTGATCCATTATTCTAAATTTATAAATTGCAGAATGGCATATTTGGTCAGACTATATATTTGATTCCTGTGTAGGCCACTGTTGCTGTATAATTGAACTCGGTGCTTTACAAAATGCATGTATTCAAAAAGCTCTTTGGATGCCATGTAAGAAATATTATGAAGTTGAGACCGGTTGAAACAGTTTGTTAAAACCATGCAAGCAGTCCGATATAAGTTCCCATGTGTCCTCTGCCTTGAAGCTGAAGTGCGAGCGTGTCCTTGTATCTGCAGCTGACCCGCCCGGCGCAGGACCTGCTCATGTCCCTGTGCATGAACTGCAGCACCCACGGCGCCGACGACATGGAGGTGGTGTCCAACCTCATCAAGATCCGCCTCAAGCCTAAAGTGCTCCTCAACCACTATATGCTCTGTGTTCGGTATGCGTCCTATTCGCCCCCAGCTTCCCAGATTCTGTTCTTAACCCCGCCCCCTCTGAGGGCTACCTCCACATGGTATAGCCCTTCATTTGCGTCCTTTTCCCAGGTCTGAAAGGGTACAGTTGTGATATTTGGGAAAAATATGAGTGTTGACAGGAGCAGCAGTGAAATGCTGTATCTGCACCCCCAGTTCTGTGGAATCTATCTCAGCTCTTAATATTAATTTATATTATTTTTTTATAATTAATTTATAATTAATATAATAAAATTTATAATTATATTAATTTAATTTATTATTTACTCAATCTTCCAATCTATGGCTGACCAACAGCACTGTTGAGGAATTTGCATGTTAGATGTAAATTAAATTACACTCTTGATGTACCCAGTACTCATTGTCGTTCGCCGCAGGTCTTTTTCAAGAACACTTGGTAAAATGTGGATGTGACACCAGTTCTAGAGAGATTCTGTTATCAGGAATCATGCGAATTCTGCCATTGGATGGGGGAGTCCTGTCCCTTCACATTCTGTTTGTTTGAAATCCACAGGCTTAGGTGGGTAAAACTTGGTGGGTCAGAAAGTAAAACTGCTTCCTAGTGTTTCTTCCTCCAAGTGAACTTTGCCAGCCAATTAGTCTTAGTAATCCCTTCCACATCTTGGCTGAATAGTTCAGGAAATCATGGTGAATTGGAACGATTATCAGAAGGATCTTTAACCCTTTTGCGCCTGCGTTTGGAAATGTATGTATTCTGCTAATTGACTCATCCACCCAAATGCAGATTTTTCCATGTTTTTTGATTGCCATGTGGTCCTCAGTCTTATCCAGAAAGGGCTGGTGTGGGCGCAGGCTTTCATTCCAACTAAGCAGTTACACACTGTATTCTACTAATCAAGGTCTTCAGAAAAGATTTGATTTCAAACTGATTATGTATCTCCGAATATTTGCTCTCGATATGTAAATTCTGCTGCATTTTCCTGTAGATCAATGCATCCAACTTGCGCTGAAATGTATGAGCAACATTAAATTTTGCTACCTCATTCCATGAAATGCTGTAATTTACTCAAAAACTGTGAACATGTCTGAATTGGATATGAGGGGGTCTTAATTAACTTGGGCAGAGCAGTCATGGTTGATTTTGTAAAAGCTGGGTGTCGGAAGTTTTTCAATCTCTAACATTTAATTGGGCAGAATCATACTATGATCTCTTGTACCACTGTCCCTGCAGGGAGCTCCTGAATGCACACAGGGATAACCTGGGCACTATGGTGAAGTTGGTGATCTTCAATGAGCTGTCCAATGCCAGGAACCCCAACAACATGCAGGTTCTGCACACAGTCCTGCAGCACAGCCCCGAACAGGCCCCCAAGGTGAGGAGGGGGCACGTCTGACCGATTTTCGAAAAACCGCTCATCAGATTCTTTTCAAATTGCAGTCATGCATTCTACACTCCAGGGAGAGCTGCAGTGCCAAGTTTCATGAAAATGTGATGATTTTTTAAAAAATTACTTTTGTTTTCCATATTTTGAGCTTAGAAAATTTACCGTTGCAAATGTTGTTCGACCAATTTCTCAAACTGCTTATCAGATAGTTTTCACATTTCTGTCGTGCATTGTATACTTCATGCAGAGGGGCAGTGCCTATTCATATGAAAATATGCCAAAATCTCTAGTGTACAAAGTTCGGTGCTGTTGGTGAGCTGTGCTAGATTCTCCATGCAGCAGGCGTCTTGAAGCTGTCATTACCAACAAAGGCTTTTCTGCTAAGTATTAAATACATTTCAATCAGCGTGTTCAATACTTTTTTTCCCTGTGTCATTCCACTTCATTACACATAACTTATATGGACTTAATTGTTTTGATTTCTTTGTATGTGTGGATTACTTGGGTTGTTAGTGACATCTGGTGAAAATTCAATGCCAGTAGCCCCATTGTAAATACATTTACTGAGAAAAATGTTGACGTATTCAGTACTTACTAGCCGATACCCATGCTATGCACGGGCTATATGCGTGGGCACGATAACAGCTGATTGAATTAGCCGGTTTTACTTGCAAAAACGGCTTCAAGATGCAGTTTTCACTTCATAACTAAGTTCGAAACCTGGTGCATCATCTTTATCACACGGTAAAACCGATGTATGTGGAAAATTAGATTCATTACTCTCAGTGGTTTTGGAGGAGATGTGTGAAATTACGCAAATTGCCAACTCAGTAATAATACATAGACTATCCCTGCTGTTATCTCCCTGCCCCCATTTTCGCGTGCATAAAAATGAGACAGTTGAACATGATGTAGAATAAAGTAATTTGGTAGCCAATGCTATGCATGCGGTGACTGCCGGGGCATCCATGACATGTAGGCATCACCAGACGCTGGGTATCTTCCTTGATGATGCTCTGCCAGGCCTGTACTCCAGCCCATTTCAGTTCCTGCTCGTTCCGGGGGCTTGTTGCCTTCAGTATAAGCCATTTCTCCTGAGCCATAAAATCCATGTTCAGTTGGTTTCAGATCTTGTGATTGATCTGGCCCAATAGATTCGCAACCAAACAATGTCTTACTGTCCAGTGAATAACGGCGATCACTGTTCATGGTGTGAAGGAAACCGAGGGTAACGGCCATTGATTTCCTTCGCTGTTATTCAGAATTGTTTGCTGACAGAATGAAGTTGTGGGTGATCTGCCATGGCTTCTCCTCCATTGATGTTCCTCATGCTTTTGAGATATAACTGGGTCCTCTCCCTCTTTCCAGTTCCTGGCCATGGTTTTCCAGGACCTGCTGACCAATAAGGATGATTACCTGCGTGCCTCCAGGGCTTTGCTGAGGGAGATCATCAAACAGACCAAACACGAGATAAACTTTCAGTCCTTCTGCCTGGGCCTCATGCAGGAGAGGAAAGAGGCCACTTATGTGGACATGGAGTTCAAGGTCAGTCTGGTCCACTAACTGCTCTGGCATTCGTCTGGTTTGGGCTTTGGGATGCTTGGGTCTTTCTTGATAATGGCTTGGATGTTACACTCTGGTTGCTATAGAGCGACTCCAAGGTATTTTAACAAAATGTCTCCTCCGTGACGAGACACTATATTGTCCCCCAAACAAAATTCTGTTGATGTATTTAAAAGTATTTTCTGCAATTTATGGGTATTACAGAACAAATATCATAAGCGATATAGCAGAATTGGCAGGCACTTCTGTTTTGATTGAGTGAAATATGTTGAAGTGAAGCTTGGTCTTAAAGTGCTGAGCTAATGTTTCCTGCCGATCAAATCGATTTGACATGGCTGACAAACTAACTGAGAATGAAAGTGATGTGAGCTGATGATCGTCACACTCTCATTGGTGAAAGCGACCTGCAGCCAAGCTGGATAATGCTAAGCCACTGCCTGGGAAGTATGTCTCCTGAATTTATGATGAGGAATGGTACATTTAAGGATGAAAATAGTGATGTGTTCTTTAACTTCATGCAGCGATTAAAAACAACACTTCTCATGGGCTGCTTCCATTCATAAGAATGCCTGCTGGATGCCGTTCCAGAATATAACTTGCTGGAAATGCGGGATTTTTTTTTTTGTCATGCCTTGGTTGCTTGGGTGGTATTGGGAGAATAGTTGGGTCTTAATTGTTGGTTGCTAAGTTATAACGGAGTAATTGCTATGTTGTTGGTTAGTGGATACTAGGGTCATACTTGGTGGTGATTGGGGTGTTTGTAGGTAGTTGATCAGGATGCGTTTGTCCGCTAAAGCTATGTTGGTTGTTGCTTGTGTTGTGGCCCCAATTTGTTATGACATACAAGACAGCAAGGGATGACAGACAAAATCTTAAAACTTAAACAGATTTCATTAAACAAAGACTGACAACTAACCTACAATTTATACTACTGACCAAAATTGACACATACAAGAAAAAAAAATATTTACAGTCCCTTGAGATGGGGTTGCTTGGTGATGTCCTGGGACAGGAAAATGCTCCAACGTAGGCAAAAATCCACAAAAAAACTTCACAGGTCTTGAAAAGAGTGACAGGTCTGGTCAAATGTATCTTTCTCCTTGCAATTTCTCCTACTACTTTACTCTTTTGCGGCCCCCTCCCACCTTTTGGACTTTTTTCAATTCTCTAGAACTTTCCCTCTCAGACATGCCCAGGACATGCCCAAACCTAGCTCCAGACTGGGATTAACAAAAAAAAGTCAATACTGCCATCTAGTTGCTTCTTTCCACATTACACTTGGCTATTACGAAGGTATAGCTTAGGGGTGGGCAATTCTTGTCCTGGAGGGCGGGTGTGTATGCAGGTTTTTTTTTCTATCAGCTACCAAGACTAGTTGAGCTAATTGGTTGGATACAAAACATGGATTTGCACAAAGTTTAGCTAAAAGAAAAATGTTTTATGTGGGCAGAGAAGAATAGTTTTTTGGCGTTCATCTATGATAATTTAAAGATTTGCAGCAGAAAAGTCAGATTTCATAAATACTTTGGTTAATTGAGAAAACTGACCAATGAAAGGCCAAACGTTGGAGTGAAAACCAGGGACAGATATTGCCCTCTTTGCCCACCTCTGGTACAGCTAAATGGTCACGTGGATGCTTTTGTGGTTGCCAGGTTGGCTCCAAGTGGCTGCAAATGTTACTGACTGGTTGTTAGGGTCTTCATTTTTGGTATTGCTTCGGGCTGCTGGGGAATCAATGTTGATTTGCTCAGTGGTGCGAAATTCAGGCTGCTCACGGCAGGCCTTACTGAGGATCTTTGTGGTCTCTGTAGGAACGATTTGTCATCCAGGTGACCGACCTTCTCACCGTGTCCATGATGCTGGGCATCACTGCTCAGGTCAAAGAGGCCGGCATCGCCTGGGATAAAGGAGAGAAGAAAAGTAAGTACTACTGAGACCAGTAATGACGCTCCTACAATTTATAATGCTTCTCTGCTGCTGCTGCTACAACTGCTGTTATCACCCCTCACTGCTACTGCTCCTTCTATTAAGCCTTAGAGTGCAAAATGCAGCTGTTGTTGCACAGTGATGTAAGATATCAAAATCAAAGCTGTTGGAAACCTGTCATGTGGCGAGCTTTAAACAAGTCACCGCATGACTTTTCAACAGCACATGAAAAAAAGTTTATATATTTTTAAAAATTTATTTCAGCGCTCTAAGAGTTAATACAAATACTCTACTACCACCTCTGTTACAATGTCTGTGACGAATACTGAAAATGCAGCTGCTGCTGGTACTATTCATAAAACCAGTTAGGAAAAAAATCATCATTTTCATTATGCTTTATTACATTTACAGTGGGTGTGAAGAACCTTAATCTCTTGCTGCATGTTGAGTGTAATTTCGTGTTCGTTCAGACTTGGAGGTGCTTAGATCTTTCCAGAACCAGATCGCAGCCATTCAGAGGGACGCTGTGTGGTGGCTTCACACTGTGGTTCCCACTATCAGCAAAGTGGGGCCCAAAGACTATGTGCACTGGTGAGTAGGGGCGCTTTCACACTCGTGACGATTGTTCCGTTCCGTGCCACAGTGCGATTGTCCGCCCTCGCCTCTTCCCCCCGCTGGTCAGCTTTACCACTAGTGATATCGTACCATACCCGATTATACTTGCAAATGTCAAAATTCTCACTCCACACGATGCATTTGCACCTAGGAGATCTTAAATAGAGAAATATACAGAAAGAAGAAGCAAACTCTCGAGTACAACGAATTCCGTATCCAACCTCCATTTTTTTTTTTTTTTTTTTTGCCAGTGTGATTTTTAAAAGGAGGTGCCAATATTTTTCGGGGCACCTTGGAATACTAAAATTGTGAGGACATATGCTGCGCGTGCCCTAGCAACCCGGAGTGTCATCAGTAACATGGACTACCACATATAGCAGCACTAGAAATTAAACTCTAAATTTTTGTGACTTGAATGCTTGATGTTTTTATTTTTGCTAATTTTGGTCCCAAATTGACTTGAGTAAAGTATAAAGCCAGTATATGCCTTATGAAGCATGGCTATCCTCTGGTCCTCCCCAGAGATGGTCAGATCCACCCGTAGATCCACCCCTCACTCTTCCCTGGATCTTCAATACGCGCTCTCGTCCAATAGGAATCACATCCGGTTTCTAAATAACAAAATGATGCTGTTTAAATTGCCAGAACCAAGGCTTCCGAAATGCTATACTGAAACTAATTGGTGTTGTCACAGTTGCTTCGTCCATCTTTTTATGCAGTCTATGCCTGAGCCCCACACTGAATTTGTGATGTCACACTTTTTTTTTTTTTTTTTTTTTTTAATTATTATTCCTTAAATGGAAAAGTCGGCACATGTCAAAGTAGTTTTGGCATACATTCATCACATTCTATTTAGTGACTAATTTTTTTGTTGTGGAAAAATGCTTAATTAACATGCATTTTTCGTCGTGATTATCATCAATGAAATTAACTAAAATGATGGAAATGTACTCACTTTTTCAGCCTACATAAAGTCCTCTTCACTGAGCAGCCGGAAACCTATTACAAGTGGGATAACTGGCCGCCGGAGAGCGACCGAAAGTAAGACCGCCACTCTGTGAATGCTGAGGATTGCTATGTATGTATCGGAGCTGTAGGAGGTCGGGTCAGAGATCGCTGACATATTTTTGGTGCACGCCCGCAGCTTTTTCCTGCGCCTGTGCTCAGAGGTGCCCCTGCTGGAGGACACGCTAATGCGCATCCTGGTGATTGGCCTGTCCCGGGACCTCCCCTTGGGTCCCGCCGATGCCATGGAACTGGCCGACCACCTTGTAAAGAGAGCAGCTGGGGTGCAGTCTGACGGTACGCCCACCGCCCTGCGCCCTCTCTCCAGAACCCTCCTCCCCCTTTTAACCCCTCAGCCCCAAATAAGTGGCAGGGATATCATTGTCACTTGGGATGTCTGTCTGTCTTGTCTGTCCATCTCTCCAGTAAACTTCTGTATTCTGCAAGATAACTCGAAAATGCCTTTGTCAGTCAATGCCATTTTTGCGTTGTTGCTTGGTCTTGTGTACCTACAGAAGCCTATCGATTTTGATGCCGCTTGGAGGTTCAGTGCGGCCGCCACAGCCGGCATCTTGAAATTTGTATCCTACAAGATAACTTGAAAATGTCTTCCTCAGTTTACGCCATTTTTGCTCTGTTTCTTGGTCTTGTGTGCTTACGGAAGCCTATCGAATTTGACGGCACTCGGATGTCCAGTACGGCCGCTACAGCCGCCATCTTGAATTTTGTGTTCAGCAGGATAACTTGAAAACGTCTTCGTCAATTTATATTTATTCCAAACAATCCAGGGGCTGAGGGGTAATGCACGCTTCGCAGGGCTGTTTTTTTCTGAAGCTTATCGCAGCATGTTGCTTTCCACTATATTTAACTTAGCTTAGTGTAATGTAAGGGTGTACATGTAGCTTGGCTTCCTCTTTTCATTGTCACAAAAATAGAAGTACCCATCAGACCAAAAATAATAGGCCACCTGCACTATGGCAAACATACTGTTGGATTGTTCTGAGGTTTTTTTCTCTCTCTTACTAGATTTGGACGTTCTGAAAGTGGAGAGAATCCAGCTCATTGATGCAGTGCTGAATCTGTGCACATATCATCACCCAGAGAATATCCAGCTTCCAGCAGGGTAGGGCTCTGAGGCCAACATTTTCACATCATGAATCTATGGCTCGACATGATCACTTGGCAATGAAATTTATTTTCAGCTTGAAAAATTAAACCCATATCAATGGTCACTTAATGGTCACTTGTTAATGTTCTGGACAATTTGTGTCACGTAGTGTGATATTACTGATTGCTGCTATTTGCCATTGAGACAACAGAACCTTTCCTACTGGCCTTTGCTTGATGTTTGGCATTTGTACGATGGCAAAGTTGGCCATGAATGTAATTTGTATGAAGCCACTCTTTTTGAAATTATTGTACGACTCGGCATGAATTAAGCTTTGCACATTGCAGTTGATGATGGCTTAGAAATGATTCATCTCTTTTTCATCATAACCTTTGTTTTAATACGCGCTGGTAATATTATCCCCCGCTACGAAGTAGATCGGGGGATATTGGAATGGCGCTTGTCCGTCCATCCGTCTGTCCGGGTTCAATGGGGACAAGTTTTTTCGGAAACTATTGCACCTGTGTGAATGAAATTCTGTATGTGGCCAGTACTGATGACCCTACTGGATGAGTTTGACAATTGATTCTGAGGAATTTATTTTTTTTAACAGAGATATGGCCCTTGACTCTGTTCGTGGACTTAAGTGTATGGGTGTAGCAATGGGGACAAGTCCTCTCGGAAACTATTGCACCTACGTGAATGAAATTTTGTATGTGGCCAGTACTGATGGCCCTACTGAATGAGTTTAACAATTGATTCCGAGAAATTTATTTTTACGGAGTTATGGTCCTTGTTTCTGTTCATCAACTTGGTGTATGGGATTTGCAATGGGGACAAGTTTTCTTGGCAACTATTGCACCTTCACGGGTGAAATTTTGTGTTTGGCTGGTACTAACAACCCTATTGCATGAGTTCAACAATTGATTCCAAGAAATTTATTTTTATGGAGTTATGGCCCACATTGTTGCCTTGTTATTTCTGATTTATTCTTAGATATCAGCCTCCAAATCTGGCCATTTCCACACTGTACTGGAAAGCCTGGCTTTTACTCCTCGTAGTGGCGGCCTTCAACCCACAGAAGATTGGTAAGTCGGTTTTTGAACATTTGGATTGGCCTCAAATCACATTTGTCTGCTGGCAGGAATGATACACGCAGTTTGGCGAGGTTCAAATTTATAATTCTGTTATTTTCCTGACCGCAGGTTTGGCTGCTTGGGACAGCTATCCTACCCTGAAAATGCTAATGGAAATGGTCATGACCAAGTAAGGCAATGATTATGGGGGAAAAAAAATATCACCTTGACAAAAAAATCTTTTTCTGCATTATATTGTCCTAATATTCAAACAATAATATTGTTGTTGGTAAAGCTGTTAAGTCGTCTTTTTTTATTTCATTTCTAGTGCTCATTTGCAGTTTTGAAGGAATAAATGACACAAACATCATTATAAACTCATATTTTGTGCTTACTGAGGTAGAGAATATCTGCTTGTTTTTGGTTTGCGTCACAAATGAGCTTCCTTTTATCCATGAGTAAATTATGACATGAGTCAAGCTCCTATTTACCTACCTTCAGAAAAGGGAATCAATACGAAATGTAACTGCTGATTTTATCCCACTGTGCTTGTTGAGACAGAACTGTTTTGCTCTCTTTGCGATGCACAATACCATTTTTGTATTTTTCTTCCTTTTTTACATGTATAAAATTCACTTTTCATTGGTCAATAATGGTAAAAGCTGGGACTATGTGGTGGTTGATACAGGCATGTGCAAAATTACATGTGCAACTGTAGGCTGGTGCCAAACTGATAGTAGACTGATCATAAAGGAGTCAGCAAACTTTCTACACTTTCTTTACAGATTTAATTATTTTTACCTTTAAAGTCATACCTCTAACTTATTAGCTCTTGAAATTTACAAACGAGTTGGAATTGCTGCGGAAGATATCCTGCCAGATGATCATATGAATTTGTAAATCTTATGGAGGGCCACTCGGTTTGAAAGATTGCATTGCTTCTGTTAATCCTTTCTCCCATCTTTCTTCTTCTTCTTAATCAACTCTGGAATCAAAATGTAAAGAAACTTTTGAAAAATACTTTGTGCCTTTCGAATCTTCCAAATTTCACATTTCTAATTGACCTCTGTGGTCACGGTTAGTCAATTTTTTTTGCACTACTATGGTCTTAAATTGAAAAGGGCCTATTAGATTTGCTTTATTTGCTTGCATTTGCATTTTTGCGGACTCTTGCCCTTCCATGGGTATGGAGAGCTGCCGCTGATTCCAGCCTTGTCGTTCTGTGTTGGCAGTAACTACTCGTATCCGCCTTGCACGGTGGCAGACGAGGAAACCAAGACCGAGATGATAAACCGCGAGCTGCAGATCTCGCAGCGGGAGAAGCAGGAGATCCTCGCCTTCGAAAGCCACCTGGCGGCTGCTTCCACCAAACAGACCATCACTGAGAGCAACAGCCTGCTGCTGTCGCAGCTCACCAGCCTGGACCCTCAGTAAGAGAGCTAATCACAACTAGTCTCCACCCGCACACCAGTCTCCACCCACACCATCCAAAACCTTGAGAATGTTGCTAGCCAAAACGGAAACGTTTTAAATGGGCCACTTGTTAAACGTTTTATTTGCTCATATTCACTTAACAAGCTGCAGCCCTTTGATGGCTAGAGACCCCTAACCTTTCACAATTTATGGAAGTAATTAATTTTGAGTCTTGACTTATGGATGGACCGAGGTCTATATATTTTTTACCCATGGATTACAGATCTGCGAGTTATTGTCGGGGGACAGGTTATGCAAATGTGTCACTCGCTCATTCACTCACTCGCAAATTGTGAACTTTTTGAACTCAATAATGGTAAACACTAGCGGCCACTGCTACTAATCGCCCCATCACGATTTTTGGGCAGAATTTGTATGGAAAATGCGCTTGTACATGTATATCATATGCTTCTTTTAACTTTAGTTTTAGAATGTAGATGAGTTATCAGCAGTGCATTCATAAGTTCAAGAACTGTTGAGACAATCCTCAAGGGCCTTTGATTTGCTAGTGTGTTTGCTTGCCGGCTTGCTCTTATAGATAGCCAGAGGGCTGATTTACTGCTTACTGGGATGGCTTAACTGCACCAAGTCAAACCCAGGTTGATGAAATCTGTAACTGGTTGGAAAAAGAGCTGCTCTGGCAGTAGTTGTCAGGCTAATCAAATTTACTTTGTGCAAAAACCTCCAGGTCAGGTACTATTACATGTGCTGATGATGGGAATTCAGAGCCCCTGTAATTTGGATGTAGATGGAATACAGGACTCGATGAGACGGTCACATATTCTGCTCGTCCCGCAGGGGCCCCCCTCGCAGACCCCCGCCGCTCGTCCAGGAGCAGGTGAAGAGCCTTAACCAATCACTGCGCCTGGGACATCTGCTCTGCCGCAGCCGCAGTCCGGACTTCTTGCTGAACATCATCCAGAGACAGGCAAGCTGCTGACATCTCCCAGCATTCCTCACTTCTGTCACCTGACCTCCATTCTGTGGGCTTCATGAGGTTGCCTCACTGCTTTGTCTCCAGGCTTCCTCCCAGTCCATGCCCTGGCTGGCTGACCTCGTCCAGTCCAGCGAAGGGTCCTTGGACGTGCTGCCCGTGCAGTGCCTGTGCGAGTTTCTGCTCCATGACGCGGCCGACGACTCCGTTCCTGTGGAGGATGAGGAGGAGGGAGAGAGCAGGGAGCAGCGGGCTAGGAAGAGACAAGTGAGTCTTTTCCTCAGAATCCGTCTCCAAGCGAGGTAACATTCATGCTAATGCTAATTTGAATACTCGGTCTCGCAGTGACATTCCTCTGGTTTTGCCTTCTGCAGAGGCAACAAAAACAAAGGCAGCTGCTCGGACGCCTACAGGACTTACTTCTGGGTCCTAAAGCGGATGAACAGACTACTTGTGAGGTCCTGGACTACTTCTTGCGCCGACTGAGTTCATCGCAGGTCGCCTCAAGGGTTTTGGCCATGAAGGTGCGTCATTGTAAGATAATGAGTCCTTAGGTCTGAGTGTCATCTTAACAAAATATTTTGGTCTCCTGTATATAACATTTTTTTCTATTATTTATCACTTATTTGTCTCAGGCAAAAAATTTGGTGTTAAGATTGCTAAATGTTGTTGCAGTGTGGTGAGAATATTTTAAGTTACTGGGCTTGTTAATATAATATATTCAAGAGGGGAAAAAATTTTAAGTCTCATGATCAAAAAAAGCATGTGAAGACCAACTTTCTTTCAGCATAAGAGCTGCAGCACCAGCATCTTCATAGTAATTTAAACAATTGTAATAAATGTATAGATATTTATTATCACTTCGTTGACATTTTGGGCAGTGTTTGTTCGCGCACACTGTTGCAAATGTGTACCTTGTGCCCTACAGTAGCACTGAATTACTTGGGCAGCAACACACTTTTTTGCTGCTTGTCACTGCTAGCTTTGAACAGAAGTAATATGAGGTCAGGCAGGACTTCACCCCAGAGTTTCATTTCATCCATGTCCCATAAATCCACTTTCCCATGTGAATCGTGCCATTGTCCACATTCACCGCTCAGAATACCTGGTGCTCTGCTGGAGTGCTGGAATCTTTTGAAGTGCTTTGTGTACAGTAGTTGTAGCATCCGGATGAAGTTTGGCAGCTGCTTTGGATTCAGTCTTCGTCCGTAGACACTCTCATCTGGACGCTGTAATTTTTGACTGATTACTTTCATATTTGGAATAGATATGCATGTATGTATATGTGTACGTTTCAGCTCAAATTTGCGGAAAATTCAGCCAATACTGTCGCCACGGACACCAATTGATTTTGGTTGCCGTGGAGACAGTATGGGCTGAATTTTCCGCAAATTTGTGCTGAAACATACACACTTTGTGGACGCAGCACAGGCTGGAGAAGTGGGCGTTCAGGGGGTACAGCCATGTGGTCACAGGTGATCGGACTGTCTCGTTGTTACTCTGGCATGAAGCTTCGTAAGCAGTGTTTCGTTGGTGTTTTTTCGGGGACAGGGTCTCTCCCTGGTGCTGTCTGAAGGGGGCCTGCGGGACGGTGAGGAACGGGACCAGCCCATGGAGGAGGACTCCACCGACGCCGAACTCCTGCCCCGGTATCAGTGGCTCCTTCAGGACCTGTCCAAACTGCCCCTGTTCGACAGCGTGCGGGGCATGTCCGCCAGCGCCCTGCAGCAGGTGAGCTCACAACCGTAAACTTCAGCTAACGGTCAGACACGACGCCACCGCCTGTACGGGAGGCCAAGTGTAGATTAAAAATCATTTTATAAGCCTGTTACCATAGACTGTTTGATGATTTAATTTACCCTGTCAAACCTGTGATATAAGAAGTCCTACTGTGTAATAACACACTGTGTGTAGTTTAGCACTGGGCTGCCTGGCTCCAGTCCTGAAGGGGCTTTGGGCCACCGGCTTTTTTTGATTTTTTTTTGTTTTTCCACACAGTTGATCATTAATGCCATGTAAGTCACTGATTGTATTACATATTTCACCAGTCTTGTTCTCAAGGCATTAAATACCTACTAACAGATGAGCGACACAAAAGCCAACAGATGCTGCAGCCCCCCGGAAACCCTTCATATGGTTTATTATCGTATCTCATAGTGTAATAATAAGGAAATGGTGAACTTCCCTGCTTAGTTTTGAGAATTTGTTTCGGAAATTGGACCTGAAGGTTGCAGGCAATGTCGTGACCTTCAACAGTGTACTGAACCTGCACTGCTCTGATGTATTACAAACTGTATGAACGGGTATCATGGAAAAATCTGGAAAATGCCATCTGTGAAATGTCTGCAATGTGTTCTTTAGGGCTTTCAAAAGTAGCCGACGACCAGCGATAATCGCCATCTACTCGGGACATAACAACCAGCTACTAGCGGCTCTGATTCTCCATATCATGAAATTCTTTCTGTCACCTTCCTCGTTTCTTTAACCCAGAGTTTAGCCATATTTTCAATAAAGAAGGAGTCATTGCGTTATTTCCTTGCTTTAGTAAGCCATCATGGTTTCCTTCATCGCGCATGAACGAGCCTGGCGCAGCTCCATATGCTGCGTTCGCACAGTTTTGATAAAGACTTGAGGTGCTTGCGCAGGCAGAAAATTGCTACATTGCCTGCGTTCATTCAAAAATTTGCATCGCCGTTTGACCGAGGATACGAGATTGCTGAACCCATAAGTAGAAAACTGAAGACCTCAACAATATTGTTCTCATTTTACAAGAAAGGTAAAGATGCACTATGTCTTGCTAACATATCTAAAAAGAACCATCATTTCATATCAAATATTTTGGTTACCAACAGTATACGGAAATGTTTCCTGCATGGGAAACTTTACGCAGGCATTCAATCGAAATTTCCCTTAACGCCATCATTTTATATTTGTAGTTTAAGTTATTTGTCAATGTAATGGCGATTAAAAGCAAATTGTAGTGTCTTACCTACATTACCAGGTATCCTTTTAATCATTTACTGGAGCTTTGTCTTTGCACGAGTTGTAAAAAGTATCCCAACTCCTGTAATTTAGCTTTGCGCCATTTCCTGAGTGGAACACTCGTAACTTTAGCTCCTCTTTGCAAACTCGTTTTGCGGAATGTAGACAAACGTTGATACTAAGGTGGCAAAATCAGCATCTGTATTGGCTTTCGCTTTGGTAAGTTATTTGAATAGTTATTTGGAAAAGGTTTAGCGTTACATCTTTATGCGTACGGTCATGTTTCAGAAATCAGAAAAAAACAGCTGCATTTTCTCCATGATTCTTCCCCACGGCGGTGACCCACCCAGACATCCCGCATTTCTGCTTCTCTCGTCCCTTGACCACAGATTGTCACACAACAGTCAATATATTTGGTGGCTGGACAAAGCAGTATAAAAACGGTGTAAAACCAGGTATAAAGCAGTACAGTCATTGAAAATAGATGCTCTATATCTATATGGGGTAGTTTGTTACAGGCGACGGGAGTCTATTTTTTCCTCACCAGCATTACGCTTGTGCAGAATATAGGGGTTGCTGCAGATCAATCATGTTGTTTAATAAACTTTCTATCTTTACAGTGCATATTGATAACAGAAACCTGATAATATCAATTCTACTGCCATTAAAAGAAAAGGTGTAACAACTTGACCCGGTCTCTCCTACATCTGAAATTTTACAAACAAAAAGCCTGTTTAAATTTCTCAAACTCGCGCTTCGTTCTGGGGTGCTTTTCCCGAAATCACAGATGCTAACTGGCATGGCTGGAATCATTGACTGTCAATGAACGAACTATGTAAGTTGCTAACCGACGCTTCAGGGAAACGTACCCCTGATGATGCATTTCTATGCCCGTACAAAGGCTGGGAAGTGGGTCAGGCTGAAAGTCTCACTCAGGGAATGGTTAACAAACTGTGTCCCACTCCCGACACCTGTGTTAACATGTTAATACAAGTTACTTCTATAACACTGTGTGACACAATTTTTTTTTCCTGGTTTGTGTGTTATTTCTTTATTGTTTATGTTGTAAAAAGAATAGAAAATTCCCATTATTTCCTTCTTTACTTTTGTGACCAAGATAATAAAATTTAGGAATTTGCACATTTTAATTTACATAAGGTATGAATAAAGCCTGTCTCACGAAGCTGGATTAATATGCCCGGGGTTTCCCTCAGTTACCCAGCTGCACTTGACCCGACATCCGCGGTCTTGATTATCGGTCTCACGAAGCCAATTATCAGCTCGTTAAGTGAACCCAGGAGTTTCCAATATAGATCTGCGCGCGCTTGCATAAAAAGGGCGGTGTTTGCTGCATACGACCAATCGCAGACATGGAAAATTCCTCCTGAGCAGCACACTTCACAACGGAGGAGCAGACAATAATCTTAACGCAGTGTCTAGAGATACGGCAGTTTTATGGGTACAGCTGTGGATTTGAAGGGATTGGGATAAGGATTAGGGATTATGGTTAGGGTTAGGGTTAGAATCAGGGTTAGGTTAGGGCAGGGTTTGATATTGGGACTGCCGTACATCTCTACATTGAAATACATTGGAAAACTGCCGTTCCCGCAGCAACTGCCTCATTTTAAATAAATATGAGGAATATAAATCCATCATTCAGGCAAAAAGCAACATAGTTGCAGCTGCCAAAAGCCGCAAGGAATGCTGGCAAAAAAATCGCCGACTGTGCTAATGCGTAAATTAGTGGGATTATAATATTACTTGCCCACCATGACTGCACGAGTTGATCTGACTATAGTTACATTTGTGTGTTCCATAAATTTGTGTTTATGAAATTTGTCATTATGGCATGTGATTTTGGTCTTATTTCAGAAGCGATCCCAGTGGAGCAAAAAGAACATGGGAGCAAATAAAAAATAAGTAAAAAAACATACTGCAAAGTGGTCCGTACAGTTACTATATCTTATACGTGTAGCATATGTACATGTACATGGCTTTACTTCTTCACACTGTCTCTGTAGTCGGATGATCACAATGGAATTGTGGAATTAGTAATTAACGGCTCCAGCAGCTGACGGATATATGCAGTCCTTCTGCGGAAAACCTGTTCTTCTCGTAAAGACATTGTTCAGGCTAATCAAAAGCGATCGCGAAACACTTTCGCGCCTGAGTGCTCTTCGCACAAATTGAGCACCTATACCCACTGGGTTCTCATCACATGAGCAGGCCATTTTCCAAGAGACTTGATTGGTCAGTAGGTGGGGCTTTTATACCTGCTGAGCTCTTATCCTGAACTTGACCTGCTCTGGAGCCGGTTACGTGTTCAGCGTATGTTGCCACGGCAACGTACCCTGATAAAAAGCAAACCACTTTCGTGATGCGGAACACTCAGGGCTAATCCAGAAGTTACCTCGCTAAGCCGAAATCCAGCTTCATGAGACAGGCCCCAGGCATTTTAAATTACGACTTTTTTTTTTGTCATTTCATGAAATTACTTAAGTTTGACGCCAGCCATCTCATGAAATGTCCAAATGTAAAATGTCCATTTTATTTTGAAAATAAACTGAAATATGATTGTATTCTAAATGCTTGAAGTTTCTCATTTCACTGATGGGCGAATAATCAGATGGTTCCATTGGTTTGTGGGGGGATGGAGTTAAGTGTGATTTTTTTATTTTTTTTTAAAGTCATAGTTTAACATTTAAAATCCTCTTAGGCCATCCACGTAGAGACTGATCCAGAGACGATCAGCGCCTACCTCATCTATCTATCCCAGCATGCACCTGTGGAGGAGCAGGGTCTTCACAATGACCTGGCCCTGGTGAGTGACCTGGCCCTGGTCACCATCTACACTATTATTATTCTTTATAACATCCCAGCTCTTCTCTTATTGGCATACTTCCTCTTTGGCCCCGTTTAAGTGACTTTTTTCTGAACAGTTCTGTAAATTTAATTTTGATGAAGTTAAAATCTGCTGCGATCTGCATTTGTGTTTAGTTATTGCTAACAGTATTGCCAGCAATGCCTTTACCAGCAGCGGCCTGCTACACTTCTGCAGGCAGTGACTGACCTGTTTGTATCTCTCTGTTTTGCTCACCACCTCTCCGTTCCTGTTCCTTTCTCCTTCCCCATCTCTATCATTTTTCTATTTACCGTCTTCTTCCTCCCTCTCTCATCTCATTGCGCTCTCCCTTGCTCTCGTATCCCTTGCCCGTCGCTCAGTGCGTGGCTCGGCTGATCGTGGAGCGGTCCACCATCATGAACTGCCTCTTCAGCAAACATTCCTGCCGGCCCGAGTCCGACACGGTCCTCTCTGCCCTCATCAGCATCTTCTCCTGCTACATCCGCCGCATGAGGAAGACCAAGGAGGGCGAGGACCTTTACAGCTGGGTGAGACGGGCCTCTGCGCTGGGAAGTGTCCTTTCTCCAGCGGAAATGGGTTCTGCTCTTATTTCAGCCAGTGGGTCTTACTGAGGCACATGCTGAAGTTTAAAATCCTTTGAGTAAATAGAGTAAAAGTCCAGCCCTGCTTTTAGTTCCAGCCACAACTTCAGCCAGCAGATGTCACTGATTAGTTTAACCTCCAAGTTGGAGAATTGAGCTGAGTAGAACAAAATGTTGCGTAGGACTCTTCCACGCAGGATTTTCAAACTCACAATAAAAACCCAGAGTAAATTGAACTCCAGGAGAGTTTACATGTGACCAACCCAGCCATCTTGGACTCTTTATCCATCTTGGATAAATTCTCTCGGAGTTGAATTAACGCTGGGATTTTTACTGCGCAGGACCATGAATCTCATGCTGTATCCTCCAACCGCTCTCTTCGTGGGCCTCAGTCTATGCCTGGTTTTATGATTTTCTTTTAGTCACAGGCCTTGGAAACTCTTTAGCCAATCAATGAGCCACATGACAGACATGAGTGCAGGAATGTCAAGAACCTACAGGCACAGTGGCCCTCCATGAGTTTTAGTTTGTTTTTGGATTAAGATTAAGATAACTTTATTGATCCTCAAAGGGGAAATTAAGATGGTCACCAGCAAATAAAACATTATATAAAACATACACATTTCATAAAAGAAGATGCATTCATTCCCAAGTTACATTACACAGGGGGCAGTTAAAAGATCGGTACAGACCCAGTACTCTCACTGTCATACATTGTAAGGGGCTGAGTCATGACAATATAAAACAGGACTCCCCAGATCATGCTCCTCCACAGCCAAGAGCTGCTGGTTTTCGTCCTCCTTTTGACCTGGGAGTCATTTGTGATCACAGTCTAGCCAATCAGGGTCAGTAATTTTTCATAGAGCTACCTGCAGGGAGAGAACACCAGGGGACGGTTGCATAAACTTAGTTTAAGACAGGTCTGGTCCGTAGACCGGATGTAAATTGTCAAATTGGACTAGTCTAATTAAGACTGTCTATTGCATGAAACTTGAGAATGACTTAATTTGAGGCAGAAAAAATAGCCACACCTCCCCCTGGCTAGGTTTGGGCTGGATTTGCATTCAAGGGCCAGATTTCTGCAGCCCCAATATAAAAGGTCTCTCTTCGATCAGATGACGCACTAAGATCCAAATTTCCCTGTCAATTATATTAGTCATTGCAGTAATCATGTTCAGCACTGGATTTTTTTTTTTTGAATCAGGACATTTCATGGATCCAGCAACTCAGTAAAACATGTTCTCTCACTCTCTCACTAAACACGCAAGCACACTCATTCTCTCACACTCCCATGAATACTCAATCACACTCTCACTCTTTCACACTCATGCTCATCTTGGCTCTCTACCTTTCTCACACTCTCACTCACTTTTTCACTTACTCTCTCACTCGCATACTCTCTCTCTTAAACTCTCCATCTCACTTTCACCTTCTAAGGCGCACTCTCAGTCTCACTCTCACTATTGCAAGCTATTTTTCTCACCTTCTCACACTCGCCAACTCATACTCACACTCATTCTCCAGCTCAGTTTGCCTCTCTCATACTCACTCACTCACGGTCTCTCACACACCCACGCTGTCTGTCCAGTAGGCAGATCTCTTGGCACTGAAACTGGTGAGAGTGCTGCTTTAGCATCAGTAATACTGTGTCCTCGTTTACAGTCGGAGTCGCAGGATCAGGTGTTCCTGCGCTGGACCACCGGCGAGACGGCCACCATGCACATCCTGGTGGTGCACGCCATGGTCATACTGCTCACTCTGGGCCCACCCAAAGGTCTGTCTGTTCGCCTGTTTATCTCCCCTTCCTACCCCTCTTTCCAGGGCTGTCCCTGACTAAAACAAATCATGCTCAACCAACAGTCGGCCATTTTTACCGATTGTTGATTAGTTAAATGTTTTAAACTCCGTTTAGAGCCTCTGTTTGTGCGGCCCTGCCAGATTCTGCCATTGCTCGTGTGAAGTTGAAGTCTGACCCCATAACAGGCCTGTGCTTTTATTTGACCAAAACATTGTCATGCATAGGCTATGTTTTATTCAATAAACCTGGTTGGTTTCACTGGGATTTAACATCTTTTGGGCAAAAATATCATTTTATTGTCGGCTATTAATGGAGCCATTTAAAATTCTCATGCACTGTGATGGTGTCTCACAAATATGCAGAAAGTGGAAATTACATTAAATAAAGAATAGGGTTCTGGGGTTGTATCAAAATTAGCAATTAAGGTATGTGTAAATCGCTGATCTGAACTGTGGGGCAAGTCTTGGGCGACAGTTAAGATGGACTTTCGCTTGCCTGCATAAGAGGGATATAATGTAGGAATGAGACGGGGTGTTAGACATGTTAGTTTTATAACATCAATTGCCTTAAAATGTTCCTTTTATTGGTTTTTCTGAATTTTTTGCATTAATATTATGTTAATTGCCTGATAATATTTATTTAAAGAGAACCTGGGCCTAGTTAAGAGTGAAGGACTGTCATTGCCACATACCCTCAGCATTTCCAATGGATTATTCTATGGATAGAATAATAGACCATATAAACGATTTCTCGCTCACAACTAGTCCTGGTCAACCAACAGCCCATCAAGCAAACAAATGACCAGCCAAGCAAATGGTCTACAGCTTTCTCTCCCTGTCCTCTTGTTTCCTTGTTCTTTCTTATTTACTGGCAGGCCAATGTGGGCTGTTTGAATTCGCTTTTGGGCAGTGCTCTTCTCCCAGTATGATTAGGATAAGTAAACCGTGGAGGATTGGCATTTAGGATTGCAGCCCCGTCATATAATGTCCTTGTCCAAATATTTTGGGACATCTGTTTCCCTTTGTGTAGCACCAAACAAGTTCATCTTGAGGTAAATCTGCTGTGTTGTGATGACCTTGGTCCTCTGTTAGTCATGAGATTCCAAGTCTTGGGCCAGTTTAATGGAAAGAGAAACTGGAAGACTGAACTGCACTGTTTTATTTCAGAGGAGAGTGAATTTTACAACCTGTTGGACATCTGGTTCCCCGATAAGAAGCCACTCCCCACCGCCTTCTTAGTGGACACTTCAGAGGAAGCCCTCCTTCTTCCTGATTGGCTGAAGCTGAGGATGATTCGCTCTGAGGTCTCCCGATTGGTGGACGCAGGTGTGTCTAAAAATGCAATAAAACACCAACAATTTTAGATGCCTTTTATCTTGAATATCAACTAGTCAAGGCAGTCAAATTAGAATCTGTGTATTGTATACTCCAGCGAGATGGTTAATAAAAATAAGTCAAATGTTTATTTTTACTTGTATTTATGCCCAGTTTGAGTCAAACTGAACAATAATAAACTTGCACTGGTACTGGAATGATGGTTCTGGGTGCCTTAACCTGTGAAAATAATGTTTTTGTATTGTGTTTCTGGTCATTGTTCAGCAGCTGTACTTGCTTTCTTTCCTTTTTTGCCATTTTTAAAAATGTTATTTTAACATGGGGGGGGACTCAAGAATGTCAGTTCAGGATGATTTCTAACAATATGAGGCACAACATTCTTTTTTCTTGTTAATTCAATTTTAGTTAACCTGACTCTCCCTCAATTCCTCCATCATAGTGGATTTACTCGATAAGAAACATGTCTTGAGGACATCATTGTTAAAAATGTTCTAGTGGAGGTAAATTGCATCCACCTGCCATATAAAGTCTATTGGTAGTTATTCGAACTGTGAAGGTGCTTGTACACCTTGAATACTTCTGCATGTAATTTATTTCAGTATTGTTGAAAATCACAATTGTTTTACTCGAACTGGAATTTTTAAATGTGTAAAAAAGTGCACTTTGCTCTAGTATTGAATGAATGGAAGAAAAGGGAATATTACATTAGTCTTGACTATGAAGTTTATCTGAAGTGGTAGATTATGCTCAGAGGCATGGTATCAGCGATTGGCCGATCTTCTCTTCTGTACTTGCACTAAATGTTTGTGTGGTCTTAAGTTGTGAATTCTTGGGGTCAGACTGTCCTGCTTTGTTGTTGTTGCCTCCGGATGAAGTCTAGTGGCTACTATGGATTCACGTTCGATGTCTCCGTTGCTGCCGTATCCATAGAGATTTTCTTGTGGATGCTCTGTAGGTCACAGATTTCAACCGATTCCTTTGATATTTGGTGTGAGTATAGGTTATGGATAGTTCTCAAAAGAAAACTGCCAATTTTGGTTGCCATGACAACAGAATTTCTCAAATACAGCATCATGCCTGGGGCTGTATAATGGGTTTGTCTCATTCACTCTGCGGCTGGATGTCCGACTCCGTGACATTTTTCCTGCAGCCCTGCAGGACCTGGAGCCACAGCAGCTGCTGCTGTTCGTGCAGTCCTTCGGCATGCCCGTCTCCAGCATGAGCAAGCTGCTGCAGTACCTGGACCAGGCCGTGTCCCACGACCCACAAACCCTGGAGCAGAACATCATGGACAAAAGTAAGTCCCCATCCCCGTGGCGAGACCTTTGCTAAGCTGCCCACCCGTCAGTGAGGCTGGCCATTCTGACATCCTCCAATGCGCTTTGGCTAGCTTTGTCAGGCTAAAGGTCCCTGGTGGGCCGTACAAATGGATCTTTGTTCACTTGCCTTTGGAGTTTTGACTGAGCTTGTGTGAGTGGGACAGTTAGGGCGTGATTCAGGTCTATTATAGCGCTGACTTGTGACTTCTAGGTGAGTATGAGTTAAACGCTTGTTTAAAAATGTCTTTGCTGGTTATCGTCTTGGTCTTTCAAAATATCTGTAAAAACCATAGCTTCTCATTAAAGTTCCATGAAAGAAAAAAATTTTAATGTAATTTTTCTCTAAAATGTGTGCCACAATAATTTGCAATGCTGGAAAATATGTATGTTTTCAGTCTTATTTTATATTTTTGAGTTCATCTATTTGATGAGAAACTCTTTAGTGGTCAACCATGGCCTCCTGTTTCACTGGGATGTGAGTTAACATGGGCCAAATTCCCTTTGTCGTCAATCACAATGGCAAAGACTCACAAACACAGTGATAATGTCCCCCGCAAAGTGATGTTTCCTACAAGGCTCAGAAGTTTTTGTCTTGTCCTTGAGAATCTGCTGTCCCATAAAATGGTCTGTTAATGCAAATAATATTTCAGGAATATTTACGCTGCTGGAATTATGTATCAGTAACATGATTGGCATTATGGCAGTGCTGTTTCTAAAGCACCTTTAATTGGTTCAGCTTTGCAGAGTTACAGATTCTGTTAGTCAGACGCAGGCAGCTTGCCGTCCTTCTTCATACGGCGTTCTCATGTGCGAGCACGCCCCTCTGCCACTGTGCTTTATTTTACTGTCCATTTCCCCTTCTGTGTGTGCCCTGTGTCACTGCAGTCTTGAGAAATTATGCATCTTAAAAACTTAAGCAATAACTGCTTCAGTGGAACAAATGCATCTGGTAAGATACCAGAGCAGATGGCATCGGTCAGTCATGACTGTACTAACCAATTTCATGTAATACTGATGGCTGTAGGGGAGACTGCAGACCAATGAGCCGTTTCACTGTTCTTCGTATGTTAAGCTGCTCTGACATTTAATTATTACAAATATGTGATATATGGCTCATTGGTCCCTGTGGCTCATCGGACCCCAGACTCCCCTGTCAGTCGAAGGAAAACCACCTCTGCTGGCCGTTAACATCTAACAGGGACTAATAACTGCCACAGCTGACCAATAAAACCCGACTGTTTCCTGCAGTTCAATGATGCGCTGTGTATATTTTGTGTATGTCGTCTTAGATTACATGGCTCACCTTGTGGAGGTGCAACACGTGCGAGGTGCCACCGGGGGGCACACTTTCCACACGCTGCTGAGCGCCTCTCTCCCTCCTCAAAGAGGTAAGCCTGTTAATCGGTGCATCCCAGTAATGTTCACCCAACACCTCTTATTCATCACTCCTTCTCTACCACTGCTCCCCTCCCAGAGGATTATGGGAATTATTGAGTGGAGCTTAGGAGACACTGAAAAAGTATGAAGACATTTGGGAAGCTTATTTGTTTCTCAAAGTGTGATTTAAAATCAACAACCACATTTTTGTTGTGTAATTCCCCTTGTAGTAGCGAAAGTTTTTAGCTGAAGATTCTAATGCTGGTGCCATTACTGGTTATTGAGGGCTATGAATTTTAAAATTTTGAATAAAAAAAAAATAAAAAATCCTCCTCTTCAAGTGGTTAAATGAAGCAATCCAGTGCATTAACTGGTTCTGGTGCCTTGTTTTAATCCAGTCCAGTTGGTACCGGTTATTGCTCACAACGGCGTTTCTCTCTCAGACAGTACTGAATTGAGCCGGTCAAAAGTCACCGTGGAAGCGCCCCACGGTGCAGTGAAGATCCGGGCAGCCAATCAGATTCCAGTGATCGGGCCTGAGGATGACTTCACCGGGATGCTTCTGCAGGTGCTGATGCTCGTACCGTATTTAACAGGGTTTAATTTCACTGGTCATTTGTTCTCAAAACACTTCTTGTGTGGGGAATGCAGTCCTCCTCTGGTGCTCATTTCTTGCAGTTCATTGGCAGCTTCTCCTATAAGGAAAACGCATGATTCCATCTCCCTGATGACGATAGTGCGGCGATGCTAGATACTATGGTTTTGTTCCGGGGCCGCTGTCGCCGCAGAGATTTTCTGTTCCGGGCTCTGGCAACGACAATTATTACAGGAATCTTTTCTAATTTTGCACAGGCGAAGATATTTATTTGACAATGCTCAAGAACGATTTTTGGCAATGTTGGACGTCCAATATGGCTGCCGGCCCCCATTTTGTCCGAAATTTGGGGATCGGGGAGATTCACAACTCTGTCTCTGTGGTGACCGAGTTATCTAGTTTATGAATGAGAAACATGATTTAATAACTGCCAGTTTTTTCTGAGTACTCAACATAACCGTTCAATATTTTTCAACAAAATTTGGTGTGCACATTAATCTTGACCTGACATGATGCCTTTTGCTAGTTCGATGTTGATGTGGGGCCGGGGGTATATGCCAACTCCTGATGGCTCTTGTTTCTCAGTAGACATTGTCATTAGTCAGCAGAGGCTGTTATTGTAATAGTAGCTATGTTTACTTTTATTGGCAGTTGCGGACGGGTTATGACATGCTACAAGATGTACTTATCCTGCCAGGGCTGTTTTTGTTTCAGTTGTAGTTAAATGTCATTTGCTAAATTATTTGAATCCTCTGCTCTAGTGTTAACCAGGCTGTCTCCTGCTCTTCTCTCCTCATGTAGATCTTCCCCCTGAATGTAGACCCCCGCTGGCCCAGCTCGCCCCCCCGCCAGCTCACACTGGCCCTGCAGCAGGCCCTGGCACAGGAGATGTCCCGCCTGCGCCACGGTGACCCCCAGTCCGGGGGTGTGGCCTCCCGCCTCCTCCAGGCCCTTGCAGCCCTGCTCAACTCCGCCCACGGGGGCGCCCTGGTCGTGTCCATGCACCGGAGCCACGCCCACTCCTGCCCTCTGCTGCGACAGCTGCACCAGTACCAGGTGGGCAGGCCAGGCGATGTGTAACACTGATCAGGCAACCCAACCTAATCTTCTTCCGCATTTTTTCATGCTGCTATGCACTGATAGTGTTATTTCACCAACAAGACATTCCTGGCATGTGGGTTTGCTGAGTCATATTGCAAAGAGTATTGAAAACCGCAACCCGTTGGCTTAGAAGCCATTCCAGTGACACAGTGCAGGAATTTTTGTGTTACCTGGGCTATGACACACCACGTCCAGTTTGTTGACTGGATTTTTCTTGTTGCATTTTTTTTTGGATAAGACGTGTCAGTGTCTGGCGGTGTGTTATTTAGCGCTCGTCTCTCTCGCTCCCCCCACAGCAGCGCATGCCTCAGGATTCGGCCTTCTCCTCGCTCTTCTTCAAAGCCTGCATGCAGATGCTGACCTGGCTGGAGAGCCCGGCGGTGGAGCCGGGGCCCCTGCTGGCCCTCCTGAAAGACATTGCGACGCAGTACTCTCACAAGCACCGCCTCAGTGATGGTGCGTGCGCCTCGCGCCCTGGCAGCGCCACTCTCCTTGAACATTTCCTTCTGACACTTGTGATATAGATTGACTTAACTGCAAAATTTTAATCATACATTTTTCATTGCCTTTTAGTTTTTACATTTTTCAGTTTGAATTAAAGTTTATCTTTACATTTTAAAGTGAAAGACCACTTTTGCACAAAACCTACTTTAAATAAAAAATTGCCAATTTGGGGTCCAGTTCTGTCCTGACAGGATCCGTACACCCTTTTCTGTCCTGCCAGGATCGGCACACCCTTTTCTGTCCTGCCAGGATCCGCACACCCTTTTCTGTCCTGACAGGATCCGTACACCCTTTTCTGTCCTGCCAGGATCGGCACACCCTTTTCTGTCCTGCCAGGATCCGTACACCCTTTTCTGTCCTGACAGGATCCGTACACCCTTTTCTGTCCTGCCAGGATCCGCACACCCTTTTCTGTCCTGACAGGATCCGTACACCCTTTTCTGTCCTGACAGGATCCGTACACCCTTTTCTGTCCTGTTAGGATCCGTACACCCTTTTCTGTCCTGACAGGATCCGTACACCCTTTTCTGTCCTGACAGGATCCGCACACCCTTTTCTGTCCTGACAGGATCCGCACACCCTTTTCTGTCCGTCCAGGATCCGCACACCCTTTTCTGTCCTTCCAGGATCCGCACACCCTTTTCTGTCCTGCCAGGATCCGCACACCCTTTTCTGTCCTGTCAGGATCCGTACACCCTTTTCTGTCCTGTCAGGATCCGCACACCCTTTTCTGTCCTGTCAGGATCCGCACACCCTTTTCTGTCCTTCCAGGATCCGCACACCCTTTTCTGTCCTTCCAGTATCCGCACACCCTTTTCTGTCCTCACAGGATCCGCACACCCTTCTCTGTCCTGACAGGATCCGTACACCCTTTTCTGTCCTGCCAGGACCAGGCCAAACTGTGAATTCTGCCGTTGGGGAGAATGTTATAGTTTTTAGGATATACCCTGGCATCGTCCGCCAACAGCATTTGAGGAGTCAGCAATATCATAGACATGTTAGCAAAACGTAATTGACATGACATTTGAAGTCTGATTATTAGACTGAAATGTTAGCTTTGGTTAACTTGGAGAGTGCAGTTGGAACCATTTCCTGTTCCCTCTGTAGTACGGAGCGGATTTCTGCATCTGGCTGATGCGTTGGCGTATGGGCGGGACTCTGAGGCAGGTGTCTGGGCCGTCATCGCCACCCTGAGGGCGGGAGAGAGGTGTAATGCCGAGCCGGAACTCGTTGGGAAAGGTGTGTCCAGCTGGGTGTGTTCCTTCCCAGCGAGATAAGGCTGTTTCCTTGCTGTCTTGTACATGACACTCCTCTCCTCCTGTTACCAGCTATAATACTGGCTGCTATTGCTGAGATGGTAACTGTCTGTATCTCACTGGTTCCCAGACTTCCCAGACAAAGTGAATTTATTTTTTTCTTTTTCTTTTTGATTGTTGCATCCAACTCCGGACTTGAAACGGGAAATAACAAGCAATTTTGTGAAAGTTGGTCTCACTCATGTAATCACTTGTCGATTGTAAAGTTATCACCTTTTTGCTGTGCGATTTCTGTGTTTTTAAGTGCACCCAGCTTTCACCTCAACTTACTTCAGTTTTTCTTCCTAGTCCTCTTCTAACTGAAAGTAGTGCAATGTTAACCCCATAAAACCTACGGTCCGTCAAATGCAGCTGCTGTATTTGTGGAAATTCAGGCCTGCTTTAAATTCTTGATAAGATCCCAAGGTCTCCAACAATCGTAAGTTTGTCATGTTGAATTACAGCAAAATGTGAAAAAAATTATGTACAATATTTAGATATTTTCCATTTGATGTAATGCTGTGGCCATAAAAACATGATGTTCTGGGATTTAATATTTCTCTCTGTGTAATTGCCTTATAGCTTTAGTGCTGCTGCTTACAGCGCTTCACTGAAGCTACATGACACATATATTGAGATAAATATTCAAACCCAGGATGCCCTGTTTTCGTGGTCACAGCATTACATCAAATGCAAAATACTGTATCTAGATCTAGCGCATCATTTTATACGCATTCCAGTAATTTAAGTGTGCATATTTGGGATTGTTGGAAAATTTGGGATCTGCGCTGCTATCTAAAATTGGCCCAAATTTCCACAAATCTGAATACAGCAGCTGCATTTGACGGACTCATGTATTGGTCTGTAGGTTTTATGGCATTAAATCGCCGTATGGAAGTTTATTTTAGATGTTGACCTGTTTCGCAACCGTGATGGGAAGGGGGAATATGGAGGGTTTGAAAAGGCATTTTAGGTAGAAAATCCAGGTCCGTAAAGTATTAGTACTCTCCAATAATATGTCCTTTCCTTTTCGATTTGATAATTACAAAAATTTTTCAGGTAGATGGCGGTAATTATTAGTGATTCAGCTGTCTGAGTTTATGGGTGGAAGAAATAGGACTTTCTGCTTTCTGAGCTGTAGACTTCACACCTCTACAGCTCAAGTGTTAGCGGTAGCCATTATTGAATGCAGGGCCAATGCAATGTCAGTTTTTTTGGTGTTTCAGTGCTTCGGGGGCTATTGGAAGCAAAGTCCCCATACCTGGAGGAGCTTTTGTCAGTTCTGATGTCAGTGGGCTTGGAAACAGAACTGGGCCCTACGGGTCCTGTCTCCATGGTTATCTCCTTGTTGCTCCAGGACACCGAAGAGAGGGCGGTGAAAGTGGAGGTGGATTTCAAGTGAGTAATGACTTGTTTAGCAGTGAAAGGCATTTGCTGGGATTGGACTGTTTATATTCTAGGGTGACTCAGCAGGCCTCAGTGTGGCTTGTGACTCAGAAAACACTTCTAAGTGATTTGCAGCTCTACTGAGCAAGGAATATTTTCCACAACACATCCCCTGTAATGTTATGTTGACTGTCCTAAACATTAAGAGCAGTGTTTCCTGTGAGTTATGGAGTTGATTTAATCCTGGTATAACTGAGGGCTAAATATTTATATGTAATGGACCGGGGTGCTTCATGTTGAGCTAACACTGGCTGAGCATTCATCTGGAGAGGTTATATAAAAAGGGCTATTGCAGTGACATGCAGTTGCTCAATGCCGCTTGCTGGAACCAGCAGGAGATCAGAAATTCACCCTTCCCAACGGTGTTTGTCCTGGGCAAGAGTAGAAGGCAGTGCATGTACTTTACCTGGGATTCTTCATGGGGGCAGGTGGAGATGGGAAGTTGATAGTGTTGAGAGTGGATCAGGCTGTGTGTGCGTGTGAGTGTGTGCGTGCGTGCCTGCAGTTGTGCTTGCAAAATTGTGATTTGTGCTGCATTCTGTGCTCCTGTGCACTTAGTTTTAGATCTTTCTTCTTGTATCCATTCTGTATGCTCTCCCGAGGCTCTTGGGCTTCACTGCTTTTGGGTCATTCCACTTCAAATCATCCAGGGGGTGCCAGGTCACCTCCTCAAAATTCTTCGTAAAAATTCACGAGTAAATATTCACACCAAATGAAAAAATACCAAATATGAGGCCAGTATCTCAAATAGTTTTCAAGTTATAGCCCTTTGAAATTTGAATAATAATTTAAGTTTTTTGGCAAACCCATTTTCAGCCAACTTTGGCAACTTATTGCTCCAAATTGATTGCTTACACAAGGCTGAAATTGGATAAACTAACCATATTCATCCCCTAGAATCTGACAATTGCCTTAGATTCTGTGTATTTGGATGCACTTTTGTATGGTAAAGCCTCAAAATCAACCAAAAACACAAATTGCCCAAAAAAGAGACCACATTTTATGACCTGGACCTCAGGAACTAAGTAAGAATTCATTTTTGATGATTTTATGATACATCTCTCTGTTAAAATGCAGTAATCCAAGTAAAATTGTTTGCAGTTTTTCAGTTAAATAATTTCTAAGTGAATTCTTCTGGTTTTGCCTCAAAATGCCCCATTTTGAGGCAAAAAATGACCGTGTTACCAGTTATTCAGCTCTAAAATTTTTAGGGCTGTCAGAGTAATTAATCGCGATTAATTTAAGCGCAATCAAAGTAACTGCCGCTATGAGGCATACAGACGTGATTGCTTATTACCTTTTCTATGACACATGCCTAATGCGGTCATTTGAAATGCTTCCGGTAAGAAAACTTCGGTTTGAAGTCCACTAATTACCAGCCAGGTTGGACAGCCTCCATCGCCTTGGCATAATTAGCTCACCTTAAATAATTTCCCGCCTACTTTGCTTGACTTGCAATCAAGCCATTTATTCAGCCAACTGACTAATCAAAATCAAAATGTGATGTCGAATGATTAAGAAGTGATAATGAGAAGCAGACGAACCTCACCAGGTTGCCGTGTTAGATTGAAAAAATTTCTATAATCTGAATAAATAGCAGACCTCTGAAATCCACCTTTCATCAAGGAATTTTGTATGCATTATTAAAGATATTTCTAAAAAAAAAAAAAAAAGAAGTTATTCAAAGATGGCCCTGGTTTTAAGAGCTTAAAATATAGGCTATGTGAAGTGGGAAACATTTTGTGAAGCATACCGAACATGAATGTGAGATAGAATACGTTTGCATTGCAGGCAATAGTCAAATGCACGGAAGATTTGGCAATTAACGTTCAGACGAATCTTTGCCACAAATTTGAGGCATTTTTTATTAGATAGTTGAACGAGAGTAATTTAAAATAATGTAACTCATACCACTTGATTTTATTTTCTTTTGAGCATCTAAATAGCCAACAGTGAAGGTGGAAAACATTTTGTTTAAGGGTATAGAACGTATAGAAATGTAAATTGTTAACGAATTTGAAAATCTTTTAATATAACGCGGCAGCCTGGTTAGGTCTGTCTGCTTCTCATTCTTTCTTCTTAATCATGATAGGCTACATTTTGGTTTTGATTGTCAGTTGGCTGAATAAATGGCTTGATTGCAAGTCAAGCAAAGTACACGGGAATTGAATTAAGGTTAGCTAATTATGCCAAGGCGATGGAGACTGTCCAACCTGGCTGGTAATTAGTGGACTTCGAACCAAAGTTTTCTTACCGGAAGCATTTCAAATGACCGCATTAGGTATGTGTCATAGAAAAGGTAATAAGCAATCACGTCTGTCTGCCTCATAGTGGCAGTTACTTTTATTGCGCTTAAATTAATCGCGATTAATTATTCCGACAGCCCTAAAAATTTTTACTGTGCATTCTTGTAAATGTGCACAATGTCTGACCAAAAACTTAGAATGATGTTCAGCTTACTTTTTTTGTTATGAATTTTTAAATTGTTCCAAAATTTGTTACCTAAACGGGTTTAGGCCTGCTGCTTTTTTGTGGTGAATATTTCTGGGATCTGCACAGTACCTTTGATTCTTTTCATCTCATTTTCTCTTGATGGCAACACATAGAATCAATCTGTGGAACACCAGACCGCCAATGCATTAAGGCAGTATCCTCACTTGAGAAAGCATCTAGTCCCAATAGTCTAGTTTTTCTTGTAAATTTCCTTGAATGACATGCATCATCTGAATGGATTCAAATACTGCACCAAGGTAAATTACTCCCCTCCATTTCAGTGCTTATGATGGTCTAATAATCCCCAAGTGGGACTGCCTCCTTTTAGTGAACTATTATTGCGCAATTCAGCAGTACAAGTTTGGGCTCATTTAGGATTACTGCAGAAGCCTGTAATCAGTCAAGTAATGGCATGATTTGGACACTGATGTCGCCCCCAAACAGTCATCCCCAACAAAACCATTGAAATAGAGCAATAAATCTGTGGAATCTAGCAAACACCGAAATATTCTGAACCGACCTCTGCCATTTATTGTACTTTAAGATGGTGTATCATGTTCAAAAAATATTTTTAATCAATGTTTTGTTTTATATTTAGTAGATAACAGATTGCAGCAGGCCTATACCCGTTTCGTTTGCGAAACGATGCACAATTTTTTAACATACTTTTTTGTTATGAATTTTTAAAATAACCCGAAAAGCATTCTGATTTTTTTTGTCAGGCTCTGTTCACATCTATAAGATTGCACAGCAAAAATTTCAGAGAGATAAATAACTGGTGACATGGTCATTTTTTTTGCCCAAAATAGGGAATTTTGAGGCAAAACCGGAAAAATTTACTTCGAAATTATTTAATTAAAAAACATCTACAAATGAAAATGGATTACTGCATTTTTACAGAGCGATATAACATAAAATCATAAAAAATGAATTCTAGCCTTTTATCTTACTTAGTTCCTGAGTTACGGGTCATAAAATGTGATCTTGTTTTTGGGTGTTTGGTTTTCGGCTGATTGAGGCTTTACCATACAAAAGTCGATAAAAAGACACAGAATCTAAGGCTGTTTTCAGATTCTATGGGATGAATATGGGTAGTATACCCAATTTCAACCTTGTATAAGCTATCAATTTGGAGCAGTAAGTTGCCTAAGTTGGCTGAAAATAGGTTTGCCAAAAAACTTAAGATAACATTCATATTTTTAAGGGCTATGACTTGCAATCTATTTGAGATTCTGGCCTAATATATGGCATTTTTTATTTTGCGTGAATATTTACTAGTGAATTTTTTCAAAAATTTTTGAGGAGGTGACCTGGAAAATTTCTCAAAATCTGGATGATTTGACTTGGGATGACCCTTTTGGATTCCAGCACTGACTGTAAAACTTGTGTGTTCAGTTTCAAGTATGTTTTTGTGGTCTGTGATGGTAACATGATGTATTCCCTCACAAATTAAAATAAATGGGATGCACGCTTGGCTCTTTACTTTGAACTATCGCAGCAATATGAAGGGCACAGTTATTTGTGTTTAGTGAATTGCAAGCAAGTTTTAGTGAAAGCCTCTCCTCCTTCAATTTCAGACCTGAGCTGACGCAGACGGGGTCTAGTTCTGGACTGCTGGTTGATTGGCTGGAGCTGCTCGACCCTGAGGTGACCTCTGTCTGCCCTGACATGCAGCAGAAGTTGCTTTTCGCTCTGAACAAGGTGACGCGCTCATGCTGCGCTGCCTTCCCCGATTGGAGGAATGAATTGGTCTCTACTGTGTCAGCTGTTGTCTCATTGGTCCTTTTCTTACAGGGGAAAGGAGCGCCATCCTATAGGCCGTATCTGCTGGCCCTGCTCACCCATCAGTCCAACTGGAAGACCCTGCACCAGTGCATCAGTGCCATTCTGAGTCAACAGAGGGAGCAGAGGTGAGTTTGTACTGTGCAGCTTTCACACTCACTGGCACGTGTCCATTATATTCAACATAATACAGGTCAAAGATCATTCATAAATTTTTGCCCTTCCAACGTAGATTTATACTTTATTTAAAGGTCCCCTATTATGCCACCAGCTGTACAGCTAATTGGCCACAATGAGCCAGTTCAAATTCTCCCCTTCCTGACATCAGAAGGGAGAGTGGCCACCCAGAATAATGAAATCTAATTGACTGCTTGGCTGAAGGTGATTAGCTCTTCTTGCATCTGGTTGGTTGCTTCCCCATGTGATGTCAAGGGGGTAAAGATTTTGAAATAACTTAAGTTGAAGTCAGTAAGTTTTTTTTTTTTTGTTTTTTTTTTGGTCTTATGTACTGAAAGAGTCACTATGCTTCGATATGCTAATATGAATCAGGTGATTTTAGAAAAAAATTGCAAATTTATCTCCACCCACAGCCTGCGTTGCGTTCTGCGAAATTCTACTGCTCCTGGCTCAATCAACCAATCAGATCATCAGCACGCGCCTTCGGATGTGCACAAAAAATCGATGGACAGACTGGTTGGATTCAGCGCAAATAGGGGAGGGGCTTGAAAGTAGTGCTTGATCAAAAATCTGACTAGGTCCTCTCAGGCGAGCAATCTTACAGACTTCAGCTTTAACATACTGTCACATCTTTGCTATGTGATAGAAATTAATCTGCTTGGTATTTATGTGGTTTTCAGTCTATAAGATTTGAATCTGAAATTGTGTAATTTAAGAGTGTCATGTGATTGAGCGCAATCCCATTGCTTTAGTGCCATGGGATGGATGTGTGATTGTGGTGAATGTGTTTTCTTTAGTGTGGTTGCCTGTGTGTAGTGTTTGAGTGAGGTAGAGTTTCTGACCGCTGGACCTTGTATTTTCAGGCTCGACCCCTCATCAGCGCTTGACTTCCTGTGGGCCTGCTGTCACATTCCCCGGATATGGCAGGGTCGCGACCAGAAAACTCCACAGGTGCCTTTCCTTTGCCATTTAATGATTCGTTCAAGAAAATGATCCAGAATAATGGTATTAAAAAAAACTTCCTTTTATTCAAACTTTTATGGGTCCTAATAACCTTTCCTTGTGGAAAATTTTCTCAACAAAAGGAATTAAAGGGGACCAAACATACTGATCCTGCCTCTAATACATATTAGTAATGTTATAGTGTTGGTTGTCCATGCTCAACCTCTGAAAAGTTTCTAAACATAATATACAGGGATTTTGCCGTCATCCAAGAACGTGATTGCGTGAGCGTGATTTCCTCTCTGAACAGCTCCTCCCGAGATCTTCACGAGATCTCTGTAAAACCTGACGTCAGGTTGTGCCGTCCAATTAGTACAGACCTAGCCAGAGCCTACCGCTGCGCTGGACCTGCCCACACCGGAAACTATTCTAGCAGGCACTAACAACGGCAGATCATACTATGCCTTAGTAGCGTCTACACTTTTGGAAATACAAAAGAAGAACCGCAGATCATTTGAGGTGCAATTTTGTCAGTATCTCTCCCAAAGCTACTTGTCCATTTACTTTTGGACGCGAAAAAAAAAAATGCATATTTCTCTTCCAAAAGACGTTGCCACCAGAAATCAGTGGGTAGCTTTTCTGTTTGCTGGCAGCAAACAGCCACGGCCAAAGGGAACATTAGCTGTTTGTGCTCAGCATTTCACCAAAGACAGCTTTGTCAATAAAGGATAATTCGACACAGGATAAGCGTTTCAGCTGCTTCTCAAACCTGAAGCAGCGGCATCGATCAAGCACTCGGAGCTACAAGCTGTAAGTAACCATATAACAAAAAATAATGTAAGTGAAGCTGACGTGTTACGGGTGGCTAGCAGGACCACTAACGATAGTTAGCACTAACAACTGGCCTCAAACGCAGGCTTTGTAAAACGTCTGAAGATGAAGCCTGTATCTGTCGCGACTGTCCGTGACTCAGACACAGAAGCTGTAAGTTGCTTTTACTGCATAAGTCAACCTGACATGATAGCAAGTTACTGTTACTAATGTTTGTGTCCTAATTATGCAGGAGTGATATCAGGGGAAATTCTACAGGAGATGTGTGAACATAAACCTCATTTGAAGCTAACTTTTAATACTTGTTTGTAATTTGGATGCTTAGTACAACTGTTCACAGTAAGAGAACTTGCTTTCTGTAAAACCTGTATTGCAAGGGTTTGTCTCTATAGTTTTGACCACTCAGTTACCAGCTACTGCATGTAAGTTTGCATGTCGTGCTAATTAAAAATGCTCCTGGTTAACGTATATGCAGTAATTCTGATCGGTATGCTTGTGTTACTTCGATAAGCATCAATGTGGCAGTTTCATCATAATGTTGCCCGATTGTAGCCACTACAGTTAGTGATGCTTCACTTATCCATGACTGAGATCAGCCTGGATACTTCACAAATGTATGAGCAAGCTCTCTGGTGCTACCATGAAAGCAATGCGAAACGCAGAAACTGCCGGTTTACAAATGATTTCTCTGCATTACCTTGACATAATTTCATCCCCCTTAAGAAATTGTTGTGGCTAATAAAAAGCTGAAAAAGGCGGAGATTAAATAGGTAATTCTTTCCTGTAGAAGTGATCAATTCGCTAGCTCCACATAAGCAACAAGTCCGTGCTAACTGAACTTGCAGTCTGCAAAACCTGAATTATGTTCATAACACATCCAAGCTCTCTAGCTGTCGCATACTATCCATAAAGCTGCTTTCACATCGGACACGAAATAAATTTTTCGCAGGACAGATTAGAATACATTCAAAGTCAATGCAAAGACGTAAATACACGTTGTCAAGCAGCTTTCACACCTGACGCGAAACAAATTTTTTGCGTGAAAGATTACATTCAAAGTCATGATTGCTTATCAGCTACTGCATGTTAGTTTGCATGCTCTGCTAATTAAAAATGCTCCTGGTTAACTTATATGCAGCATTTATGATCGGTATGCTTGTGTTACTTCGGAAAGCATCAATGTGGCAGTTTCATTATAACATTGACTGACTGTAGCCACTACAGTTGAAGCTAACCGGAGAGGTACTGTAAATTATGCCTACTTGGGCTGAAGTTAGACCAGACGTAGATTTTGCAGAGCCTGGGATGCGTTTTTGGGTGCTTATGAAACGATCGCTTGACTTATCCATGACTGTTGTCAACCTAATACATCTCCAATGGCTGGGCAAGCTCTCTGATACTACCGGTGAAAGCAATAGGGAAGCGCACAGGCTATAACGTGTGCGGTATAACAAACAATTTCTTTCCATTGCCATCGATTGAATATTAAATTCTTTCCTGTAAAAGTGATCGATTCGCTAACACCACATAAGCAACGGTTCACGCAGACGGAACTTACTGTCTGTAAAACCTGAATTATGTTCATGACATAACCGGAGTGCTATCTAGCTCTCCAACGCTATCCATAATGCGCCAGTTTTCCGCGAGGAGAAGCTGGTCATTCGGAAGCAATAAGTTAACCATTACCACGGGCAATTTCCGAAAAGGTCGTTTAGCCGGGAGCTTTTGCCCCTCTGTCATATACCAGCGCAGCTATGCACATGAACTAGCAGGTCCTAATACACACCGAAGCAGTCCATAAGCTGTTGGTCCACTTATAGTTGCTCCACGTTTCCCTCTAAACTCAGACCCACCGGATTTCTATGGTCTCCGGTCTACACTTGGGCATGTCGACCTGTTCTACAAATGTGTCAATATGGGGTGGATTCTAGCTTACCCTGCATCCTAGCTAAAAGTAGAAAAACCGCTGTGCTCATCAGCTGTTGCTGTAGCAAACTGTAGCTGATGGCAAATTTGTGCTTGAGCTGACAGACTTTTGCACTGCACTTCCAGAGGCCGCCAGATTTTGATATAAAATGTCTTGGTGTTTCAAAGCGTTCACGATACCATGCACCTTAACAAGGTTCTCAGGGCCTCTGGAAGAGAAACAGGCCCACAGCATCACCAATCTTCTCCCATACTTCACAGTGGGCATGAGGTGCTTTTCTGCATACTCATCTTTTGTGTTCCGCCAGACCCACTTACAGCTTTTTGGCAACAAACACTCTATCTTGATCTCATCTGACCAAAGCACACAGGCCCAGTTGAAGTCCCAGTACCGCTTAGCGAACTCCAGACATTTGCGTTTATGATTGTGAGTGAGAAAAGGTTTTTTCTGTGCATGCCTCCCAAACAGCTTGTTGGCATATTGATAGCACCTGATGGTTGTTTTGGAGACTTTGTGACCCCAAGATGCTACCGTTTGTTGCAATTCTTTAACAGTGAGCTTTGGAGAACTTTTTTTATTTCTCTTACCATCCTCCTCACGGTGCGTGGTGGCAAAATAACCTGGCGTCCTCTTCCAGGCTAGTTTAGAACAACTGAAAAAGAGGTAAACATTCTTAATGATTCCTCTGACAGTAGATATGGGCAGGTGCAGGCGAGTGGCTATTTTGTTGTAGCCATTGCCTGACTTGTGAAAGTCAACACACATCTGCCTTACTTGAATGGTGTGTTCCTTTGTCTTTCCCATGTTGAAGAGTGGATAAGAGAAATGGCCTCTGTGTCACGTCATATTTAATACCCCAGGGAAACAGGAAGTGATGAATTACTAATTAAATGTTCATAGATACTCTGATCAACTTTGTAAACTACTGTAGAAATGACAGAAATACTTCAATTACATTTATTTCCTAGAAATTTTTGGGGGTGCCAGTAATTGTGGAACAGATGGTTTGATGAAAAATAATTATTTCTTAGTCGAGGATTTTTTTTTTTTTTTCCCCTTAAAATTCACTTGAGTTGAAGGTTACATTTTTCTAAAATTTTCAGTGTGAGGGTATGCTTCTGCAATAAAAATTGAATTTATTTTAAGGCTTTTAACACATCTTAACTAGGGGTGCCAATTATTATTGAGGGCGCTGTATATACACAACACCGGATACCTTGACAGAGCGTTATATTACAATATAGACGCTCGTAAAAACATATAATGCAGCCCCTTGGAGATTTGCAACCAATGTGAGAACTGAAGTTTCCCTGATTTCCTTCTTCTCCTACAGGGTGTATCAGAGAAAATTATCCTCTCTGAAAAAATATCATAAAATTAACAAAGATTATAGTTCTGTTGATGTGGGCGTAAACCTTGGTAGAGGGGGTCATTCTGCTTCGAATGATGCCAGTGTCTTGGTTTACGCTTCATGCTCCAGTGAGCAGGGACGCTTTGAATTTTGCAAAATTCAAGTCTTTTGCACATGCGAATGCGAGGGTTAAAATTGGATTAGTCACATTAGATTAAAAGTTTACACAGGGTTTTACCTGTATGCAAAGGTGTTTTTTGAATAATTAACCCTTTCACCCCTTAACCTTGGCACAAAATGATCTCTTTTATGAGTGGATGGTAACCAAAGGGTGAACACATGTAATTGATGTGGCCAAGAACAAGTGAATCAAGCTAACAAGCATCATTCAGTGGGTGTGTCATTAAATTATTCCATAATCACATCATGTCTTATCAGTTTCTTCCTTTCATCACACAGCCAATGATCACAAATTCGTTTTGTTATGCAGGCAATTTAATTCATGGACATAAAATCGGTGAGCACCTGTGCATTGGCCCCACTTTTTGCCTTGTAACTGTGTGGTGTAAAATGGTCAGACCGCAGGTGTTTTTCTGTGATCACTGACAACCGTTGACAAAGCATGAAAAGTTGAAATATTACTGCTGAACTTGCATGATGAAATTATAGTTTGTTTCTTTGTGGTCTAAACAGAAGGTTCAACAATAGTCTTGTTTTCCATGGCCGACACGATAAATTGTCCAATGTGATTGTGCACTCGTCGCGCTGAATAAAAGGTGTTGACAGGCACTGACAGGCTACAGGGCACTCCAGTGAGCAGATGTTTTGCGTGTACAATCGTTTACGCGTTCTTACATTGTATACTACACAAAATGAGTGCTAATTTTGGACTTCAAACATGGTAAGCAACTGTACGGCAACTTCATTCTTGCATGGACCAGTCGCTTGTGTTCGTGTTTGGGTTTCGCTTTTAGATATGTGCCATACTGAAGTCCCCGGTGGTTAGGATCACGATATGGCTAGGGTTTCAGAAACAAACACAAATGCAAAATTTGAATTTCATCATCAACAGCAATAATGAGCAACGATACTAAGTTAGTGACAACAAAGTAATGTAAACACAAATTCACTTGTCACCTCGTCTCCACATCACTCATACGTAGACATTAACACCGACGCCGTACAGCAGGACTGGGCTGTGGGCTACCTGCCCTGGGCTGCATGGGGTAGCAGCTGAGCAACTTGGGAGTAAACAAGAGAACGATCTCAGAGATGCCAAGTCTCACGCATTCGAAGTAGGTCCTACACATTTTTTAGGCTTATTCACCGTAGTCCGCAATTATTCAATGAAAGCTTATTAATGAGATTCTCACGGGGAATTAAGATCCTTGTGCATTTAAGTTTCAGTTTCACTTGCGTAAAGGTGGACCTCACCACAAGCAACATGGAAAGCGATTATGACTCCGGACTTCTCGTGCTTCTCTTAACTCAGGGAAAAGAAACAATGCACGTGTTTCATGATCATTTCAATCGTTTTAATGAAACAAGACCAAATGAAATGTCTTTATGCAATTCCATTGCTTTCAATCTCTCAGTAAAGAGAAGGGTAAGAATTCCTGAGTCATAATTGATTTCCGTGACACTAGTGGGGAAATCCACCGTAATGCACATGAAACTGATGAAGTTAATGCACAATGACTTGAATTCCGCGAGTGAATTTCTCCAGCGCGCGCTGATTGGAAAATTGCGAACTACGGCACAGGAAGGTGAATGCCACGAAGAGGCGAGAGACTCTACCGAATGCGTGAGACTTGGCATCTCTTTTTTGTGAAGTGATGTAAACTCATACCATCGTTTGGAGTCTTGTTACAGCCTACCACTACACACCTATTTGGCATGTTGATGAATGTTATCACGAAATCAACGAAATCAAGAATTGATCAAGGCGAAATCAATTATCAGTGTAGAACAAACCACTGGTCAATCAGCTGGGAATGTTTGTAACTTAATTTTCACACGTCACATGTCATATAACCACGAGGTCTGTGTGCAACAACTTTTTTTGAGGGGTGGGGCTTAGGACCGTACAAACCAGCCAAATTTTAGTTTTCAAATAATGATAAAAAGTTATAGAAAGCATTTACAAATGTGTGATGCATATTAATTTGCAACATTTGATCAATCTCTTCGAAAAATGGCCAAAAGATTTTCTGAGTGAACCTTGAAATGATGAACATCCTACTGATGTCATTATTTCTCATGTTTCTATTGTTTGGGCTAGCTGGCTCTGTTTGTTGCCGTCATTGGCATCAATGCTACTGGAAAAACAAAACTGAACAGTGGCAGTTGGTAGTCTGTCATGGTAGCGCCCATGAGCTTCTGGTGAAACTCGAGGATAATGGGCGACAATGGAAAGGACTGCGCTTATTGTAACGTTGGACTAACTACTGTATTCATTCCGGTTTAGTTTTGCTGGTTTGGTAGGGGATAGTGTGTGTAACGTGAGACAGCAGAAAAAATTTTGTGATCATTGAGTGCTATTTTTTGAACACTCAGCCACATTTGGCCTTTTCTTTATATGGGCTTGAATTGAGAAGAAAATGCTAAAGGCTCGATAACAACAGGCCTCCTGTTATCTCGGATTAATTTTTTCTTTTTTGACAGTTGGATGCGTTTCTGACCAGCAATGTCCAGGAGAAAGTTGATCATTAGTGATGGCAGTTTTTGGAAAATAATGTCACATTTTCCACATTTGGCGTCATATGGTGTCCTGATCGAGGGAGCATTGTATTGTAAATGCATGGTAGGAAAATGAAATCACTCAAAACACTGCATGCAAAGGACAAATAATGGTTTATTTATTTAACCTTGCACGCAGACAAATACATGCATCTGAATTCACCATGGCAGTGTTTTTCTCATCGAGAATCTGCAGCCAGTTGGGCAGTGCTGATTGATTTAATCCCTCATTCCATTCTCAGTCAGATTAACAATCAGCCCAAGCCTGTGCCCAGATAATGTAAAGAATTCCTGAAAGAAAATATAGAGCTGGTACAGCAGCCTCAATCAGCAAAGGATGAACATGAAACATCGGCTCAATTAGTCATTTTTTTATGCAAGTCCATTATGCATTTTTCTGGCTTCTTTTGTTCTTGATATCCCCCCGGCATATAATGCCGTGGGATGTAGTCATGGGTGCGGTTGTCTGTCCGTCCGCCCGTCATTTTCTTTTCTGAGCATAACTTCAATATTTTTCCTAAAAACTTGGTGTGCACGTTAATCATGACCTGACGTGGTGCCTTTTGCTAATCTGAGGCTGATGACATGGGGCCGGGGGGATATGCCAGCTCCTGATGGCTCTTGTCTTTGAAGTGGTCGGGACTTTGGGTCTTGGATGTTTGTGTTTGCAGAAATGCACAGAGAAGTCGGTCCTGCGGCTGACATCAGACGAGCTCATCAGCCTGGTAGACCTGATCCTCTCTGAGTCGGAGCTCAACAGCCCAACCTCCCCCCACGGCAAGAAGAGCCTGGACCCCGCCTCCTGCTCCCTCATCCAATCACGCCTGCCTTTACTGCACAGCTGTTGTCTTGGAGACTTGGAAAGCGTGACCAAGGTGTCCAATTACCTGATCAACTGCATAAAGAAGTGGGGAGACAGGTATGAGTATATCGTGATAAATGTAGATACTCGATCGAGCTCCTTGAATCTTGCAGTCTTGATTGGACCTTGGCGTGTTTTTGTTGAGCTGGGTTTTATATCCGTTCCGAAATTAGACAAATATCACAAATTTTGCATCTCGGCTGGTTTTTGTTCTTTTGGGACATATGCTGATGTTTTCTTAGTCATTTTGAAACAGTTTGACCTACATCCAACAGAACTAGTCATATTGAGTGGAATTCTCATTGGGAGGGGAGTCCATTTGACTGGTGTTTAGTGTTTGCATGAATTCCTTTGGTGAATTTAAATGCGCCTGAATGGGTGTTAATGGGAAGGAAACGTATAATTTACTGACATTTAATCTGTTCTCCGAGTTCCAGTTTCTGCCTGTTCACGCCCGGTAGCGTTGTGTTAAAGGTGAAATTGTTCTCCCAGAAGTTTTCAGCACGAGATCCTCCAGGCGTGGTTTGATTTTTTTGTTGTCTTGAAAATGAAACGTCTCCCAATTTAAAGGTCTGCAGAGTGTGATTTTCCTAAATAACAATAGAACACTGATGAGCTTTAACATTTAATCCGCTCTCAGATGATGCCATTAGCTGATTTCAGGGTCTGCAGACAGACTTAGATGGTAAGTGAACAGTTGGTTTTCGTAGTCGGCATATTGGAAGTGTAGAAATGGGGACTAAGCTGATTTGACTAGAGCTAAATTATTATGGCCGGACCAATGGGTCAGAAAATCTCAGAAATCGCCCACTAGTTTTCAATGCAGTTGATGTCGGGGGATTGAGCAGGCCACTCCATTACCTCAATCCTGTTTGTCTGGAACCAATACTCTGCTCACTTACTTGTGTGTTTGACGTCATTGTCTTGTTGTAAAATCCATTTGAGAGGCATTTCCTCTTGGGCATGTGGCAACATAAGCTCTTCAAGTATTTTGATGTATTCAAACTGATACATCATCCCTGGCATACAATAAATGGGCCAACACCACGGTATGAAAAACATACCCGTACCATGATATTCGCACCACCATGCTTCAGTGTCTTCACTGTTTACTGTGGCTTAAATTCAGTATTCAGGGGTCAGCTGACATACTGTCGACAACCACTAGAGCTGAAAAGAATTTTTACGGTCATCAGTCCCCAGAATGTTACGCCATATCTCTTTGGGCCAATATTCTTTGGCTAATTTCGACCGATTCTGCACATGCTGTTTTTTCGACATTGGTGCCTTACGGGGGCCTCTTGCTGATAGCTTAGCCTCAAACGTCCTCTGACTGTTACAGCACTGACAGGTAATTTTATATCATCTTTCATCTTTCTGGAGGCGGTGATTGGCCAAATTTTTGCCTTTCATATTATTATTCGATCTGTTTTAACAGTAGTTGCTTGTTCCCTTCTGTGTGTTTCAGGTTTTTGTAGCCATTTTAAAGCATTTGAAATGATTTTAGCTGAGCATCCTATAATTTGTTGCACCACTCTACATGTTTTCCCCTCTTCAATCAGCATTTTAATTGAATCATACTGTTGCTCTGAACAATGTTTGGTACCGCCCATTTTGCTAAGCAATTCAGCAGGAAATTTATTTTATTACAATGCTTGAAACATTTGCTTTCCTTCCTCCTAAAAGGACAATTAATGACACTTGTTTATTCACAGAATGAATGAATTCCCGAATGAAACTCCACACTGCTATTATTTTGAACGCGCCCCTCTCCGTGAATGAGTTGGTTACTTAGAACAAACAACGTGTCATGACCGTTGAAAATAAGTTCCACAGGTTTGAATACAGCAGCTCAATTTGAACGGACTGTGACTCTCTTTTCTGTCCTCGGTGTGATGAGTACCCAGGAACTGAATGATTTGACGTGGTTAATCACACAGGTGCGCGGTGACCTTTAATTAATCTTCTCGGTTTTCAGTGTGATGAGTCAGCGGTGTCAGAGCCTGCTGTTGCAGATTTACCTGCATTTCCCGGAGGTGATTCAGCACGTGACTCTGCCCGACACCACTCTCCACAGCGAGGGGGCGTCCGAGGGCAGCACCTGTAAGGTAACACCACCCGGATCTCGTATTCTCCCTTCTCTTCCTGTTCGCTTTGAGAACATGGTGTCAGAATGTTTGAGGCTAAAGAAGTGAACAGTTACTTCTGATGAATGAAGTTTTGTGTATTAATGTGTAGACAACAACACAACATTTGCTTTTTGGTTCCGTGTTCGAGTGCCATGGATTTGAAAGCACAGAGAGATGGAGACTGCCAGCCTTTAAGTGTGCATAAATACTTTCATATCATGTGACCCATGCAGGAATTTCAGCCCATTTTGTAAAGTATCCCTGCCCAAATATTTACAGACTGCTCTGTTTATGCAAAGCTGATGCTCAGTGTGGTAACCTCCAGTGCACTTGTGTCATTTTTTAAAATAACCCATTATTTACACAACTTGTTTGGGAAGATGCCACATTACCGTCAATTGTGTTGCTTCACCGCAGTGTCACAGATTCAAATAGTCCAATAATGCTTTATATTGTTTAGTTTGTAAGCATTTGGTCAATTTTAAGGCTTAGTTTCTAAGAAGTGAACAGTTACTCCTGGTGAATGAAGTTTTGTCTGTTAGTATGTAGACAACGACACAACATTTGTTTTTTTAGTTCCGCGTTCGAGTGCCATGGATTTGAAAGCAGAGAGTGTAAAATGGAGACTGCCAGCCTTTAATTATGCATAAATACTTTCATATCATATGACCCATGCTGGAAGTTTTGCCCATTTTGTACAGTATCACTGCTCAAATATTTACAGACTGCGCTGTTTGTGCAAAGCCGATGTTCAGTGTGGTAACCTCCAGTGCACTTGTGTCATTTTTAAAAATAACCCATTATTTACGCAACTTCTTTGGGAAGATGCCACATTACCGTCAATTGTGTTGCTTCACCGCAGTGTCACACAGATTTAAATAGTCCAAAAATGCTGAATATTACTGTTTAGTTTGTAAGCATTTGGTCAATTTTAAGGCTTTAGTTTCCAAAAAGGTTCACTCCATATGGATATACGTTTATATTTTGAGTAAAAATAAATAATGTACAAAGTATGCTAATACATCTACATTAAAATTCATATTGTCACCTTTTTATGTCTGGTGGGTTGTTGAAAATTGGAGTGCTTTAAAGTATTCATGGACCTTATTGTGTGTCCCATTTGTTGTATTGTTAGAAAATTTGAACTGGCTGTATCCCTGGCCTCATGGCTTGTTTGTGTTGACTGATATGTTAGGTATTTGTGCTATGTCTCTTAGCTGGATGTCCTGGTGCATCGCCTGGTCACGCTGCTGGCTGACAGCGGAGACTCGAAATCTAGCGAGAGCCGCATGTCTGACGCTAACCTGGCCTTAAGGAAGCTGGCAGTGTCCCATCCTGTGCTGCTGCTTCGGTGAGCTTCAGTGAACTTCGTGACACTCACCCTGGCACATTACACCATGCATTACCTGTGTCAGGGCGCGTCACATGACACATTAAACTAATATGGGCGCATCGCTCCCTGCATCACATTTATAAGCTGAAGCTCAACTCATTCCTATCGTTCAGGAAATAAAAATTTTTAATCACTTCATCTTATTTCACTTCCACCTGTTGTTTTCATCGTTCATTTGTTTTTATCTTAACTACCTTATATGCCCTTTTGGGTTCACTTTTGTATTATTATTGCTTTTTAGTATTTTTATATTGTCGCTAGTGGTAACTAATGTTTTTAATTATGTCTCTGGGGTCTAGGATCATGTTCACTGTTTACACGGGTACGTAAAGGGAGGTATCTAACTCTGTGTGTATCTAAGTGAAAGATTGGATTGGAATGGAATGGAATAGTTGTGCTCTATCGGTCACAATTGTGGATTTGAAATCATGCACTTCATGTGCGCAGTGAGTGCAGATTCTTTCAATACCTTTTTGTTATCCCACCGGTATGGAATACCGTGGGATATAGTCATCGCCCTGTCCGTCCGTCTGTCCGTCCGTCCGTAATCATTCTCATTTCTGGAGCAGAACTCAAAAACTATACCACTTACAAACTTCAAATTTGCTAAGGAACTTACTCTTATGGTGTAGTTGTGCCTTTGGGGGTTTCAGTTCCATGCTGCCCATAGTTTTGGAAATTTTCACCAAAAACAGCCCTAAAACTGGACTTTGTCTCGTTTCCGGGACAGAACTCAAAAACTATGCCACTTAGAAAATTCAAATTCAGTATGGAACTTACCCTTATGCTGTAGTTGTGCCTTTTGGGGTTTTCAGTTCCATTCTGCCCAAAATTTTTCATTTCTATACCAAAAACAGCCCAAGAATTGGACTTTGTCCCTTTTCTACAGCAGAATTCAAAAACTCTGCCACAAATCACGAATTTTGTGGAACCGGTGGGATATGTCATCTTGTGATGACTCTTGTTTGATCAGTTAGACATGGGAGCACTTTCTATGGAAGGTCCCCCATTTCAAGGTCTGGGCGGATGTTTCTGATTAAACAGCGCCGATTCTTCGCTGATTATTCGCCGACCCAAATCATCGCCGTAAATAACATCTTTACAGTTATTAATTAAGCAGCCGATCACTGAGCTACCCCACTGCCTCCAGCCACTCAGTATTAATGCGGAGAGCCAGATTGCAGCGATATGTTTGGAGTGAAATGAGAGACGCTTCTCGCGCTCGCCGCTGTCTGCATTTCCAGACACCTGCCCATGATTGCGGCCCTGCTCCACGGCCGCATCCACCTCAACTTCGGGGAATTCCGTCAGCAGAACCACCTGACCTTCTTCAGCGACGTGCTGGCCATCCTGGAGCTGCTGCAGCCTCTGGTCTTCCACTCTGACCACCAGAGGGCACTGCAGGACTCCCTGCTCTCCTTTATTCAGGTCCTACAGGTGGGGCCATCCTAAAGCACGTACACAGCCTGTTTACTACTGTCTGTTTCCCTGTCTGTTTATAATGGCTTTATAATGGGGGGGGACTCTGCATTTGAAAATTGTAATTTAAAGTTGTTGCTGCCAAAAGTGGCACTGGCAGTTAGTAGGTTTAAGGGAGCAATTATTTATTCATGTGGGTCATATAGGTTTTGAATAACTCTTTACCTTCAATAAATGAAATGATCTTTTTCAAAGTGTGTTTACTCATGGTGCGTCTCTCGTGCACTAAAATAAGTTGGATGATGCAGCAGTATTTGAAAAATAAAAAAGGAGCAGGAATCGAGTAGAGGGCAGATACTTAGTCATTGCACTGCAAATACGGTACAACAAACTGACTGAGCAGTTTTCTCCGTATACAACCCCAATTCCGAAATAGTTGGGACAAAGTGTAAATTGTGAATTGAATCAAAATGCAACGACTTTCAAATCACACTAGCTAAGCTAGTGTTTTATTCACAATAGAACAGAGATAACACAGCAAATGTTGAACCTGAGAAATGTAATTATTTTATTCACAAAATGAGCTCATTTCAAATTTGATGGCTGCTACAGGTTTCAAAAAAGTTGGGACAGGGGCCAGTTTACCATGGTGTAGCATCCCCTCTTCTTTTTAACACAGAGTGGAGGCGTCTGGGCATTGAGGAGAGAAGTTTCTTGAGTTTAGCCATTGGAATTTGATCCCACTCTTGTTGCATACAGGCTTCCAGCTGCTGGAGAGTTTTAAACTTTTCGTTTAATTATGCGCCAAATGTTCTCAATCAGTGAAAAGATCTGGACTGCAGGCAGGCCAGTTCAGCACACGGACTCTTCTACTATGAAGCCATGCTGTTGTAATAGCTGCAGTATATGGTTTTGCAGTGTCCTGCTGAAATACACCAGGCCTTCCCTGGAATAGATGTCTTCTGGAGGGGAGCATATGTTGCTCTAAAACCTTTATATACCTTTCAGCATTCATCCTGCTTTTTGAAGCATGCAAGTGTCCCACGCCATATGCACTAATGCATCCCCATATCATCAGGAGGGGTGGTCTTTCTCCTCTTTAGCCCAGAGAACACAATGCCCCTGATTTCCAACAACAATGTCAAATTAGGACCCGTCTGACCACAGGAAACTTTGCCGCTTTTTTCTACAATCCATTTTAAATGAGCTTTGGCCCACAGAACACGGCGGCGCTTCTGGATCATGCTCAACAATGGCTTCCTTTTTGCATGATAGTTTTAGGTGGCATCTGTGGATGGCACAGCAGACTGTGTTTACAGACAGTGGTTTCTTGAAGTATTCCTGGGCTCATTTAGTAATTTCAATGACAGAATCATGCCGGTGAATGAAGCAGTGGCGTCTGAGGGCCCGAAGATCATGGGCATCTAGTAAAGGTCTTCGGCCTTGACCGTAATGCACAGATTTTTCCAGTTTCTCTGAATCTTTTGATGATGCTATTCACTGTTAAAGATGAGACCTTCAAAGCCTTTGCAATTTGACATTGAGGAACATTGTTTTTAAAGTATTCTACATTTTTTTTTATGTAAGCCTTCACAGGTTGAAGAGCCTCTGGCCATCTTTACTTCTGAGAGACTCAGCCTCTCTAAGACATCCCTTCTATAGCCAGTCATGTTACACACCTGATGCCAGTTAACATAATTACCTGTTAAATGTTCTTTCAGCTGATTCTCTTATATATTAATTGCCTTTTCAGCCTTTTTTGCCTGTGTCCCAACTTTTTTGAGACCTATTGCAGCCCGAAAAATTGAAACTCGCTCATTGTGTGGATTAAAATGTCTGTTTCAACATTTGAAACGTTATCTATGATCTATTGCAAATAACATATTGGCTCATGCGATCTGAAAGTCATTGCTTGGGATGTGATTTGGGTGAAGTAAAATTATCTGAAAATTTAGTCGGGGGTGGGTCCTGGCGACCTGGTGGGGGGGATACAGCAAAGCCCCCCGAAGCCCCTTGGTTTTAGTGATTTTTAGTCCCCTCAGTGTACTAAGAATTCAATAAAATAATAAAAAATAGAATTATTATCCAATATATATTCAAGCCAACAAACACATGCAATCTTTGATTTCTAAGCTCCTAACCTCTATGATACAGTCGTTATGTTGCGTTCCTCATTGACTGACTGTCGCCATACGAACGCCTGTACGGGAAAGCTCTAAAAGTGCTTCGCGCGGCCTCCTTATGAGTTCGAGGCTTCTTCTTATTTTTGGTTTTATGGTGTTTACAGACCTGTTGGTGTATTACCGCCAACTACTGGATTCATTCGACATAAATTTCCCTATTGCTCTTATATCGAATTCCCACCAAAGCCTCGCCAAAGCGAACGGTGCACTGTGTCGAACAATGCGTTTCCACTCTGCATGTGTTCAGTGTGACTACAGTTTCGATTCGTGTAATCTACGAGCCGAATGTAGACGCAATGCATTGGCTTTTGAAGAAGGAAATTACGTCAACACCAAAGCTGCCTGCTGATTGGTCCAGCCAAAAAATTTCAGGCGAAGCGCCGCGAGGTAGCTTTCCTTTAACGCCCTGATGGGAGCGATCGTCAAAGCCACCTAGCGGACACAGGGCGTTAATCATTAACGTTACTAAGCTCCAAGCTTGTGAATAATTTAATCGGCCACTATTGCACTCAGATAAAAGTCAAAGAACATTCATTGAATACAGCCAATACATCAATAAAATCATTGACTTCTTAGTCAACTCCAAAATCATATCACAAAGTCACATGCTCATGGGATTTTATGAATTTAGACTTCCCTGAATGTACTGTGTAATAGCAAAAATGAAAAATAAGAAAATAATCACTGTAGATACACACCACTAATAAATCATTTTTTCTTTATCCAATCATCTGTAGAATCCACCTATGAGTTCTGTGAATATTTTCAGCTTCCAATCATTGACTAAAAACAATCCTGATGGAACTCCTGGAAATATGCATTACATATTATGCATTTCATATTAACCTAGCGAATAAGCCAAACGACAACGGAAAATAGTGTCACTAACTAGCCACATTTTGCTATATTCGGTGTCCAGTGACGCTCCATTTACATGAAAAAACAGAAGTGAAACTACGACGAAGGGCTTCTCGCCGAGGTCCTCAAGCACCTTTAATCATACCACACGATAGAAAAGTTGCGTGTCGTAGTGTTATCATTCGCTAATATTGCTGAAGGTCATGGATTAGCTGGGCAGCTGATGAAATAACCATGATTTGGCTTTGGAGCGAGACGCCCAGCTGCGTTAGCACTGATAACCCGTGCGTATGCTGTCCACAGTAAGCAATTCATTCAGCATTCACCGAAGTCAAAATGTAGGGTGATAATGCTTCATATTAGTGTGCGAAAGTGAGGTAGGAAAATAAAGGTCCATCAGGTTTGTTGGAAAGCATGCGTAATGCAATTTTATGGTTTGACTGGCCATACTACCATTAATGGGAGCTGGCGAAGGTAAGTCAAAGAGCTAAGACGAGCACCCACTCGCACTCCCGGGGGATACTGATGCACACTGTACCAACCACGCAAATTACCAGCGGTGTACAGCATTTGTCTCGAGTTGCATAAAGGGACGCAGCAGCGTTCAGCCGTCAACCACTCACGCCGCTGAAACTTAGGCTACAAGACTGCTTCAACCTCGCTCCACTAGCCGAATGGGCTACACAAAATACCGGTACACTGACTATTAATTATTATTACTATACTACAATCTATCTGTCGTCTCGAATATCCTCAATATCGAAGTCGTTCTTTTCCGCAGTGTTGAAACTTGTCGCCGCAGCCCCTTCCCACACAGCATGACATTTGACCGGAAGTGCCTTAGCTGGCTAATTTGAAAACGAAGTTCTGTAGAATGCATCATGCAGAAGATCAGTTTAGTAACGGAAATACTAGAAGTCGGAATGCTGTAACATTAGAAATGAAATCGGATTTTCATGACTGAAAAACCTGAGTTTTATTTGTTTTTTTAATTTAGAAGATAAAAAAGTGGAAAAATCACATCCCTGCATTGCATTTTAATTTTATTCACAATTTACTCTTCGTCCCAACTATTTCGGAATTGGGGTTTACTTGCCTACCATCAGTGTGTTTGTGTGTTTCTCTGCATTTTGGAAGTGGACTCCCTCCTTGGTAGATGTTGAGTTGAGAGAGGCCCAGATCCTCTCAGTGGTGAAGTTTGGTGTGGTAGACCTTCCACCCCCTGTACCAGCTAACTTCCTACAACCAGTGCTTCTGCCACAGCTTTATCTGTAGAGTACTATAAATAGTGTGATGCGAAAAGGTAAAATGCTGAGTGGTATTTGTGGAAATTAATTTAATGCTGTCTTTCATGCATTTGCAACCTGTAAGGCAGCTGCAATATCACCACTATTGTTGCATTTCTGACGTTGGCAGAATTTCCGGAGGTACTCCCGCCAGCTGGCTCCATTCATAAATAAGTTTGTGCAGTTCATCCAGCGGTACATCACCCACGAGGCCAGTGCAGCTGTGCCATACCTGCAGAAGCACTCTGACGTCCTGCAGTGAGTCTCTCAATATTTAGCACCAGCTGTTGAAAATGACTAACCCTCTAAAAGTGGAGTGGAAATTGATTGGACACGGCAAACACCGAGTGGAGTTGAGCTTGTCCAATCAGTTTCCACCACAGCTCTTGAATTTTTATCAACACTCAACAGTTATGCAGCTGCTCTGAATCAGATATTTAATTTGCAGGATGGAGTGTGTTGATCTTTGAACATGTGTTGTTAAAAACTCGTGTCCGTGTGTATTTCAGTGTGTGTATATGGTCTGGGTCAATGACAAATAAGCCTTTTAAAAATGTTTTTTTTATCTTTAAAACTGTACAGAATACATTTATTTGAAGTTGGAAGAGTGTGTTTAAACGATTCTTAATGGTTCCACAACATTAACAGGATTTTAGTGCAGTTTCAGACTGTATTTGCAATTTCACCACCCAAAAAATGTCATGCGGCGCAAACAAAAGTTTCTCTTAAAAAAAAAAAAAAAAATCACACTTCCCTCTTTATCCCCCGCCGCGCGTTTAGTGCAAAGTGGGGGATATAGTTTTTAGGCTCCGTCCATCAGTGCGAACATATAAATGCGGATATTTTAAGAACCATTGACTGGATTCTTTTCATATTTGATATCTAGGTTAATCTCAGTGGGGGAAAGGTACCATGCTGTTTTGGTGACCTTGACCTTCATTTTAAGGTCACAAAGCTTAAATTTGAGTATCTTTGTTCGTCCGTACGAACACAAACTTGAATATCTTAAGAACTATTGACTAGTTTCTTCTCGTATTTGATACCTAGGTTCATCCCAGTGGGGGAAAGGTACCAAGCTGTTTTGGTGACCTTGACCTTCATTTCAAGGTCACAAATCATAAATTTGAACATCTTAAGAACTATTGACTATATTCTTCTCGTATTTGGTACTGAGGTTCATCCCAGTGGGGGAAAGGTACCAAGCTGTTTTCGTGACCTTGACCTTCATTTCAAGGTCACAAATCATAAATTTGAATATCTTAAGAACTTTTGACTAGATTCTTCTCGTATTTGGTACCTAGGTTCATCCCAGTGTGGGAAAGGTACCATGCTGTTTTGGTGACCTTCGCCTTTATTTCAAGCTCACAAAGCATAAATTCCAATATCTTAACTGTTGACTGGATTCTTTTCATGTTTGATTCCTGTGACGATACCCTCAAAATTCTGATGTTTCCTGGAGGTGATGGAGGTGACAGCTTGTCAAAATAAAGATCGCCATTTTGATCCTTCATCTTTTCAATTGGAAAATTAAACATTGCATATTCTAATTGCAGAAATAACAATGAAAAAGATCTGCAGAAGTCATAATAAAGCATATTAAATGTTGTCGACGTAATGTGTTGACTTTCTGAGTTTGTTATCCCCCGCCGCGCGATTAGCGCGAAGCAGGGGATAGAGCTTTGGGCTCCGTACGTCCGTCCAGACACTTAAAATTGAGGCGGCGGGGGATTTTGCCATGTTAGTGGCAAACACTTGTTTATAAGTGATTTTTTTAGTAGATATACCTGAGTGTCTACTCTGCTTAAAACATCGCTATGTTGTAATTGAGCTGGTTATTAAAAGTAACATATGGATTCTTTATTGTAGGGAGTGGGTATTTTGGTTTTCCAAACAATTAAAGTATTAAACTTGGTTTATTTGATTTATATACATTTTTTAAATAAAATTATGCCCCCCTATTCATATGATATGAATTAATATTTTAAATTACATATTTAATACATCTCACATAGTGTTAACTTGCTTGTACGGTTGCGCAACCAGACATTTGGAGGGTTTGAGATGGCAAAACATTTGTATGATGAACTGGAAACTTCTCCCGCAACCCTTTCAGTCATGATACATGTTGTGTTGTGTTGAAATTTTCATGAAATGATTTACAATCATGCCGAAATAAAATTTAAAAAAAAAAAAAAAAAAAAAAGATATGTTCAAATTAAACAGATTTTTTTGAAAGAATAAAATGATGCTTATTATGAATCATTTCAAATGATTTTAAACCAAAGTAGTGTACTTGGACTATGTCACGTCATTGACCCCTGTGTGCGTCCCAGGGGCCTGTCTTCTGAGAACCCTGACCTGGTGCAGCTGAAGTCTCTGCTCGCTGGCCTCACTCTGCCTGTGAGGTCTGGCCAGATGGAGAACGCTGCGGAGGATCGAGACGGTAAACAAATGCTGCACGCACTCTACAGTCTCACTCTACTGCAGCCCCTAACATCCTGTCATGTCATAATCTACAGTATGACTCTGCAGTGGGCCTCAGTAATGGCTTACATCTTCTAAAATTTCATTTCACTATCTGATTCTTCTGTCTGCCTTAGTGGTACGCAAGATCCTGTGAAGTTATGCTCTACAATCCAATTCGAATGCGGACCGGTTATAGCCAACATTTTGTGAAGTAACATTTACTACACGCTGGTTCTACTGTTGGCACCAGTCATTTTTAACAATTTTTAACCTCATTTACATAGTTCTCTGGTTACTTACTGAAGCTTTGCTCTTACAAACATGAGAAACATTGTTGATCGCGAAATATGGCTTCCTTCCCCTTTTGTCTTGGGACAACAGATTTAATCTTAGAGGCTGTCAGACAGAGATACAAATGAAATTGTAAAAATTGCAGGCATTGCAGCAAATATAATTGCTGTTCTATGTGGACATGTCATTTAAGCACCAAGCCTCTCCACCACTGACTCACACTTTCCCTTCTGTCCCCTTCTCTTAATCTCGTTCTTCTTTCTACCACTCCTCTCTCACTCAATCTTTCACTGTCTCTTTCCTCACCGCCTCCTTCCTTCCCTGCTGTTTCTCTGGCCCACCCGCACCCTCTCCCCATTTTCTCTCACTCTCCCTCCCTCCCAGCCACAGACTCCTCCACAGGGTCCCTTCCTCTTGTCAGTATCTCCGCCTCGGCCCCTCTGACTGCTGGAGATATGACCAAGTACCTGAAGAAGATCTCCAAGGGTGAAGCTGTCGAAGGTAACTGGAGCCTCCTGATTTGGGGAAAACCTCCGTCAGTAGGGCATTACAGCTTGCCAGCTGTAAGGCATTATTATGCCCCCGCCGCACACTGTGAGCAGGAGGCATACTGTTTCCAGTTGTGCATTCGTCACGCTGTCAGTAGCAAATATCTTTCGCGCTGTATCTGTTGAAAGGAGTTGAAGGATTTTCACCAAATCAGACATAACTTCCTGCATAGGGTTGCTGAACAGATGGGGTTTCGGAGGTCATCGAGCTGAAGAAGGCAATTTAAGGTTAGCTTCTCGGAGGGGCCAAAGATTAGCTTTTAGGCCGTGTGAAGCTCTGGCAGGTGGAGGCATAGCAGTCGACGCTCAGTGTTGGGATCTACTTGTTAAGGTGTTGTGGTTGGAAGGCTACAATCCCCCAATAATAAGAGATTTGTGCGGAAATATGTCTCCTCTGTGAAAAGAAATAGTTTTATGTTTACTGGATGAGGACGGTTCTCCTGTGATCTGGAAAAACCTAGTGAGTTTATCAATGGCAAGGGTCTCGCAAATAAACAAACACTTCAGGATACTGGACTTTTCCTAACCAAAAAATAAATAAAAGAAACGTGATTTTGACAGTTCAAATAGCTCTAATAGTTAGTGTTTTAAGATTTTCATTACTCTTAATTATAGCAGATGAGGGTCAAACTCAGTTCCTACCAAGGTTGACATATGTACTAGGTTTTTTCAGATCACAGGAGAGTTGTCAAATTACATAACAAAAGAAGAAACTGTTTCAAAGAAACGACACCACAGCATTAGCTGGGTTTCCATCCAAATATATCGCAAATTTCAACCAAATTTTCGGAAATTCAGCAAAATAAAATGCGAATTTATGCACGTTTCCATCCACTACTGTTATGTGAATATTTGGAGTTGGTTCATGGAGATGAGCAATAGCTGGCGCCAATTCTCCAGCCGTGTTACAGCATACCACTGCAGAAGAAGAGGACACAACGTGATGACGTAGTTACTGGCGCGTCTTTCAAACCCATAGACTGTATAAAGAGATGGACGAACCAACCGTGATGTCACGCGTTGGTTTCAGCATACCATTGAGGAAGCCTCGATTTTGGCTATTTGAATTACGCCATTTTTTTATTTTGAAACCAGATGTAATTCCTATTGGACGAGAGCGTGAACGGAATATCTGGGGAGAAGCAAGGGATGGATCCAAGTGTCAGACAAGGACCAGAGGATAGTCACACCCCTAAAGCATATACCGGCTTTATCCTTTATTCTAGTCTATTTGGGACCATAATTTACAAAAATGAACATCGTGATATATCAAAGGAGACTTGAAACTTGTAATAGACACAAAGTAATGAGGAAATCATTATTTAAATTATAAAACTGGTGGGAAAGTTGGGTCATTTTCTCATAGACTTCTATAGGATTGAACTTCTTTCTGCAACCACCGACATCGTCATCTGCTGGCCGTTAAATAGAATGCAAATTTTTGAGATTTTCACAATCAGTTTTCAGACCTGAGTGCTGCGTTCATCTTTTTATGTAGTCTATGCTCAAACCTCAAAACAAACAACAGCAACAGAAGGTGACTATGGACCAAATGGAAGAAATATCACGATTATGCGCTCTTACAAGAGTATCGATAACAGCGCTGTGTGCGTTCATAATCGTGTTTGCGTAAAACGTGAATGAAAACAATACAATGATTTGCAAATCTTTTTCAATCTATATTAAGTTGAGTACACAACAAAGACAAAATACTTCATGTTCAAACTGATAAACTTCATTGTTTTTTTAGTTTTTTTTTAAATATCCACTCATTTTGAATTTGATGCCTGCAACACGTCCCAATAAAGCTGGGACAAGGGCAACAAAAGACGGAAAGTTGTGGAGTGCTAAAAAAAAACACCTGTTTTGAACATTCCACAGTTGAACTGGTTAATTGGAAACTGGTGAATGTCATGATTATGTATAAAGGATCATCCCCGAAGGGCTCAGTCATTCACAATCTCAAGAACGGTTTGACCGATTCCATTCATCTTTGTTGTCATGGTGTATTTGGAGCAGGGGATATAGTATTCAGCTCTGTCCGTCCGTCCGTCCGTCCCATCCCGTTTGTTTAGAACACGATATCTCAAGAACGGTTTGACCGATTCCATTTATCTTTGGGGTCAAGGTGTATCAGGGCTGGAGGACACAGTATTCAGCTCCATCAGTCCATCCGTCCGGCCGTCTGTTCATCACATCTCGTTTGTTGTGAACGCGAAATCTCAAGAACACTTTGACCGAGTTAATTCATCTTTGGCTTCAATGTGTCATTTTGTGATGGGCCGACCCCAGTCGATTTCCGTGACCTGGCGGTGGTACATGGCTACGTTTAGTGGCAACACTCGATAAGCTGTTAAAGCTTTCAATTACTAATGGTCTTTCTTGGTTTGAACCCCAGAATTTCAGCTTGCGGCTTTATTGTAAAGGATATTACCATGTGGGCTCAGGAACACTTCGGAAAACCATTGTCAATTAACACAATCCATTACTACATCTGTAAGTGCAAGTTAAAACTGTGCCTTGCAATGCAAAAACCATACAGCAACAACACCCAGAAATGCCGCCGGCTTCTCTGGGCCTGAGCTCATCTGAGATGGACTGACGCAAACCGGGAAAGTGTACTATGGTCTGATGAGTTCACATTTTAAATTATGTTTGGAAATCATGGATGTCGTGTCCTCTGGGCTAAAGGGGAAAAGGCCCATCCAGATTGTCATCAGCGCAAAGTTCAAAAGCTAGCATCTGTGATGTTATGGGGATGTTTGTGCCCATGGCATGGGGAATTTGCACATCTGTGAAGGCACCATTAATGCTGATACATGCAGGTTTTGGACTAACACATGCTGCCATCCAAGTGACATCTTTTTCAGGTAGGTCCCTGCTTATTTCAGCAAGAAGATGCCCAACCACATTCTGCACGTGTTACAACAGCGTGGCTTCGTAGTAAATTAGTGCGGGCAATAGACTGGCCTGCCTGTGGTCCAGACCTGTCTTCCACTGAAAATATGGAGCGCATTGTGAAGTGCACAGTACGACAACAGAGACCCTGGACTGTTGCGCAACTGAAGTCGTACAGTGCTTAACAAATTTATTAGATCATCTGTCATTAAAAAATGAGAAAATGCGATTATATAAGAAATTTGCCAAGAACTTGTTTAAAACTAAAAATTATTATTATTAACGAACTGAAGCCCCTAAATAGTCCTTATTGACACATAAAAAACCAAAAAAAAAACTATTTTGTATGGCATCCTTTGGCCTTGATAACAGCTTGCATTCTTGCATTCAACCTCTATAAATAACTTTTTTCGCATCTTGAAAAATAAAGTGCTCAACTATTTTTCAACTTTTTTGTAAAACTGTAAATTGGAAAATTAATGGATAACAGCAATAATTAGATTTTCACATTAAAAATATCATTTCAGTAAAAGATCTTGCTCATACTGGTGGATTAACCATAACAGAAACATAAAAATTATTTTGGCAATTACCAGCACTGTTAATTTTGGCCAGCTGTGGCATAAACAGGGTGGTGGTCTAATCGATTTGTAAAGCACTGTACATCAACCAAGAATGGGAAAGAATTCCACCTACAAAGCTTCTACAACAGGTGTTCTTAGTTCCAAAACGCTTATTGAGTGTTGTTAAAGGGAAAGGTGATGTAACACAGTGGTAAACATGCCCCATGTAGGCATCAAATTCAAAATTGGTGAATATTTCCAAAAAAATATAGTTTATCAGTTTGAACATTAAATTTCTTGTCTTTGTAGTGTACTCAATTGAATATGGGTCAAAAGATATTTGCAAATCATTGTATTCTGTTTTTATTCACGTTTTGCACAACGTCCCAACTTCATTGGAATTGAGGTTTGTACCTCAGCAGAGCTACCTGAAAGCTGCAAAATGAAAGTACTTATTTTCCTGCAAAAATTAAATTTATTCAGATTTTTACTACTTTCTCTTCTTTTTTTGGGGGGGTCAAAAATGACTATTTATTTGCAACCCCATTTCCCACAAAAGTTGGAATGCTGTGTAAAAAATCAATAAAACCAGAGCACAATGATTTGCAAATCATTTGAACTTTGTTTAATTGAAAATAGCACAAAGACAACATATCAGATGTTGGAACTGAGAAATTTCATGGAGAGGAGCAGTGCAAGTTTCCCTTCCGTCTGTCCTTCCGTCTGTCTGTACCAGTTTGTCAGACAGATTCCTCAAAAACCAGGTTGTTTTCAAATTGCAGTCATGTATTCTACGCTTCATGGAGAGGTGCATGGAGAGGTTTCATACTTTTTTGTATATTTTGAGCTTCACTACTACAAATGTTGCCCGACCGTTGTCTCAAACTGCTTATCACATTGTTCTCAAAATTCATCTGGCATTTCATACTTCATGCAGAGGTGCAGTGCCAATTTACATGAAGATATGCCATAATCTCCTCAGTGCGCAAGGGTCAAGGGTATTTGCCAGCTGTGCTGACTTTTTCATGTTTTCTCTTAGACGTCTTGGAGGTCCTCAGTGAGGTTGATGAGAAGTCACGGAGAAGCCCTGAGGTCATTCAGTACTTTGTTGTAAGTGTCCCTGCACTTTCAATCTACAGTTTGATCTAGAGCATTTGGCCATAGCGCTGCTTCATGCTCAATTCTCTCCCTCCACAGCTGCCCCTTTTCTCATCAAATCCCCCCAAAGCTGCCTTTTTTTTTCCGGAGTAAAACCCTCCACAGTGGACCTTTGCTTCTCAAGATTGTCCGCAGTGATCAGATTAGGGGGATTCGCATTGCAAAATGCTAATTTCTCCGATTGTCATGTGGTTTAGGGAATCGCAATTTCGCTGCGGGCCTCTCCCGAAACATGCACAATGATCTCTGATCATTCAAATACATGATGATGTGATGTCAAATTGTGACAGAGTTGGAGAGTGCCTTTAGTGACCGGATTTTAATGGGAACGGATCCTTTCACATGTCTGATCAGGTGTTTAACAACATTATGTTACAGTAAGGTATAGATTAGACAGCTGTATTGCAAGTTACAGGTAGTTTACAGAAATTTCACCGGGAAACAGTAGTGTTCTTTAAAAAATTATGATTGTTCAGGGTAAAATTTATGTCCTTGGGAAATCATTTGTTTTGCTTTCAGAGTGGAGTTGTATTTCTTTTGTTATTGTAATTTCTCATTAGGACAGAATAAAAAAAGCCTTTTTATCATTTAAAATCTACAGAAGGAAGCTAGGGTTACATCCTTAAAGCCACAAAGAAAGGAAAGTGAGAGGTGTAAGGAATGAAGGCATGCAAGGCACCAGGCTACAAATGAATTGCCCTTTCTCGGCAGGCTGCTGCTTGCTTGCCATTCCTTCAACATAATGCCTTTTTGAAAGTGTATAATGGAGAATTGGTGTTTACCTCCTGCATCAATGGCCCAAATAAAAAAGCATGGGATCTGAATTTGTAATGCGGATGGTGTAACTTGATAATGAATTCTTAATGTGGATAGTGTAACTTGATCATGAATTCTTAATGCGGATAGTGTAACTTGATAATGCCACTGAACTGTTTTGAGCCAGGGGTTGCTTCTTTACAAAACTCTTGCCATCAGCAGTTTGCTGTCAGTCTTCTTCCTTTTCCCTCCTTTGTCTGCTCTTATAATCCAGGACTGCAGTTTTCAACTGGTTTGTAAATTTTCCATTTTTGTCTTCATGAATATACATGACAATCAAAGAACAGTTGATGCACCAGCCAAAATATTGGAGTGACCGCATAGCTTCTCAATTTTACCCTCACTGCATTTTTTATGGATTTAAATGTATGCTGAGTAGGATTTGTTCATTGTAGTTTGTCAACACAACATTCAGAGTTGGCCTGTCCTCCGCAGCTCAATAACACCAGAAGTGCACTGCCCGTTGACTGCACTTTGAGCTGTGCTCTGAACTAAATACACAATGGCATCCTGTACTAACAATAGGTTGTTGGCACACTTGTAAAAATGGAAAATTCTACTCTGTGTACCTTGGTATTAAGAGATGGTTGTCTTTTCAGATTCCTTCAGCACATTTTGCAGTGCAGGATTGACTGGCAGATTGTCTGTTGTTATCTATTCCTGTTTCCAGAATGATCTTCAGAGGCTCATGAGCTCCCCAGAAGAGCTTTGCCGTAACATGGCCTTCAGCCTGACCCTGCGTTTCATACAAAACAACCCCAGGTAAGAAATAGCTGCTCTCAGCTTGCAGAAAATTCTGGCATCCTCCTGGACCTGTTTAAAAACCAGCCCCGCCCCCTTTTTTAATTTTCCTCTATCACTCAGCATGGCGACGGAATTCCTGCCCACGTTCATGTACTGCTTGGGGAGCGGGAACTTCGACGTGGTGCAGACGGCATTGAGGAATCTCCCGGAATACGTTCTGCTCTGCCAAGGTAGAGCTGCCATTAATTTCACTTCTGCTGCCTGGCCCCTGAACCCACCCTAATTTTTACCCCCCCACGGCCTTTTATGGGCTGTTTGGTATTATTATACCCTGTGCTAACCAGAGGAGCTTCAAATTTGGTATGCTGATTCTTTGGGAGCAATAGGTGTGCAACGTAAGGGTCATTATTGGATTTGACCTTTGACCTTGGCACAGTAACCTTGAACGTCAAAATTTGTCCAGGCCATATTTCCTAAAGTATTAAAGGGGACCTATTTTGCTATATTTCCAAGGTTATTTTTTGATCTTGGACTCCCCTTGTTAGTGCCTGCTAGAATAGTTTCCGGTGTGGGCAGGTCCAGCGCAGTGGTTGGCTCTGGCTAGGTCTGTACTAATTGGAGGACAAAACCTGACATCAGGTTTTGCCCAGATCTCGTGAAGATCTCAGGAAGAGCTGTTCAGAGAGAAATCAAGTTCACAAAATCACGTTCTTGGATTAAGGAAAAACCCCCGTGTTTAGAAAGTTTTCAGAGGTTGAGTATTGGACATCCAACTTTATAACATTACTAATATGTATTAAAATAAGGATCAGCATAATAGGTCCTCTGTAACCACAACAGCATCAAATTTGATATGCAGGTTCTTTGTGAGGGATAGGTGTGCAACATAAGGGGCATTGGTGAATTTGACCTTGGCACAGTGACCTTGAACTTAAAAATTTTGTTCTGGTCATATTTATATCCCCGAACGCCGAATGGCGTTCCGGGGGATATTATGTTTTTGGTCCGGCCGCCGCTGCCGCACAACATGTTAACGCGATAACTTCACTAATATTTCAATTACAAATTCCAAATTTTGCACAAAAGTAAGTATCATAAAGAGGAAGAACTTAGTGTTTCCCCGACCGTTCCGCCCCGCCAACGGGAGCCCCCGCCCCGCCAACGCGCCCAAAATCTCTCCCTGTATGTCTGCGTGTGTGTGCTTTTAACATTGATGTGCGCTGCAGGCGCGCACTTGTTTCTCTGCACGCTGTCAGATGCTATTAAGATCTTACAATTTTAATTCAAATAAGCTAACGTAGCTGCCACAGATGTTTATTCTCATGAGACCTACATTTATCTTTCAAAATCAATCTGCTCGCGTTCTTCTACCGGGAATACGGATCACCTCAGCAGAACTGGGCTGGGCCGCTTCGCTACTTGCAGCTGGTCTGGGCTTCCCCCTCAATGTTGGAGCAAATGTACACACAAGCGTTAAGTTGGCGGCACAACGGGGAACTAAATGGCTTCTTTCTCACACAAAAAAGCTTTAAAACTTGATGTTAACCGCCGCTATAGCGGAATTTAAAACCGGAATTTAAAACCGTTTAAAGCTAGTTATCCACCTTATTCCTGTTCTAACGATGCGCGCCGCCATGAGAACCCTGCCGGTCTCCTAATTCTGGTCATTGCTCGCTGTACTGAAGAGAGATCGGCTGACAGAATGCGTTCAGGATGCACTTGTTCCGTTGTTAGTTGTACCAATAACTCTAAAAAACATAAAAGCGTTCATGGAAACGGAGTGCTTTATTTACAGGGTGATTAGGAGAGATTGCCCTTGCCCAGCACCTTACGGTGTGCCAGCGAATAGGTGCTTGGAGTTGCTAGCCGTGCTAAGACTGAAGTATCCACCCTAGAGGATATACGGATGCTCAGTATTTCATAAACGAAGTGTATATTTTGCCGTGAACCGTTTTTTTTTTTTTTTTTTTTCCCCATTTCAATGTCTATTTCGCCGTGCCCTCCGGTACGCCTGCGCAATTGTATTATTTTTGAACTTGCTCATAGAAGTCAATGGATAATAGTGAATAGTTATAACTTTGCCATTTAGGCACCAAGCTTGCATATACATTCATTAAATATAGCCAGCTAGGTTGGCATAAAGGGTCTCTTGCTAGCCATCTAACATTATATTTGATGCATTTAAATTTAGTCAATTCAAAATACGTATTATAGCCATTATTATGCGAACTAATTTGGCTGGAGTTGCACCGCGAGTAAAGCCACTTTCACACCGGACGCAAAACACGACAGGTTACAGTTTGCATAGACTTTCAATCTGTCATGCGAAAAATGTGTTTCGTGTCCGGTGTGAAAGCATCTTAACATTGACCGAGAAACCAACAAACTATCTTGCACGCTAGGCTAGCAAGCTAGTTTGCCTGCTCAGCTATCTATCTGCGGTTCATATATCAATAAAAAACAGTGAATTGCAATTATTTCGCATTACCTGTATAGGTAGGTCAGTTAGGCCTATGCATTGACAAGGCTGATTAATTGTTCGCTATAGCTACCAATTTTTTATGCTAACGTTGGCCAAAGATTCACCATTGATTTCTGTTTTTAAGTCCAAAAATAATGCAACTGCGCAATAGTACCGGAGGTCTTGCCGTTTACAGGTGAAGACAGACCTCCGGAACAGACTGCAGGGGGTGCATCTTGAGGCTTGTATTAGTATTTCAATCACGCAGCCCATCAGTGCAAGACTTCCCCCTACGAGTTCAAGTTTTGCACATAAGTAAGCATCATAAAGAGGAAGAACTGATTCAATTTTGGACAATATACGATCCCTAGATTGGCCACCAGGGACCAAAAACTGATTTACATGTTAACGCGATAACTGCAGTAATATTTCAATTAGAAATTCCAAGTTTTGCATATAAGTAAGTATCATAAAGAAGAAGAACTGATTCGATTTTGGACAATTTACAATTTCTAAATGGCCACCAGGGGCCAAAACCAGAAAAAAATCACTGTTTTTATCATATCTCTGGAAATATTTGTTCGATTGACCTCAAATCAAGTGCAAATGAAAGGTCATGACCTGGGGATGTGTCCCACAATTACATTATACCTGTTTGGTTCAAAATTTCGAGACAAGGTGGAGCTTTGTCACATAAAATTCACCATTTTTGCTATATCTTTGGAACTATTTCTCCAATTGACATGAAACTATGTGCAACTGCAAGGTCATGACCTCACAACGTGTCACATGATGACATCATACCTGTATGGTTCAATGTGCTGCCACCAGATGGTGCTTTGTGATGGAAAATTACCATTTTGGCCATATATTCAGAACCATTTGACCGATTGACCTGAAATTAAGTTCAAATGAAAGTCTATTCAAGGTCTATTCAAGGATTGGGGAATTGGAGGATTGATGGCGTTCGGGGATATACCCCCTGCCTTCGCCTCCAACGGCATAAGCCTAGTTCCAAATATGTTATCCACAGCAGCTTCAAATTTGATATGCTGATTTCTTGTGAGGGTTAGGTGGACAGCGTAAGGGTCATTAGTGGATTTGAATTTTGACCTTGACTCGCACAGTGACCTGTGCCTTCCCATAGTTGTATGCTGCTATTTATTAATAATTAGTTATGGGCTTTGGGGTTCTCTCGGCGCTCAGTGTTCGCATGTTGTGGTGTACATTGCCAAATGTATGTGGACGCCTGCTCATTACACGTCATATCAAAATCATGGTTATTCATATCTGGTGGTTTCTCTGTGCTGTGAGTGCCTCCACTCTCATGAGCAGGCATCATGGTTGAGCATTGCTGCTGGGATTTCATTTGACTCTGGCGAGAAAAGCAGTTATCTGATTGGGTGATGTTGGCATGTTAGGTCTCGCTCAAAGTCTGCTTTCCAATTAGTCCTTGAAGTGTTGATGAGGATGGGGTCAGGCCTCTGTACAGGCCCTTAAGATTCCTGTCTGCCACTGATAATATACTGAAGGACCTTGCTGTTTGCTTGGGGGTTCCTTCAAGACAGAGTCGTCCTCAGCCTGTTGGAAGAGCAGAATCTTTATCTGGACTCTGTTTTATGTTGTCTACAGATTTCTCCTCTGTGGAACAGAGAGGCCTGGTCCAAACCAATATCCCAGACCGAAGAGTGTCAAAATACGTTTGCAAGTGTTATCATTTATCTCGCGCTCGTCTGCCAGGCTGTTTAGAAGTGCCTCAGGGGTGGACTCGTTCTGCTGCGTCCACTGGCACCAGGGCATAATCCGTCAAGCCTTCATTCAATTTCCCTTCTCATGTATATATCTTGGAAGGGAAAAGGGAAATGTTCTAAAAATAGATGCACGGTATTAGTGTTCCGGGAAGCACAAAGTGCATGTCGAAAGAGACCTTCTGCTTCAGTCTTCTGGAACAAACAGAATGCCTCTTGTACTTGTACTTGTACTTGTTATTTTTCTTGACATGACTTGTAATTCACAATTAAACTCCTGTGAAGGGAACAGGCAAAACTTATTGCATTGTCTGTCAGAGAAAAAAAATTTACTTGTTTTTATCAATACTGCAGCTACTCATCCAGTTAATGGAGCAAGACTGCTAATTGCTATGTTCTGTCAATCACAGTTGGGTAATGATTAGTGTCCTTTCTTCCTTCCAGAGCATGCTGACATATTGCTTCACAAAGCCTTTCTTGTGGGCATCTATGGGCTGATCGACACCAGCTCCATGATCTCGGAGTCCATGAAAGTCCTGCGCATGGAAGCAACGACGTAGATGCAACCAGAACAAACTGCTCTCTTTTACTGCCCCTGTCTGTTTCGAATGTGTTTTAGGTTTCCATGTCAACAAGGCTTAAACACCTTGTCTGAGAACTAAGCAGTCAGATGAGTTATTTATGTCGTTTCTTTTTCATTTTTTCATTTGTCTGTGGTGCAGGATTTTGGAATGTTTTCATGAACTGAATGCAGGAACACAAAGGATCAGATGGTTGTGGTGATTGAGTTTGTCATGAAGAAAAACATGCTTCACCAATGTCATTAGTATGTTTTCTGTCCCTTAGATGTGACTTGTGTACAATAAACATTGTTGTATTGGGATTAAAATTTTAAAAAGTTTGACAATGGAAAGAAATGTCTGGTATTTTGTTTGATACACAAGATGGGCATGAGCATGTGGATGAACCTTGACCTGGTGCTGTTTCTCATGCTTCAGGTTAGGCCTCATAATTCAACTGAAGGAAAATGGTGACGCTTTTGCATAATTACATTGCAGATGATTGTGCTTCGGAAAAGGGACGGACGATTAATTCAATTGCAATTATTTTAAGCGAAGCAAGAATTACCTCCGCCATGGGGCAAACAGGCCTGCTCGCTCCTTTTGTTTTCCTTCAGTCATACCTGGTCCGGTCTTGAATAAACAGCTGCCAAATATGAGTATGTTCATGTATTTACATGCACATCGGTGCTGAACCAAGCTACGCTAAGGTCTGCAAAATTATCTTCTTTTAACTAATCACTTTCTCCCTGTTCCCATCTACTTTGCTCAATTGGCAATCATTCAATTGAATTGCTGAATTGCTAATTTGAATCTGTTGACAGTCCACTTAATTTAGATGTAATTTTTGTATGTCGCGTGGAAATTTACGTGGTCATGAAACAGTACAGATTTGTACTAGTGTTTGCTTGATTTTATTTTTTTTTTTTGCTTATATTTTGCCATTTGGTGCAAATGCTAAAATAATTGATGTCATGTTCAATACCCTAGCAAAGTTTTTCTATCTCCACTGTATTTTGATGCTTAAAAGTTGGATAAATCAAGGGCTATGAGGTTGTTTATTTTATTAAAGGGGACCTATTTTGCTATATTTGCAAGGTTATATTTTGATCTGGACTCCCTTATAGTACTCCTGATCGTTCTAAGTCCAAAACCGCGTCCTTATTTAGCTCAAACTGCCATCCTAAAAAAACCCTATTTGTAGTCCATTGTAGTCTGTGCCTGATACGCCTCATTGGGGTGGCTCTTCTGCTATGGCCCCCACTCCTGGTGTGCCCACTTTCTTCTGACTGGCCAGCTCTGTAGAGGGTGGAGGTGGGCGGGACGAGGCTGCAAAATGCAGTTTTCTGGGTCCGCCTCCCCAGAGAGTAAAATGAGATACGGCTGCCATCTGATAAAGAATCGGCGGGGAAATTCAGAAATCTAAGGCTATACTTGAATATAGATCTATTGAAATGAACTTGTTCTAATAAACAGCGGTGAAAGTGGAGGACAGTGCAAAAGTCTGGCTGCACGAACTTGTCATCGGCTACAGTTTGCTATGGCAACTGGTGAGTTCAGCGGTTTTTTTTCTATTCTATAGCTAGGATGCAGGGAAAGCTAGAATCCACTCCATATAGACACATTTGTAGAATGGGTTGACATACCCAAGTGTAGGCCGGAGACCGTAGAAATACGGTGGGTCTGAGTTTAGAAGGAAACATGGACAGTGAGGAGCAGCTAAAAGTGGACCAACAGCTTATGGACTGCTTTGGTGTATATTAGGACCTGCTGGTTCTTGTGCGTTACTCTGGTGTGTCGTTAGCGTGGAGAAATGAACAGCTTCTGAGCTGGTACTTGACGGAGGGGAGAAAGCTACAGGCTAAACGGCCTTTTCGGAAATTGCCTGTCGTAATGGTTTACTTCATTGCGTTGGAATGACTAGCGTTTCCTTGCAGAGAATGGGTGCGTTATGGATAATGACCGAGAGCCAGATGGAGCTCTGGTTATGTCATGAACATAATACAGGTTTTACAGACTGTAAGTTCCGTTTGCATGAACTGTTGCTTATGTGGAGCTTACGAATCGATAACTTTTACAGGAAAGAATTTAATATTCAATTGCTGATTTAATGTTCAATCGGCAATGCAGAGAAATTGTTTGTTATGCTGGCCACAGTCGCACAAAAAAAATTTTCGCGTCCGGTGTGAAAACATGTTGAAACGGGGCAATGGAGTCAGATTCAGAGGCACCAGTTAGTGAAAACTAACCAACAGTAATCACATAATATTCAATTCTATATGTGGTATAAAATAACATGCCCTCGTAATGTCTGATGAACTACTGTTAACGTTAGTAATTGTAACATTTCAGCGCCTGTTTGTTTACAGTCAGAAGCTTTCAGCAGAATTCATATATTTTCTTGCAAAACTCCTGTCATAACGTCTTACCTCACCAGAATTGTCCCTGTAACATTAGTCACTAAATCAAGAGCAGTTGCAGCTGCTTTGTTTGCGGGCTAACTTCGTTGAGTAGCTACCTGCTTTGTCTCTATCGCTCTGCCAGAGAGGCGCGCGACTCGCAAGCAGTGACAGCAGTAGGCCACTGGAAGAGGCACAGCAACAGATGACAGACAGGAAGCTCGGCAAATCATTTTATTCGGACTGCAGAAAATGATTGGTCAGACTTATCAGAAATATGATCAATACAATAATAAGTCAATACAAGCGAGAAAATGGCGAGATATGCAGCTGCCTTTTGCAGCAATATTTATTTGAAGAGCTGTAATAAAACTTTTCATGCGTAAGTTAACGTACAAACGCAAAGTTGTCACTTTAATAGAAAAAAAAATCGTGTTTCGTGCTAGCTAGCTAGCTAATTAGCTGTGCCGTTGACTTGAACAGACTGCTGACTGAAAGCGAACACCAGCGATTGATCACGGTCACCAGCAAGCTACCTTGGCTCCTTTACCGTTGCGGGGACTGCACTGACTTAGTTGTAAATAAAATTAACAAGGTGGCAAACAAACTAGCTAGCTACTTGTAATTGACATTCAACGACAATACTTCTTACCCACATAATATTAAAACAGTGGACAAGTCGCTTCGTCTGTTTTATACAGAGCTCCAAAAGACATGGATGGAAGAAAGGCTTCACTAGCGCTTCCTTTTATCAACGCTGGCATTTGCCATATGATTCAATATAAACAATTCAGTTGATGTCAAATAGTCAACCAAGGTACAATGAAGAAAGGAAACCAGAGTGTAATTTGATCACGTATACGGACATTCATCGACTTTTCTTATAACGGCGATAACTTCCAAGCAATTATCAGAGGTAAAAGCCTCGGTCACGTAAACGTCACCTCTGCTGCACTTTAACGTTAACACTGAGTCACATTTCGATCTTCCCTTTAGTAAGTGTGCCACTTTCCATCCTCCAAAAGCACATATTTAGGGAGACAAAATGTTGCTCTGCACACCGATACCAAAATAACACCACCTCGCGCACAAGTCTTTTTGAAAAGATAATTTGTAGGCGAAAATGAATGGGAGTCTGTGCGAATTTTACTTCCGGGTGTATAAGCTCCTAGGACCGATGCTTCTCTTGAACGTACCCTATCAGCAATCTAGTGTTTTATATATATATATATATATATATATATATATATATATATGTATATATATATATATATATATAAAATGTATACACATACACACACACTGCCCGGCCAAAAAAAAAGTCACCGTTTGGAAACTAATGAACAAATTCTATAATTGGATCATTATTGCGGTTATTAATATGTTTCAGCTGGAAATAATCATTTTAACCCTGACTGGTGAAGTGCGTTGCTACTCATTTCCTAAAATAATCATGTCGGAAGACACATCCCTTGATGGTGGAAAAGATGTTACAGTATTTCAGAACGGGCAAGTTATTGGCTTGTATTTAGCAAAGAAAACCATGAATGACAAAAACAAGTATGAGGAATCATTTTCACAAACAAATTTGCCACCACAAAGTCCTGACCTTCAACACATTAAAAGTTACTGGGATGTGCTCAAGAAAGTCCACCGAGTGGTTCAACCATTATGTCGAGAGGATAAAATCTCGGCCAAAAATTATGGCATTTCTGATAGAAGATAAATGTTCTGGCATTGCATATAGTTGTCAAAACAATGACGAGACGAATATGCACTGTAATGAAAGCCACAGGGGTTCGAACTAAATATTTGAGTGAGCGACTTTTTTTTTGGCCGGGCAGTGTGTGTGTGTGTGTGTGTGTGTGTATATATATATATATATATAGTTTCAACTCCGGGTGGATTTCTTTTACATTTTAGTGTGCCATACGCTTATTAGGAGCTTTTTAAGATTACAAAAGAAAGGTGTAAATTCCAGAAAGGCTAGAATAGCTTTAATAAAATAAACGTGAAACAAACCAGGTGACAGACTATTGTTTGCCATATAAACTATGAAAGTTGAAAAATCATGGCATTTATGCATCTGTCAAATGTGGCCTAGGAGGATAAATAACTGCTCAAAACATGAATGTCCCTAATTAAGACAAATCAACAGCTCGTTAAAAATCCTATGATTGCAATTGTTGTTGGAACAAAAACCTGCACACACAGTGGGGCACTAGGACAGAGTTTGAGAACCACCGCTTTAGTCATGGCTGAAATCAACTCTTAGAAGAGCAGACTGTAAAATCTGTTGGTCGATTATTGATACTTTGTGCGTGACAAAACATGTTTCCTTGGTTCATGTGTGCCATGCACTGCACTGTGTTAAAATAACAGCTGTCAGTATTGATGGGGCTGATGTGCTGAGAAATTTATAGTCTTGTCTTCTCTCATTCATTGTTTCTGGGTAAAAACTCAGCCTTTCCACATTTATTGTTGTTATTATTTAAAAATACAATAGCATCTGGATTGTTTAGTTTTATCGAACTGTTTCAAATAGCAAATTGAAAATTCTTCAAATGTTTTGTTAATGTGGCAATGGCCACTAGTAGTAGAAATATTTGAATTGAGAAAGCTGACCCAGAAGTCAGGGCAAGAAAAAGAAACATTCAAGAAAGCACTTATCAAAAGGTTTTTTCAAAATGGTCTCCTGAAAGCAACCTCGAAAAAAGCTTGAGACCTGAATTAATAATTTGAACTCAACTTTTTTTGAAAGTATTGTATTTACTGCCTTTAAAAATGCAACTTAATGAATATTTTATTCTTCTTTACTTTTAGAAGTTCCTTGCCACCCAAAGGGCAGGTTGAGGGACTCTTGAAGCTGTGTCCATTTCTCTGTGCTTTCATGCTTTTAATTTTTGGTCACGCGACCTTTGCATCTCTCACTTGCTAGTTCCTTTTTACGAATGAATATGAGAATGGCAAACCTGACATTTAATCATGCCAAAGATTCTGTAGTATCTGTTGGCAAATATACATAAATGGATGCAATAGTTTGCATTAACCCTTTACTTCCTAAGTAAATGCACTCTCTTAGTTGCTATGTTTAGACTAATCAAGACATTTATTTTATGTTTCACTTCGTTGCTATCCTGTTTGAAACCATCAGAACATGCCTTATAGATGACATTTGCATAAACACATAGCATAGTTACTCGCAAAAATTTTTGCCCGCGAATTTTAGTAATCAAAAGGGCGAACAATCTATTTGACAACAATTTAGACACATTGGACTTCAAAGGTTTCTTGCTAGAGGATTTGCAGTCTAGAAGAGATGATGATGAGACTCTGAAGTACAGACAATTAATCTGGCTCCTAAAAGTGAGTGAAAGTTAGTCTGAATGTGAAAACAGCATGGGCTATGACCAACAACTTTTCTTTGTGACCGTATGTCGTTTAGCTTGTAGTTATTTCAGTTCTGTGCTTTTAATGAAGGTACCATGAAAAGAAGCTGACAAGCTGGAACTCTTTAGAAGAAGGGGCCTGGTATGTTTTTCACTCCTTGGAGGTAAAGGATTAAACCTTAAAACTGGCAAAGCTGGCGGTTCAGTATCAGCAGAATTCCCCTGAGTCATGGGTACCAATATCAAATTGTTCATGGACATACCATTTGGTCTGTGACAGAATAACAATACTGATTCAGAAACGACACATGGAAAATTCAATATGGCCATTTTTTTACACACATAAAGAACTGTTATAAACTGATGTCGGACCAAACCAAGTATTGAGGGCTAACATAGCTGGTTAATTGATGATTCGTGTTCAGTCGATATGCGGAAGTGGCAATTGCTCCCTGCTTTATTGATGTCTATACATGAGTGCGGTATTCTGACAATTTGTGCTGCCTTGTCAAGAAGTGCTGCATTGCTAATGCAAAGCAATCGTAAAGTCTTTGTTTTCGCCTTAATATTGCAATATGAATCCGTCTAGAGTAGTATTTTTATTTTTTAGCTTGTTATTACAAAAGCGGACATTATAATGAGTAGGACATGTTTGTTTAAAAAGATATATGCCGCACGGCATTATCATTTAATTTCCGCATTTTCAGGAAAACCCAGCATGTGCATGCAAATATATATTTAAAAGATAACGTTACAGGCCGAAAAAAAATTTCGGAGCGATTAACTACTTTCCTGTGTGCTCTCTCAATATCGGGTGCTAAATCATCCCTATATAGTTTGACGTCAAACGGAAGTTGCGCATTGCTACTTTTGACCCATCCAGTCGAGATGAAAGTAATGCACGGGCGGGGCAAAAGTAACGTGATCAAATTTACTGGAATCTTTTTAAATTTCTGTCGTTAAAACAGAAGCAAAAACAGTCAGACATTTGATTTAAACATTTTAATTGGCTTCAAATGTTTCTAAAGTAAACGTGAACATGTTTAATGTACAATTCGTCTATTTATAAATATGAAATTACTCATTATCACAGTTGTGACAGATATAATGAGCAGCACCCTCGGTGCATGCCTAATGCGACCACGGCAGCCAAAAGATGCACCGCACTCTCACTTTTCCAGGCAAAGATGAGGCAAATGTCTCCCCACAAACAAGACATTCCTCATCATTGCCCTGGGAAACTGTGGTTGCAATGTGTCCACTAAGCCTCATTTTCTTTGGGTGTTTTGAAGACTGTTTTTTCTGGCCTCTCTGCTGACTCTCCTCCTCCAAAGCAGTTTTCACTGGGGTGTCGGTCAGTATTGCTGTTGGCCTGCAACATTCAATGAGATTATAGTCAGAATCAGCTTGTTTTTATACGAGCAAGAGAATCAAGACGAGTTAAAAACAACACTATGCTCACCTCTTTCTGCCTCTCCTTTTATTTTCTTTCCTCAAGCCAGCCTTTGGATATAGTCAAACCTTTTCTGGGCTGAACCCCTGTATTGGCGTGCCACTAATGTTCCTGGAACCATTAGCATACCTGGATAGGTAATATAAAAAAAAAAAATGCTAAGCAAGGCTCAACATGCACATTTAAATATGCACACTGACACAAACTCTCACCATCTACAGGAATGGCAGACTCATGGGGATGCAGCTCAAATGGGCTCTGGCTAGGTGCCCCGACTCAAGCTGATCCGGCTCAGAGCCGGGGCAGATCCGGAGCGCAAGAGCTTGCTATCTGAGTAGTGTCTTAAGGGAGCAGGCGCTGGTGATGAAGAGGGCGATTGTGATGGAGCTGTTGACGGTGATGTAGTGGGCGCTGGTGATGGAGCTGGTGATGAAGAGGGCGCTGCTGGTGATGGTGCTGACGAGGGCGCTGCTAATGGTGCTGGTGCAGGATGGTCGGTCACAAAAGCTGGAGCAAAGTCTGTCTCACTGAAAATATCTGAATTCAAGGGCCAAATACCAGTACACTCGAACCCAGACAAAATGCTGCTTGGTGTCGCCGCTTGAGGCAGAGCTTTAGCCACAAGACTTGGGATGTTTTAGATGGTCAAAGTTCTTCTAGGGTTCATTCGCATCCAATTGTCTGCTGCACTGTTAATGTAGTGCTTCAGAGGACCAAAAACTCTTCGGTCTACCGGCTGAAGACGGTGGGAGCAGTGGGGTGGAAAAGACAGGAGTACAATGCCATGTGACTTGCAAAAGTCAATAGCTACCACAGAGAGGTGTGAGGCATGATTGTCTAAGAGTAGCAGCAACTTTGACTCCTGGGTCACGCGAGTGTGTCTTACAAAATGCTGTAAAAAGGCCAAGATATCGGTCCATATCCTCCATCCACCCCAATCCATTGGCAGAACCAGTGCAGCTTGGGGGACCATCCCGGATGAAGTGGTCATGGAACTTCTTCCTTGGGAAGATGAAGTAAGGGGGAACAAAGTTGCCTTGTGTGTTGGCAGCAAAGGCAACAGTCACCAATGTCCCTCTTTCCCCAGAGGTCACAGCACTGACCTGGCACTGGCCCTTGGTGATTTTGTCTGGCACTTGAACCGTTGTGGTACCTGAAATACTAAATGAATTATTGCTGTTGCAAATCACTGTTGCTTTTAAATTTATCTAAATATAAATTTTTACCTGTTTCATCTATGTTCCAGATGTCATTTGCTTCAAAACTATAGCGGGTGAGGAGAGTCTTTAGGTTGTGAAAAAACGCAGTCACGTTCGTCTTCTTGAAGATGGTGGAACGGGACATGCAGGTGGCTTGAGGTTGACGGATGGACACGGTTTTGTTGCGCTCGAGGAAGGAGGTGAGCCAATCCTTCCCTGCCATCTGGTTTTTCTTGCATGAACATGGAGTTTTGAGGCCAATATTTTTGGCCAGCTCATATGCAAACTTTCGCACCTAAAACAGTATAAAAAAGAGGTTAATTCCCTGATGGCAAGCACCTCCGCTCCGGATCTGCCCCGGATCCGGCTCAGAGCCGTGGCAGATCCTGAGCGGAGGTGCTTGCTATATGGCGGTAGTGGTGTATCTCTGTCTGCGGTGTTACTCCCACCTCTTTAGGACTCAGGCCAAAATATATATCAGCTGCTCTATTTATATATGCCTGCAGTCTCTTCTCCTGTTCTTCTGTGAAGACTTTGTTGTGAGGCCTGTACCCCGGGGCCCTGGTCTGCTGCCCTCCTGCCTCTGCCCTCCTCTTGCAGTACCTGAACAGGGTGACATGACAAACGCCATACACCTCTGCTGCCCTTCTTATACTCTCGCCTCTTCAGACATCAAAAAAAGGCCCTTGTGTAAACCTCCGGGTCAACCGTTCTTCTCTAGGTAGTTCTGACCCTAACTCTTGTCATTTTCTGTCATTACTTCAGTCCCGACAGTGACTCCTGACATTTGAACGAGGATTGCTTCTAAAGTGGAAAAAGTCTTGTCACGAAATGGACGGACAAGAAGTGTAGTTTTATGAGTTTTACTGAAAGAACTCAACACATTACATGGTGTGCATTGCTAACCTCAATCTGAATCTGCTCAACCTACAGACGCAGTGCGTGTGACGTATATACTATACAGCATAGCCTGAGACCCTATCAAAATAAAAGCTCATCACATCTCCCCCTTTCAGTTTGTTTCTCAAACAAATAATGAATAAACAAATAATCCTAAGTAGGTCTTCGCACTGCTCATTATTTCTATACCCAAGATTGTTAAACTGACTCTACTAAAACATTACAGTGAATTTCATGTGAATAATTTATTCTAACATATTCTATAGTATTCCTTTTAACTACAACTTAAATGGTTAATATCTCATTTCTTTGAACTAGGCATTCATCGGACAAAGTCCTTGAACTTCACAGGAGTCTTGATCGTTCTTCCTGATGACCTCTTGACCATGGGAACTGGTGTAGACGGCGACTGGACCGGCACTCCCTCTTTTGATGCTTAGTCTGGAGCCTTTGGTGCTGATGCGGGCTGAGGTGGCTCACTCGTGGTCACACCAGCTGGTTGGGCATGATCCTCTGGTGGTGCCTGTCCTTCTGGGCTGGATAGCTCTGGGACGAGCTGCAGGTGTTGACGGTTTCGACGTGTGACTGTGCCTTGCTCAGGCCTCGCAACGTATGACCGTGCCTCTGGTGCATTGGAGACTATCACTCCTGGAGTCGTCCATCTCTTTTCCCCATCCAGCTTGACCTTTACCAGGGTGTAAAGCTGGAAGGTGCCTTATGTTGTAGAAGAATTTGTAGGCCTGCTTTGTCTGTCTGTCTTTTGCTTTCAGCTGCCTAAATTGGCATGGCGGGGCTGCAGATGTTTCGTGAGAGTGGGGACTCTCGTTCTGATCTGGTGACCAACTGCAAGCTGGGCAGGGCTCTGTCCAGTCGACTGGATTGGGGTGGCTCTGTAATTCATCCACGCCAAGTGTGGGTCTGTTTGGCGCAAGATCCGCTTAGCAGTCTGTACTGCTCGCTCTGCAGCACCGTTTGCTTGCGGGTAGTGCGAGCTTGATGTTGTATGCTGGAAGTCATAGGTGTTCTTGAACTCATTAAACTCGGCTGAAACAAACTGCGTGCCGTTGTCAATGACAATCTTAAGGGGAATACCCCAGCGCACAAACTTGCTCTTGAGGCAACTGATCACTTGCTTACTAGTTATAGTAGACAGGTAGGCTATCTCGGGAATAATAGTCTACTGCTACTAAGTACTGTTTACTGTCTAGCTCGAACAGATCGGCAGCTATCTTTTGCTATGGCCCATTGGGTAATGGAGTAGTCATAAATGTCTCTCTATTCTGAGTAGGTTTGTTTGTGATGCAAAACTTGCAGGTTGTAACGCACTCTGTAAGTCTGTTCCTATGTTCGGCCACCACACTGATATCTTGGCTCTCTCCCGGCTTTTGGTTAAGCCGAAGTGACCCTCGTGGAGCTTGGACAACACTTCCATTCGCTGTGACCCTTGGGTGACGATTCTGTCATCGTACAGCAACAAGCCGTCTGCTTCAGAAAGGTGTGCTCTCACTGTATGGTAGCCATGGAGCATGTGTGGCAACTGCGACATTGAAGTTAGCCAGCCGTGGTGGATATAGTGGGTGACTCTCTGGAGATCCTCATCCTGGAGGGTCGCCGCTCGGATCTTCTCCAGTCTGTCGTCCGACACCGGCCTGGTAGCCATCACTGCCTGCACGTAGGCTTTCACATCCTCGTCAGTATACGATGCATCACTGACTTTCAGTGAGTTTTGGGACAATGTGTCTGCAATTATGAGTTGTTTGCCTGGCACATGTACTGCCTTCACATTGAATCTCATGAGGCGCATTAGCAAGCGCTGGCATCTCAGTGGTGCTTTGCCTAAGTAGGTGTTGATCAATGGTACTAAGGATTTATGGTCGGTTTCTAGACAAAGGCTCTCCATCCCGTGTAGGTAACGTGAGAATCGTTCACATGCCCAGACACCCCCAAGACACTCTCTTTCGATATGCGAGTATCTGCGCTCCATCTCTATCAAGGTGCGTGAGCAGAATGCCACCGGTCGTACCGTGTCCCCCTGGTCTTGGAGAAGGGTGGCTCCCAGGCCGTAACTACTCGCATCAGCACACACCACTGTCCACTTGCTGGGGTCGTAGTAGGCCAACACCGGTGCCGTGACCAGCCTCTTCTTCACCTCTTCGAAGGCCTGTTCTTGGGCTGCACCCCACGCCCACTGGACATCACCCCTCAGCAGGGAGGTGACAGGATGCAGGACGGTGGCCAGGTGAGGCAAGAACTTGGCTAAGTAATTCACCATACCCAGCATTTGGCGGAGTTCACTGACATTCTGGGGGCTTAGCATGTCTGTTATGGCTTTGACCTTGTTACCATCGGGCTTTATTCCATCAGCTCCTATGATGTGCCCAAAGAACTGTAGCTCTGGCTGTGCAAAGTGGCACTTGTCTTTGAGCTTGAGCCCGGATGCCTTGATTGTCTGCATTACAGCTTTCAAGTTGCAGTCGTGTACTGCTTTAGTCTTCCCATACACTATCGTCCATTACCACGACTGTGCTTTTGTTTTCACGTAGCTCATTTCTCTCTGAAATATTTCAGGAGCAGAGGTGATGCCGAAGGGCAGCCTTTTAAAACAGAACTTCCCGACAGGAGTAATGAAAGTAGTCAGCCTCTGGCTGGCTGGATCCAGGGGTAACTGCCAGAAACCACTGGACGCATCCAGGGTCGAGAAGACAGCAGCCCCTGACAACTTCGGCGCCACATCCTCCAGCGTAGGTAGGAGAAACCTTTTTCTCCTCACTGCTTCATTTAGTCTCTTTAGGTCCACGCAGATGCAAACTTTGCCGTTCTTCTTGACCACCGGCACCATCGGTGCGCATCAGTCTGTGGCCTCTCTCACCACCTTGATGATCCTCAACGACTGCATGCGAGCTAATTCCTGCTCCACCTTTGTGAGCAGCGGGAAGGGGACACGCCATGGAGTTGTGACACTGTAGGGCTGAGCATCGTCTCTGAGCTCAATTTTGACTGGTTTGCAATTCAAAAGTCCAATGTCACCGAAGACACCGTCACACTCCAACTCATCCGCTCTCAGCACCAGTCCCATCTCGCATGCAACTGCATGGCTGAGCAGATTATTTGTACAGGAGCCACTCACAACAAAAATCCAAAAGCTGTTTTTCTGCCCCTATGCACTGAAGCTTGCCACCGGGACTGCGCACATCCGTTGCTGTCTGGCACAGGTCTGGTCACATGGGCAGGCTGAGATATTACTGTCATGTAACACAGCCCATATCTGGCCCAGTGTCTTTTTTAAAACATAGCATTTTGCCACTGATTGGGAGATCAACGTACCATCTCTCATCTGCACCATTTTCGTTGCAAACAGACCCCAAGAAGAATGCACCCACTGACTTTTCTTAATTTTGTCTGGTTATTTCTTTTACAGTCTTTGTTTTGCACACAATCTCAAAATGCCCCATCTTATTGCATTTTTGGCACCTTTTTCCATGTGTAGGGCACGTGCCCATCTGGTGCTCCCTGTTGCACCTCGTGCACTTTCCCACTGTTGTCGTTCTATCTTTGCTTTCGCCTTTCCACTTCCCAGTGGAACCCTTTTTAAACTTTCTGAACTGTTTGTGTTTGACCTCGTTCACTTCACTGTCCGTTCTCAATTTTGTTTGTTTTTTCACGAGCTCCAACTGGCGAGCCATTTGGATTGCCTTCTCTAATGTGAGCTTGGGCTCTAGTTGGAGTTTCTGGGACACTTCTCCATCCGCGATCCGAATGACTAGTCTGTCACGTATGTGTTCGTCCTTACTAGCCCCAAATTCACAATGCTCCGCTAATTCGTACGGGTTTCATACAAAAGCCTCTACACTTTCTCCACTCTGTTGTGAGCGTCGGTGAAAACAGGCACGTTCGTGTATAACGTTACGTTTGGGCACAAAATGTTCGTCAAACTTTGCGAGTACAGTATCAAAATAATTAACCTCTTCCTGCTCAGTGAACGTAAAAGTGCTAAACACAGGCTCAGCGTCTCGGCCCATTGCATACAGAAGGGAATTTACTTGTACATCCTGGTCTTCCTTATCCAGCTTTGTTGCAATCCGAAAGCCCCCCCCCCATAGTAGCCCCCTCAAAATGGCCCAGAAATAAAGATTTACTCAGGATCGCAGACCCCCCCCCCCCCCCACTTAAAGGCCTGAAACTCAAGGACTATAAGGAATTTGATTAAATATTTGGGGAGAGTACTTCAGATACATTGATAAATGATATATCAAAGTAGGAAGAAATTCGGCGATGGTCATCCGGGAAGGTTAGTCCGATTGACACGAAATCAGCCACATGCATGTTGAAAGAGGTTAGAGGATGAAGCCTATCGATTTTGGTTGAGTTTCGTCATACGGTGTCCGAAATGTTCCCAAGAAACCAACAAAAATTTTCCCATTGGAAAGAATGGGAGTTGGGTTCTCATTGCTAGAGTGCGTGAAGTCACACCTGGAGTGGGAGCTGGGAACACAGAGGCTGCAAAAAATACTTTTCATATCACTATAACTTCCACAAATTTGAATCCCTCTTTCTGAAATTTCCCAAAAATGTAGGAAAATTTGTTTTTGTCACAGTACTATAGTTTTTGTTGTACAGAAGTACATAGTTTTGCCTCAGGGAGCAGTCAAAGGACATGAGGCTTGTCTAATTTCCTAATTCAAATTTGATTTCTCAATTTGAATTCAAATGTGATTTCAAAAATCACCCAGAAATTTTTGAGAGAACAGCAAACACACTGAGTTTTTAGATCGCTGTAATTCCAACATTATATCACTCAGAGAATTAAAAAAGACATCTGCACACTCAGCAAAGTCTTGTGCCTTGAATGATGTGGTTACATTTGTGACAGGATGAATGTTTTCTGCACGCAAAGCAGGAGTTTGAGGTGTGCGTGAGCAAGGATTTCTTTCGCTGAGTGACTCAATGATTCTCTATTCATGGGGAACCAGTCCTGCAATGGCCCTCTTTGATCGGCTGATTTGATATGTAACAGCTCTGCTGAGTTTGCATGGATATGATTTGGTTACAGTAGGACGCATTCAAAATGTACACTCACCCAAAATGTACGCATTATGTTGTGAATGTTCTGCATTGAAAACAATATAAAGACAGTGAGTGAGCGAATGGACAAGTGTGCATTCCGTGTGTCATCATCAGAACAAAGTTAAACTAGCCAGCGATTTTGCGCATATTGAAATTCACCCGATGCTATGAATTCCCAGTCTTAAAAAGGTAACCTAACTCATTTTCCGGCTGTTTATTATCCCCCGCCAACACGAAGTGGGAGGGGGATATAGGTTTGACCTCCGTCCATCCGTCCGTGCATGCGTCCGTCCGTCCGTCCGAGAGAAAGGGGACGACTTTTCTCAGAAACTATTACAGATAGGACAACCAAATTTGGGGTGTAGCTTCAGACCATAAAGGCCTTGATGGAGTTTGAAAATAACAAGCACACGATTGGCGGGAATGTTGTAGACAATGTCGACCAGTTTTCACTGCCAGGGTCTAAGCTAATACGGCACAATTTTAAAATGTCTTTGTCAAACAATTAAACACAAAGAAGCAATCCTTAGAAATGTTATGTGAAAACCCCTGCTGAAAATATCAGCTTGAACCAGCCTAAACTGGTCAAGCTGGTTTAAGCTGTGTTTTAGTCAGTTTTAGTTGGTCGCCCAGCCCTTCACCAGCTGACTCCAGCTGACAATACCAGCTTAACCAGCTTTGATCACCTTCATCTAGCTATAGAGACCGCTTTTAAACACATAACATTACCATAACACAACATAACTACGCTCGCCAGTTTCTTTATACTATTGTGTAATATACCCCTTCAGATACTCAATGACTCAATGGTATCCAGCTTTAAGTCAAACCTGCCCTTGAAAACCCCCAAGGCCTCTGCCTCAACAATATGGTCCGGCAAGCTATTCCACATCGAAATTACTCTTTGGGTGAAGAAATATTTCTGAATATCTGTGCTAAATTTACCTTGGGTCAACTTCCATTTGTGACCCCGAGTTCTACTCACAACACTTAGTCGAAGGAATCCTACATAATTTGTTAATCCCTTTAACATATTTAAAAACCTCAATCAGATCACCCCTTAGTCTCCTTTTCCTAAGACTAAAGATATTTAGGATCTTCAGACTCTTCTCACAGCTTTCATCTTTTATACCTGGAATTAGCTTAGTGGCTCTTCTCTGAACTTTCTCTAGAGCCTCTAGATCTTTCTTAAAGTATGGTCCCCAGAACTGTACACAATACTCCAGATGTGGTCTGACGAATGTGTTGTACAAAAGAAGCAACACCTCAAGATTTGTACTCAATACTTTTGGCAATGTATCCCAGCATCCGATAAACTTTTTTAACTGCTACGGCATTATGGCTAGAACCTGTGAGGGTTTGGTCAACAATCACTCCCAGATCTTTTTCATGTGGAGCACATTCCAGTTTTAAACCTCCCATGAAGTAATCCTGTCTAATGTTTTATTACCAACATGTGCAACTTCACATTTCGCTTTTATATCCAATCATGGCACCCACCTGTTCCCAATTAGCCCGTTCACCTGTGGGATGTTCCAAATAAGTGTTTGATGAGCATTCCTCAACTCTCTCAGTCTTTTTTGCCACTTGTGCCAGCTTTTTTGAAACATGTTGCAGGCATCAAATTCCAAATGAGCTAATATTTGCAAAAAATTACAAAGTTTACCTGTTCGAACATTAAGTAACTTGTCTTTGCAGTGTATTCAATTGAATATAGGTTGAAAAGGATTTGCAAATCATTGAATTCTGTTTTTATTTACGATTTACTCAACGAGCCAACTTCACTGGTTTTGGGTTTTGTAGACAAGGAACAGCAGGGGTCCCAACACTGATCCCTGGGTGATGCCACTCCCCACCATACGTAGCTCAGATGAGATACCACTTACCACCACTCTTTGTGTTCTGTCCTGTATCCAGTTTTGAATCCACTCCAGAATATCTCCTGTAACTCCAATGGAGCTCATTTTAAAAATTAGTCTCGTATGCGCTACTGTATCAAATGCTTTCTGAAAATCTAAGTAAATGATGTCATAAGCCCTGTTCTGGTCACAAGTCTTGATGACCTCTTCAAAAAATTTCAGAAGGTTTGTCAGGCATGACCTTCCCTTACGGAAACCATGTTGACTTCCCGTCAAGATACTGTTACGTTCAAGAGTCCAGCTCATCTTTCATGATAGATTCCAATATTTTGCACGCAATGCAAGTTAAACTGACTGGCCTGTAATTTCCTGGCTCAGTACGGTCCCCTTTCTAATATATTTGTATTAAATTGCCCTGTTTCCAAACATTTGGTATTTCTCCAGTTTCTCAAGACCGTCTGAAGATGGCGGATAGCAGCTTAAAGATTATCTCACCAACTTTCCTGAGCACTCTAGGATATAAGCCATCAGGACCCACCGCCTTATCTGCCTTTAGTTTATGCAACTTGTCAAATACTTTGTTATCCCTAACCTCAATTTCCGCTAAATAATCTTGAGCATTTAACATGCCCTCTGGCCGAATAAACACTCACTCTGAGGTAAAATTCTCAACCAAGTAACTGTTTAAGGCATCCACAATATCCTTGTTATCATATAGTGGCAATCCATTTTTATTCTTAATGCGCTTAACCTGCTCTTTGACTTTCCTTTTTCTGTTACAGTACTAAAAGAAGCGCTTAGGGTTAGTTTTTGACCCCTCTACAATTTGTCTTTCATACATCTAGACCAGCAATGACCAAATAATGACCAGATATGACCAGCTCAGTCCATCTTAAACCAGCTTAGAACTCTAGCTTGTCTTAGCTGGAATTTTCAGTAGGGAAAGTGAAACATATGTTCATGAATGCTATATGCCACTGTTTGCAGTCTACCTTAAATGGAATTACTGCTTAGCAAAGCTGGTGTTTGCCTAATACAAGGTTCATTTGCAAACATTATGTCTCCACTAATTACGATACAGGCTCCCTAGGTCATCAGCATCTGTCTGCCAGCGTTACCGTTAAGATAAGCTAAACATCCGAGGAATATTCGTATACATAACATCATGGCTCAGCCTGTCATGCCCTAGCCTACATAATTCACGAAGAATAATGACTGCGTGAATAAATGAACTGAAGTAGTTTATTTTGCATCAAGAAAATTTATAAAGAACTAATGTGGAGTCACAATGAAATAGAATTGAAATGACATTTGTACTGTTTGAATTAACATTTGACCATTTTTGTGGTCACTGGTTTCAACGGTGGTTTTTACGTCTTCAGTTCGTACGTGCGAGTGTGAGTGTTCCGGTCCGACCCATAACCCATCAGTGCAGATGTTGATGCTAGCAGACATGGAGCTGCTCTATTAATGCACGCAGTTACACTATTCTTTCACTAGATCGCAACCGGACCAGTTATTGAATACTCACCAGCAAGCTGACCTCGAACACAGTTTACAATATTAGCAAGTTCAGTCCCAACTCCCAACCCTGTTTTTCAAGACTTGCATTAATGAAACTCCTCAGCTAAGCCTCCTGTGCAAACTGTTCAATATACTTGCCCATACTATCTATCCCGCAATTACAAAAATGCTCTCTTGTGACTGAAAAATTTGTTGTCCTCTTTAGCAACCACTTTATCTACACTGAGCCAGTAGTATTCAAATTAGTAGAGAAGAAAAATTGGTTTTCTGAAGCAAAAATTTGACATGATATTCAAACTGTTGTTCTTCTATCACTATCATTTATACTGTCTTTTCCTTCATGCAGAGGTACTTCTGGGCCAGGACGCAAACGTGTGACCACTGCAAATCCATAGTACCCCCGGACACTCTGTCCGGAGCCACAATAATGTCTTTTTGTGAGAAAAGGTCACTATCTAGTTTCTCTCACAGTCATTCAGCTACCTTGTTATCTTCCAAATCTGTTATCAGAGCTTTCCTTTCCTTAGACGGAAGAAGCATGTTGAATTGTTTACAAAGGGACGAGTGAAAAATCCTGGGCTCAGGCCCAGTGACGCACTCACACCGGCATATACGCCACATGCCAAAATATTACGAGCAACCTGCATTTTTTCAGTTTGGCTCGTTTTACTTAACTTAAAGTATATTTTCAGAAACAACAAAAAAGCCGAATAACATAGAAACGCAGATCTTGACGATTATGTGCAAATTTCGATGCTAACAATATACAGTACATATTCAAATTTGACTTCAACAAAGTATCCTCCCTTAGACTTGATTACAGCCTGACATATCCTCGGCATTCTTTCCAGCAGATTAAAAAGAGACCTTCCTGGTAATATTTCGGGTTTTCAAGAGTTCCTTCAGGAGCTTTCTTGTACTTGATGGGCACACTTCGCTGACTGCCTGGTCAAGTTCATCCCACAGCAACTCAAGTCAAATTTCAAGATGTCCAGTTGTTAACAAGTGACATTTTTATTCAATACAAGTGTCCCTTGGGCATTTTGTGTGCCATTGTTGCTCAAAATTAACTTTAAGATGATAAAATCCAGCCAAATTCTGAAAACTGCAAGATAAGTAATCTTTTGGCCTGTAGCATATGGCTTTTTCTACTACAGGAAATAGCATCTTTGCCGCATTATACATGGTTACATGCCAAGATATGTTAGGACCTTTTGGTAGAGTAAGTTAAGACAGCCTGCTTTAATTAAAGGAATAGACGAAGAACATGTTGGCAAGACCAGGAAATGTTTAGATTGTCAAGGGTAGGTTAAATAGAAATATTTGTTAATTTACTATTCTTATTTGCATAATCAACTGCACAGGGATATAAAAATATATTGCATATGCATGCATACTTTTCCAAACCATGCTGCGTCCAATTAGCCTTTGTGTATACCTGTATTCTGACACATCATAATTGTAATCCTAATTGTTCTCGCCTTTCCAGCAGTCCTTTCATCAGTTTTCGGTCTCATCTGCCTTACTTTTTTAATTGTGGTCTCATTTTACTCCCCACCCTCTTTTTGTGCTCAGGGCCCTAATGTTGATTAATGACTTGTGTATACGTCATAAGTTACAATGTCCGCATCGTTTGTCGCTGTATTCTAGCCAGATCCTATTCAGAGCCTAGTGCTCTGCTCCGTCTTTGGTATTTTTAAATAAGAAAAGACTGGTGGCTTTTAACTAGGGACAGGCTCTACCTGCTGTCCAGCAGTATCCAGAGCAAAGACAAACCCCACCTCAGCACAGTCCTGGTGCTCCAGCGGATGTGCAGTTTTGAGGTGCTGGCAAGTGGCTTGACTAGCCGGCTTCTGACCTTATTAACTGACAGTAACTGTGGCTTGGCATTTCACCTGACCCAGACTATCGCACTCCTACCTTTGTCTGTGCCCTCCACAAAGTTGCTCCATGCGTTTATTCTGCCCTTTAAGTATCATTTAAATCCCCATGTGGCATCTACTGTTGACCTATGCCTGGTTCCTCTGGAGAGTAATCTACGCAGCTAAATTTGCAGTCTTAATATTTCAATGTAAGTTGAAATCAACCACATCCCGAGTCTGCATTACTGCAGTCTATGCAGTGTTATTGTAGATTTTGACTGTTCAATATTCAGTACAATGACATAGTGTTCTTCAATCTCAGTGCATTTTTCACAGAAGGTATGTGGAGATAAAATCACCCAAAATGTCAGGACAGTTGTCATTGTTAAAATGATTACTAAAGCCGTTTGATTTCTAACCGCTGGATATCAACAAAATCAAACCATTTCAGATATACAATCTACGTCCTGGAAGATATGAGTCATTAGAAGATATTGTGTAAAATACTCCGCTTCACCTGATTGGCTCATCTGTCAATCCCACTACAGTTTGTCAGCTGTCATTTGTTGTCACTCAGTCCATTACTAAGCTAATCAGAGGAAGACGATAGTCAGTTGTTGCAGTCAAACATAACCTATCAAGCTAATGCTATGGTTCCCCACAGACATAATTATACAAATATTGAATATAATTTAGTCAGGTTGTTGCAATAAGGAGGATGAGGCAGAATCTTCAAAATATTGGACTTCATTGCTCAACAGAATGCAAAGCTGAGATATCTCTGCCAAGAGATCCAAATACCACTTTTGATTTCAGCCATCTTAATGTGCATGAAACCCCTCCCAAAGATATCTCAAGAATGTATGGGTGAGCTCATCTTTTTTGGCATCACAATATTTTACCAAAATACATTTTATTGTGACCATTTTGATGTTTGTCAGTAGTCGAATCAGCTGACTTCCTTACACCTTGGTAGTTCCTTTGGAAATTCCCCAGAATTTTTGGTCACTGAACCTTTACTGACCCTTCATTCTAAATTGTATTTTTTCAACAGTTGAAAAACCATAACGTATCAAATTTAGTCAAATTATAACTGATAATGCATGCTATGAAATGTAAATAAGGACAAATATTGGAAATATAACACAAAATACTGAGTGTCTACATGACTCTTAGCACTGATGGTGTACACCTGGCCATTATCTAAATCAACAATACATTCACTCCGAAAGCACTCCAGATTATCAGGCCTTGCTAGTTCCCTCCGTTAAAGTAAGACAAAAAACATTAATTTGGATGCGCACTTGGTGCATTTAAATCAGCGTTATTCAAAATTGCATAAAGGCATTTCAAAGGGTCTTTTATTTCATTTCAACATCATGAAGCGCAGGTTAGATCGCCTGATGTGCCAAAAATGTTGCGTGGAAGTTCCAGAGCAGTCCGTCTTTCACGAAGCATTGGCCTATTTATAAGTAAATTATTTTTCTGTACTGAATTTAGCCCATTATTTGCTTGCAGTTGGATTGCATGGGAAGAGAAGCCGTGTCTTCAATTGCCAATGGATTATCACTTTTAACTGCTTGTCCGAGTGCCTTGGACAGCTTGTTGGGGGAGATACCATGTTTAATTCGCTCACATAGTAAACGACTTGTTTATTCGGTCCGTTTTAATTAAAGGGAACCAGGGCTTTACTCTTTTCTCGGTTACCCTTGGTTGTATTTGTGGCTAGCTCGCTAGATAAGTACTGTTTGCATTTTTGGCTGGGGATCTGAGATTTAGTATTTAGTTAGTAGGGCAGCAGTCACTTGACTCGTCCGTTCAGTTAGGTGTGAATTTAAAAGGTAGGTTTTTACCGAAGTGCTCTGCCTCCTCCAGTTTATCCTGGGCGTTGGAGCCAGTCTGTTTTATCTGGGTTCTCAGCTAAGCCCTGTGATATTTTTAGTTTAGTATATTAATAGTACTGGGACTAGATAAACTCAAGCCGGCCTATTAGGAGTGCTTATTACATATAGAGTTTGGCTCAATTTGGTATTTCATTTCTGTTAACTGAAACTAAGCCCCTGTTAAAATATGCTTATAATTCATTTACATAGTTTCCCCGGGGTTTCAATTGTGACTGCTGCTTAGGGCTTCTTAGGTTAATAAATTAATAAATTGTGGTTCCTCAGCTTCTATGTTGGCATTAGCAATTTTCTTTTATCTAGGGTGAGCGAGGTCATTAGGTAGGGGGTTCAAAATGTGGCCAAAACTATGTGACGGTTGCAGGATGATAGCACTTTTGGAAAGAGATTTCCGGGGTGGGTTTGTCTGCCACAGGTGCCAGCTATTTGAGCATCTGGAGAGCAAGATCCTTGATCTTCAGGGCCAGTTGGCAGCATGACATAGTTCGCAATCAGCAGAGTTCCTAGAGGAACTAAGTAGTATGTCGTTTAGAGAAATGGTGTGTACGCCAAAGCACGGTGGTACTGGGATCCCAGAGCAGGCAGGGAGAGAAAGTTGGGTGACTGTAGGTCGACAGCGCAGGAAAGGGCGTGCACGCTGTACAGCAACAGCTCCTCCGGTGGTTGAGGTGTCCAACCGATTCCGGCCCTTGCAGGAACTCGACTTGACCCCTGACCCTGAGAGTGAGGGGACTGATGAGCAGCTACCTCAGAAAAGAGAATTAGTGATAGTGGGGGACTCAATACTTAGAGGAATAGATAGCTGATAGTCTGTTCGTGCAAAAAGGAGTCTCGTACGGTGTGTTACCTGCCTGGTGCCCAGGTAGGAGATCTCCTGGAGCGTGCGGACAAGCTCCTGGCCAGAGCGGGAAGGGATCCAGTAGTCATGGTCCATGTTGGGACAAATGACATAGGTAAGGGTAGGTTTGAGGTTCTGCAAGGCAAATTTGTGGAATTAGCTGAGAGGCTTAGGAGCAGATCCTCAACGGTAGTGTTCTCCGGGATTCTACTGGTACAACGTGCAAGCAGAGGAAAGCAGAATTTTATCTGGAGGTTGAACACGTGGCTTCCGCAGGGGAGCACTTTTAAACAAGTTGCCACTTGATAGGTTTTCAACAGCTCAGGATCACTACATTTCTAATTCCTTGAAAATATATTCAGCGCTCAAAGGGTTAATGAGTCAACTGTAGTCCAGTTCAAGCTGTTTTTTTCTTTTTAGAGCCCTTTAAGGTGTGAAGCGTGCTCAGCTGAACAACCGACTGTTAATATAACCATAACCAGTTGGTAATGGTTTATACATTAAAAAACAAATCTTGACAGGTTAAATAAAGTTGTTGTATTTCTGAATTGGTTCTTTCAACATTAGTCAAATACTACATTTGAGAAACAACATTGCACCAAATGTCACGGGCCTTGTGTGTTAGTAATCTGCTCCTCCCCTGTTCCAGCAGTCCGCATTTCCGTGGTTTTCTCTTTAAATAGATTTTCGTCTCGTCTCTGCCCTTGCTTTCCGGTGTTACCATATGTATGCCTTGCTCCTTTTATGAGTGTCCCATCTCATAATTTTCTTGTGGTGTCAGTATAGTTGCAGGATTGTCACGGTTCATTCTCTACTAAACCTTTCAGGCCGTTTGTATCTGCTAGTATTGAGCTAAGCTCTCTCCTTCTGTGTGTTTTGGTGAATTCATGGAAAAAATGTAATTATTCTCATAAGTATAATTGATAGGAACAGCCTCCCAAGCCTTTTCTAGGTCTCCAGGATTAGGACCGTGTTCCTGTGCATACTTTGTTCCTGCCCATTTCTCTGAGTTAGTTTATAAGGAACAACTTCCAAGGCATCAGCGGTCTCCAGGAATGACAATGCATTCCTGCTAAATCCCTCGGTCCTGTCGGCAAGCAGCCCTGCTTCTACGAGAGGGATTCGCCACCTGGCCTCCATCCCGGGACGGCCACTGGCCTGGGCACAGACACCTCCTTTCCTTCTCCAACCAACACCGACTTAGCTTGACTGCACCTCTTCTGCCTTGGGCTATGGCCTTGCCTCCTCTATCATCATGTTCCTGTTTATGCTCCCTCATGGATCGTACTCTGAATCTGTAGTCGGTTCCTTGTCTGAGTCATAGCATTAATGAATGTATTCCCAAGCCAAAAGCAGTAGATGGGCTGAATAAGTAAGCAAGCATCTTGGACACGATATTGTTTGGCAGTTTTTGCATCCCGAGTTGCTATAAATTTGACCTCTGCCTGTCCCAGTATTACCAATTGCCTTGCCTGCGTTGCTCTGGTTGTTCAATTGATCTAGGCTGAGGAAACTCGATAAAAGCTTTGTTTTGGTGATGTTTGGTCCTGCTATTAATTCATTTGGTTCTAGTGTACCTGACGAGCAGCAGATGCCAGTGAACCTGCCCTCCATTGTGCTTTTATGAAAAATGAGGGAACTCCTACAACCTCTGCACAGCCCATTACAGGCACACTATTTCTCATGTCTGGGTCTTGCTTTCCTTCCTTTTCCGTGATATTTCTGGCTATTTTTATAATAAATAAAAAATATAATCATTTCCGTATTTGGACATTGTATTTGTATTTGGACATTGGCACAAATTTTATCATTATACCTCTTAGCAGTGCTAATAATCCATTATACATGAAATATTTCAGAGGTGCTTAATGAATAGTCTTTCAGCTTTCACTTAATGGAGCTGCGTCACGATTACAATGCATGCTCACAGCTTAGAATTAAGTAAATCCATTCAACTGCAAGTCAAAATTTGGACGTTTTTGTCTTTTTTTATGATTATTGGTGATGGCAACCAGCTTACATCCTTCATATCCCATGGCTGAAGCTAAAGATAGTGCTTTGAGTCCTCAAATTTCCACAGAAAGCTCCTTAAAATAAAAAGCATAATGCTGGAGTGACTAAAATATTGTAATGTACCGACTGATTCTGACTGCCACCACCTTTTTTTTTTCTCTAACCGGTATGGTCTGGTAGTCGTCAGCCGAATTCCACACAAGATCAGCACGCAGCTCAAATATAAACGGATGTTTTATTAGTTACAAAACCCAAAACCAGTGAAGTTGGCACGTCATGAAAATCGTAGATAAAAACAGAATACAATGATTTGCAAATCCTTTTCAACTTATATTCAATTGAATACACTGCAAAGACAAGATTTTTAATGTTCAAACTAAGAAATTTTTTTTTTTTCAAATAATCATTAACTTTGAATTTAAAAGCAGCAACACATTGCATAAAAGTTGGCACAGGGGCCTTTTTACCACTGTGTTACATTGCCTTTCCTTTTAACGACACTCAGTAAACGTTTAGGAATTGAGGAGATCAATTTTTGAAGCTTTTCAGGTGGAACTCTTTCCCATTCTTGCATGATGTACAGCTTAAGTTGTTCAACAGTCCGGGGTCTCCGTTGTCGTATTTTACGCTTCATAATGCGCCACACATTTTCAATGGGAGACAGGTCTGGACTACAGGCAGGCCAGTCTAGTACCCGCACTCTTTTACTACGGAGCCATGCTGTTGTAACACGTGCAGAATGTGGCTTGGCATTGTCTTGCTGAAATAAGCAGGGGCGTCCATGAAAAAGACGATGCTTGGATGGCAACATATGTTGCTCCAAAACCTGTATGTACCTTTCAGCATTAATGGTGCCTTCACATGTGTAAGTTGCCCATGCCTTGGGCACTAATACACCCCCATACCATCACAGATGCTGGCTTTTGAACTTTGCGCCTATAACAGTCCGGATGGTTCTTTTCCTCTTTGGTCCGGAGGACACGACGTCCACAGTTTCCAAAAACAATTTGAAATGTGGACTCGTCAGACCACAGAACACTTTTCCACTTTGCATCAGTCCATCTTAGATGAGCTTGGGCCCTGCGAAGCAGGCGGCAATTCTGGGTGCTGTTGATAAATGCCTTTCCCTTTGCATTGTAGAGTTTTAACTTGCACATGCAGATGTAGCGACGAACTGTAGTTACTGACAGTGGTTTTCTGAAGTGTTCCTGAGCCCATGTGGTGATGTCCTTTACACACTGATGTTGGTTTTTGATGCAGTACCGCCTGAGGAATCGAAGGTCACGGGCATTCAATGTTGGTTTTCGGCTTTGTCACTTACGTGCAGTGATTTCTCCAGATTCTCTGAACCTTTTGATGATATTACAGACCGTAGATGATGAAATCCCGAAATTTCTTGCAATAGCTTGTTGAGGAATGTTGTTTTTAAACTGTTCGACAATCAGCTCACGCATTTGTTCACTAAGTGGTGACCCTCGACCCATCCTTGTTTGTGAATGACTGAGCATTTCAGGGAAGCTGCTTTTATACCCAATCATGGCACCCACCAGTTCCCAATTAGCCCGTTCACCTGTGGGATGTTCCAAATAAGTGTTTGATGAGCATTCCTCAACTCTCCCAGTCTTTTTTGCCACTTGTGCCAGCTTTTTTGAAACATGTTGCAGGCATCAAATTCCAAATGAGCTAATATTTGCAAAAAATTACAAAGTTTACCTGTTCGAACATTAAGTAACTTGTCTTTGCAGTGCATTCAATTGAATATAGGTTGAAAAGGATTTGCAAATCATTGTATTCTGTTTTTATTTACGATTTACACAACGTGCCAACTTCACTAGTTTTGGGTTTTGTACTCGCGTTAGTGGATCATGGGATAAAATTTTTCCTCAAACACTCTGACTTCCTACGATTGTTTGCGCGAGTTTCGGCGCTTCCAAAAGCTTCCGACTGACCACGATTGCTTGCGTGCGGAAGCCTTAAAAGCGTAAGTGAATCACAGGCATAAGAGGAGCAGACTCACGCCTAAGGGCCGGTTGATACTCTACGCAAGGTACTCGAGCGCGAACGCAAGGTAGCCATCTTGCGACCTTGCGTGGCAAAGTGTGTCGTCCAAATTTTCGTAACACGACGCATCGACGCGTGTATTTCCGGGAGATTTTCATACGGGAGATAAAGCAAATAATACGCTGTGTTCAACACACAAAAAAAGGAGAAGGAGAAGACTTTGCTACCCCCTGTTGCATGAGCAGTGTACATACTATGGCAAGCTGCTTTTTAACGAGGCTCAACGCAGCAAGGGACGCGCGTTCCGGCTTCTCTGTGAACGGAATGGAACGGACCTGTGCTCGCGTGCGCTCCCGTACTTTGTGTAGAGTATGAACCGGCCCCAAGACGTTAGCCTTGGCATCTCTGCAATGTCCGTTTCGCGAACATGATGTCGCTTTCCCTTTCGTTTTCAATCATGTACGTTTACTCTGTCAAAAGTCCACAATTTCACGACTTCTTATTGTATCGGTAGAATTGGTAATTGCCTACATATTCATTTCTCACTGAGACAACTCATGCTCAAATATGACTGCTCGAGCACAGTGGGGAGAGTGGCCTGCTGCATTCACTGCGCCAGTGCAGACTGGCCTGCAGCGCTCCCTGACTACCCTGTGGAAGTTGGTGTGAGCGACGCGCGTCAATTACAACAGGACAAGGCAGTTTGGGCTCTTTGCAGCTCTTGATTCGAGTTGTACCTCCCCTCGTCGCCGCAGAGTAAAGTACGCCCCTTTTCTATCTAGAAAAACATGACAAAGGACTGAACACACTCCTAAAATTGAAACGAACACTGGACGATTGTGGACGGAAAATTATTTCAAACTGATCGTTTTTTTTCTTATTTGTTTGTTTGTTATTTTTTTTGCATTGGATTCATCTTTGGATTGATTTCGGTTCCTGATATTTAGGTAGTCGCGGTTGGACAAACCTGGAATGGCAATAAGGAAGTGTTTATCACACGAAACCTACCTTGCTGCTGCGCTATTATGGATCCTGTCCTGTCAAGCGCCACAGCCTGCCGTGCTCGTGTGCGTTTCCGCGCATGGCGGACACTCTGCTGTTTAACTTTTCAGAATCATTGAAGTTTTGGATTACAATAACACTTGTGGCTCCAGCGCGTATATTCGTTCATCTAATTTCCTTTGGTAGTGCCGGTATAGTAGCGGTTGCCTGAGAAAATAAAGCAAATTTACAGCTCATCCATTTTGAATCCTGATGTTTTCAGGAATCAAGCTGTTTAACGCCACTGTGGTCGTCGAACAGACTGGAATGGATTTCAACATGACATAATTGATCGCCAAGGTTTTCATTTGACATCAGAGCTCGTTTCCCTTTCAACGGACAACCTACATTGTGCAAATGATGAATAGAATGTGTTTTAATGTAAATATTTCATCCAGATTTCTTCTGGTTTTCCTGGCGTTTCTTTCGCTGTTTTCAACAGGTGAGTGTTTCTGTTGAGTATTTCGTAAAACAGATTGGAAATTTTATTGTCAGTGTAAACAGTATCGATGCATTGCCTTGCTTAGGGTAGCCTATGCAATCAATGGGATTCGAATTTCTTATTTTAAGCCACTTGTAATGATATACTCCTAAATTATGACATTATATTGAAAGCATTTGTCGTTTTGTTGTGCGATCTTCAAGGGATGCCCTCACTTTGTGTCTACTCCTTATTTTTCAGTACGTCTACAGCTCAATGTTTCAAAGCTAAATTGCTTTGACGACTACATAAGGACAATGGTTTGCGAATTCACACCTGACAAGTTCAACTGTAGTGGATACTCATTAGACTTCGAATCGACATTTCAGGAGTAAGTTTTCCCCTCACCTCATTTGTACGATCCGTACTCCCTCCCCGTTGGTAACTAAATTTTTATTTGCTGCTGTGCCGAATTGAAATTAGAATTGTATCCTGTGACTGTCCCACCACGTTATCAGTATTGATCATTTTCCTGTGAATTTCTCCCAGACCTCAGGATAAAAAAAAACATCTTCACCCAGTCGACTCACTTTTCCTACCCACCAAACACTGTGTTTGGAATTCAATATTCCCCTGACATTCACGGAACAACATGCTGCAAAGACCAGAAAAACAGCTGCTGAGTGCTACCATCCTAAATTAGTATTTTATATATTGTGAAAATGTGATCTGACCTTATTCATCAACGTCTCTTAGGTAAAAATTTGTGAACAGCGTTTTTAGCTGCTGGGGTCTACCGCGGCGGTAGTGACAATCGGACCTGCTTCATCAACGTAAGCGGAACGATAAACCCAGGCCAGCATCAAAAACTAGCTGAGTTAGACTTGTAAAACCTGGACTATATCAATACTGAGAGTATAAAGATGATTGGGTTTATCAGATTATTAGGTTTGTGAATTATTTTGTTTATTTGTGAAGACAAATAATTGACTTTCACCGATTTTTCCCTGCAACGACCACTTAAAATCAGGTAAAGATTGAAAAGTATGCTAGTAAAACCTGGACTGTGTTAAGAATCGGAGCCTAATGATAGTAAACAAACAGACTTTTGGTTTATGAAACTTTTGTTTATTTGTGAAAATGAAAAAAAAATATTGCAGTTTCACTCATGGTCTCAAGTGAAGACCACAGAAAACCAGGTGTATATCAAAAAATACTACTGGTAGACATGGTTAATCTGCAACAATTAGGTTTTTTAAACTTTTTATTTGTGATAACAGAAAAGGGGCAGTGACACTGATCTCCACCCCCCCCCCCCCCCCCCCCCCCCCGCTAATGACCACATAAAACCAGGTCCTGCATTTTCATTTGTAATACCTCGGCTATATTAACATTTGGAACCTGATAATGGTTTACAAGCAGCAATTAGGTTTATGAAACTTTTCTTTAGTCATGAAAACAGAAAGAATGGCAATTTCCTGATTCCCCCCCCCCCGTGAGGCCACATAAAACTGGGTCTAGACCAAAAACTACTGCAGCTAAACATGTAAAACCTGGATGATGATGATAACACGGCGATTTAGATAATTGTTTACAAGCAGCGATTAGGTCTGTAAAACTGTTTTTGTGAAAACATAAAAAATGGCAATTTCGTGATTTTTCTCTGTAAGACCACATAAAACTAGGTGTAGATAAAAAAATAAAAAATACTGCAGGTATGCATGTAAAACCTGGACAATATTAACTTTGGGGACCTGACAATTGTTTATGAACAACAATTAGATTTGTGAAGCTATATCTTAATGTGTGAAAATGGGAAAAAAATGGCAATTTCACAGATTTTTCCCTGCAATGACTGCATAACTCTAGGTCTATATCACATACTACTGCAAATAAACTTGTTAAACCTAGATCATATTAATACTGGGAGCCAGATGATAGTTTATTAACTGCAATCAGGTTTGTGAAACAGAAAAAATGGCAATTATGCTGATATCCCCCCCCCCCAGTAATACTTGGACTAGATAACAAATTACAACCACTAGACTTTTAAAACATAGACTATATTAACATTGGGACCCAGACAATAGTTTATGAACAGCAATTAGGTTTTTGAATCTTTATTTATGTGTGAAAACAGAAAAAAGAGCAATTTTCCAATTTTCTCCTGTTCAAGAACTAACAGTAGCCTCCCATTTGTAATGTTGTCCAGGTTTCTCAAGTCTATTTACATTTTTTTGATCTAGACCAGGTTTTATGTCATTATATAAGGAAAAATCTGTGAAATTGCCCTTTTTTCCTGTTTTTGCAAATAAACAACATATTTCACAACCGTGTCGATTGTTTTCAAACCATCTTTTCTTTCCCAGTATTGATATAGTCTAGGTTTTACAAGTCTAACTTGGCTAGTTTTTGATGCAGGCCTGGGTTTAATACTCTGCTCTCGTTAGTTTAGTAGGTCCGAATGTCCTTATATAGCACCGCAGTAGGCCCCAGCAGCTAAAAGTGTTGTTCACAAATTTTTACGAAAGAAATGAGCTCAGATCTCTTTTTCATAATATATAAAATATTGATTTACGAAGGTTTGACTCAGGAGGTGGACATTTCTCAGGACTTTTAGCATGTTATTCCTTGAATGGTTAACAAAACAGGTATGCTACAAAATAACATTAGTGGGTTACCAAGGTATGTTGAGCCTAAAGCCAGGATTTTCAGTGTCGTGAAGGTGGCACTCTTTTCATCCACACTGGAAACTCCAGTGTTTGTGATTCGAGCTGAGGGTTTGTTGCGCCTGGTCACGCAACGAACGCCTGGCTAATGCTGAACTTGCCTCGTAGTACTCAGGCACTGCAGGTGTCCATAGCTCAAGTGCAGAGGCGCAGCATGGAGCCATCTGATTGTGCACAGGCCTGAGTGCACTTTGCACAGGCTCTTTGTTTCAGTGTCTGTAAACAAATGCCTGGCCTATGTTTTTGTTCGTTTGCCATCTGCGTGTACTGTGGCAGGGTGGCGCCGGATTAGGTTGTTGTCTGTTGAACATGTGTATGGCTGCTTTATGGTACTTCAGAATAAATGTGCGCAATAATCACTTTGGGTGAGTTAGATATGGAACATTCAAAAGTGTCATCATAAAAATAAAAACATGGACGGTAAGTATAGATATAAATAAATATAATTAATATTAGTGGAAGTATAAAGAGGAATAAATGTTTGATAAGTAAATAAATAGATAAATAAGTGTGGCAATTTAAAAGAGAATAAATGAATTAATAAAGGAATTCATGCTTTTGATTTTTTTCATGTATTTGTCCATTTATTTCCATATAAATTATTGTATCACCCTGCATGTTGGGGAAAAAAAAATCTGCTGATTTACCAAAAAGGCCTAATATTACTTAATTTGAACATGCTGACTTCAAAAATGCAAGTAAAAAGTTTCTATTACATACAGTTTTTTTCACAAAATAAGAATGAAGTTTTTTCCCTATCATATACTATATATCAACTTTCATGCTCTCATCAAAAAGGCAACAAATGCAGCCAAAATTCAAAAGTATTGGTTTTAATGACAAATGTAACATGTATTCAAAATGTATGACTTAACTTACAATCTGTTCTGGAATGAAAAAAATAAAGCCAGAAATATTAATCGGACAGAAGTAACAGTCATCAACATGATTCTGTTGACTGTTTTGGGCCTTATAGTGGTGTGAAAAATTATTTGACCCCCTCCCAATTTCTTTTATTATTGCTTATGTGTCATACAAAACCCAAAACCAGTGAAGTTGGCGCATTGTGTAAATTGTAAATAAAAACAGAATACAATGATTTGCAAATCCTTTTCAACTTATATTCAACTGAATACACTGCAAAGACAAGTTACTTAATGTTCGAACAGGTAAACTTTGTAATTTTTGGCAAATATTAGCTCATTTGGAATTTGATGCCTGCAACATGTGTCAAAAAAGCTGGCACAAGTGGCAAAAAAGACTGAGAGAGTTGAGGAATGCTCATCAAACACTTATTTGGAACATCCCACAGGTGAACAGGCTCGTTGGGAACAGGTGGGTGCCATGATTGGGTATAAAAGCAGCTTCCGTGAAATGCTCAGTCATTCACAAACAAGGTTGGGGCGAGGGTCACCACTTAGTGAACAAATGCGTGAGCTGATTGTCGAACAGTTTAAAAACAACATTCCTCAACTAGCTATTGCAAGAAAATGTGGGGATTTCATCTACGGTCCGTAATATCATCAAAAGGTTCAGAGAATCTGGAGAAATCGCTGCAGGTTAGCGACAAGGCCGAAAACCAACATTGAATGCCCGTGACCTTCGATCCCTCAGGCTGTACTGCATCAAAATCCGACATCAGTGTGTAAAGGACATCAACACATGGGCTCAGGAACACTTCAGAAAACCACTGTCAGTAACTTCAGTTCGTCGCTACATCTGCATGTGCAAGTTAAAACTCTACAATGCAAAGCGAAAGCCATTTATCCACAAAACCTAGAAACACCGCCGGCTTCGCTGGGCCCAAGCTCATCTAAGATGGACTGATGCAAAGTGGATCCAGTGCGGGTACTAGACTGGCCTGCCTGTAGTCCAGACCTGTCTCCCATTGAAAATGTGTGGCGCATTATGAAGCGTAAAATACGACAATGGAGACCCCGGACTGTTGAACAACTTCAGCTGTACAACAAGCAAGAATGGGAAAGAGTTCCACCTGAAAAACTTCAAAAATTGGTCTCCTCAGTTCCCAGACGTTTATGGAGTGTCGTTAAAAGGAAAGGCGATGTAACACAGTGGTAAAAAGGCCCCTGTGCCAACTTTTTTGCAATGTGTCACTGCCTTTAAATTCTAAGTTAATCATTATTTGCCAAAAAAATAAAGTTTCTCAGTTTGAACATTAAACATTTTGTCTTTGCAGTGTATTCAATTGAATATAAGTTGAAAAGGATTTGCAAATCATTGTATTCTGTTTTTATCTACGATTTACATAACGTGCCAACTTCACTGGTTTTGGGTTTTGTACTTCAATGTTTCAGATCATCTGGCAAATTTTAAAATAAGACAGACAGCGTGAGTGGACACAAAATACAGCTTTTAAATATTCGTTGGATTTATTGAGGAGTTATTCTCAACCTATGTTTGGGCAATTCCACGTGAGAGTTGCGAAAAAGCAATTTTTTAAAAGTGTTCTATATTAGATATAAGTTTTCATGTAGATGACTCATTACCAAATCAGACACTGAAAACCATTTTGAAATATCTTTGAGGGACTTCTCAAAATTTAGATTTGAATTTTGTACTATTTTTTTGCTCCAAGCTTAGAGACTGTAAGTCATTGCAGGAAATTGAAACACACAATTCCAGTGGCTCATTGTGAAATTTATCATTTTTCAATGCAATTCCGTTACCGAAATTGCAGTAAAGTTCTCTTCATCTTATTTCTGCATTTATTTTGTTGTTGTTAAGAATTCTTTCCTTCTTTTGTTCAAACTGAATTACAAACATTAACCTCTCTAATATTTAGCTGTAATCCTGGAAAATTTGTGGTAACGGATTTAAATGGTAACGAAATTACACCAATGACGGAATTACAGAATTACACTGAAAGCCAGTGAAAAACAGAAGATGGCACAAGGTGGCATGAGGACTTTATGGAGCATAGTGGTTCATTGTTTTGGACATCTATAGTTGAGTGTTTCTTCCTGTGAGTTAAGGTTCCATAACCAGCGCATGAATTATACCACAGCCTAGCGGCAATCGCTGTGGTTGCTCCCCTGTGTGGCCATCATGCCCAACTACCCAAACGGCCAGTTTGGCTTGCCCTTTTTTTTCCAAGTGGCCGTAGTGCTCAAAAATTACCCAAAGTGGTGATTTTCGACACAGCGACTGAGCTGCGCGGCTCCCGTTGTCTTGCTGCGCTGGACCTCTGAGCATTTCGTGCTACCAACGACACACCCACTCACTCACAAATACGGCAACGTTGTGTGAGGTTTCATCCTACAACCATACATCCTTCCGGCTTGAGAGAATTCATCTCACATTGGCCCTCATTTATCAAATGTGCGTACTCCAAAAAATGGGGGTACGCCAAATCTCCCGCGAGGATCAGCATTTATCAATCTGAACGTGCACGAACGGTCCGCAAAAATTTCACGCCAGGTCTGACCAGGCGTATGGAAATTTGAAACGAGTGCAGCAGTCAAAATGATTCAGTGCCATATTCTGAGAGAATGGCACTGGTTGTGGAGTTGACACCTCAGAATTGGCTGAGGCTGGGTGTAAAGTTACTATGGCATGTATGACGGAAAATCCCGAGGCGGCGGGTCCACATCTGCAACGGTTTGGTGACAGCGCCCGCTGGTAGTGAGGCTGTCAGGGTCAAAATTGAGATAAACGGCAAATTCTGGCTGGAATACTGTGGTTAATTGTTCATATATGCCACACAAGTCATGATGTCCTCTTATCCTAGGATACTTGAACCTTCCAAATGTGAAAGCGCGGTCTGATTTTCACCCTAGTGTGCGGCGCCACCACCAGGGAAAGTTACCACATTTCTTCAAAGTTTCTTACTCCATTCATAACCAACACCAAGATAGTGCCACACTGAATGCTTCTGTTTTAGGCTTCATGGTGGAGGGTGAGTGGAATAAAGTTGCCATACCAATGGCACTTTCATGGTGTGATGAAATTTTTGCCTCTGAAAAGGGACATAATTAATTCTATAGCTGTTTCTAGAAATTATGGGGAGTCACCCAGGTCCTAAAGGAGCAAAGCAGCCCCGGCTGTCTCATGGATATTATTTTTGCCCAGTTTTTTATGTGGAATCAGGAACACTGGCCTTAAATAAGGCAACTGAGGCCTGCACTTCTTAAGATGTTAGAAGAGGTCAGCAAAAACTGAGACTAAGTCAACAGTGCGCTCTTGATGGAATTTTGGTTGGCCAGCCACTTTTGGGAAGGTTCACCACTGATCCAGGTTTTCTTAATTTGTAGAAAATGGCTCTCGCTGTGTGGTTTACTGGAGCTAACCTAGAAATGGCTTTGTAACCCTTTCCAGAATGATAGATGTCAACAGCTTTGTTTGTCATCTGTTCTTGAATTTCTTTTTTTGTGGCATCATGTGCTGCCTATTTTTAGATAGATAGATAGATAGATAGATAGACTTTATTGAACCCCCGGGGGTAATTTCTCCTCTGCATTTGATCTGTCCTATAGTTAGGAGCAGTGGGCAGTTACCGAACAGTGCCCAGGGACCAACTCCAGTTCTAAAGCCAGTTCTTTGGTCAGGGGTACTGGTAGGACTGTTCCGATGATGCTTGTTTCTGTCGGTGGAGGTAATCAGAGTACCTGGAGGAAACCCCCACAAACATGCAAACTCGACACAGAAAGGCCCCAGGCCGGATTCAAACCTGCAACTTTCTTGCTGAGAGGTGGCAGTGCTAACCACTGTGCCACCGTGTTGCCAACAGCCAGAAGTAACCTGACATGTTCTATTCAAGTCATGTTTAGATCAAACAGGAATGGGAGTGATTATCAGTGTGTCTGGTGAAATTTTACCCATTTATCAATTAAATTTGCCTGATTGGGTGATTTACTAACTTTTGGGGGCAGTTTGTTTTTCTCATGGGGCCAGGTAGGGTTGGATAGCTTTTTTCCTTCGATAAATGAAATCATTTCAAAACATCAGTTTGTCTCTTCTTTGGTTATCTTTGTCTCATATTTGGAAACATTTAAATGTGACAAAAACTGAAGAAATCAGGAAGGGGACAAAAACTTTTTCACAACACTGTGGCTTTATTAAACAGGAAATGGTCATGTCCAAAAAGCTAAATAAATAAATAAATAAAATTTTAAAAAGCGGACCTTGATCCTTTTTTGTGAAATAAAATTCAACAATTAAGTGTTGGAGCCCAACTTTGCTATTATGCTAGAGTTAAAGGAACACTTCATCAAAAAAGAAAAATTCTGCCATTATTTACTCACCCCCAGGCTAGTTGAAACAGGGGTGAAGCTTGTTGCAGCTTGGAAGGAGCAACCAAAAAGCCATACCAGCCTTCTCAAAAACAACTGAATTGGTGAGTTCAGTAAGGGCCGAACTCCATGTTGAAAATGTGTGGAGTTGGGCCCTGATTGAATTAACCAATTCAATTATAGTCCTCGGTTGGGGTATTGTTCATTAGAGTTTTTATGAGTCAAAAAAGTGCAAGGCCGGGAGCATACGTGAACTTTTTTTTCGGGAAAAAAAAAAAAAAAAACAGCTTCTGTGAAGATTTGCACTAAATAATGGAGCCATCCAGTTTTGACCTCAGGAGACGAGGATTACGCTGTAGGTGATGTGTGGAGTCATTTTATGGTCATTTTAGGCTTTTTTGGACTCTAACAAACTTCAGTGAACAAGACCCAATAGACTTCATTTACTCTGGAGAGGGCTGCTTCAGAGTTATGCTGGCATTCCCCCAGTGTGTTGTTTGGACTATAAAACTTCACCTGTCTTTCATCTGGCGCAGAGGTGAGTGAAGACAGAGTCATGATTGGGCGAGCCATTCCTTTCGGTTTAACAAGGGAACATGAGTTTTGGCGGAGTTTGACACGTCTTGACACGTTTAACCTAATGATAGGTTAGTTCAGTTTTACATTCCTCTAGAAAACCGTTGCAGTGTTCATTTTTAATACTGTGATTTTGAAGTGTTGACCTGGGGTGCAAATTGCCAGTGCACTGTGGTTTTATCATCCTGTTATGAACTCTTCTTCTTTTTATTCTCTCTCTCTTTAGACATTATGCATGCAATTTAACATTTTCAGAAGAAGTGGCACATTATTTCCATTCCAAATGTGGATGTACTGTTCAATTGCCAGAGTTTGTAAATGCGGAGAAATACACAGTACGTTTAATGGACGGAGGGACAGTTTTGAATTCAACGTTTGTCACTGCAATAGACAACAGTAAGTTGGATTTGAACTGCATTCACTTGGCACTCAGTGGGTGCGATGTCTAAAAATCCTCTCAAAGCACCTTGCCTGGATTAATTTAAATCAATCCATACCATTACTTTCAACAAATAAACTGTCATTAGCCAGTAATGAGTCTGGTTAAATGCTCACATTCAGGAAGTCACTTCCAGTACTTTTCAAGACAAAGAGAAATGAAAATGTGTGTTTTTTTTAAATGACATATTGTGTAATCACACTGTATTCAGGTTTTGGATCTATTTCAAACCTTTAACGTGTTTTATTTTCTCCTGTAGTCAAGCCAAATGCCCCTGAGATATTAATGGTGATGCCAATGAAAAATGGAAACTTCAAAGTCACGTGGGACACAAATTATCCGAAGGAAAATGCCCTTTCAGAGTATTTGGAGATTCAGTTGAGCTACAGAAAGAAAGGAGAATCGCACAAGGTAAACAAGTTGATAAGTTTCAAATTTCTTTTATTTCTTATAAAACTTAAGATTAGTAATTCTACAATGAATTGGTATTAGTTCATTTATACACCCAGTAGGATAGAGGGTAGCTGCTAAAACCTGGAAAGAACTGGATCCAAATGTTATTTGCATCATGATGAAAAGAGATGCTAAACATTTTGTTGGACAGAGTATTTTTGTATTATTTATTTTACTTTGATTTGGATAAAATACACCTTATTGACGATGTTGAAATTGCATGGGCACACTTTTCTCATGGCTTTCAATAAATTATTGATAGACACAGTGCTTTGCGTAAAAATAGGATGAAGGGCTGGGATAACCCCTGGTTTACTTAAGGACTAAGTCCCGAGAAGCAGTGGGTTACAGTAATTTTATAACGATGGAGGGACGTTCTAAGGCACGACGCGCCGCGGAGTGCTTTAGTGCCCCTCCGCCGTGATAAAATCACTGTAACCCACTGCTTCAAGGGGCTTATTGCTTTTATAAAACAGTTACCCTATATATAGCTCATTCAATAAACACACATAGGTAATAATGCAAAAATAAAATTTGAGAACTATTCGTTCTTCCACCAAGCAAAATAGTGTTGACAGAATGGTTGGCTAGCAACACAGACACTAAGATTGCTTTTTCATCAAGCGCCATTATGTCAAATCAGGCTATTTGGGCTTGTTAATGCACATATACTATGAAAGCAGGCTATTTGGAATGTCTCCTTCGATCTCCTGAAGGCCCTGTTAAATAATTTAACGTTCGTTTCGGTTTCAGTTTCTCAATGGATGTGGTTACCTTACACATAGCCCATAAAATAAAGACACAACAAAATAAAAATCAACAATTTATTGCTAATACTGAAATAGCAATGTAGCTAGCAAGCAAAAATGTTATCGAACTCTGTAATGAAATAGCTAGCTAGGTAGATAGCCAACTGGTTAGCGGGTTAAAAGGCTAAACTTCGCTAACACTGAAATAGCGAGCTAGAAGTCTTGAAATAAACATAACCTAACAAGTAAGTTCAGCACCGAGTAGTTGGTTGCGCGCCGGGATATTTAGTGCTGCGGTCTGCCTCAGAATGCAGTGGGTTACAGTTATTTTATACCGGCCTGGAACGCGGCTCAGCCAATCACATTTTAGGATGGGAAGCACCCATTTTATAATGCAGAATTATCTAGTCTTAGTCATGAGAGAAACAAAGCCTGGACTTGAGCGAGAAAGACAGGGTCCGAGATTGACTGGCTCCATTTTTGGGGCCTAAGAAACTGCTCCGGGAAAATGTAATGAGTCATCGGCTTACATTAAAACAGCCAATGGCACTGTATCAGACAGATCTACCATGCTGAACTGTTTTAATGCGCAGTTTGTGTCCTGTGATTCACTATTTGTTTCTGTCTTAAATTCTGCGAATGCTGCAGTTTGTAAGTTAAACCAGACTGGCATCAGTCAACCCTGTTTTTTCTCCATTTTTTGTCGATAAAGTGCTCGAAGATTTAGGCAGATTAGACACACAAAAAAATATTCAGGTCCTGACCAATTTAAACCATTCTTCCTAAAACTAGCTGGAGATTTTATAGCACCAACACTTACTTATATTTTGAACTCACAATAAGCACGAATGTGATTCTCAAAGTATGGAAATCAGCCCATGTTCTCCCTCTGCTGAAGGGGGGGGATGGGATGCCACCTCATTAGATTACTATTGGCCAGTGTCTAATTTATGAGTTCTTGCCAAAATCCTTGAACAGCTTGTAAGTGAATAGTTGAAGGATTTTTTTTGATGCAAAAATGATATTCTATCCAATTATCAGTCTGGCTTCAGAAATAAATATGGCACTATTACTGCAACTATGAAAGTGGTGAATGACATCATTGGCATACTGGATAAGAAACATACTGCAGCCCTATTTATAGATTTATCCAAAGTTTTTGATACTGTTGACCATTTTACTCTGAAGCAGAGATTAATTAATATTGGAATATCCAACCAGGCAGTGGGATGGTTTGTGAACTCTCTCTCTCTGAAATGTCTCTGTCTACTCAATTTGATGGGCTAAGCTCTGATTGGATAAATATTAGTGAGGGCGTACCCCAGGGGTCTGTTTTGGGTCCACTGTTATTTTCTATCTATATTATTAGTTTTGGATGAAATGTGGAAGGCACACATTTTCATTTTTGTGCTGATGATACAGTGATTTATTATGTGGGCTCCTCTATTATGCTGGCTCTTAACAGACTGCAGGATGTGTTTAATATTATAAAAGCTCAGCTTGCACATCTAAAGCTGGTTTTAAATGCCAAAAAAACAAAAGTAATGCATTTCTAAAATATTAGAAAGAAGCCTGTTAACACCGTGGATATTATAACTTCTGATGAAAAGAAGTTAGAAGTTTCCAGTTTTAAATATCTTGGTAACTAGTTTGATGACTGCCTTTCTTTTAATCCCAGGTTGAAAATCTTGTTAAAAGTCTGAGACAGAAATAATTATTATTATTATTATTATTATTATTAGAAATTAGACATTTTATTTTGGAAATAAGTCCTAGTTCTCTTCTGATGCAAGGAAGAGGCTCGTCTCGGCTACTTTTTTGCCGATTCTTGACTATGGAGATCATTTATATATGCTTGCATATGCATAGTTCTTGCATTTGTTCGATACTGTATATCACAGTGACAAATTGTGAAGCCCTGACTCAGCTTTGTACTCTTTATGGCAGGGCTGGGAGACCATCTCTGACTATGCATATGCTCAGTAATTGGTATTTATTTATTTATAAAGCCATTTTGGGTAAATTCCCATCTTGTACTAGCTCCTTGATTCCACAGAGATCTGATTTAGTTACAGCTTGAAATCACTTGTGATTATATTGTCTGTCCCAAGTGCATGGTCCATTTCAGGAAAGAAAGCTTTTAAGTTCACTGCTCCCATTGCCTGGAACAGCCTTCAGAAAGATTGGAATGAAATTATCATATTAAAAGAAAAGAAATGCACAGTTTTAAAATAAAGATGTGTCCCTTAATATTGTGAGCCAATATGTGTTGACATAACAATGTGTTTCTTTTCTTTACAGGCATCAAAGATTGCTAACGCCTCAAAACCTTTTCATGAAATACCAGGCAGGGATTTGGAGCCAAGTAGTGAATATGTTGTGAGGGCAAGATCATTCTCCCGGCAATACAATACTCACTTCAGTGACTGGAGCAGAGAGGTGGAGTGGACCAGCCGTAAGTTAATCCCTCTAACGAAGGGTTATTATCCCCCGCCAACACGAAGTGGGAGGGGTATATAGGTATGACTTCCGTGCGTGTGTGTGTGTGTGTGCGTGCGTGCGTGCGTGCGTGCGTCTGTCCGTCCGAGAGAAAGGGGACAACATTTCTCAGAAACTATTACAGATAAGGAGAACTGAATTTGGTGTGTAGCTTCACCATAAAGGCCTCGATGGAGTTTGAAAATAACACACGATTGGCAGGGGATGTTGTTGACCATGTCAACTTGTTTTTGTTGCTTTCTTTGGGAAAATTTTTCTTTGTTCTTTCTGGAGCCTTCTATGGTAGGTGTGAGAGATGTGTTTCTGTGAGATGACTCCTTGCTCCAGATGTTTTTTCTCTAGAGGGACAACAGAGCCTTAATGGAAACTTTTTAGAGAAAGTACCGAATGTACATTTTGAGAACGTAAAGTACATGAACCTCTTAGCCTGCACCATTTTTTATGAAAATGATCTTCCAAAAATAAAGTGCTGGCTGTTCTTGAACTACTTTAAACACAAGCATAGTTAGGATCTCTTCTGAAAATTGATACAAAAAGATTAAGTACTCTGATAGTTATAATAATGAAGAATATTACCTAAATTAGGTAACAACAATTGAAATTGAAGTTTTCTGACTGGATGAAAAAGATAGAGTTTTGTCCCTCTGGCCCTTTAATCCTAACTCATCAGCCTCAAACTAAACGCATCCTCAGCTCTGAGTATGATTATTCAGGTTCGAATATTATAACAATACAACCAACAATATATATTTTACTGTGTAATGCCTGCGGGTTTCTCAAAAATACAATTATAGAGACTCAGACAAACAACTTCAAACTCCACACTGCACTTGCCTTGGCCCTCAGCAACACACGGACCAAGTTTGAAGTTGATAAACAGCTCTCGAGATGTGCAAAGGATTCACATACACAGTTACACTCAAAGATTTCTTACTTTATAGTATGATGGTGTTATAGTATCCCCATTGATTTGAACTGAACTCCTGATATGAGCATAACAACAACACAACTATGAAGTCTTTTAAGGACTATGAAGGATTTTAAATGGTACAATCAAGATATGCTTCAAGAGCTGAATTTTAGTTTTAATAAAATGGCTTCATCAGACATATTTAATTAACCATGTGGAAATTATGACTAGCTTTATGTGTAACCTCCCAATTTTAGGGGCTCTAAAGTAATAGAACCAAAATGACCATCGAATAAATGATCCTTCTTAAATACTTGGTTGCAAACCGTTTGAGGTCAATGCCTAAAATTTGGAACCCATAGACACCACCAGACACTGGGTTTATTCCTTAGTAATGGTTGGCAGGGTCTTCACTGCAGGTGGCTTAATTTCCAGCTTGTACCTGGGGACATTTTGGCTGCAGTTTTACCTTTAACAAATTAAATTCCTCGACAATTAGTTTCGAGTTAGGTGAATGATGCAGCCATTGCAGAAATGTTCGCTTCTTTCCTTAAAAATGTCTTTGGATGTTTTTGCTGTATACATCGGATCATCGCCATTTGGACGGGGAAGTGCAGTCCAATGCATTTTTAAGGCATTTACAGAATCTGAGCAAATAAGAGTCTGTTTAAGATGCAGAACTCATTGTGCAGTCATAAGGTTTGATGACACTTTCATGGGGACACAGATTTGAAAGGCGTTTTGGGTTGCCTGAAGGATACTAAACAAATTTGGATCTTCAAAATGTTTGCAAGTTTTGGTAGGGTTCCAACTGGGGTCAACAAAATTAGAAAATATCCCAATCTTGTTGAAATTTATACCAAATTACTTGTCTTGTCATAAAGAATCCAACTTCTGGTAAGTCACGATCAAACAAAGTATCAAACAAAGAAACTTTTTAAAACCAAAATGGCAGCCTAATACTTAGGTCTTAAAGTTTTTACAGAATTACATCTGTTGTAAATGCTTTCAAGCCAGAAGAATCAAATAAACTTTTTTCTGAGATTGTAGGTGCTCCTCTGTTGGAATTGTTTAGCTGTTGCTGAATTTAACTGGAATGTTTCCAGTGTGAAATGCTTGAAGGTTGTATTCATCATGCAACCAGTTTTGAAATACTGTATTCACAATCATGCTGGTGCCCTCTGCTTTTTCCTAGCTGCCTCTGCTGGAAATGTGTTGAACTTCATCATACCCCTCCTGTGTATACTTCTGGCCATCAACATCTGTGCTTTCTACTGGTGTTGTGCTCGGTAAGAGAACGCTCTGACCCGATTCCATTTTCACTTTTTTATATTTATTATTTATATTTATTTATTTTTAAAACCGGGACAGTGCATATTGATGGATATTTTTTTTTTCAAAAAGAAAAGAAAAATGTAAATGTGCAAGATTATTGCCAGAGACTAATTTCCATCTTTAGTCCCTATGGTTTACATTGCTGTGGAGGTACCCTGCTTTTCACTCTGCAGTGTCTGGTGTATGCTCTATAATGTTTGGGACTAAGGCACATCCTCTATGTTTTTGTCCAAAACATTATGGAGCAGCTCTGAATATGATCTTTCAGGCAGACAACATAAGGTATACTGTACAAGTAAATAAGATCACGTAAACCAAAGATGTTCTAGATAAAAGGAGACGATGCACTGCATTGTCTCACAATGGGAAAGTATGACACGCTTCAATGTAAAATACTGCGCCAGCTTCAGATTTTGCGCAACTGCACAATTCTGATATTTTCAACAGCCGGTGCAGTTTGGGAGTTTAACAACAATGCTTTGTGAATGGAGTATTTTGGCTTAATGCCACAGACTAAGGAGGGAATGCATACTCACCCGACATGGGCATCTCCCCATTCAGAGAGATAGAAAAGTGGTGTTTTGGCCGTGATTCTGCAGCCTTTGTGTCTTTCAAAGATGGCATCAAAGTGCACTGCCTCTTGACATTTAGAACATCTCTGACAGACTAAAAAAAAAATTACGTGCAACCAAGTTTATGATAACAATACGATACTGATGAAATGCTTACATTCTTTCTTAAGACTCAAGGCAAAGTGGTGGGATAAGATTCCTACCCCCTCAAATGACGTAAAAGACATGGTACCGGGAAACTTTAAGGTAAGGTTATTCCACATTTAGGCACATGCCTCATAATTAGAGGTAACCCAGTCACAATTTCATATTTGATGCCATTCAGAGATTCACAGTTGCAGAGGTGTTTCTCTTTAAACCATGAAGGCAGGCAGCTAATTTGACCAATTAGCTCTTCCTGTTAGCTGAATAATTGTGCCAATGAGTAGATTTAAGAGGTGGGAACAAAATACTTGAATGGGCTTTAATTTTCTGAACCTGAATTTTACACCTCTGCATTTTTGCACAAGTGCTTTTCTGCTAGATTACCAATTAGCCACGTTTTGAAAATATTTTCTCGATGCAGTGCTGTGAAAAAGTATTTTCCCCCTTCCCAATTTCTTCTGTTTTTGCATAAACAGCGCTGTGAAATAGTGTTTGCCCCCTTTCTGATTTCTTATTTTTTTGGATTTTTCTTACACTTAAATGTTTCAGATAGTCAAACAATTTTTAATATTAGACAAAGATAACCCAAGTAAATACAAAATAAATGATGATTTCATTTATTAAAGGGACTATGTCAGCCAGGGCGCAGGCGTGTGACAAAGAGAAAAACTTGAAAACGTGAGGCTAACTATTTCAAATTCATAGGAGATATAAGGTGTAAGCGTTTCAATCTGTTTATATCATGTTCATCCTTGAGAGGTTTGTTGAAATTTTTACCAAAAAACTATCTTTATTGATCGTAGAGCCTATTTGTAGCATCAGTTTGCCATAGTTTGGGTTTTTGTAGCGTTATTATTGCTTTTAAATTAGCCTACGTTGATTGTTATGTCGTCCCATGGCGGCCATCGAACTGGAAGCAGTCACAAAAGGATCTATGACAGCTGCAAGTCAGACAAAACGTTGCCACGAACAGGTTCTGCGAACATTAAAGACATGATTTAAAACAAATTCCCCAAACTTCTCGAGGATGCTCTCGATGCAAACAGATTGAAACTCCACCACAAATTCACCGGTTTACCTTACCTCACACTTTCAATGTGTTTTCGCCCAAAGAAATATGGATGGACAAAATAAATTATTCTCCTTGGGTTCCCGGCAAAGAGAAATGCTGTTACTCTAGAAAATCTGTGTTTGCAGGCCATCTTCTGTATTTAAAACAGCGACAAAGGTACGCTTTACACACGTAATAATAAGTTTGGGGTTTGCATTTCTGCTTTCTTGATATCGCACTGCATGTATGAAAGTGTTTATCAACTGGACTCTACTTCTCATGTGCCCCAGCTGACACAGTCTCTTTAAGGGCCCTGGCCCTATTTGGAAAAAGTAATTTCCCCCTTGTTAAATCATGAACTAACGGTGATTCACCACATTTCTTTAGTTCAATTTCACAAGCCACACCCAGGCCTGATTACTGCCAGACCTGTTGAATTAAGAAATCACTTAATTACAACCTGTCTGACAAAGTGAAGCAGGCTAAAAGATCTCAAAAAAGCAACACAGCATGCTGCAATCTAAAGAACTTCAAGAACGGATGAGAAACAAAGTCATTGATGTCTATCAGTCTGGAAAGGGTTACAGAGCCATTTCTACGGCTTTGGGACTCCAGCGAACCATGGTGGGAGCCATTATCCACAAATGGAGAAAACTTGGGAAACTTTGGGCCAGCCTACCAAAATTACTCCAAGAGTGCATCGACGACTCATCCAGGAGGTCACAAAAGACAACAGAACAACATCTAAAGAACTGCACGCCTCACTTTCCTCAGTTAAAGTCAGTGTTTATGATTCAACAGTAAGAAAGAGGCTGGGCAAAAGTGGGATCTATGGGAGAGTTCCAAGGCGAAAAATACTCCTGACCAAAAGACACATCGTCTCACATATACCTAAAAACATCTTGAAGATCCCTTAGACTTTTTGAAAAATATTCTGTGGACTGATGAGACAAAAGTTAAACTTTTTGGAAGGTGTGTGTATCTGGTGTAGAACTATTTATTTTTATTTAACCCTTATTTAACCAGGGAAGTCCCGTTGAGATTGAAATCTCTTTTTCAAGGGAGCCCTGGGGGAAGAGGTGGGGAGGGACAGAGGAATTACACTGCCAATTAGATCAGGGGATGATTAGGTGGCAGATTGAAAGAGCCAGGTTGGGATTTTAGCCATGACACCGGGAAACCCCCTACTCTTATCGAAGTGTGTCATAGGATCTTTAATGACCACTGTGAGTCAGGACCTCGGTTTAACGTCTCATCCGAAAGACGGCGTCTCTTTCAGTACAGTGTCCCCGTCACTGCATCAGGGCATTGGGGATTATCCCGCCAGAGGGAAGATCGCCACCTACTGGCCCACCAACACCTCTTCCAGCAGCAACCTGGTTTTCCTCAGTGGTCTCCCATCCAAGTACTAGCCAAGCCCACACCTGCTTAGCTTCAGCCACACAGCTGAAGCAGATCAAATTGTGGTATGGCTGCTGGCAATTGCACAGCATTTCATAAAAAGAACATTGTACCCACAGTCAAACTTGGTGGTGGTTGTGTGATGATCTGGGGCTGCTTCGCTGCTTCAGGACCTGGACGACTTGCCGTAATTGATGGAACCATGAATTTTGCTCCCTACCAGAAAATCCTAAAGGAGAATGTCCTACCATCAGTTTGTGACCTCAAGCTCATGTGCACTTGGGTTATGCAGCAGGACAAAGATCCAAAACAAACCAGCAAGTTCACCTGTGAATGGCTTAAAAAAAAACAAACTGAAGGTTTTTGAGTGGCCTACTCACAGAACGGACTTGAATCCGATTCAGATGCTGTGGCATGACCTTAAACAGGCAGTTCATACTTGAAAACCCTCCTATGTGACTGAATTAAAACAATACTGCAAAGAAGAGTGGGCCAAATTCCTCCACAGTGATGTGAAACACTCAATGCTAGTTATCACAAAAGCTTGCAGTTGTTGTCGGCAAGGGTGGCACAACCTGTTATTAGGTTTAGGGGGCAATTACTTTTTCACATGGGGCCAGGTAGGATTGGATAACTTTTTCCCACTGCAAATGAAATCATCATTTAAAAATTCCATTTTGTATTTACTCGGGTTATCTTTGTCTAATATTAAATTTTTGTTTGATCTGAAACATTTAAGTGTGACAAATATGCAAAAAAAAAAAAAAATCAGGAAGGGGGCAAATACTTCTTCACAGCATTGTATGTCATACAAAAATGTTGCAGCTCATGCAACTAATTTTAATATAAGACAAAAACAATGTGAGGAAACATGAAACGTTTATATGATGATTTCATTTATTGAGGATATAGAGTTATTCAAAACCTAAGTCACACGTGAAAAAATAATTTACCCCCAAACTGCCACAGCATCTCATTTGGATTCAAGTTTAGACTTTGACCTGGTCATCACACAACCTTCATTTATTTTCTTTTGAGCCAGTCAGTGGTGGACTTGCTTGTGTGCTTTGGATCATTGTCCTGCTTGTGTATAAAGTCACAAGCTAATGGGCAGGGATTCTCCCACAGGATTTTTTAGTAAAGAGAAGAATTCATGATTCAATCATTTATGGCAAGTCTCTCGGGTCCTAAAGAGGCAAAACAGCCCTAAACCAGTACCCTATCACCACAGTGTTTGACTGTTGGTATGATGCTCTTATTCTGGAATCCCAGATGTGCCGGGGGCCACGTCTTCAAAAACGTTCCTCTTTCAACTTGTCAGTCCACAGATAATTATCCCAAAGGTTTTTGGGGTCATCAAGATGTTTATTTTTATGGCAAATGTGAGCCGGGCCTTTGTGCTCATTTTAGTTAGCAGCAGTTTTCCCTTGCCGCTCTCCCCTGGATGTCACTGTTGCCCAGTCTCTTTCTTTTTTTATTGTGAAATTGTGAGCACTGTCCTTAACTCAAGCAAGTGAGGCTTGCACTTCTTTAAATGTTAGTCTGGGATCTTTTTTGTGACCTCCTGGATTAGTCATCAGTGCAGTCTCGGAGTAATTTAGCTTTGCTGGCCTCTCTTGGGAAGGTTAAGCACTCCTCTAAGTATTTGTAGATAAAAGCTTCTCACCATGGTTTTCTGAAGTTCCAGAGCCTTAGAAATGACTTTGTAACCCCTTCGAGACTAATATATGTCAACAACTTTGTTTCTCTTCGGCTCTTGAATTTCTTTAGATCGCGGCATCACGCGCTGCTTTTTGCCTGTCTCACAATCCCAGACACATTCTATTTCAGTGAATTTTAGGTTCAACAGGCTAACAGTAATCATGCCTGGGTGTGTCTTCTGAAGCTGAACCCAATTATCAATTAAATGCATTTAACTGGTTGATTTAGTGACAAGGGGCCAATGAATTTTTTTTACAGCACTGTATTTTAATGAGGACCAGTATACACAGACTACCATTTTAAAAGACATTCACTTTTCTCCCACTATGTAATCCCACTGGGATTTAGAATATTGTGGTCAATCGGGAAATGCAAAGAATATTATTCAAAACAAACATCAATTAATTTTTATAATGGCAAATATGCAAAGTGTAGTTTTCTCAGAATAGGTTTGTTGTTTGGAAAACCTTTTTGATTGTAACAACCATTTCTGAATTCATTTATATACTGCATGCAAGTTTGTTACTGCCGCACAAATGTGTCAAATATAAGAACAAGACTTTGCAGGCCTTCTGGCTTCGTAATACAAGTGTCACAATGCTGCCAACTTTCTTTTATTGTTGGTTCCAGGTCTTTATCCCTAAACATTATGATTCATCTTCCAACCATATCCACCTCCTGACCATTGATGAAACAAAGGAAAAGCCAAGGTGAGCTTGTTGATACGTTGCTCTTTCTGTTGTCTAGGAGTATGCTTAAATAGACCAAAGTATTTTATTCAAGTGTTTTTTTTTTAATTGGCAGTAAAAACTACTGTTAAAAAAAGAACTAGGGTAAGACAGGGTAATTATTTCCCCCCACACAATGAAAATATTCACTTGTTTAAATATTCATTCACCTGCCCCCCCTCCTTACTATTAGACCCACTACCATGCAGGAATTATTTCTGTGGTAGCCTACAAAATGAAGATAAAAATTTAGAAGGGGAAGAAAACAATACAAATGATTTGTAAGTGAACACCACCGCTGACTGAAGTAAGTGAACACCACTGAAGTACTTATTAGCCCGCTTGGCCCCAAGGCCCAACGGGCTTATGCTGTGCTCGGGGTCCCAAGTGGTGGTCCGTCGTGCGTGCGTGCATGCGTCAGTGTGTAAACTTTTGGGCTTGTCTGCGCTCTAGCACCTTCAGTTTTTGAGCTAACCTTTTGATATTGCATATGTGGGTTGATGACCATAAGGTCTTGGACTACTTCGGCCAATAGGGGGCGCTATCCTTGCACATTCGAGCCAAGCGGGCACTGTGGCATTGCCACTATTTTTTATGATATAATGCAACTAGCTTTCAAATGAGAGGGACAGTTTTTCCCTTTGGCGTGCATTGCCATTTCTGACATAGGGCTCTAATTTCCTGGCGCAGCGCTGGTGGCGTAGCGAGGCGCAGCCCGCGCAGTGGTAATTTCGTACGGCGCAGCCCGCGTAGTGGTAATTTCGTGAGGTGCGCAGCCTTCGGTAGACGGAGGTGCGCCGAGATGGGTGTGGCGGCGTAGTAGGGGAAGGTGTCACATATTCATCAAGACGCAGTGACAATTTCGTAGAAAAAGTCTCCGCTGGAGTTGCGCAGAAAACTCGCCAGCTTCAACCTGGTTAAATTTCTGTGCAGTGGTAATTTGGCTGACCGGCGCAGAGTGCGCACACGTCACCGAAATCTCACAGGCAGGTTTACAGAATGTCAGGCACATTTGAATGCAAGAAATAATTACAGGAAGCACTATTTAATGTAACTATCTGAATGAGGACATAAATTATCGTAACTATATCGATTGTCCTGATGTCAGGCGGTTGCCACGCGTAATGGAAACTTGACCTGGCTTAATCAACACAACTGAATCTGTGATGCAAACTAACGACTTCACATCTTTCTCAGCCAACCACAAACTTTATAATAATATATACTCAGCAACAAAAGTTTCTGTGACACCAATATTGTTAATTATTTTTCATAACACAATTATAAATTGTCATACATGGTGATATCAGACTGAAACAGTACACGTAAACACAACATTGAAATGGAAATCATGAAAATGCGAGAAAATGACTTTGCACGTGAAAATGTGCGTAAATCATGCTTGTGGATGGCAATAAAAGAGGAGAATTTTTGGAATGTTCACATTGTGCCTGATGAACGACGGAAGCATCACTTATCGAAAACACAGCCATTTCGGATCAGGAACTCTGCCCTCTAAATGCCAAGACTGTCTGAAAATGATCGGTGGAGGGCCATTGGGATGATTGAATCCGGAACCTCGCAGAGGGAAGTTGCTCATCGCCTGAATGTCCACCGAAACACCATTTGGAACTTATGGCAGCGTCATCAGCAGACAAGACATGTCAGAGACCGTCCTCGCAGCGGCCGTCCACGAGTAACCACTCCCAGACAGGACAACTGGATTCGAACAACCCATCTCCGAAATCGATTCCAACCTGCAACCACAACTGCAAGAACGATATCTGGTTTGAGGCGACTGTCTGCACAGACAATCCATCGCCGTCTCCGTCATTTTGGCATTGTCTCACGTCGGCCAGCAAGACGTCCAATACTCACAGTACAACACCGACGACTGCGTCTACAGTGGGCACAACAACATCGACGGTGGATCCAACGTCAGTGGGATCTTGTACTCTTCACTGATGAATCAAGATTCATGCTTAACCGATGTGATGGTCGTTTACGTGTATACCGTCGACGTGGAGAACGTTATGCCAACAACTGTGTTCAGGAATTTGATCGTTTTGGAGGTGGTAGTGTCATGATTTGGGGAGGGATCACGGCTAGAAACAGAACAGATTTGCTTGTTATTGATGGAAATCTGACAGGTCAAAGATATCGCGATGAAGTGCTACGGCCATTGGTGGTACCGTTTTTGATGCAACATGGTCCCGGAATAACGCTGCAACATGATAACGCCAGACCACACGTTGCAAGGATTGTATAGCAGTATCTGATGCAACAACATGTCAATGTCCTGCCATGGCCAGCCAGATCCCCAGACATGTCCCCAATCGAGCATCTTTGGGACGAGATGGATCGACGTTTGCGGCGGTTGGATAACCCGCCAGCTACACTCCAGGAATTGCGACAACGTCTACGTCAGATTTGGAATGACATCCCACAGCAAATTCTGGCACATCTGATTCGGTCCATGCGCCGGAGATGCGTTGCTTGCATCATGGCACGAGGAAGTCACACCCGGTATTGAAGTGTGAAGGTCACAATTGGTTAGACGTCAGACAAGTGCTTCATGACGCATGAAAATGACATTTTTCGTTTTGAGTGACGTTGGCACTGAAAAGTCAGTGTTTCTCCTGTTAAATAAACATATTGATTGCATTGAGATCTTTGCGTGTCATTTATAACATACACATAAATGGTGTCACAGAAACTTTTGTTGCTTGCACACTGGACGGGAAACGAATTTTTCGCACGACTGATTACAGACAAAGTCAATGCAAAGACGCGATAGTCGGACAGGGTGTTAATATAGCTCCGTGTCCGAGAGTCATAAAAAGTTCTAATTTTTCCGAGTATTCCAGGAATTATTAGACGTGCAAACTTGGCTATGTTTGTGTTCGACCTTCACAAAATGCAAATTCATAGCTATCGACTTTTCTTGGTCTTTTTAGCCTATTCATCTGTTTTCTTCCGTTGAAGATAGACATCAGTATTTATTCCGTCTTTCTTTTGAAAATTAGTCAGATGGACCGAACAGATTCACGCTTTATTTCCACAGCAGAGATAAAATAGTGCGTGAGCAAATCAATTCCATGACCATTGACAGTGAAGAAATCATCGCATGCACGATCAAGACTGTCCGACACGAAATGCAAATTACTCCATGTCCAGCAGCCAGCAAAAAGTAAAAGTATTGAAATGAGAACAGATTTATAATGAAATAAAGAATAAAGATATATCAGCAACAAGCGGGATATCCAACAAAGATGACCCGCCAATAAATAAATCGCAGTGTTCCTTGGATGCTCTGTTGTTAAAATGTTTCTTTTTATTCTTCATTTCTTTATCAATCTGTTCTAATCGTCCTTTTTTTTTTGGCTGTCACACACTCTAATCGTCCTTTTTTTTTGGCTGTCACACACGGAGGCATTGTACATTGTCTCGCGCCAATGTCAACTCGCTTTATTGAGCAGAACTTAAACAGAAACATTGATTGAAATTCTCGGTACTCATCTTGAAGAACTGAGCCCTCTTTTCAAACACTCTTGTTTTATATCTAAAAGAGTCAGTAGATTTGAAGCAATTAAAAACAACAATAGACTGTCGGACATGGAGATTTATTAAAACCCTGTCAGACTTATGGACACAAGACGCAATCTGTCGAGCGAAAAATTCCTTTCGCGTCCAGTGTGCAAGCGGCTTAATACTAGGCTATTGTCACTTAGGTTTTATCGTCTTTAGTGGGGGAAAGGAATACAGCCTGATTGCTATGATCTCGCACTGAGTAATGATCACATATTGAAAATAAATGTGTAACGTATCTTGCATTGTTGTCCATTCATGTTAATCCCAAAATTTTAAGCGGCAAGAGTTTGTCATAATAGGAACACGCTATCCATCGTTTCTCTTGCCAATGAGCAATATTTGACTCGGCTGTGTTATACCCAAATATGCCTTCTTTGCCAACTTGCGGAGGCGGAGCAGAGGCGGGACAGAGGAGTACTTGCGCCAGGCTAGCCGGGCAAGAAATTGCAACATACGCCTGGACACACCCCGTTGGCGCAGCGCACCCTCCATTCGCCGCGCCTGCGCCTGGTCTACGAAATTAGAGCCCATAATGTCATGAATGAAGACAAATTAAAAACTGCAATTTCAGGTCTATTAATGATCCAAGCTTGTGTTGTTGACATTGCTGTTCATATTAATAAGCCTTTTACAGTTCATATGTCACCCAAAACGGATAAACACCCTTATCTCTCACTCACTCAGGCCTACTACATGGATGCCAGAATGTGAGAAAGATGTTCAATATAAGAACATTACCAGCCTCATACTGGCAAAGGACAGTGGCATCTCCTCAACTAAAGACTGTCAGAGAAGTCTTGGTAATTTGGCATGCAGAAGCAGCTCCTCTGAATTGGATTACAAAAATATCCTATACACTAGGATCCAGGAAAGCATTAGTTCTCCGGAACTTCCAAACAGTGGGATGTCCGATGTTCCTTCTCAACCCACGCCAGGCTGTGTTGTGGTCCTGACTTACAGTGATGTTGACGTTCCAATTGCCCCCAGTCCAGACCAGACGAAGACCCAGAAAATCCTTGATATGCTCATAGAAACTCCCGGAATTGCCACATACTGTAAGGACTCCGTGTCCAGCTCGCCTCCTGCACAAAATTTTGGTCCCTCTAGTGTGGACATCATGGATGCTTTATTTCTGAACACCAGTATGAACATTAGCTGTGCTGATGATGGATACGAGAGCTTTAGTGAGGCAGTCAACAGAGTATCTCCGGGACTGGCTAATTTTACAGGATGCCCCCTGGAACCCTGTGAAAATGGCTACCAAGCTCTTTCAGCCATTGGAGAATTTGGAGCAGACTGACACTCTGAAGAAGACAAGGTACATACTGAAGTGTCCTCAGTCCAGGTGGTTCCAGGGAACATCACTGGGCAACAATGAGAGCTCTTACGATGTTATAAATTAGATGCTCCAGACTCCATCATTGAGTCCTTCCACTCAAGCAGAATGGTATTATGAAAAGTTCCCCAAATTATCACTGTTGTCATTGCTTGGAGTGTTCCAGAAGTTTGGATTGTGTCAGAAACTGAGGAGAGGTGTTTCAAACTCTGTGGGCATGAACAGAATGCATCACCCTGAAACATGACAGGATTTTGATTGAGTGTAATTGATTTACACTCTTTTGAAGGAGCCTAGTCCGAAGCCACTCCTGTCATCTACTCTACTATTGGGACAGTGGAAGGATGGAGGAAAGGAACACAAGGGACAGGAAGTGGTCGTGAAGGAGGGCAGTGTTCAAGTTTAGAGAAATGAGTCAACCTCTCTTTTTCACTGGCCAAATAACATGAAAAGCACACATTAACAAAAATATTGATAATTCTATGGTCAATCAGGATTATTTTCTGAACTATATGTAGTTACATGTCACAATAATACAATACAGAACATATGTTATACTTTTTAGTATGAAATACTTGGTCACAAAAATGAAAAAGCAATTTTTATTCAACTTTTTTCTCTGATTGAGCAGGCATGACTGTAATGAGCACTGCATTAGGTTATTAGGATGACATTAGCAAAACTAGAGGCACTCCTAGAGTGCAAACCTCCGCCATGGCAGCACAGTCCAAATCTTGGTGAGTGGGAGCAAAGTTCAGTTATTGCGTGTCATACGATTTCAAGATGGCTGTCATGGCATATGCAATGTCCAAAGTGCCTGAAAGCATCTTTATATGCCTGTATTCAAAAATACATTTTCTACGTTATATTTTAAGAACCATTTTGGGAGCTCCAGAAATCTGTTCAACTTGGATCATGCTATCTAGCAATATTTTTGTTTTTGTGGTGCAACTTGTCATACCCACTCCATCAGAAATGTCGATTCAATGAAAAAAAATTTTTTTTTCATTTTTGCAACCAGGTATTTCATATAAATAAGTATTCACTATGTTTTGTTTTGTGTTATTGTGACCTGGAACTACGTATGTTTCAGAAAATATCTCTTGCTGACCTCGGCTAGCTTATTTATTTTTTGGTTTATGAGCACTTGAAGATGAGACTTTTTCATATTTCTACTCAACCGTCATCTGAAGTTATTTGATCTACTTGTTTAACATTGCAGATTCTGAATCAATGGAAAATGAGAAATAATATTGAAGATTTCAGGCCTTAATCTTAAATAGCTCCTTAGATATTGTCATTCAAACGGTCTGAAAGTTTAATGCATGAAAAAATACACGAAGTGGGTTGACAGGCACTAAAAAAAAACCATAGAAATTACTTTATATATCAATCTAAATTTTCCAAGATGCCATTCTAAATATCCATAATTTATGATTAAAAAAAGTTTCAAGCAAATCAGAGATGGTTTGGGATAGATTTGAGACAGAATAACTCTTAAAACTCGGGCATATCCTAGGAGTTTGCAGATTAATTCTAGAGTGATTTATTTTTTCTTACATCATTATATTTCTTGTGTGATTCTAAACTATTTTGTGTGGTGTCTTTTAATCATAAGTATTTTGTTTCTGCATGTTTTGTAATTAAAAAGATTAAATCACTGTGAATTGGGAAAATTTTAACTTTTTGAATTAGTTTCAGTCATACGGCAACTAGGAGAGAATTGATCATTTCCAGAAATGCAGTTTTTAAAGATTGTAAATATGTAAGAAGTTCAAAGATAATAAATATATTTATACCATTTACCTCATTCCTTTATTTGCTTATTTAAAATCAAAGTAGTGTATATTATGTTACTTATACATGTATAACACACAATCATATATGCATGTACCAGATGTATGTACCTGTGAGGATCTGAATCTGTCTAGTTTTGTTTTGTGTGTATTTGTTATTGTATTCATTATTTTCCATGTCTTATTATTTACTTTCAATGTTGGTTGTAGTATAGCATTACCAGTCATCTCTCATTTGCCATGTGTTTTCTGTTTTCACTCCTGGGCTTGCACTGCACCAAGTTCATTGTTCCATCGTTCGGATGTTCCCTCTTTTGTAGCTCCACCTCTTCGCACATTCCTCAGCTCTACACACATGCACCCAATGCAGTTAGGCCCTTAGCTGCCCTTTAAATCATGATGGTGAATTAAAGTTTTTCAAGTCAGGGGATTTCATGAATCTCCTTGAAGCAAAATGGAGGAAAAGAATTGATTTATGAAGAAATGAATTAATTAAAATACATGAATAAATTTGCGCCTTGGCATACTCCCAAGTTATTGATGAACTATCTAGATGACATATTACATTATGTTCTTGGACATTTTCCTCATTTGTAGACAAATAAAGCTCATGTTCAGAGGGAGTAAATAAATGCAGGGGCATGTATGCAGGCACGTACACACATCTTTACATGGTTATTGTGAATCTTTATGGACCAACATATGGCCTATCTGTGCTGCAGGCAAGATCGGCAATGCTTATGGGGCTTTCTGCTGGATAATGACCAAGGTAACAATGGTTTTTGTTGAGTTACTGTGTGCTTAGTGAGACACAGGTGCTTTAAATGTTTAAAACTGATTGGACTGAAGAAATGGCACTCTCATGCTTTGCTCTGAAGTGCCTGAACTTCGAAGATGTGCTGCTATTGTAGGCCAGCAGCTGGGAGCAAAGCAAAACTGCACATGAATAGACAAAGACTATAACTGGCAATCAAACCCACTGAATAACCTTATTGACTTCATAAAATACTCGAGCAGTTTTATTGAGTCTTATATAATAAGCTATGGAACAAAACCCAAACATTTTCTCAGCCTTGTTGGGCGAAATCAAATCAAAGTGTTCCCGGATTTCAGAATGGCCTCTCTTTGTAGCTGGTTCCATAATGTAATTATAACTGTCTCCTCTGTTCTTATACGTCACACGGCAATTCATTAATTCACCTCAACAACCCAAGAAAGCGTGCGGTGTTTCGCGCTTTTGAAACCTTTGAATCTGATTATGAAGCAGTCACATGGATATGCGGGACACGAAGCTGACGTGGTCATCGGTCACTTGATTTTGATAGAACGAATCATGCCACGAAATAAAGCTCCGCTGAAAATTGTTTTATTTTTTTGACACACGCCTCGGAGCTTTGGCATCACAGGTAACATCACTACTTTTGTATTCCCCCATTTCCGTTTATTTGTTTGCGTTTGTCAGGCCAGTTCCCTGTTCCCTTACTTATGAGCAGTTTCTGATTCCTGAGATTTCTGGTCACGATTTGGTTCACAGTTCAATCCTGTTCCCTGTGTATATTTGATCACCTGAGTTAGATTTCCTGGGGGGCATTTTAGTTTTCGATTTCTCTTAGTAAGATTTAGCTTTGGCATACCTTCTTCCTGGTTTTGTCTTTGTGACTGTGCTCTATTAAAGACTCTGGTTTCCCCCATCTGTATCAAATTCTTAGCGCCTGCTACTGACCTGAATTTCTCAACCTCAATTTATAATAAACCTGTGAACTGGATATTCCTCTGCACGTGAATTTTGATCCTGCCTTGTGGCAGTACCACCCATGTAAGAATAAGTTAATGGTCCCCCCAAGACCCTTCTCATTCCTGTGCCCTATTAAACCCATAAATGAGCAAACATATGAGCAAAAATACTATGAATGTTTGCAATGTTGGCAGGAGAGATAGTTTTGATCGTACCGATCTTATCCATACAAAACTAAATTTGGGGCAAATTTGTTTCCAAAATCTGGGAAAATTCAGGGTGCTGAGCATGACATCTGTTACATCATCTGTGACATCATGGTGTTCACATTAGAAAGTGCTCTAGTGCTGGAAGAAATAGTTGGAGTGAGCTATTGGATAGTGAGTACAATTGAAGTAAAGGGAACTAACAGCTGCATATGCATTCCTCTAAATAAAAAAAATAGCACCATGGGGGGTGTAGCTCCTAGTGATGTAGTCAAGACAGCCTTAGCCGAGACCAAGACACTACCAAGACCAAAGGGTAGCAAGACTGAGACCAAGACCAAGACAGACCATTTCCAGACCAAGATCAGAGCAGGACGACACCGAGACCAAGACCAAAAAAAAGTGTTTCACTTCACTGTAAATACGAGCAGTGTTTGGGTGAAATAATTGTGTGTAGCAACTGCAAAACGGCTATTATTGCCATTTCAGAGGATTGAGACTTTATAAGCGTTTAAATTTTTTCCTGTTAGGGATTGGTATGGTTACACAGTCCAAAATCCATTGTCACCATTCCGGAGACATTAAGATTTCCACTCAAAATGAATAGCAGCGGCAGGAGATGAATTCTCATTTTGCTTGCACAAACATATGGGGTGCCAAGTTCACGAAGCTGGAAAACAGATAGCCTATGAGGAAAGTTCACTTGCATAAATTTTGGGATCTTCTGAAACCGGTGAATAGCCTGCCTAGCTAATTTTCCTCAGCAAGATTGACATTGGCGGTAATGATGACAATCTGGGCAAATAGGGGGCAACCACCATCAGTCGAAAACCTGCCGTTTTTAGCTATTTTCATCTGTCTGATGGCTTCTGATAAAGCCATTGAAGACATGAAAGTTCAGAACACTCAATATGACACCAGGACATTTAAAAGCTCCTCAGTAGTTACCCTGCATACATAGCTATCCTCAAAACTTCAAAACCATTCATTTGTAAAACAGCACAAGCTCCTCAATACTATGACTGAGTTGCAATATGCTTCATCCAGTGAATTCACTAGGAAATTTGCTAGTGCTAGTGATAACTGACCTTACCTATGACCGTAAACTCAGCTAGAGCTAGCGAGATTAACTGCAGTTTACCAGGGTTAGTCAGCAGATGCTTGCAAAAAGCTTAAATTTCAAGTCCTGAACTGATCATACCGTGCATGCATGTACAACATTTTTACACAAATATACTAAATATGTTCAAGTTGTGTTTGGTCTTGAGACGTCTGGGAGTTTTTTTTCCCCTCGCAGAGTTTAAGAGCGGAGCCAGTCTAACCTTACTTCTCTGCATGTTTCCTCTTCAAGTGCCTGGTGAATGTTGATATTGTACTGGCCAGGGTTGGGTTCAATTACTTTTTTCAATTACAGTTGATTGTAATTGTAATTCCAATTACTCTCTGGACAGAATGTTCAATTACCATTACTTTTCAATAAAAATTTCAATTAAAATTAAATCACAATTATGAAAGTATTTGATTACAATTACTGCAATTGTAATTGAAAAAAGTAATTGAACCAAACCCTGGTATCAGCAGTCTCGGTCAGGGCGATTTGACAAAATCTGCATGCAGCAGAAACTTTTTTTTTTTCTTTTTTATTTCGCATATAGTTTCTTTGCAATCTGTATAGGAGAACTTTATAATAGACAGGGTTCCCCCTGGGTTTTGAAAAATATTCTTATATAATAAGAATAAATATATCAAAGTCTTAATTATTTATTAGTCACTCATGGACTTGACATAACTTCAAAAAAATTAAGCGTATCAAGCCGATCGGACGCAGAAATAAATATATTCCGTTTTGTGAGCTGCAGGAATTCAGAAGCTTCGTAAGACATCGACGTCTTATGTCACCATAAATGTGGGTCGGAAAATGCTAGATAATTATATCAATGAACTATAAAGCAAGCTGAGGGGAAATGGATACGGACTGAACCTCATTATTATCTCATAATTATGACTTTCTTATCTCATAATTATGACTTTGTATCTCATAATTTCGACTTTTTATCTCATAATTATGACTTTCTTATCTCATAATTATGACTATCTCATAATTATGACTTTCTTATCTCATAATTATGACTTTGTATCTCATCATTTCGACTTTTTATCTCATAATTATGACTATCTCATAATTATGACTTTCTTATCTCATAATTATGACTATCTCATAATTATGACTTTCTTATCTCATAATTATGACTTTCTTATCTCATAATTATGACTTTGTATCTCATAATTTCGACTTTTTATCTCATAATTATGACTTTCTTATCTCATAATTATGAGATGTCATAATTATGACTTTCTTATCTCATAATTATGACTATCTCATAATTATGACTTTCTTATCTCACAATTATGACTTTGTATCTCATAATTTCGACTTTTTATCTCATAATTATGACTTTATCTCATAATTATGACTTTCTTATCTCATAATTATGACTATCTCGTAATTATGACTTTCTTATCTCATAATTATGACTTAGTATCTCATAATTTCGACTTTTTATCTCATAATTATGACTTTCTTATCTCATAATTATGACTTTGCATCTCATAATTTCGACTTTTTATCTCATAATTATGACTTTCTTATCTCATAATTATGACTTTGCATCTCATAATTTCGACTTTGTATCTCATAATTTCGACTTTGCATCTCATAATTATGACTTTGTATCTCATAATTCGATTTTTTATCTCATAATTATGATTTTCTTATCTCATAATTATGACTTAACTTGGGGATATTTATTTTTATTACTGGCGGGAATGGGCTTCCATACTTTACTGACGTTCAGTCATGTGGAATTTATATTTGTCATGAAGCAACTACATTCGCCAGTGTGAATTTTTTTCTCGTCACTGATGGATTTTATTCGTCAATGAGGAAAATGACGAGCGGCAGCGGGAATCCTGAATAAATGAATTAGCTGACATTTTGACTGATTCACTGGATAATTCTTTGCGCATACGTTGTGAGACGAGACGGAAGACCGCGGAGGCAGGGAAAAATATACGGCCACGTTTAGAAACGGTGCCGCTTCTGCGAATGCGCGGGGACGGATCAGGCACTGACACTATCCAATGCGCTATTCTAATTGGCTATGTGCACAAAATGGGGCTAAGTGAATTCTGAAATACACTGGCTCGCTTTACTATTTTAAGTTTGCTTCTGTCAGTTATTAGTCTACATCAGATGCTGAGCAGGTGACAGGAATATAATCCCGAAAATGTGATTTTAACTATTGCCGCTGTTCCCAAGATTTGGCTTAATTAACCGTGAATGATGTTCGCATGATTTGTCTCGATTAGCTGCTGCTGTTTGTTCATTGGCACTGTTTAAAAGACATATAGCGACCTCTCTAATAAATAAGGTTTCCGACGCTTCTACCTGGCACCATTTCTAGCCGTTTGCTCTTGTGATTGTCGTGAACTGCCTTTTAGCGACAAACATCCAGTGTTGCACGACCCAAATATCCTCATTAGATTAATATCTGGAGCTAGCTTTAATTTGTTTTTCATCGAGAAGTAGCAAAGTTGAGTAGCCAGCAAAGCTTGCTAGAGAGCTAGCAAGATTGGTATTACCGCAAGATTGTCTCTTTCAGGTTTATATTTAATTTACTTTTACATCTTCTGATGCAACTGTCTTGCTAGTACTGCGATATTGTTATGGTTTTCATAGATGTGCTCAGCTAACCATAGCTCCAGATGTGATGGTCTTGAGAGTGCAACTGACGCCGAGTGGGAAGGGAAACGAAGTATCGACAATATTAAAATATGCGTGGACCGAATGTTAGATTTATGAAACAGCATTTTGAAGTTATGGATTATTTACACATGAATTATCAGATATTTTCACGTATTTTATCTGTCGCTTAAAGCCAGTTCATCACTCATCAGTGAGAACGGCTGGAAATTTGTTGCTAGTTAGAAATCCTCTCGTTGGAGCAGCAAGTGCCTCATTAAGAATGCCAATGAATAAACATCAGTAACAGGTGAATCGAGACAAATCACGCGTACATCATTCGTGGTTAATTGAGACAAATCCTGGGAATATGGCTATAGCTAAAATCACATTTTTGGGATGATATACCTGTCGTCTGAAAAGTAGCAGAAGCAAACCGGAAATAATTAAGCTTACCAACGTATTTCAGAATGTACACAGCGCCATCTTGTGCAACTAGCCAATTGGAATGACTTTTTGAACTTGGACGTATATCACCTGTACTTTGGCCTAGATATGCCAAAATTTAATCACCTTTTCCTTGACTTATTACCACCTTCTCTGAAAATTTCATCAAAATCGGTGCATTACTTTTTGAGTTATCTTGCTAACTATCCAACAAACAAATAGACAAACGCTGCCGAAAACATTACCTCCGCCAGGAGGTTAAAATAAAGACAACAAGTCGACATGGTCTACAACATCCCCCGCCAGTCGTGCGCTTCTCATTTTCGAACTCAATCAAGGCCTTTATGGTCTGAAGCTGTATCTGTAGTAGTTTCTGAGTAAAGCTGTCCCCTTTATCTCGGACGGATGGACGGACGCACACACGGACGGACGGACGGAGGTCAAACCTATATCCCCCTCCCACTTCGTGTTGGCGGGGGATAATAATAATAGAAATCCAGTCACACGGGCTTCTTCCTCAAATGTTCTTATCTTTCAAACCATGTTAATCTACATTGCTAGATAATGTGCTGCAGAAATTAAAGCCTCTCATCAATGAGACCGGGCTCTTGAGAGCTCCAGACAGCTCATAGCAGGATCTACGAGTGTGATTGGTCAGCTGGCCGCCTCCACGAAGTAGCCTTGAGCTAGCTTGCCTCCATGGCATTTTGAAGCTAAACTCTGAAAACTCTCGAACTAACTTGGATTTGCCACTAATTTTCAAGTCAAAGTCAATGTTAGGTATTGACAATCGATTTCTCGCCTCAGGAATTCTTAGTTGCGATTTTAATGGTGAAACAGTATGAGAAAACGTTGTCATACAATTCAAGTATTGTATGGATTAAGAAACTTCACCCACATTTCTACAAGCTTGCGGGCGGACGGGGCGGGGCGGGGACTGAAAAAGATGAGAATTTTTGCTTTTGGCAGAACAGTTCCTCTCAATGATCTTGTGCATATTCATGTAACCCTGTTTGTGTTGTACATGGCACAGAGATTGTACTGGGCTACAGTGCTGAGGAATATAGTTTCACGGGTCAAAGCAGGCACAGAACTGTTTTCAGATTCTGCGTTTTTTCACCGGGTGCAACAGACATTTGGACTGCCACTGCAGAAAAAAATCTAACATGAAATATAATAGGGGTGTGATGATACATAGTTTTTAATGACAATACAACACAATTTTTCAAAACCATGCCAGTGATTCTCACAATGCATCTGCAAATGTAAAGAAATTCTATGCTTAGTAACCTACAAATCACGTCACATGTCATCAGGGGTTGCGGTGATTCAGAATTTGTGAATAACCTATTAAATTGACAACTCTGTTTTACATTGCCATTGACTGCTAACTCCTCACTCCTCTTATCTGGCCAGAGTGGCTACAAGTGATTCACAGCCGCTTCAGGCCAGGCCTGTTTTGTAGCCAGGAGCTAAAAATTGGATGGGCGCCGAACATCCCTTCAAAACATTAATTAGTCCAAACTTGTTCTCAATTTTTCATTAAGAATACTTTCACTCCAAAATGCTCCGTACTCTCAGGTGTTGCTGCTACTTCTAGTTAAAGTGAGATGGCAATCGTTTATTTGGACATTCAATTCAGTGCGCTTCAATCAGCCTTACTCAAAATTGTGTGAAGATGTTTCAAGTGTTTGTCTTTGATTTAATTTAATCAATTTAAAAGATTGTGGCGGAAGTTGGATCACCTGCTATGCCAAAAAGTTAGATGGGAAGTTCCAGAGCAGATTACCTTTTGCAAAGCATAGGACTACTAATGAGGAATTTTTTTTGTCTTACTGAATTTAGCCTCTTATTTAGTTCCCTTTAGATCTCATTAAGAGAGGAGCTGTGCCTTTACTTACAAATTTGATTATTCTTATAATTGGAAAACGTGTGAAAAAAGGAATATTATTGAGAACAAATCAGGACTAATAATTGTTGTAAAGTGATTTTCTGTACCTACCCAATTTTCAGTTCTGGCTACGCCACTGGGTGAAGCTCAATGTACGCAGCTGATGGAGATCTGTACTCATTCTTCCAGCATCAATTAATCATCACCTTTTTTTAATAATTTCATTACAACTATTAGTTATCATAATTTATTTTATGAGCCTATTCACTGCACTCTTAGAACAGATAGTTGATGATGTACTAGAGTTAGGAGCCTAAGGGTTAGAGCTATAATTTAGCACATTTAGTAATTAGGAGCACACATTATGTGCATGTTGGCCTAAATTTCATCCAAAATATGAAGCAGATTAGAAATTATTGTTCTCTCCTAGTGAGGTGTCACTTTTATCAGATGAAGAGCATTTCCTTATGTACAAATGAATCCTGCCACAATTAATTGCAGAGCATTTCTGTGTGTACAGAGGTGATATCATAATCAAATACAGAACACTTCCTTGTATACTGACATAATCCTGTTGTTAAATGAAGGTTACTTCCTTGTGTGCAGATGGTTTAATCAATTTGTACACATGAAGACGTGTTGCCAAACTGCTGATGGCTGCTCCTCTGTTGCTCTTTGAAAAATTTATCTATCTCGATTCTGTGACTGTTGCATTTGATTTATACTTGAAGACCTGAGTGCAAAAAGTATCTTAGTCACAAAATAACATTTTTAAAATTTTGGGGGTCAAAGTTTTCAAAACATGTTGTAGATTATTATTATTTTAATGTTAGCATACTGTGGAGCCTATTCCAGTTTCTGGGGCTGTTCAAAGCAGACAAACCCTTTTTTTGTGGAAAAGTACTTGTGTATTATGAAGATAGGATGAAAATTAGGCTTGGGTTTTGGTACTTATTGCACACAGGTCTTCATTTGCTAAGTCAGTTTAACAGTTGCCTATCCCACAACCCAGCAGTTTATTATGAATGCACTACACAACTAAAAATCTCAATTAAAAAGCATTTTGTTTTTTAACCTTTTTTGCAGCAATATGTATGGCAAGGCGGCAACATTAAACTGAAACATAATGCGTTGCTGAATACCCCTTGGCCCGGACAAGATTTCCTGCCTCAAGGTCACAGTGCTAGGGTCAAAGGTGAAATCCAGCAAAAACATGACCTTGCACATCCAGTTGTCACTGTGAGTTACCATGCCAAATTTGGTGAAGCAGCGATCAGTCGTTGCTGAGTACTGACCCGGGCAAGATTTCCTGCCTCAAGGTCACAGTGCAAAGGTCAAACGGTGACATCCAGCAAAAAACATGACGTTGCACATCTATGTGTCACAGTGAGTTACCATACCAAATTTGGTGAAGCTGCGATATTCAGTTGACGAGTACTGACCCGTACAAGATTTCCTGGGTCAAGGTCACAAGGCTAAGGTCAAAGGTGAAATCCAGCAAAAAACCTGACCTTGCACATCTATGGGTCATAGTGAGTTTCTATCCAAATTTGGTGAAGCTGCGATAATTAGTTGCTGAGTACTGACCCGGACAAGATTTCTAGGGTCAGGGTCACAGAGCTAAGGTCAAAGGTAAAATCCAGCAAAAAACCCTTACATTGCACATATATGGGTCATAGTGAGTTATCCTACCAAATTTGGTGAAGCTGCGATATTTAGTTGACGAGTACTGACCCGGACAAGATTTCCTGGGTCAAGGTCACAACGCTAAGGTCAATGGTCAAATCCAGCAAAAAACCTGACGTTACACATATATGGGTCATAGTGAGTTATTCTACCAAATTTGGTGAAGCTGCGATCATTAGTTCCTGAGTACTGGCCTGGACAATGTCACCCAGACAAGATTTCCAGGGTCAAGGTCACAGCGCTAAGGTCAAAAGTGAAATCCAGCAAAAAAACCTGACGTTGCACATCTATGGGTCATACTGAGTAGCCATACCAAATTAGTTGAAGCTGCGATCATCAGTTGCCAAGTACTGGCCCGGACAATATCATGGACGGAAGACAGAAGACTGACGACAGACGGACATGCAGGTGACGACAGTATCCCTCCGGGCAGGAGTCGACCAAGGGGTAAAAACTGAGATGCTCCATAATCTCAGTTCTCAGGTTATACTGAGCATACTGTATTTAGCCAGTTAGCCATGGGCCTTCTATTTTAGTCTGCTGTAATTTCTAAACTGTTCACTCTTCATCGAAGTGTATATCCCCACTTTAAAGCTATCAAACTGCATTTCTCTTTGCCCTGTCACCCAGCAAAAATTATTGCCCTTTAAAATAATTATTTATCCAAATGCTTTCAAAGTGCACTAAATGTATATGTGGGCAGGTTGGGGATCCACCATAATGCTGTTAGACTGTGTTGGTTAACCAGAGGAACTATGTCTGATGTGATAAAGGAGAAGTGAAGTCTGTTACAAAATGCAAATACAAGGTTTGCGTGTGCACACACTTCTTACCAATACTGGCGAGCTTGCTGATTTGCATATCTGTAAATACGTGTCCTTTTGAATGCCTTTCATTGTCAAAATAAGGAAATTGATAGTTGATCTGAGAAGTTGTCAGTTAACTGAGCTCTATTTGGTTTGAATTACATGGGAGAAGAATACACAAAGGTATCCTTTTCCAACGAATTAGATGATGTACTGTACAAAGTACAATCACATTGCAGTGCTGCCAAGTATGTGAAATAGAAGTGGAGACCTCTGGAGATACAGTGGAGATACAATATGTGTATATAAGTCAAAGGAAATAAAGACGCAATGAGCACAGTATGAGGTGACCACCAAAAAGTGTCTGAGGTAATTTTTGCAAAGTCTACGCAATTGCTTAAAAATCCACTCAAAGGGCATGCTTTGATGTTTAGATCTGGAGATGAAAGCAATCCTATGGCCGCTCATTTTAAACAAGCAGGTCATAATGTCAGTGCATTGAGTTATGCTCGAATTGAAAAAGCTGAGAAACATCCCGGGAGGGGTGGGGGGTGGTGTCTTGAAAGAAGACTTCTCCAACTATGTATTATTAAGTGTGTTTGTGTCTTAGCCTTAATTGGCTGACAGTGATGTCAGAATGATGTCATTGGCCTACTGCCTTTTACGGTGGCCGACAGGAACAAACGCGCTGCATATACAGAAACGAGATGCATATACATAAACGACGCGCTGCATATACAAAACCGAGATGCAAATACAGAAACGACATGCAAATACAGAAACGACATGCATATACAGAAACGACATGCATATAAGAAAACAGATGCACTAGAAAAACGCTGTAAATACAGAAACGCGCTCCGAATAAGAAAACAGATGCAAGAGGAAAACGCTTTAAGTACAGGAACGCGCTGCATTTAAGAAAACATGCAAATAAGAAAGTCACACAACGGAAGTGCTCCAGGCCGCGCGTCTTTTTTTTTTCGTAACCAAGCGAGGCCAGATTTAGCATTTTCTCATGAATATTCATGACGCAGGCGGGCCGCGATTTTTTTTCTCTAAATGTTATGTCTATTACACCTTTTACCTGTTCTCTGTTTGGTCAATCGTCACCAAGGAGACATTGAAACTTATGAATGGGCAAGGTCATGTGGTAGAGTCCCTGACTTCCGGTAGCGTATTGCTGCCATTCCTGGAAAAAAACGGGTCTGTAGTGAAAAGTTTCTTGTTTGTACAAGATCCTTTTCGTGTTATGACAACATATTTTCATGCTTTAACAAGATATCTTCTCGTTATTTCAACGCGAAAACATCACATTATGACAAGAAACTTTTGGCTCATTTACATGGTTTGATTAAGTTCTACTTCTTGATTGTCTTGAAACATGGCGAGATTATGCTATTATTGAGCGCGGTGGGCGATACTGCGATTAGTATGCGTACAAGAGGGATTTTAAAATGCTTTGGGCTGTACAGAAGACAGAATGAGCCTGAGCCCCTGGAGGTAGCGACGTTTCTGAACATCGGTCAAGCTATCACTAGCACGGAAAACGACGATCGTACCGTCACAGCTAATAATAAAATGCGCAAATGCGTTAGTAACATTACGTGATGTACTTGCTGTCAAATAATCGTCACATGGAAAGATATAACGAGGCTTGTTCAACAAAAATGAATGTGTACTTTGTTCAGAAAAATACGCAAGCAAACTTGAATAATTTGCGATAATAATCAATTGTGATTGAGTAGTGAAAAAATAAATACATAATAAATAGGATAGGAAGTTGGTAGTTTGGCCAAGGTGATGGGTGAAATGCAGTGCGTTCCTGTACTTAAAGCGTTTTCCTCTTGCATCTGTTTTCTTATTTGGAGCGTGTTTCTGTATTTACAGCGTTTTTCTTTCGCATCTGTTTTCTTATATGCATCGCGTTTCTGTATATGCATGTCGTTTCTGTATTTGCATGCCGTTTCTGTATTTGCATCTCGTTTTTGTATATGCAGAGCGTAGTTTATGTATATGCATCTCATTAGTGTATATGCAGCGCGTTTGTACCGGTCGGCCACCGTAGCCTTTATATATACCGGTCATGTTAGTTATTTGCCTAATGAAGACCCTGCTGGGTTGAAACGTTGCCTGCTTTTCCAGTCAATAACATATTGGGAGCTACAACCCAGTGTGTGGACATTTATCATTTCCTATTTTCAAGATCTAAGAATAGGCAATAATTTTAAGCATATTCATGGAGCTACAACCCAGTGTGTGGACATTTATCATTTCCCATTTTCAAGATCTAAGAATAGGCAATAATTTTAAGAATAAACATCATAAAGGTCATAGTTAATAACTAGATTACTGAAAAAACTTAAACTTGAAGAATTAAGTGAGAGCCACATTCAAACAATCCATTTCGTATCAACACACCCCATTTTCAAGTTTACAACGATTGGTTGATGCAAGTGTTCTGATGGAGATGTTACGTGTCAATACATCCTGGTTTTTTCATTAAATGTTGGCCATACCCTAGGGCAAATTTCAGCCAATTCCCTTTGTGTGTCATGGCTGGGAACTTTGTCAAATGTACCATCGTTTACATACGTGGCCGTTGGAAATCTCCATTTCAGAACATTTTTTTTTAACAAATATCTTCCTCTCTCTGCAGCATTACATCAATTTCAACAAATTCTTTTTTCATTCATTAGGAAAATATATCAGCTACGATGTGCATTCATAAGCATATGATTATAATCATTGGTGACACTTTGTGGGGCCCTAGAATAGGTGGCCCCTCCCAAAAACTAAAAAATGTTAGAAATATCCATTTTTGTTGTAAAGAATATTGATATCGTGGGTTTCTCAGGTGGATTCATGAACCCCATGGGGTGGTTTATCAATGCTGAAAATTATTTTGAATTGGTTTTTTTGGGCCAGAAAATGCCCTTAATGGGATTACACCTTTATGTCAAAACGTGGGGGCGTGTGCAGCAGTGGTGACTGGTGAACTGAAAATTGGTGACGCACGGACCGTCCCTTGAAAATAATAATTTTTCATGACCTGTTTTCTGTCATTTAATTAAATTGACTTCATGGGAACTCAAAAAACAGTCAGTCATTAGCTGTAGCCGGTGTTGCTTGTTAAGATAAAATGAGCACTAATAGGCTAGCCTAAGTCTCGATCCATTTTCAATCATTTTCCTTGATTAAGCTTGACAAGTTTTCTAGAGACAAGAATAAGGCAGGTAACACGCAACTTCCTTCTTATTTATTTTAAGAGCCAGTTTTTCTGAGATTCTCCCAGTAATGCACAGTGGTGGAATGTAACGAAGTACAAATACTTTGTTACTGAAGTACATTTTTCACGTATCTGTACTTTACTTAAGTAAAAATTATAGAGCGTACTTTTGACTTTTACTCCATTACATTTTGCAGCTATTATCTGTACTTTCTACTCCACTACATTTCTAAAATGCATCTCATCACATTTTAAGATCACTCACCAAAATGTTCCCTTCACAAAACAAATTGCGTTACGGTGCTGCCTCGGAAATTAAAATCAACCAGGTAGCACTATGCCGCCCGCAAAATTTTGTTTTGCATCTCATTTTCCTCGTGCTGATTCAACGAATCAGCATCTTTGTTTATAATTACGTCATTAGCACGCTTGAAACTATGGCCGACTCGATTATCAGCGACTGTGAATATTGCTCAAAACAACTGGCAAATACAGCCGTCTTGAAGGTAGGTAAACTACGTAATTGTGAAAAAGGATTATGTAATAGTTATACCCTATTGGCCCCCTCTGAGTTATTGCAGGAAGCTTGGTAGAAGCCTTGCCTCAGCACTCGAAACTTGCCGACTCGTCAGTTGAGAGTATAATATATCTAATAATACTAATAGACTGTGTATGTAGGTCTAGGCCCCCGACGACGAGCTCAGGCTTTTTCGCACTGACATAGGCCTATAGCAGATACCTAGCCTAATCACCTAGCTATGGTTTCGCTACGCCTACGGTTTGCGATGGTTTAGGGTGGCCCTAAATTTAGGTTAGGATTAGGGTTAAGTTTAGGGTCGGAGTTAGTGTTAGTATTAGGGGAAGGTATAACGTCAAGTTTTCAACAGAACTGAATGAAGCTCACTGATAGCCTAATGGTTATGTGGATTTGGGCGGCATGGTGGCATAGTGGTTAGCACTACTGCCTCACAGCAAGACGGCCGTGGGTTCGAATCTGGCCTGGGGCCTTTCTGTGTGGAGTTTGCATGTTCTCCCCGTGTTCGCGTGGGTTTCCTCCGGGTACTCCGGTTTCCCCCACCCATCCAAAACATGCAATATAGGAACCCTCCCTCCCTCCTGTATGGCTGTGTGTGAATGTTTGGTGGTGGTCGGAGGGGCCGTAGGCGCATACTGGCAGCCACGCTTCTGTCAGTCTGCCCCAGGGCAGCTGTGGCTACAAAAACGTAGTTTACCACCATCAGAGTGTGAATGAATAATGCCTCCATTGTAAAGCGTCTTTGAGTGTCCAAAAAAGCGCTATATGAAATTGATGCATTATTATTATTATTATTATTTGCATGCTGGAAACCCTGGTTTGAATCCCACTGAAAGCTGTTTTTTTAATCTACTTTTTTTCCTTTTTAATTATATGTAATATTTTCAGTCAGTTTCATGAGGGCGTGAAGTATAACTGTGCACTTACGCAGAAGAGCCTGAGTGTATGATTGAGTGATTGGCTATCAACACCAGTACATTGGGTGGATATAAGGAAGCGCTGAATTTGTCAATGAAGGAATCTACACATAAATCCACGGTAGGGAACTTCGCGTTTTTGAAAGAGAAGACTGTAATTGACAATAGAATGTGAGAGAATCAATACCATGTCGAATTTTTTGCTTCAGAAAACTGGATTTTTCTTAACCACTAATTGCAATACCGTTGGCTCACTGTAGCTAAAGTAATTGCTACTGAGGACAACATTTTTTTCTGTCGTAAAAGATCTTTTTTTTTTTTTAAATGTTTTTTTTTTTTTGCTTAATCCATTGTTTTTATAGATGGGAATACTTTTTTTTACATTAAAGATCTATTAAATATACACAATTTTTTTGTAGTTTTAAATGTAAAAACTCATATTTCACAGGATATGATCTTATATTAATAGTATATTGTAATTATAAGCCGATTACCAGTTTTACAACAGTATTTTGACATTTTAGAAAAGGTAAATCAAATAATTTATAGGTGGTACAGAGTTTTATTACATTAAGTATGTATTAAATGTACAAGATTTTTATGTAATTATACATGTAAAAACTCATTACACAGGATATGATCTTAAATTAACAGTGTACTGTTTTAATTATAACCTGATTACCAGTTTTACAACAGTATTTTGACATGTTTTTAAAGGTAAATCAAATCATTTATAGGCGATACATGATTTTATTACATTAAATATATATTAAATATACAAGACTTTTATGTAAAATTATATAATAAAACCAAACTAATAACAGCACTCTTCTGTAATTTTAAGCCTGATTATTTGTGCTATTGCAGTATTCCACCATATTTTTAGGTAATTTCATTGTTTTTACAGGTGCAAATGTCCTTCATTAAACATAAAAAAAATACAAAATTTCATGTAAAATTAAAGTTATTCACTGTATTTTAAAAACAGGAAATTACTGTATTTTCACGAGACAGTTATTTTCCATTATTTTACAAAATTCTTTTGGCGCCCTAGCTGCCGGAATATTTCTGTTTATTTATGTTTTTTTTTTTTTTTTTTTACAGTGTAGCTAATATTTACATTTCATTTTTAATTTCCACAGCAGTGCCACCCCAAGATGCAAATTATTTTTACTTGGGTATTCGGGGTGGTGGAAATAATTATTATAGTACAGCTGATAAGCAGCCAAAAATCATCGAATTGTTCAAATTGTGATAGAAGTATGAAATTTTGTGTGTTGGTACCTATTTATATCCAGAATCACAAAAGATCAAGCCCCACTGAAAATATTGTGTAGTTTTGGCAGAATATGCAAATGAGTGACGCCATTAGCGTAAAACCAAAATTTGGCTATAACTTTGTACCTATAAATGCTAGAGTCATATATAAAGCATCTACCCTCATGTTTTCAGGGTCAAGGATTACTATGAGAGCATCCATGTGTACCTGCAATAATAAATTCATCATTTATACAACATTGACTGTTAAATTTAACCCATTTTTGTCTGCTGCATGTTGTAGGGTGTTGTCCATGTACTGGAGAAGCAGACGTGCTGAGTCGAAGATGCTTTGAGTAGAAGATGCATCAAGTAGAGACCTAACCATAGACTTAGCAGTTGAACATCTGGTGGTGGTAAAGTGTATTGTCCATGACATTATGGAGTTTGATGCAGCGTCAGCTGGTTCGAACTCAGGCATTACACAACGTCAGGATGCCAGTGACTGGGACCGTTGTGTTTTATGCGAAAAAGTCACAAAAGAGAAATTGATCTGCCCTGCAAAATCCACAAGAGAAGACTATGGGTCAGGGTGTAAGATTCTGGCCAGTAACATGGCACGTTTACATGAGTTGGGGGAAATGCCCATTGACATTGACTTGTCCCGCCTTAATGACGGTCGTGGTGTTGCAGAAACATTAGAGGCAAACAAGGCATCATGGCACAATTCATGCAGCACCAAGTTTTTTGATCTCAAGGTGGAAAGGGCAGAGAAGGCTAAAAAGAGAAAATCTCAGGAGGACTCCGAAGAAGCAAGTCCAGTAAAAACAAGATCCAGTCTAGGTATAAGTACTGAGTCAAGCGAAGATTAACCAAAGTGCTTCTTCTGTGAAAAAACTGGAGGCAAATTACACAGAGCTTCCAGTTTTAATTTAGATCGTAATGTGAGATGGTGTGCACTTGAGCTACGGGACAGCTAATTGTTGGCTAAGCTGTCTCCTGGTGAGAAGCCTGCAATTGATGCTTTTTACCACAATGCATGTTTGGCGGGTCTTTACAACAGAGCGAGGAATCTGACAACTCAAAAAAAGCATAACAAAGAGCAAGTATCCAAGGAAGCCATTGCTTTTGCGGAGCTAGTGGCTTACATTGAAGAAGCAAGAACATCTAAATCTGTGACTACATTTACTTTGTCGCATTTGGTAAAACTGTATGCATCAAGGTTGGAACAGCTCGGGGCAGATGTTCCTAAGAGAGTAAATTCTACGTGGCTCAAAGAAAGATTGCTCTCTCAAATTTCTGACCTTCCGGACTTTACTGAAGGACAAGAAGTTACCCTCACGTTTCAAGGTGATATTGGTGCAGCTCTGCAGTTCGCCAGAGAAAACAACTCTGATGGGGAAGCGGTACACCTCGCCAAAGCCGCCAAGGTTGTCAGAGGAGACATGTTGCAGACATCACAATATTTCAGTGGGTCTTTTGAGCCTGCCTGTCAGCGTGATGCAGTTCCTGACAGTTTACTTGCTCTTGTGAACATGGTGCTTGAAGGGCCCAACATTCAACTGCAGGCTGCTCAAGAAAGAGAAAGTTCAACTGCAGGCATTTCACTTGCACAGCCCTAAATGTTTAACACTGTTAAAGGTAGCAGAACAGCATCTTCAACAATGCGACATAACCAAGACAAAGAGACGCCTCTGGCAATATATATAGCATTAGTTATTCACGCTGAAACAAGAAAAAGAACTCTTATAGACAAACTCCACCAGCTTGGTTTGTGCCAATCTTACAACAGAGTCCTCCAGCTATCTGCTGATACGGCCAACAAAGTGTGCAAGATGTATGAACATGAAATAGTGTGGGTCCACAACGTATAGCGGGAAACAGTGAGAATGCATGGAAAACATCACGTTTTTTTGGAGTTAAAATACTGTTCTTTCCATCAAATATTATCAGACCAGGAGTGTATGACACAACAATGATATCTCATGATTAAACGCGGTGATTTTCTGTGCTGTCTCTGTAATTTCTGAGTCAGAAATTTTGCTCATTTAAATTGTGCTTCGGACTCTCACAATGTTTTTTCTCTGACTCATATGAAAGCATAAGATATCAAATAAAATTTATTGAGTTCCTGTTTCACCCATTCATGTTATTCGTGTACTGGGTGACACTCCCATTTTTTTTTTTTTTTTTTAATTTGGCATCTCCAATCCCACCCGAATCTGGAATGCCCAATTGGTGAACTATGCTCAAAGCTTGCAATCCCTTGCTGCCAACTCAGGATAGTGAAGACAGCTCACGACTCTCCTCCGAAGCACGTACCCGTCAGCCACTGATTCTTATACACTCATTGGTTGAATCCTCGTAAGTTCAGAACGAGGGCGGAGGATACCCGAACATGAACGAACCCAGAGTCATCCTGACGAGCGCCCGTCTGGCCAGCAGGAGGCGCTGGAGCAACGAACAAAGCTACTATTGTAACCCCAAATCCGGCAGTCCCTTCCCAATTTTGAACCCTGTAGCGCGATGTCCAATTGTGCGCTACTCTGAAAAAGCTGCCGACCTCTGCCGGTGAGTACGCCGGGGCTCGAACCCGCGACGTGATAGTCACCTCTGCACTGCAGTGCCTTAACCGAGTGAGCTATCCGGCAGCCGACACTCCCATTTTTCATGGCTGATTTATAGCAAGCCTAAAATCGTAAAAAAATAAATCATCAATGTGTTGAATAACTCCGATCGCCCTTTCACTGGACGCGTTTTCAGTCTACTAGCGCCTTAAAACAGTCAGACCTGACAAAAAGGGAAGATCATTTATGTGTTATGCCTGTCTTGTAACAAAATGCAGCAGCGAAAAGATATGTCCATTCAAACGAGGAAATTCAATGGTTGCTCGAAATGTCGACAGACGAAAACATACAATCACAACTGGACACTACTTGCAAAAACTCTGAGATTTATGAAATAATTAGCAAGTTGTTACATTCAGTTGTTATCACAGAATAATAGATCCGTGCCATGACAAAGTAAAAATGCGTGTGCGATATTTCGAAGTGCGGGGCGCCGTGCGAAAGTCTGGCAGCTCAAGTTATGAGATCGATACATTTTCGAGGTATAAGGCATTGGACTGCATAATCGGCCAAAAATGCAGGGGCGAAAAAATTCCGTATTCAACAGTCACCATTGTCGAATGTAGGCGAATCAGTGCATTTTCGGCTTACCCTGATGTTTGGATACCCAGAGAAAGATTCGGATGTGTAAAAACAAAGAGCATTCAGTCAAGAAAATTTCAAGTTTAATTTCTCATGCTATTATACGTGGCAAATCCATGTTTCAGATGGCACAGGCAGCATATGTGTAGAAGGCCGAAGGAGGGCCCGGACGGGCTCCCAGGCAAGAGTCATGCGTGCTGACCGCATCGCCAAAGAGCCAGGCTTATTGATAATGTAGCCAGGACTGTCACATCTCTCGCCCTCTTTGGTGAGCGTATCCTTACGCTCCATGCTTGACGCATGCTGCTATCTATTATGATGCCCCAGATCCTGCCGATTTCGGCAAAATTGTACCGCCCCCTGCAGTAGACTATTAAGTTGTAGTGCTCTTTGCAGTAGACTACGCCACCCCTTAACTTTATACCGTCAGAGCAAGGGGAACTCTGTCCCAAGAATCCACATGAGAAGATGTTTAAAGAAGTATAAAAATACTATTTTTATTAAATATACATTAAAACCCAAACAAAGTTTTGCAATAGGTTAAAACACAAATAAACAAATCTGCTGGGGGAAAGGACTCCCACAATACCCGGCCTGGTTACCAGCCAACTTAGCAAAACAATGGGCACACTAAGGGCCAGTCTCCATATACACACACGTGAAGGGAAATGAACCCCTAGAGCAAAACACAAATAGTCCAGAGTATTCACACACGGCAACCCCTGTTATACAAGAAGTGGGAGAGCAAACTCTTAGGGGAGAGCTCACACTCTCACAGTGTAACACTTAGGTGACTGGTAACAAGAGGAAACTGCTTGCCCTGCATATGCAGTCGCTAATAGCTAGCAGGGCTGGGACAGAAGCGGGTTCTAAAGGGAATATGGCAAGGGGAGAAACCGAAAAAAACAAACAAAAAAAAGAAATAACCCCCCTCAGCCTGCGGCTCACTGGACACGGGGGGGGGGGGATCACTACAGAGACAGAGAATCGAAATACAGCAGCAGCAGCTAGCGCCATACACTCACACACACTTCGTACATTCAGTAGAAAATGACTTAAAAGAGAACAGCAGCTGAGCAGCGCAGCGTAGGAATCTGAACAGAAAAGCAAAGAGAAAAAAAAAAAACAAAAAACCAAACATATAACAGTTATTATACACAGTCAGTGTTTGAAACAACCATTTAAAACATCCATGCCAAATGTTAGGCAACTTCACAATAAAGTTGGTTCATGTCCCATGTAAATAATTACCAATACACCCCCCCCCCCCCCCCCCGGAGGTAGTAAGACAGTGCATAAAAGAGGATGTATTAAAACGACAACACTATTTCTCATGCGATTTGCAACATACCTGTGGCTATATTACATTACACACACCCACACTGTCTGAAAGGCTCCGGAGACAACCCCACTACTCAGGCCGCCACTCGTTGCACACCCTGAATACGCATAGGCAGTCGTGCATCCGTCAACAGTCGCACTACTCAGGCAAACGCCAGCGAAGTAGAGAGATAAGAGATATTACAACCCAGCAACTAAACGTATAACAAATCTACACTGCCACGCACAACGTTAGCATACCTTGACAAACAGCATCAACATTCCTGCACTGAAGTAGTGGATAATGCCGCACGCGTGGGGAACAAGGCTCCCGGATACTCCTTCCTATTTAATATTCGATATTAATATTCTAAACCCCCTTATCAATAATAAAACTCCCCGAAATACATTGGGGTCCCCTTTTAAAATCGTTCCCCATTTACAACACGGATCATCATTCAATCATTCATTGCAGCCCTAATTACTGTAAGTACTGTAAGTACTGTTACTGTTACACCCCCCCACCCCCCGAAAAGGTTCGGCTGCTTGGCAAATCGCTAGATTCTTATTTCAAACTCCTTCATTCTGTTTCTCAAGACCTGCCTTATTTTAACTGGCCTAGTTTTTGCCTGGAGTGCAAACTCTGGATTGTGTTTTTCTCCCATAATGAAGCCATCAGAGTCTAATGGTTTAACATTGAATGGATCAAAAATAAAATAAATTATTTGAATATACTATAACCAGTCTTCTTTACTGGTTTTCCCTGCTGAAAATTCCAGCTTTGACCAGCCTAGGGTGGTCAGGCTGGTTTAAGCTGTGTTTTGGACAGTTTTAGCTGGTCAACCAGCCATTCACCAGCTGACTGCAGCTGAAAATACCAGCTTAACCAGCTTTGACCACCTTCATCAAGCTATAGAGACCAGCTACACCAGCTATGACCAGCTAACAACCCAAATCAGACCATCTTTAACCAGCTTAGAATTCTAGCTGCTAGAATTATCAGCTGGTTTAAGATGGTCTGAGCTGTCTTCTTAGCTGGTCGTAGCTGGTCTCTATAGCTTGATGAAGGTGGTCAAAGCTGGTTAAGCTGGTATTTTCAGCTAGAGTCAGCTGGTGAAGGGCTGGTTGACCAGCTAAAACTGTCCAAAACACAGCTTAAACCAGTCTGACCAGTCTAGGCTGGTCAAAGCTGGAATTTTCAGCAGGGTGATATTAAATAATGCAGATGTTGCTACTAGTAATACTTATGCCTCTACAGATGCCATTATTAGTAATTTTACGAGCAACAACTTTTTTTTATTGCAAAGGTTAGCATACTTATTAGGCTCACCCTCTGTGATACAGTTCACACTTTAATTCTGCAGATTATATTTTACCCGACAGGGATGATCAAAAGAATTAAAAAGGCACAGCCCCAAACAATTTTTTTTGTTGAAATATAGGCCTAGAAATCAGAAGACAACATATTGTGCAAGTACTTTTACATTTAGTACTTTAAGTACATTTGAAAGCAAGTACTTTCTTACTTTTACTTAGGTAGGATTGTTAATGCAGCACTTCTACTTTTACTTGAACATATATTTTGCAGGTTATCTGTACTTTTACTTCAGTACTGAACTTCAGTACTTCCTCCACCACTGGTAATGCATTAGGAGGTGATACGTCATAGTCATGGATTTTCCTAATTCGTTGATACGCATGTTGAAGGTAGATGTCTCAAATGGCAACATCCAACTTTTGAGGTCTCTGGACCCATTACTTTTTTTTTCTAGAACCCTCTGAAAATTTGGAGGTTAATAAGCCTGTGAAAGAGAACTGACTTTTAGGAGCCTATATCTCAGTGCACCAGCGACAGCCCTGACTCATTTTCATGGATGTGTATCTACAATTAAAGGTCTTTCAGACCGCATCGTTATCTTTCACGTCTGATTTGAGGATATCTTGCTCTATCAAATCTCAGCTTCATGATTGTCTTTATTGCAACAAAGAAAGTGAAAATTAGCAACAAATACTCGCAAATGAATAATGTTGATAGAAATGCAATTTTGTGTTGAAATGATGCATTTTCTTTGTGTTACTGACCTCACCTGATAACTTTGAGGGTATTCAGAGTTACATAATCTTAATTTAAACAAGTGGTGCCAGGCACAACAAACCCCGCCCCTCGCACATACTTTCACCTACTTGTACAAAATTCTATAGAGATCTATTCTGGGTCAGCGGCGATCCCTATATCGAATGTGGGGTGAATCTGGCCATTAGTTTTGCCGCTAGAGTGTTAACAAACAAACACAGAAACAAACCGAACCGAAAAAAAATACCCCTTCCCTCACCCTTCAACCACCTATTGATGGTTTTATATACATCTTAATGACTATGGCAAAGCCAGCCTCATTCTCTGACAAAGCAGAGGGATACTGCGTCACCCAGTGTTGTGTAATGTTTATAGCTATGCAAAATGAAATTCAGATCTGGCAGTACGAGTCACCGAATGCTTCCAAACCTAGTCTACTCAAGGGACATTAAATTATCTTGATGGAATTTCGAAGTTTGAATTACATCCAAATTTTACCGTATCATTATCCCAGTGATTATGTTGTAGAGCGATCCCGTAACTCCGTCCCCACATAACAAAGAATAAGGGCTCTTGGCGCCGTTTGTATTTAAACCTTTGATCATTTTTGGTGGCAACTGTTTTTTAATTTCAAATTCAGTGACGAGTAAAGTACAAGAAAATGCCAGCAGTTTGCAATGCAGCTAGCTTGTTGGAGTGAGTTACACATTTAAGTTTTTGAGAAATTTATTACATTTACACATGCATATATTTTATTACTAATATTTTAATAAATCACCACTAATAGACTTCAAGTTTCATCCAGAAATGTTGAAATTTCACTGGATAGGCTACGGGGTGAGCTTTCATTCAGCAAAATTATGATGTTCTTATGTTTTATAGGGCCCCACATTTACTTTTAAAATGGGCCCCTAGATGCTTAAGGCCACCACTGACCACATTTCCCTGCTCAATGCTTTCATTCCTACATCTATCCCATCCCATGTAATTAGTCTCCCTGCTTCCTTTTATATTCCTCTGTCTGCCTTGTGCAAATTATTAATTTGTCTAGCCTTTTCGGGGTGTCCTCCTTACAAATACACTGAACAAAAATAGAAACGCACAAACCAAACATGCGGAGATAAATTGACCTATAATGAAATATGCCCACAAATAGAGTTTATAGGTGTACTGAATGATTTGTTTCACTTATTTCTGGTGATCCACCTCTCATTGACCACTCCCTGTGAGATTACTTACTCATTGAGTTATTCCGCCCCTGAGCTGCATAGAGCATAACACTGAGTTGGTCAGTCAGCGTGACCAATACACAGGCACTCCTTGTACCAGGGTCAATAAAAGGCCACTGTAAAATTTGCACTTTTGTCACAAGTCACCATGCCACAGAGGTCACAAGTCATGAGGGAGCGTGCCATTGACATACTGAATGCAGGGATATCTGTGAGAGCGGTGTCAAAACACTTGAATGTGCATCATTCCACTATCAGCCAGTTGAGAAGTCGATTCAGAGAGACTGGCAGCACTGTGAATCGTCCACATGCCCCACAACCACATGTGACTACACCCACAGGATCAGTACATGCGGCTCCAGCACCCCTGTGATTGGTTCCGACCAGCTACGAGGACAGCTGACGAGACCGTCGGACAGCACAACAGGCGGATATCAGCTCAAACTGTCCGAAACCGCCTGAGGGAGGCAGACCTCTGAGCTTGCGGTACAGACTAGACTGGGCCAACCGCAACCTTCGCTGGACAATTGCACGGTGAAGGACGGTTTTATTCAGTGATGAATCGCGATTCCAACTGTACCGCGCTGAGGTCAGACAACACTTATAGTGACGTGTGGTCGAGCTTTACGCTGATGCCAATGTCGTGTGTCGGGTGGCACATGGTGGTGCAAGTGTAATGGTATGGGCCAGCATATGCCATGGACAGCTTACCCGTCTGCTTTTTGTTGAGGGCAACGTGAACAGGCAGCGGTACCGTGACGAGATCTTGAGACCCATGGTCGTACCGTTTGTGCGAGTCCAGCACGTGACATTCCAGCACGAAAATGCCTGGCCACACACTGCCCAGATCTTCTTGATGAGGAGGATGTCCCTGTTCTCAATTGGCCAGCATGTTCACCCAATATGTCGCCAAATTGGGATGTTCTGGATCAGTGGGTCAGACTTGTTCCGGTTCCAGAAAACGTGTGCCAGCTCCGAGTTGGGCTGCAGGAGGAATGGGACAACATTCCACAGGCCAGTATTAACAACCTCATGAACTCCATGCACCGGAGGTGTACCAGTTTACTTGATGCCGATGGTGGACACACTCATTACTGAGTGCTGTGAACTCTGCCTACTGACCCCTGTTGGGTTCAGGCTGTGATAGCTCATGAATTGTATATAGTAAATTGTTTGTCATTTCTGTTGCTTGAGAATAAAGAATAATAATATTCTTAAGAATAAAATAATAATTGTTTTGTTGAAATATTTCCCGATTGATAAAAAATCATTTGAAAAAAATCACTGTATGCGTTTATATTTTTGTTCAGGGTAGTTTCTTGATTCCTGAGTTCCCTGTGGCTACAGTTCATCTCGTCCCCGGTTTTTTATTTCAGTTCTATTCCTCTTGTTAATCTGATTACTTGTTTTGATTTCTGGTTTGGCTTTTTGGTTTTCATTTTAAGTGATTGGGCACTGGCGTACTAATAACCTGTTTTTGGACCGTTGGAGCGAACTTAATACAGTTCTGGATTTGCCCCTGATTGCTACATACTCTCTGCTTGTTAAGAACTGGATTTTCTCATTACAATTCTCAATTAAACCTGTGAACTGAATTCTTGTTTGCACATGAGTTCTGATTCCTCTGATCATCAATTTAGGCCAAGATAAGATATGAAAATCTGTGCTCTCGTCTCCACCATGCATTTATTCACTCAACCAAAAGCTGCATAAAACTGTGGCGTTCGGCAGTTTCACTTTAGAATCGGCTAGTTTAGTTTTTAGAGTGATAGTTGATAAGTATCGTTCCAATATGGCCATCGTACACAGCAGGCCTTCAGCCAACCAGCTCGGGGCATCAAAACTTTTTATATCTATTGCAGAATCCGAATTGTCTTAAATTAGCGGCCCTTTTACTTTCCTCTGCACTTTTCCTCGACTATGCTAAAAAATGTCACAAAGGTGAAGGCAAAGTTGCCGGGAGATTTCAATGGTACCTTGAACACGTTTGAGAAAAATTGCATGTCCTTTCTTTCAATATGTCGTGAGCATGTCAGTAAAGATAGCCTTCTAGATTTATCAGGAAGCTTGGGAATTGAATGGCATTTCCAGTTGCTGCGGCTGCAAAGAATTGTGGTCTATATTCAATCTTACCTTTCTTCCAAGGTTGGTTCTGTGTTTTCTTGATGAAAAAGGCTGCAACAGAGCAGCTAATTGCTTCCACTCCTACACGAAAAAAAAACCAATTCAGCTGTTCCTTTTCGTGGCTATACCAGCCAAACCATTTCCAGTTCATGTCCATTTGCGAGGAAGGTTCTTTGCTCTTTGGAGCAATTGTTCTCAAACCTGGTCCTGGGGGCCCCCTGTGTACTCTAGTTTTTGATCCAACCACAATTTCAATTTAAGAATTTTTGCAAGCTGTAATTTTTCTTCAGTTGGTGCTTTTGATTTTTAGTGGGATTGCTTCTCTTATTGATCAACAATTGGCAAGAAAAATACGACAGGGAATATATAAATATAATTCCCGAAGTCCATATTGTGACTATTTCATTATGGCCAACTCACATGAAAAAATGGGAACGTTTAAACCTTAATTCTTTTTGAAGCGAAGGATACCGCACACTCTTGTCCTGCTGCCAAGTTTTTATTCAGACAATTATTTTGTCTGAATAAAAACTTGGCAGCAGGACAAGAGTGTGCGGTATCCTTCGCTTCAAACTCAACTACTACCCATTACCTGCACCTCGTAACTTCTGGTGTGCGTTGGCTTTCCTTCTTCAAAAATAAACCTTAATTCTTATCATTTCTTAAATATCAATGCATTGCAGGTTTGTTTCACTATCATGTACATTGTCTGAATTGTTCATTATCCAGCAGATGGATATGATTGGTGGCCTGGTATCTGGACTTTCACCAATCAGCAGCCCATTGATTCAGGTCAGTCTCAGTTTAGTCAGTCATAAATATTTTGCCTCCTTTCATCCAAGAATGTATTGGCAGTAGAGCCCAAAAAGCACTACACAGTCATAAAAATGTTATTGAATATATAAAGCAATTTTTGACACAATGTTATCAAGATTTTTAGTGACCTCGCATAAAAAACACTTAGTTTTGGACAATTAGTAGAATGTTAAAACAGTTTAATTGCCATTGTTGTTGGAGCAAAAACCAGTATACTCGGGAGCTTTCAGAACTGAGTTTGCTGAACACTGCTTTAGAGAATTTTGGTGCAGCCCAGTGCTTCCCAAACCTCTCCTGGAGGCCCACCTGTCCTGCTTGTTTTAGATCTCTCCCTGCTCCAGCACAGGGGATTCACATGATCAGGCTGTCATCAATCAGCTTTAGGGGGTGATTAACGAGCTGATCGTTTGAATCAACTGTGCTGGAGCAGGGAGAAATCTAACACATGCAGGACAGATGGGCTTTTGGGAGAGGATTTGGAAGCACTGGTGTTGCCTATGTATCCAACATCTATGTCAGCATTTCCCAAACCTCTCCTGGTGTACCCCTTGTCCTGCATGCTTTAGATCTCTCCCTGCTCCAGCACAGGAGATTTGAATGATCGGGTCATAATTATCCCCAGAAGCTGCTTGATATTAAGCGAATCATTTGAATCACCTGGGCTGGAGCAGGGAGAGATCTGAAGCATGCAGGACAAGGGGGTACACCAGGAGAAGTTTGGGAAACACCAGTCTATGTCAAAGACTGGAAATAGTCCAGAAACCTTTTGGTGTCATGAAAACGAGGCTGCGGGCAATCTCGCTGCCCATTTCCATCTATGTCACGGGGGGAAAACCAAAACTTCATCCAGAAAGGGCTGGTGTGGCCATGGACTTTCATTCCAACCATGCAGTGAAGTCACCTACCTCAAAATTTGTAATGGTACTGTTATGTATGATAATTTTGTACAGCATTATATTCCATTTGTAAATGAAGATTTGTTACATGCTGTTTTGCTGCCCTGCTGGTCAGCTATATTTATTTTGTTCATTGGCACCATCTGGTGGCGTATTTGTAAAATCATTAAGAAAAGTCTAGTAATTTCTAGAAGCTTCTGGCACTTTCCTGCTTGGAGGGGGCGGGATTTCCCTAGAATCCTGTGGATCTTTCTGGAAGGTTGCTAGACTATAAAAAGGCTGTGATTTTAAGCAGAGACGGACAACAAAGAGAGCAGACAGCAGAAGAGAGCAGACCAGAGTTTTGTTTTGGCAACAGTTAAATAGTGGCAGTGTTATTAGAGAATTTAAATAGTGGATCATTTTTGTACAACTTTTTTGTAAAGAATAAATTTGTTTTAGTTGTACTGGCCAGTTTTCTTTGTTGTGATTTTTCCAAGTCATAACAAATTGGAGGTTCCACCGAGATTGGATTCACCGAAGATTATTATTTTAAATCTTTTGACTAGTTTAAAAACCAGCAATCATGACTTTTGATGTGGAAAGTTTTTTGAAAACTCCAACCCAGGAATTAATTTTGTTGGCAAAGAAGAAGGACTTGCTACAAATAGCCTCAACCCTTGGATTATCTGATGTGAAGTCATCAATGAAGAAACAAGAAATATTCAACATTTTGGTGCAACATTTCATCGATGAAGATATCTTTGGGGAAGAAGCAGCAGAATTAATTAAAGCTGTGGAAGTGCCTGCAACGGAGCTGCAAAGACTTGAATTTCAGCTACGCCTGAAAGAGCTGGAAGAGAGAAGGTTGGAGAAGGAAAGAGAACTGGAGGAGAGAAGGTTGGAGAAGGAAAGAGAACTGGAGGAGAGAAGGCTGGAGAGGGAGAAGGAAAGAGAAATGGAGGAAAGAAGATTGGAGAAAGAAATGGAGGAAAGAAGGTTGGAGAAACAACTCGAAATAGAAGAAAAAAGGATGCAGTTCGAATTGGAAATGAAGAAAATAGAAGCAGGTACTGTTCCAAAATCATTTGGACTTTCTGATCATTTTGATGTGGTTAAACATATCAGACTTGTTCCTCCTTTCTTAGAAAATGATGTTGACCAATACTTTACCCATTTTGAAAAAATTGCTGAAAATTTGAAATGGCCAAAAGAGCATTGGACAATGATGTTACAAAGTGTTCTTACTGGTAAAGCTAGAAAAATCTATAACCAGTTATCTGTCCAACAGTGTGCTGATTATGATTTTGTCAAATCTGCCATTCTGAAGGGTTATGAATTAGTCCCTGAGGCTTACAGGCAAAAATTTAGGAATTCTTGCAAGGAAGCCAGTCAAACTCATGTTGAATTTGGCAGGTTAAAGGAACAGTTGTTTGATCAGTGGTGTAATTCCATGAATGTTGAAAAAGATTTTGATAGAATGAGGCAACTTATTCTGGTTGAGGAATTCAAAAGGTGTGTCCAGCCTGATATTAAGACTTTCCTTGAGGAAAAACAAGCCATTACTTTGCAAGATGTTTCTACGCTAGCTGATAGTTATGCATTGACTCACAAGTCTTCTTTTGTCCAGAAATCCACTTTTTCTAAATTTCAAAGCAAGTTTCAGTCCACGACTACTTCTAATAACACTTCTAATGATTCTAAGGCCACTTCTGAAAGGAAACCTTCCAGTGAGAAGCAATCCTCTGATTTTTTACCCTCTGTGTCTTGCCATTACTGCAAAAAGCAAGGTCACCTTATTTCTGAGTGTTATGCTCTCAAGAAAAAACAACAACGAGAAGAAACCAAGCCAACTGCTTTGACAAAGAGAGAATCTCTTGTATCAATGGTCAGTTCACCTGATCTTCTACCTTCTGTGTCTGATCCGGTTATGGAGGGTTTTGAGCCATTCATCACTGATGGTTCTGTCTCACTTTCACATGATTTTTCCTCATCTGCTCCTGTTTGAATTCTAAGGGATACTGGGTCTTCCCAATCTCTTATTCTTGCAGATATTCTGCCTTTCTCGGACAAATCGTCTACTCAGGCTAATGTCCTTATTCAAGGAGTAGAATGTGGTTTTACAAGTGTACCTCTCCATAATGTTCATCTCAAATCAGACTTAGTCTCTGGGCCTGTTACTGTTGGTGTTAGGTCTTCTCTTCCTTTCAAAGGCATTCATTTGCTTCTTGGTAATGATCTTGCTGGGGATAAGGTTGTACCCTACCCTATTGTAACTGACACTCCTTTGATTCATCAAGAATCTGACTCTATAGAGGAGGAAATTCCAGACCTCTATCCTTCATGTGCAGTTACTCGTTCTATGGCCAAAAAGGCTATTCAGGATGTTGCTGACCTGGACTTTAACCTGGCTGACACCTTCATTGGGCAGTCTTTTCATCAGGAACCTTCCAGTCCTGAGATGTCTGGGAAATCTTCAGACTTGTCCTTGTCAGGTCATTCTAATGACATTTTGTCTCGTAAACAACTTATTCATGAGCAACAACAAGCTCGTGATCTAGCGCATCTTCTACCTCAGGCTGCAAGTGAACAAGAGGCTACTCAAGTTCCTGTCTGTTTTTACTACAAAAATGGTGTGCTTATGAGAAAGTGGCGTCCACCTGATGTTCCTGCAGATGAAGAGTGGATGATCACCCATCAAATTGTTCTTCCAAAGCCGTACCGTCAAGAAACTCTTAGTCTGGCCCATGACAATCCTATGTCAGGTCATTTGGGTATCAAGAAGACCCTTCAACGTGTCAGAAACCATTTCTTCTGGCCTTCTATGAGGTCTGATGTGCAGGAGTACTGCAAATCCTGTCATACTTGTCAAATGGTAGGGAAGCCGAACCAGAATATTCCAAAGGCTCGACTTAAGCCCATTCCTGCTTTTGAAGAACCTTTCAGTCGGATCATCATTGACTGTGTTGGACCATTGCCGAAGACTAGGTCTGGTTGTGAGTACTTACTGACTATCATGTGTGCTTCCACCCGGTTTCCTGAGGCAATTCCACTTCGTAATATCAAGGCGAAGACTATCATCAAGGCTCTAACCAAGTTTTTCTGCTTAGTTGGTCTTCCTAAGTCTATTCAGTCTGATCAAGGATCAAATTTCATGTCTGGCATATTTCAACAAGTTATGCATGAGCTTGGTATAAAACAATACAGGTCATCAGCTTACCATCCTGAGAGTCAAGGTGCTTTGGAGAGGTTCCATCAAACCCTGAAGAACATGATAAGGACCTACTGCTTTGACACAGAGAAAGATTGGGATGAAGGTGTCCATCTTCTTCTGTTTGCTGCCCGTGAAGCTGTTCAGGAGTCTCTTGGGTTCAGTCCTTTTGAGCTCGTTTTTGGGCATACAGTCCGTGGACCTCTGAAGCTACTGAAGGAAAAGTTGCTCGCTGAAGATGATGTCCCAATGAACTTGCTTCAGTATGTCTCTGACTTCCGCAATCGTCTCTCTAAGGCCTGTGACTTTGCTAAGTCTAATCTCAAAGAAGCTCAGGGCAAAATGAAAGCCAGATATGACCTTCATTCAAAAGATAGAAGTTTTAAAACTGGTGACAAAGTTCTTGCACTTTTGCCAGTTCCTGGAAACCCTCTAAGGGCCCGATATTTCGGCCCTTACACTGTCCTCAAAAAGGTCAGTGATCTAAATTACATAATTTCAACTCCTGGAAGGAGGAAACAAAAACAAATGTGTCACATCAACATGCTGAAAGAATACATTGATAGAGACACACAGCAAAAGCCAGTCAATGTGGTAAATACAGTTGAACTGGAAAATTCCGAAGATTGTGACTGCCCCTTAGAAAATGAACCTGGTCCAGTCAAACTTGAAAATTCAGACATTCTTGAAAATATTGACAGCAAGTTGTCCCACCTGGACCCTTTTCAACAACAGCAGCTAAAGCAGCTCATATTTGAATATAGTCACATTTTCCCTGACGTTCCATCAAGGACTGATTTGGTTTACCATGATGTCATCCTACAAGACGATGCCAAGCCTGTAAAACAGCATCCCTACAGAATGAATCCAGAGAAGCAGGAATACCTGAAACAAGAAGTCAAATATCTGCTTGAAAATGACTTTGTTGAACCAAGTTACAGTGACTGGAGTTCTCCATGCATCCTAGTTCCCAAACCCAATGGAACATATAGAATGGTGACAGACTACAGAAAAGCGAATGCTTTATCAAAAACGGACTCATATCCTATTCCCAGGATTGATGACTGCATTGACAAAGTTGGACAGTCAAAGTATGTCACAAAATTTGATCTCCTCAAGGGCTTCTGGCAGATCCCTCTAACAGATAGAGCAAAGGAGATCTCGGCCTTCGTCACACCAGATGGATTATACCAATATAAGGTCATGCCATTTGGAATGATAAATTCTCCGGCCACCTTCCAACGTCTGGTAAACAGAGTGATATCTGGACTGCCAGGATGTAAGGCCTATATCGATGATATTATCATCACCAGTGACAGCTTCCAAGAGCACCTCACCTACATCAGAAACTTCTTTCAGAGAGTGAGTGATGCCAAGCTGACTATCAACCTTGTTAAAAGTGACTTTTGTAAAGCTACAGTTGTTTATTTAGGTCATGTTGTAGGACAGGGTCAAGTCAAACCAGTTGATGCAAAAGTCAAAGTTATCACTGAATTTCCTGAGCCAACAACTAAAAGACAGCTCATGAGATTTCTAGGGATGGCTGGCTACTACAGAAAATTCTGTAAAAATTTCTCTATCATCTCTGAACCTTTGACAAATTTACTGAAGAAAAATGCAAAATTTGTTTGGGATGAAAAATGTCAAAATTCATTTGACCAGCTGAAAGCGATTCTCAAAAATGCACCAGTTCTCTTATCTCCCAATTTCAAAAAGGAGTTCAAGTTGGCAGTTGATGCCAGTGACATTGGTGCAGGTGCAGTTTTACTGCAAGAAGACACTGATGGAGTAGATCATCCTGTTTGTTACTTTTCCAAAAAGTTTGATAAACATCAGAAAAACTACTCAACAATTGAAAAAGAATGTTTGGCACTTGTTTTGGCTTTACAACATTTTGAAGTCTATTTGACTTGTTCAGCTACTTCCATCAAGGTCTTCAGTGATCACAATCCCCTCACATTCTTGCACAAGATCAAAAACAAGAATCAAAGATTACTGAGATGGAGTTTACTTTTGCAAGAGTATGATTTGGATATTTCTCACATCAGGGGAAAAGATAATGTAATCCCAGATACACTTTCACGCATGTAATTTTATTTCTTTTCATGATTGTGAAAAACGTAATTTTACTTTTCTATTTGATTGTGAGACTTACACTGTTTGTTATGTATATGATTGTCATCATGATCAATAATATGTTTGTGTAAAGTTCAATATTGTTCTGATTATAAAACTGTGTTAATTTTAACAAAAGAAAGCTTTTAGCAAACCTTTCTTTTCTTAAAGAGGGGAGGTGTTATGTATGATAATTTTGTACAGCATTATATTCCATTTGTAAATGAAGATTTGTTACATGCTGTTTTGCTGCCCTGCTGGTCAGCTATATTTATTTTGTTCATTGGCACCATCTGGTGGCGTATTTGTAAAATCATTAAGAAAAGTCTAGTAATTTCTAGAAGCTTCTGGCACTTTCCTGCTTGGAGGGGGCGGGATTTCCCTAGAATCCTGTGGATCTTTCTGGAAGGTTGCTAGACTATAAAAAGGCTGTGATTTTAAGCAGAGACGGACAACAAAGAGAGCAGACAGCAGAAGAGAGCAGACCAGAGTTTTGTTTTGGCAACAGTTAAATAGTGGCAGTGTTATTAGAGAATTTAAATAGTGGATCATTTTTGTACAACTTTTTTGTAAAGAATAAATTTGTTTTAGTTGTACTGGCCAGTTTTCTTTGTTGTGATTTTTCCAAGTCATAACAGTACCTTTAATTTATTAGCAGGGATGATGTTTTTCATATGTCATGATTGGACGTTTAATTTGTCCACATGAACTAACTTGCTATATTGTGGAGCGGGGTAGTTGAAAAAAAGTGCAAATGGTGATACAAGCAACAGACTTTGCATGAGAACTCTTAATATCCCCATAAATCAAGATCAACCTCCGGCCACTTCAATTTATATACAGCAACAAAAGTTTCTGTGACACCAATATTGTTAATTATTTTTCATAACGCAATTATGAAATTGTCATACATGGTGATATCAGACTGAAACAGTACACGTAAACACAACATTGAAATGGAAATCATGAAAATGCGAGAAAATGACTTTGCACGTGAAAATGTGCGTAAATCATGCTTGTGGATGGCAATAAAAGAGGAGAATTTTTGGAATGTTCACATTGTGCCTGATGAACGACGGAAGCATCACTTATCGAAAACACAGCCATTTCGGATCAGGAACTCTACCCTCTAAATGCCAAGACTGTCTGAAAATGATCGGTGGAGGGCCATTGGGATGATTGAATCCGGAACCTCGCAGAGGGAAGTTGCTCATCGCCTGAATGTCCACCGAAACACCATTTGGAACTTATGGCAGCGTCATCAGCAGACAAGACATGTCAGAGACCGTCCTCGCAGCGGCCGTCCACGAGTAACCACTCCCAGACAGGACAACTGGATTCGAACAACCCATCTCCGAAATCAATTCCAACCTGCAACCATAACTGCAAGAACGATACCTGGTTTGAGGCGACTGTCTGCACAGACAATCCGTCGCCGTCTCCGTCATTTTGGCATTGTCCCACGTCGGCCAGCAAGACGTCCAATACTCACAGTACAACACAGACGACTGCGTCTACAGTGGGCACAACAACATCGACGGTGGATCCAACGTCAGTGGGATCTTGTACTCTTCACTGATGAACTAAGATTCATGCTTAACCGATGTGATGGTCGTTTACGTGTATACCGTCGACGTGGAGAACGTTATGCCAACAACTGTGTTCAGGAATTTGATCGTTTTGGAGGTGGTAGTGTCATGATTTGGGGAGGGATCACGGCTAAAAACAGAACAGATTTGCTTGTTATTGATGGAAATCTGACAGGTCAAAGATATCGCGATGAAGTGCTACAGCCATTGGTGGTACCGTTTTTGATGCAACATGGTCCCGGAATAACGCTGCAACATGATAACGCCAGACCACACGTTGCAAGGATTGTACAGCAGTATCTGATGCAACAACATGTCAATGTCCTGCCATGGCCAGCCAGATCCCCAGACATGTCCCCAATCGAGCATCTTTGGGACGAGATGGATCGACGTTTGCGGCGGTTGGATAACCCGCCAGCTACACTCCAGGAATTGCGACAACGTCTACGTCAGATTTGGAATGACATTCCACAGCAATTTCTGGCACATCTGATTCGGTCCATGCGCCGGAGATGCGTTGCTTGCATCATGGCACGAGGAAGTCACACCCGGTATTGAAGTGTGAAGGTCACAATTGGTTAGACGTCAGACAAGTGCTTCATGACGCATGAAAATGACATTTTTCGTTTTGAGTGACGTTGGCTCTGAAAAGTCAGTGTTTCTCCTGTTAAATAAACATATTGATTGCATTGAGATCTTTGCGTGTCATTTATAACATACACATAAATGGTGTCACAGAAACTTTTGTTGCTGAGTATAATAGTTACTAGTGAATTACCTGTGGCGAGAATAATTTCTTGTGACGACCTACGTCCACATTCCAACTTTCATGAATACGGTGACCTTTGACCCTCGTGACCTTGACCTTTGACGAAACGGACTTCTCGCGGTCATTTCTTGTGACGACCTACGTCCACATACCAACTTTGATGAAAATCTGTCCAGGGAGATGGGAGATGCGAAAAATTGACCTTTGACCCCAGTGACCTTGACCTTTCAAAAAACTAACCCCTCAAGGACAATTCCAGGGACAACCTACATAGACCCAACAAGTTTGGTGAAGATCCGTCAGAGGACCTCGGAGGAGTAGGGGAACAAACAGACAGACAGACAAACAGACAGACAAACGTTCCTCAAATTATAGTATGATATCCAAGATGGCCGACACATTTTCAAAATGGTGGCAAATTTGCTCTATATTTTGAATATTTTCTGCCTATAAGCTACAAAAATAGTATATTTTCTACACAATCATTGTGAATTCATATATCCTGGCATTCTTAAAGTCATAAAGAGATAAACTAAACCAACCGTTCCAATCCTTATTCTTTTACCACCTATACAACATGTAAGCACTTTCAGATATGGGAGACAACTAGGCTCAGATATGTTACAATCCGACCCCAAGCCCGATCATTCATCCAATGCTATTTAATTCCTGTGTGATCTGTACACCTTCCAGAAGACTATAGCCCTGTCTCCTTTGGCTCGGCTCTCCCGCGCTGGCACATCCTGTCAATTCAGGTGCGGCTGTTTAACTTTAAAATGGGGCTAGAGAAACAGCATTTGGGAAACTATTGACAAATTTCTACCATTAGCTAGCATTGAACCCCATGCTGAGTTTCACAGCTAGAGTGTCAACCAGTGTGCCCTGGTAGTGCAATGACACTACACTATTACAATGTTATCTTTACCTTTATGTTCATGTTTTCAAATTAGAATGAAAATTAATTAAAAAGAGCTTAATTATTTTCTTACTTGCAGAAATAAACTGATCCAGCTAGATTTACCCCAGGATCAATCTATTACCTGACCTTTTAGCACACATATGAACTTATACGCAAATATTTTGCTCTTTGGCGGCCATTTTGGATATGATGACAGCCATCTTATATGTTTCTAGAAACTATTTTACATAATCTTAGTACTTGTAGGCTTGCTCTCAAGATTTTAGCATAAAGATTTAGCATTGAAATGTTTAAGTGATTAAGGAATTAAATGTCCATATTCATATATCGGAAGGAAGCCATTTTGACAAACTGTAAAATTCTGTGTGGCCGGAGGCTGATTATGAGACAGGAGACAAAGAAGAATAGTTATGCCGAATTTCATGCTTGTATCACTATTTGCACTTTTTCCCTGCTTTTCTCAAGTTACCCGCTCCACTGTTCCATTGTATAATCAGACTCGAATATCCCAGCCTGGGATACCCAGGTTAAGCCACTTGAAGTAAATAATTGTTTCCAGCAGTTTCAAACACCTTGAGGGAACAGCCACTGGGTGGCGGCGGCGCTGCGCTGGTGCTGTCCTGGTTTCCCGGAGCTGCTGCAAAAGGTGAAACATAGATATTAGTTGGCTTCCTGAGAGAAAAAGGGAACTTAATTAGACCTGTGAATTTTCTTCATTTTGTATTGTGGTGTCTAAAATTTTACATCTGTTGAAATTGGTGTAACTGTGAGGTGCACTGGGATTGACCGAGACGGGCTGGTCACGTATCCAGAGGGGATGGATAGAGCCGTCTTGCAACAACGAGGAGAAGAGTACAGACCGGACTCTGACTTCAGGCCTGGATTTAAAATTCAAGTCCGATGCAAAGCCAGTAAGATCTTTCCAACGGCGGACGCTCAAGGATTTCCCTGGATTTATTTATTTATTTATTTATTTATTTGACTGAACTAAAAAGTAACCGTTGCGCACAACTGAAGTGAAGGGCTCAGTGCTGCAGGGGAACTTTCATCTGATTTATTTTTGAAAATCAAAGGAGATCTAATGTGTGTTTGTGTTCTCATTTCTTGGTGTCAAGTCAATGATTCCTATACAGCTAAAGACAAATTTATTCAGTGTAGTTAATGAATATATATGGTCTTTACTCCCGGATCAGGACGCTACAGTATTATAAAATTGAATGTGGTGATCTGCAGTCCTTGAGTTCTCATATTTACTGGAAATATTAAAGGTGATTAAAACTTTGTTACAGTGACACGATTCTACAATTAAGGCCCGTGGCAAAACCTCATTTGGACGATTAGTAGATTCAGGTGCATTAAAATGTAGCTGGAAATGAAGCTTTCACTCATGTCGTTTTGATATTAGGTTCCCCACCCCTGATCCAGATCAATGGTAGCCTGTGTGTACGCTTGGCGTCGCAGCAAGTCCCACTTGACTATCTTGTATCTTTTTCGCTGGCTGTGTGAAATAGAATTGCCTCTAATCTCACTGAACGTCTAATCTGATCTCACTCTCGCATCTGAAGGGCGGATTGCATTGGTGACTGTAGAATACGGTGTGGGAACGGTCCAGCAGGATGTAACTAATGGAAGAGCCTGACACATCTCTGCAGCTTAAGCTTATTTATTTATCAGCTTGATACTCGTGGTGCGCATGGTTAAGGATGTAATGAGAGGAAGAGGAACAGGAAAACCATTGCGCAAATGACGAAGTACAAGGATGAGTTTAAGAATCTTTTAAAAAGCCTTTTTGCAAATGAAATGATAAAAACTTGGTGATTTATTTTTAAATTACCAGGGTATTATCAAATCATGTTATCAATATCACACTTGATTATTACGAAAAGGTTAATTATTTGACTCGTTTTATGCATTTTTTATTTGTAGCACAAATTGTTTGAGTTCATTCCATTTTAATTAATCTGTTGGAGCGCTCTTCATGTAGCCTATTACGACTAGTGGTGCTTCGGCTTTAAATAAAAGAGTTGCTCTTAAGTAAGCTCCAAAAATACTTGTGAAAAGGAAAATTAATGTGAAAATATATATATTTTAAATTCAAGACAAATGTAAATGTCTTTGAAATATCATTTTGCAAATAAATTTCTAAATCCAGTCATCAGTCAATTTAATGGACTGTTTTATTCAGTTTTATTAGTTAATTTAAAAACATTTTACTGCTCGGTTTAAAAAATGTTTTTAATGGCTCTTTTAAGAACATTTTTAATCTATCATTGTATCGTTTGTTTTACTGTTTTAATGTATTATAATTAATCACCATCAGTATGTAATTTTTCAAGCGACACACACGGGTGTCCATATAGTAGCCTACTTGGGCACGGTTAGAACGGGCCATGCAAATTAGATACATGCTTATGGTAATTAAACTTAATTGAATCGTAAAACTCCGCCCATTTTCGTCACGAAACCTACCATTGTTATTATCGCCAGCCACCAAGTCTGGTAAAGTGGACTTGTCGGGAGCAATTCCTTTAAAATTCAGGAGTGGGTTGTTTGTCGGGACGCACTTAAAAAAATCTTCTGAGAACAAACTTTTTAGTGGATATAGTGGATTATAGGATTTCCCACCAGTATCGAAACGTTTTTCTATTTCTCTTGTTTGCAGTTGCTCAATAGGATGGCGGCAATCAAGGCTCTCCAGCAATGGTGTAAAATTCAGTGCGATGGCTATCGAGAGGTTAATATCATCAATATGACAACGTCGTTCAGGGACGGACTGGCATTTTGCGCTCTCATCCACAAACATCGACCCGACCTCATGTAAGCAATTTGACATTACTTTTTCAATGGCTGCTCAAAGTTATACATTCGTGAAGCACTTTTGGTTGGCTATTCCTGAGAGTTTGGTGATGAATTGCTCCAAAAAATGAGTTTTTAATGGCGTTCGTCACTGTCTCCGGGTGATTTGAAAGATCAGTTTTTTGTGTAGGGGTCTAACGAGGCCGTATGTCGTTCAGGTGAGAGCAGTTCGCTATTTTCCCTTTTATTTGTTTTTGTAGCACGGCATAAGTTTTCAATGATTGATATTTTATTTACTTTAAGTTATTCCAGAGAATATTTTGGTAATGTCCCCACAGTTTGTCCTACAGTTTATTTGAACGTCTAATTGACACTGCTTCAGGAGAAGTCAATTTTCCACTTTGTAAGTAACTGAATATGAGCTAACTTTTCGTTGCACATAATCGCCCTAGAACGTTCAACTCGTTCTGCCATTATGCGTGTCTGTTTAGTTCACGGACCGACTGGTCGTAGGGATTATCTTCACCCCCTGCGCTATCCGGGGGGACGGCATGCAGCCGGTACTAGTAATAGATTAGCCAGGAGAACTCCGCTCAGCCCGTGAGGGAGACCAGAGACAGTCAGAGACCGTTATAACAGTTCTGTTTTATTTATTTATTTTTTTTCTCATTAGAAATAAGCTAGTGATTACTCACTCGATATGTTCAGTTATTTTGTCTTCCTGCTTAAGAAGGTGCCACATTTGAACTCTCAGAGAAAGTTACCAGCAAAAGTGTTTTCTTTTGATAGAAAAATGTATATTTTTACCTCAATGTATCTATTTTTTGTCTCTGTAAAGGATTCAAATGTCTGGGAATCCACACCATTTGAACCATTGTTTTCTGAACTAAAAATATGAATGACTTGCATGAGGCAAACTAGCAGTCAGGCTAGTTCACTTGAGGTGATAACATGGGTGGTCTTTCTGGGACAGTTGTAATGCCTTGTTACAACCGTCCCTGAACCGGCGCTTTCATTTTATATTTTGAAAAATTAAAGGCCAATGTAAACTACATTATGCACTTTGGTAATCAGAATAAGTCGCAAAATAATCAGAGGTGCATGTTTGCTTGTCATCTATCTGAAAGAGGGAGACGGACAGATGAGTCCCACATCCTTTGAGGCAGATTGGTTAAGATTTGAACTCTTGTGTGCAATTATCAGTATACACCTAACAAAATGTAGATGTATCAGAAACCAAGTGCAATTTAAGAATTTATTTAATGTAATATTAGATCATGTGAAAATACGTATGGATAACAATGTATAGTAAAAACAAATGTCTTTGAGAAGAAAAAGTATCTACAGTAGTGTGTGGTGATTACGCGCCACCACTCGTTTAAGAGGGATCCTAGTATACTCCAAATTTTTGGTGAAAATCTATTGAAAAAATACTATTGTAGGAAATAATTTTTTTTTTTTTGAATTGAAGATTTTTTTTTTCCCCTTCCTCGTTGCCTACAAGTATATTTAGGTAAAATATGGGTAATAAATGCACTGATAACTTTTTATTTTTTTTTAAAAAATATATTTATAACCTATCAATTGAAAGGTGTTGCAAATTATGTTTTGAGTCTCTCATTGCCTGCATGCATGTTTGAAGGCTCATTCCATGATTTTTGATGCTAAAATAGTTTAAACTGATTTGAGGCAGTATTCGGCAAAATGACCTTTGTTCATTTGTTCCAGTGTATAAGGTGACATGAACTTTGAGCAGTGTCAGTGTTAAGCACGATGGCATGACAAGATTGTGATTGTGGCATTGTGACCAGACGTGATGCTAAAGACTAAAGCTGCCATGGCACTATAAGAAACATCATGTTTCACTGAAAACTTCTGTTCTGCACCTCTTGTCACTATAGTTAACAGCCTCTGCTGTTCATTATCTGTGAATGACAAGTTTAAAAAAAAATTTTAAAAAATCAGCTGTTGACAGCACAACTCCCTGATGATATTAACAGCACCAGAAGTGAGAAATGAAAGTATCAAGATCTACTTTTTCCAGATGCCTGTGTGACTGGTCTGATTAGTCATGTTGCTGGTCACATCAGAAGACTTGAGTTTGCTGAGAAATTCAAGAATAGGGCACCAACAGTCTGGGAAGTCCTTTGGACTGACTCAAGATGTTCCCATCCAAATGCAGAGTTTATGTTCACCATAGAGTTGGAGAACGTTTCAAAAATGACCGTTAACCCCTTTAGTAAAACATGCAGGTGGTTATGATTCGGGGTTCAGTCTACTCCGAAGGAGCCTGTGATCTCAAAAATAGATGGAAAATATGGATCAAAAAAAAGTATGGCAGGATCCTTATGAGGTACGCATAGCCATCCAGAAAGAGACTGGTCATGGATTTTTTTTTTTTTTTTTTTTTTTTTTTTTTTTAATAACAAGAGAACTGTATTTCAGGTCGTTAAGATACGCAAGAATTATCTGTTGGAAAGAAACATGGTGATAAGTTATGACTCCAAACCCAAACCTTAATCCAGTTGAGCAGTTCTGTTGTAACATTGAAAGAATCTCTTTGGAATGAACCAGATGAGAGCTCTAGCTTTGCTACACTGACCTTGGCTTTGAAATTTGTTACCAAAGTGTTGCTCAGAAACTATTGGTTCTACAGCTTTGAAATTGGACTTGAAGCATTTACTGGAGGCATGCTTGGTGGGCACATTCCATTTTTAAACATTTGGAACTGTGGTCACAACCAACTGAAGGGATCTCAAAGTAATTTTATTACAACACTGGAAATGACTGGTATTTGTACGAAGCTATTTACTGTTCTACTGAAGTTCACAATTTAAATGCCATTTCTGAAAGTTGGATAATCATTGCTGTCCAACATGGTGCGTTTTCTTTTAAAACCTCTGAGCTTCTGCACTATTCAAGGTTTTTAGCCAGTGTATCCAATTAAGATTTGGTGCATTGGGTTGAAAATGACCCATTTTTTTCAGACTAGAATTTCAGTCATTGGGGCCAGCAAGAAATATATTTAATTGTTGGTCATTTGGACCAGATAGTTCAAGCAAATGTTTAAACTTTTAACTCTGGAGTTAGATTTGTCAGGCTCTCCCCAACCCTGTCTTTAGATGTGCTTATTCTTAAAGAATTACCCTGTGTGATGCTTTCCTCGGCTCGTTCTGTTTCAGAGACTTTGACTCCCTCGCTAAGGAAAACATTTATGATAACAACAACCTGGTAAGGCAGATTTATTGTTGTGACATGGTTTAATTGTTATTTACTGCTGGATTTCAACTGATACAGTGCCCAATTTAAATGTTTCAATAGGGCAAAACTGTTAGAAAATACTTTGAACTGCATGGGTTATGCTAATGAAATCCTGGTTTTTACAACTACTGCCTCTTGATTTTGCTACTTTGGAGTCTTCTGTCACCTTTTTTTGGCTAGATTTTTCTGTTAAATACACTTAATTTTTGCCAAAATGTATCTGCTGAATGAATAAAGTTGTGTTGTATGGTAAACTTTGAGATCAAACTTGAATTTGAACAAATTATTGATTATTCCTTTTATCCAATAAGACAAGTTTATTGCCCGTATTTTTGTTGGGATGCAGTTGGACAACCACATGATGACATGTTGATTTTGGGGTTTGTATGGATTACGAGACTTTTGCATTGCACCATGTTATTGCATTGTCACCAAGGGTTACATGCTGTTTGTGTGGAGTAGATGTTTACACATCACACACTTCTGTGCCCATTGTGTGGGGAGTTTTGGCTGGTATTGGGTTGTACACAGTGACCTCAGTCCAGCTGCTATAAGAAGTGTGTTGATTAGTCTGATCCAATGGTTGTCTTTTCATATTACCCCTCCTTCCTTAAATGTCAGGGCTCAGGAAGTGAGGAACAGTTTTTGGAACAGGAACAGCATAGCAGAGGAAGTTTAAGAAGTCTGCTCCACCCCTCACCTTCCCATGTCTCAGGGGAGCTAAGAGTGCAGCCCAGACAATAGTGTTGAGCCCATCTGTTTCTCAGTCACGTGTCCTGGTTTACGCACGTAGATGAAAGCCCGTTTAAACTAACCATTTTACTGGGAATGGTGGCTTTGATGTCCTGTCCTTCAGTTTGAGGTGTTTACATTCTCAAGGAGCGAACTGTGCCAGAATTGAAGATTTAAAATTGTCACTCACATACTCGCCAATCCGAGTATTACCTTGTTCATCTAATTCAATTATAGTATTGCACTTTTTTTTTTTTTTGTGGAATTCTTTTACCAATTCTCTCCGCAGTAACTGTGCAACGAAAACACAGGCTCCTCAGAGACCTACATAAACAGCTTAGTGTTTGAACAGGTTCACTGTAATTCCCCATAACATGTCTGTTGCTGCTCAGGGGTTGTATGGCAGATTACCTGTTGGATGAGGTAAAATTCCCCTGCATATTTCATTGGGAGGATGCGCTGGTCTCAAAACTGTGGAATCAAGTTACAGCTCTGCTTTTTCACCATTTCTCATTGGTGCTTCGAGGTCCTAATGCTCGCCAAGTTTGAATGACCTAATTGTGTGTGTGTGTGTGTGTGTGTGTGTGTGTGTGTGTGTGTGTGTGTGTGTGTTCTCCTGATGGGCTGATTCCCTCCCACGCTATCCTGTCCAGTCCTGAGGAAATATCCTGTTTGTTACTCCCCATGCTCTGGCCATCTGTGTATTGCGTGTGTGGTTTGTTTTTTTTTTTTTTTTAAATGCTTAACTGCTGTAAGGCACCATTTGAATGTTTTTGAACAGCGAACCATTGACCATTTCTCATCTTTGAAAAAAATTGAACTTGTTGCGTGTGTGTGTGCGCTTGGGGGGGGGATGGAGGGAGGGAGGGAGAATCTGGGCTTTTTTTTTCCTTGCAAAGCTGCATTTAAAATGGATTAATAGATATTGATCTAGGGCAGGGATACTTGCTCTTTTCCAGAAAGAGCCAGAGTGGGTGGTGCAGGCTTTCAATCTAACCACCCAGTCATATACCTGATTCTACTTAATCAACCCTTGAAGCTTTTGCCATAGACGCTTGATTAGTAGAATTAGGTGTGAAACTGCATGGTTAGAATGAAGCCTGCATCCACACCGGCTCACTCTGGAGAAAAGAGTGAGTGTCCCTGGTCAAGGGCAAGAGCACCACTCCTTAACTTCCTGAGGTATTTCTGCTTGAAGCAGCTGCTCAAAATGAAGTTCCTCATTATAATGTGCACAGATCACCTGACTGTCATGAGTTAGAAACTGTTCAGTGTCTTTCAGAGAAGATCTTTGGGAGGCTGCACTGTCCTCAATAGTTTCAGGACAATGCTGGAATGGATCAAACCTTTATATGCAAATAGCCATTTCAAGCCAAGGACTGGAAGGGACTATTTTCTTCTGCAGGTCTAACATGTACCCGTATGTATCTCAGTATGAAGTATCTTCACCCTGGTAGATTGGGGCAGATTCTCTCATGACTTAAGGTCATATTGCACCCAAGAAACCAGGTGAATTAATGAGTTCATCCATTTGTAAACATCAGGGTACTATTTTGAACCAGCACATTCTGCATCTTTCCAAAAACAAGGGTGTAGTGATGTACTTGTGTAGAAGCAGATATGTTTCAGATGTGTTGGCATTATGGTGGTTGACTGTGCAGACCATGTTGCAGGCCTTCCGTGTGGCGGAGGACCGTCTGGGCATTCCTGCGCTGCTGGATGCTGAGGACATGGTGGCTTTGAGAATCCCCGATCGACTGAGTATCCTTACCTACGTGTCCCAGTATTACAATTACTTCAATGGCCGTCCCCCGTGTAAGCTCTCGAGTGCCCATGGATGCTCGCAGTTTGCAATGTATTTGCATTGTTTCTTTTTAAATGTATTACTATTGCATTCAGTACTCTTCCCCCCCCACACACACACACACACACACACACACACACACACACACACACACATTCAGAGTAACCTTTTTAAAGCATATGGATGTGGAGCTGAACATAAGTAATTAAAGATTTCTCCATGTCTGAAAGTAAAGTATAGGCACACTTAATGGAAGCACTCCATATTTTATATTGCCTCAATAGGCTGTAGCTAGTGTATAAGTATTATAACCCCATCTCTCTGTTGCATGCTGTTTCAAATTAGTGTATTAACTAAAATGTGCCCATATACAAGTGGGCCACCGTAGCTATGTGGTTTGACCGTGCTAGTGAGTTGTGCTTTGTTCCACAATTTGAGGCTGCCAGTGGCCCAAATAGTGCTTAATATTGCTAAATAGTTTTGCCGGTGGTAGAAAATTGCTGTGACATTAGAACAGCATTGGGATAATGTTTTGTGTTGAGGTGCCATAAAAGCAGTTAGACCTAATGCCTTTAATTATTTGCAACTCTATCCACTGACTATGAATTTTAAATGAAGCCTTCATGTTTTGTTGCTGTGCTGCATATTGGTGGCAGATGGGTGCTACAATATAATGTCGTCCTCACCAGGTGGGGGTGTGGGAGGAGTCAAAAGACCAGCAGAGGGCTGGAAAGAAGAGCCAACTGGGAAGAAGAACCTGCCAATCATTGCCAAGCCCCTTCCCAGCAAACTTAATTTGGAGAATCACCCTCCCCTCAGCAAAGCAATCGCCTCACTGCCTGCACATTTGCCAAAACTGCCCCCTACTGCTGACAAGGTAATGCTTGATTATAGCAGGAAGGCACTTGAGTACTCGTTCAATGATGATCCTGTATTAAGCCTTTGAGCGCTAAATGCTGCTATTGTTGCTCTGATGCAAGCTGTTGAAAGCTATTGTGTGGTGACTTGTTTCTGGAGCTCTCTTAAACAAGTTACCACATGATAGGTTTTCAACAGCACAAGGTAATTAATTGGATATGTTTGTTAGAAATTAATTTTGGTGCTCTATGGGTTAATAATGAAGCTAAGCCGAACTGGCATGGAGCTTGCATGTTCTCCATGTCTCTTATGGCTTTATTCAAGGCATTCAATCGCCCTCCCTTGACATGCGGGACATGAGCACATGGGATGTTGGTAGAAAAGGATTACTTTGTCCATCCCTGATTTGCAATGCTCAGCAATTGTGCCCCCTGACTCTGAAACTGGTTGCAGTGATATAGACTTGCGTCAACTTGTTACAGCTAATTTTTTCATTTTTTCTCAGTTTTCTTTGTAAAATTTTTTTTCAATTGAGAAAAACAAAAAAAAAAATTAGCTGTAACAAGTTGACACAATTTTTTTACTTTGATCCAAAGTCTCAATTTTTAAGTGCCCCACCCTCTCAGCTCTTTAGTCTTGGGGACGAAGACCGTTCTCCCTGAAGGAGACACTGGTCACAGTTGTTTTGGGAACTTTGCCAGAATGCTGCAAACAGTTGGTCTCCTGGTTGCTGTAAATTATGCAATACTCTGCCAAGGGAGCATGCAGTGCTACATGGCAAAATATTAATTTGGCACAAAGAGGCTTTGTGCTCATTACTTGGGCCAATGGGCACCGAGTCTGTGCGTGGGCCCGTTTTTTTTTTTTTTTTTTTTTTTTTTTTTGGTTAAATGTAATTTGCCGTGTTGCGCGCTTCCTTGGGCTTAGTTACAATGCAGCGCATGCGCAAATTTTAGTTATGACCACAAGGTGAAAGGCTCATTTGCTCGAGTAAAGGCTATTAGTAGCCTCCCGTTTTCTTTCAGGTGTGCGGTGTGGAAGGTTGAAAATGTAGAAACACTTTTGTAATGCATTTGCTATCAGGGTAGAGAAATTAAGATATGCTCTCATCTGGACTTTTTAAGCTTAGTTCATCCGTCACTGTCAACACACTGCACTGATCTCTTTTTTTAAATGTTCGTAACTGACCAATTTCTCCTCTAGGAAACTCCTTCGAAAGAAATTTTGGTAGAGCAATCCAATAAGACTGGGACCTTAAGCAGCGTTTGTGTGGTTTGCAAGCAACATGTTCATCTTGTCCAGCGCCACCTTGTGGATGGGAGGCTGTATCATAGAAGCTGCTTCAAGTATGTGGGGTTTTTTTTTTTTTTTTTTGTTTAAGCCAGTTAAGAAACCCTGGAGTAGTTTTCAGCTGGCAAAATGAGGAGTTCCATTTTAAAGTATCCTGTCCTTCTCTTAAATAGGTGCTGTGAATGCTCCTGTGCCCTCCTGCCTGGGGCCTACAAGGCTGGGCCTGAACCAGGAAGTTACACATGCATCTCTCACCACGGCCCCCAGAAAAGCAGCAAGATAAGTGCTTCTGCTGGAAAAGGCAACCCTGTTCCTTCCCTGCGCTCCGACTCTGTTCTCTCTGCCCCAATCAAAATGGAGGCCAAGCCCATAAACCCGCCTCCCATGGCCACGCCCTGGACCGCCTCGGCCCAGAGGACCCAGGCAGCCCGGGAACGATTTTTCCTATCCCTTTCTGCCACGGTGGACCCCAGAGCCCCAGAAAGCACAGGCCCCAGCAAGGACTCCGAAGAGAATAATCGAGACAAAGCTGGCTCACTTGCAGCGGGCAACTGCAACAATAACAACATCTCCTCCACGTGTGCTGGGCTCAGAGAAACAGCCAGCAGGTATGTTTGTTTGGGTGGGGTTGCAGATCTTAATTTGGCTCTTGGGCCCTGACCCCTCTGAAACATGGTCTGGGACCAAAAAAAAAAAAAAAAACTACTCCACTGTAACGATGAGGGAGAGTCATTTTGGTTATCCACTACCTTCCTTGCCTACGATGCTATTCAGTCATCCAGACTCACTCTGGTGACGAACCATCAGACTCAGTCAAGTCATCACCAGCATCAGCACCCTCTCATGCTGACTGTCTTCCCTGCTGCTGATTGGGTGCAGCCACCCACAGTTCAGTGCCTCAGATTGTATTGCCTGAGCCTGCACTCTTTCATGATCTTTTTCTTCATCTTAATTTTATCCCATCTCTGCAGCCTTCACGAAATTCTGGCCCATGCATCCTGCCATCTGTTTGTACCCATAGCCCCCTCCTCTTGCAGACTACTCTCAGCTCTGTCTAACTTGGGTATCCTAACTGCCACTGAAGCACAAAGATGGCTGCTTCCTTTTCCATTGTTTTCTCGGGCTACCTCTGAGTTTTTAGGTGCCTGACTCTGGTCTGTTTATGGTACTCTTATACTCGCCACTAACCTGAATGGGCAATATCTAGATTTTTGTGTCACCTGCGAAGCATAGCGGCACAGGGATCACTTTGTCCGGCGTCTGTCTGTCCGGTAGACACACTTTCAGTTGGTAGTCACACGCAGGCGACACGTGTTCACCTGAACACTCTAGTGTTCATTTTACACCCATTTCTCTGTAATTCAGCAGGACCCATTTTGGCCCCTTAAATCTTGATCTCTTCTTGACTTATCATAGGCCTGGAGTTCCATAGGTTTGAATACAGCGGTTCTATGTGACAGACTTGCATATAGGATTTGTAGGCTCTGAGGTTAACCCCTTTGTGCAGATAAATGCCGGCATCTGTAAATTTTGAAATTTAATTCCTAAATCTGTAATTTAATTTTCAAATGTCTTGCTTCGCTGGAGTAATTTTCTAGAGTCTCTATGATACAAATATTGAGTTATAAAGCCTAAATAGGCTCATGCATAACACAAAAAAATGGAATTATTTGTAATCTGCACCAAGGGGTTAAGCGCCGCAAATGGATGTTAAACCAGCAGGTGGACCCTGTTGGAAAGGCCTTTTGCCGTATGTAAAATGCATGTCCTCGGCTTGCATTGTCTCTCAAAATGGTCTCAGTTCTTCTGATGCTGGAACTGTGCTCTCAGCAGGAGGAATGACCATCTTACTGTGTGAGGAGTTTCTCTGCCTTCTCTCCTCATTGGGTGGAATTGTTCAAAGATCTTCCCCCATCAAACAGGGCATTTATCTCCCTGTATTGCCACCCCATGTACCAGACAACATAAATTCTCTCTGGGCGGTCGTCCTGGGCATTTATTTGCTTTACTTGCTATAATGCTGATGCTGCCATGCACAGATATACTCATCTGTTCCAGCACATCTTTTGGAACTCATTGGAGCCCTAATGACTCCAGGAAGAGAGATTTCCTCCACCTGGGGTCCTGTCTGGCAATAGATTCCAGATAAGTTTTATTTCCATCCAGCGTTCACCACAATATAGCACTTTTTTTTTTATCCAAATAACCCATTCTGATTCAATTCTGAGACATGGTTTTACTTAACGTCTGTACATGTAAACGTTACTTGTGTATATAAAAATCCACGTGTGAAGAAAAGCTCCATTAAAATTACTATGGGAAGCCTTCACCATAAAACCAGCCTCTTCCATAGGTATAGCTCTGCATTGGCATACAATTTACAGTTGAATCTGTGAACATGGGAAGAGGACTTGATGGCCTCTGAAATACTGGAGTACACTCGTGTCCTTAGGATTTTTTTTCACAAAAAAGCAATTCCACAAATAGAATTTTCTAAATTCAAGTTTATTGCCTTGTATAGATTGAAGTATGACCTGAACAATATCAGTGCCACTTACTACGTAAATGCCATTTCTTGCATGTTGTGCTTCGAATGAGTTTTTTTTTAAGAATGGATCGGAGAGTTTATGAAGGAAGTAGCTGGAAATCTGGACTGCAAAGCCTTGATTAGGGAGCGAAACTTTGCACTTAAAAAAAAAAAAAAAGGCATGGTACAATGGCATTTGCAAGCACATTATTGTTGTGACTCAGCACAATTTTACTTCTACTACTCATGTAACATAGAATTTTAACTACTGGGTAACTTGTGCTGATGTTTCCAGGTCTAAGAGGGATATAACCAGCCATGGATCAGCAGAAACCAAACCAGCCAAACCTATGTGTCAAGAAACCCTCAGAAATAAGGAGATGCTTTGGGCAAAATCCACCCAGAGAGAGTCTTTGAACAGGATCTCCTCTCGGCTCAGAGGTGAGTTTGTATGCCTCCCTTCTAGAACTTTGATCTGTGTGATTGAAAAGCGGGCTTTTAAACATCTGTTGGTGCACAACAGGTTCATTTAGGCAAATATGTTGAATATTAAAATGGGTGGCACAGTTGCACAGTGGGTAGTGCTGTTGACTGTGAGAGGTGTACGGGGCCAGTTCCAGCCTGGGACGGTTCTGTGTGAAGTTTGCACATTCTGGCCCATATGCATAAAAGCGGAATAGGGAGAAAATGGCCTATGCCAGTTATAAATCAATGATTTTACCACTGTTGCTATGCATGAACGTGGTATAAGTTAAACTGCGGTATAACTTTAAACCTCGAATAGGGAGCCGTGTGCACAAATATGGAACAGCTTAATCGGTGGTGTAAATACCGCAGATTTCCTGGGGTAACTTACACCAACCAAGGGGAAGGTTTAAGGAGTAGAATAAGACAATTTGCTGTCCGCTTTCAGTGGATGTCTCAAAACTGTGCCTTCTGTTTTCAGGGTACTGGCGAGAAGTGATGTTCAAATTGCTCTGTATAGTTTGCTCATTTGGAGATGTAAATTTTCAACTCATTTTATACTTGTCTTCACAAAAAGAAAAAGTATAACTGAATGCCTGAACAAACATTCAAGGTTGCAGTACATATTCATTTAATCAGCGAAATGATCGGCAATCAGCCTGGCCCTGACTCGAAGCCCTTGCATATTGTCCTCGACATGTTCATTTGACTTCACGTCATCGTCCTCAGCATCAGCGTCACCCTATTGTGATTAGGGAGTTTCCGCCAAAAACTCCCTCGAAACGCGAACGCCCATCTTTTTTGCGTTGACCACAAAAACAGAGGTCAGCCGATAGATTGGCATTCGCGTACTAGCTCTCTCAAACTCCCTATTCTGAGTAATGAAGCATGAGGGCAGGCCTATTAATAGATTTGTGGCAAACAGCAATAACTCATTGAATAACCCTACAACTACGGAATAGCTTATCCGCAGAATAGTTATTCCGTCAATAGTCAAACTGTTTCATGCATACCAATTTTATTACACCACAGGGGCTGCAGTAACTCTTCTCGGTATACGCCTACACTCAGTACAAGTCAGACCTCGTTCATGCAAACGGGCCTCTGTGTTTTTGTGGTTTTTCTCCGGATGCCCTGGTTTTCTCCCACAGTCCAAAGGAATGCTTGCCTGATTAATTGGAGACTCTCACTCAGTCATACCTATGGGGTGTGTTCCCTAGCTTAGCTTTAAGGGTTTTTTTTTTTTTTAATAAGTCGTAAAAGTGCAAGTAAACTCAATCACTGAATATTAGGATGCCATTATGAATAAGTTCCCGTAACGCATAAAAATACAAATAACAGGCCACTAAATCTATGGGGAAAAAATGCAACACGTGAAATGGCTGCTGATCTTGTTTGGCTCACCCTGGTAAAAATGGCTCATTAACTATTTGTAGTTCATGAATACTTCATGAGCAGTTCGCCGATTATCAAAGTTCCTCACATGTTCTTCGTGCTCATGAACAGCGTTCTTAAAGTTCCTGAACTTATTTTCATGAATGTAGATGTTCATAAGTTAGAACAGTTCATGCACAAAGTTCCTGAACTCCAAATAGCTGTTTATGAAGAGTTTGAGTAATTCAAGATCTTAAATCATGAACTGTACATGAACATCTCTTCCCAACTTTAATTGGGCTAATGGCAAAATATAATTATAAATTATTTTGTTGCATATTTAAAATTGATTATATTCTAAAGTTGTGTGTGATTAAATAACCACACACAACCCATGCACTGATATCAGCTATCAGCATAATGTCAGGAAATGCTTTGACGGCTCTGCAAAGGGTCTTCAATCAAAAGGGTCTGTTAGTTATTTGGTAAAAGGCATTTCTTTAGCCGTTGATGAGGCCTAATGCATTTTTCCACTGGGAGCAGAAGTTGAGAAGTCTGAGACGCCTGCTGACTGGAGAGCAATGCTGAAGCCTGTGTCACATGGACAAAGGCTCAAGTAAGATCTGCTCAAATTCAGACTTTCAGGAAGGGGAAGCCATTTTGTCAGTGGGGTGGAAAAACAAACTGCATTTCGTGTATTTCCCCTGCAGCTTGTTAATCCCCCCTGCCTCTCCTGTCGCTGTAATGATTGACTGGCTGAAAGTGCAGCCACTGCCATTCTCCCCTGTCCTCTCAAGTCCCAAGGAGTGCTGCATTTGATCCGAACCTGTCCATAATGTAACGCACAACCAGTAAACTGAGTACTTCTGCACCACCGCCCCCCACTCCCGACGGTCGTTCTTCTTCTGTCCTCCTCAAATTTCCATTAACTCAAGGTGAGGCAGCCGTTATTGGTGATGGGTTGCACTGAAATGAGTTTTTCTTCACCCTGGGATGGTATTTAAAATAAGTGGTTGATTTATACTTTTGAGTACAGTGGTCAGCCAGCTATGCTCAATGAGCAAAACCAGAGGAAACTGCCATCGGTTCATAGCAGATCTTGAACTGGTGCTCAAGCATTTGTTACTGCTTGGTATCACCTGCCCAGAATTGCTTATGTTGGAGTTTCGTGTTCATGAAAGTTAAATTTGAGAAATTTTGTATTGCTGGTGCTGTAGGACTACACTGTACATGATTAACATAATGCTGCCTCTTTGGGCCAGGATTCTGTAAATTGACATGATATCATCAGGGACTGCAGCATTATTCTGTTCTGTTCATAATTGAATAAATGTAATACTTTCACTTAAAACTGATTTATAAAGTGCAGATTCATTACAATAATCTGGCAGGGGACATGCCTTATTCTTTCATCATGATTTTTCTCATGCCAAACTAGATTTAGTTTATGACCTGCTTATTTTTCACATTTGTGCTTTCAACTGTGGCAGAAGAGAACATTCAGTGCTGGCAGACAGCTTCAATACTGGTTCATGGTGACAAATCGAAAATGGTTGCAGTGTTAAGTGAACATGCTGATCATGGTATAATGAAAGGTGCTGGTAATTGACAGCTTGCTTTTGATTTCTAGAACATGAAATTGCAATCTACAGAAGTATTTAAATCAATTGCTTAAATGATTTCTCCCGTTTCCAACCTGTAATGTTTGAGAACGCATGGTCTCAGCCGACTCCGTCACCACATGCTCTCTCCAGTCTAGAAAGAAGTGGATTTGGCTCTAATTCATTTATTCTTTTTAAAATAAATAATCCCTGAAATGACGTGGTTTGTATATACTACTTGCGTTTAACAAGTGTACTGGTTTCTACACATGTGGTACCATTGGTGGTTTCTTAAAGGGTCTTAAATATTGAGTTTTCCTATGAATGTTCATTAGTCTTGTTATAAATGCAGTGTTGGTTTGAGTTCAATAGCAGCTTTTTTTTTTTTTTTTTTTAGTGCCTGTAGGCATGTGCTCAGTCTGATTTCTTTTAGCAGGCTAGAAAATTCTCTGATTGGCAGATTTGGCCAAACCTGCTTGGGATACATGCTAAATTACCTTTGCGATGAAAATTTGCTTAACTAAAAATCTCAACGGCCGGTACAGGACCCACTCAAAAATCACTGGCTGAAATTTTCATGAATATTGGTTTGATGGGCCTTTTTTTGTGATTGAAATGCAAGACTCTTGCGAGATTATCCCCTGCCGCAAAGTGCGATGGGGGATATTGGGTTGGGTCCGTCCGTGTGTGTGTGCCTCCGTCCAGGACACAATGGGGACAAGATTTCTCTGAAACCTTTATGCCTTTATGATCTATGGTGAGTTTGAAAATGGATGTCAAAGCATCATAATTTTTTAGAGTTAATTAAATCTTTCAAAGCGTTATGGCCCTTGATTGTGGCAGGGGATAGTGATGACACTCATCTTGTTTAATTCAGTTCTGAGATTGAGACCAATCCTTGTTCTGCATTATTGTAAAATGAATCCAGTACAAAAAGGGTGTTGCTGCCGGCTATGGTCTGTGGCAGTTTCCTTTGCAATATCCGGAGAAATGCTACAACTTCTAAGGTGCCTCATGCTGGATTTGTATGTTGCGGTAAGTTCTCTTAATAACACCTCTTTTCCAATGGGAAAAATGGGCTGTTTTTAACTGTTTCCACTGTTCTCTTGGATACATTTTGAAAATAATGGCGTAGGCTTTAGTTCAGTGGCAGTGGTTCTTTGTAACCCACAGATATCAGGTTTTTACATGTTTGTGTGTAAAGCATGTTACTTCTGAGTCGCCCTGCCCAGCCCTTTTGGTCCACATTAGTGAAGTTCTTCCATCCCAACCCTCCTCCCAGTTAGACCTATAATAAAATACTGAGGGTATTTGTTGATCGAGCGTGGTGGTGGTGGTGTCGTCATCCCCTTTTGTTTGAAACGTAAGGAATACAAAGAATGCTACTCGGCCTTTGCTGTTTGATTGACATTAATACCAGAATGAGACATGTTGGGCTGAATGCTCCCTTTATTTTAAAACATAACCAAAGAGATGTAATTAAGACAGATCATAATCTTGTCTTCATAGATTCCACACAGGAGACACAATCTTCATCCATCAATCCTCCCTCAACGAAGTCAACTCTACACAAGGTAAGGCTGCTTTTTATCTCGTAAAATAATGCCATAGTACAGAACCATGAAATGGTATTTGCCCCCTCCCTAGTTTCTTTTAGTCATGAAAAGTAAAAACAAATGTTTCAGATCAACAAACAGATTTTTAATATTTGACAAATGACCCCAAATTTAAAATGGCCGTTTGTTTGTTTCATTCATTGAAGTCATCCTGTTGCATCTGGCGTTAAGCTACTGCAGCATTCTTATCAAACTTAGAGGTAGTAATATGATGGTCCAAGGCTGCTTTGCTGCTTTTGGACATTGGTGACTTGCCATAATTGTTGGAACCATATTCTGATCTTAACAAGAAAATCTTGACCAATAATACCTGACCATTAGTTTGACAAACTCCAGCACAGTTGGTTATGCAGCAGGACAATGAGCCGAAAAACACAAGCAAGTCTACGTCTGAATGAGGTGGAAACAAAATGAAAGTTTTGGAGTGGCTTAGTTAAAATCCTGACTTGTGTCTAATTGGGATGCTGTTGCATGATCTTAAATGGGCAGTTCAGACTCAAACCCCCTTATTGCTGAATTCAAACATTTCAGCGAAGATAAATTGTCCTGAAATTCCTCCACTGGGACGCAATGGACCCATTGCCAGTCATTTCGATCTTTTGACTGCAGTTGTTGCCACAAAGGGCAGCACAACCAGTTATTAGGTTTTGGTAGGAAATTTATTTTTTCACATGGGTGATACAGGATTTGAATAACTCTTTACCTTCAATAAATATTCACTTACATCATCTTTTGTCTTGTTTCCCCCATCAGTTGGATGATCAGAAACATTCAAGTGGATGAATTTTGGAAGGGGCAGATACTTTTTACAGCACTCTGACTTTGAAAATCACAACAATGAGAACTTGGACAAATTTATTCTTCACTGATTAGGTCCAACAATTTCTTCAAATCCACTGAGTAATCTTATAACACTAGTGCCACTATGTAACTCTGATCTGAAAGCTCTACAGGAGTCAAGGATGAGCTTGCCCCCTCCAGGCAAGAAGCCAGAAACTTCTAGAAAGCACTAGTTCATTTCATCACAAGCAAGTGGTATTGCATCAGCTCATTTTTCTACAGTCATACCACCAGAGGGTGCTAAATGTACAAAATAAACAAATGGCTGACCAGTAAGGCAGCACAGATGGTATGTAACAAATCTCCATTTACAAATGAGATGCATACTCATAACACAATATAAATGGGTTCCTAGTTGAAATTGCTGTCAGGGTGGAGAGTAGGTAGGTTATTTGGGGATAGTGGCATTACTGATGGTGAAACTGATCAGTAAATATTTAATTTTGACCAGGGAAGACAGATGCGAGAACTGGGAAAAAGGTCTCCTGGAGCCTTTGCAGCATCATGCATTTCTCCAGTTGCCTTTGATAGACCTTTCCATGAATATTGACTGTTATTAACCCTCTCAACCAAACCCATTTCCAATTGTGTAAAAATTATTTCCCTAGGCAAATATGTTTATGGGCCAATATTTGGAAAAATAGTTAAATTTGACCCTTAGGCCCACCTTTCCAAAATGTAGCAGATCTGCTACATTGGGTAATAATGCGAATGGAAAAATTAAAGTAATGGAGCATTCAAATTCTTCTCAAATGTTTATTTGGCAATAAGAAACAAAACCAGCAGGGTATCCAGGCTGTTAATCCTTTTACTTCATGTAGCAGATATGCTACACTGGTTAAAAGAGGGTTAATGGAAATAGTTGTCTCTAAGGTCTTTTTCACCTCTGTGTTGGCTCATGGTGGAATCAAATTTTTAGCCCTGCAGTTCAGGGGCTAAAGTCTGTTTTGTAGGAATTCCAGTGCCATTTTATATTGGATTTAGTAGCTGTTGCCAGTGTTGATCACCACCATTGGGGCAGCAAGGTAGTGCATTGGTTGGTTGTTTGCCTGGTAACTGAAGAGCCCTAGTGGGGTTTGGGATTGTGACAACTTCTCAAGAGAGTGTGTTGGGAAGAACTCTGCTGTCGGACCCTTGAGCAAAGCCCTCAACCCCAAGAATTGCTTCAGCTGCTTTACCCCTGTTTTTCAATATCCCTCCTAACTTGTCTGTTCTATCTGGTCTTTCTCCAGGGGTGTCCTTAAAGTTCTCAATGGAAAATTCCCTGGTTAAATAAAGGTTTTAAGAAAGCGGGAAAACTGTATAGTACTATTTATTCTGGACCACAATTCCTTTTCTCCCCCAGGGCAGGTCCTTCTCCATCCCAGAGGAACAGATCCAGCAGGAGCTGCAAGAGATCGCAGAGCACTTGAGCAGCTTGGAAAAGCAGGGAGTTAGGATGGAGAAACGACTACGCCAATGTGAGGCAGGTGAGAAGCGACACCCTATCAATCTACTCAAATTTGTATGTGGACAGCTTGGCTCCTGAAGTGTAGGCCGTGGACTGGGAGACCTCAAGGACCATAAACAGAGGGGCAATGCCATTAATGATCTATACTGGTCACATTCCTCCTGTTATGAATATGGTACTTGCCAGCAACAACGGACAACATCGTCTCTGATCTCATGATGAGAAAGTCTAAAGGGGAAAAAATGGAGTGGCCCTTTATAGAGTGCATCACTTAGGATCAGGGCTGAGATCGAATAGTCAAAAAATCCCATCCTGTCATCTAATTCTAAACCATATTTCTTTTAACCTTGATGGACAACGTCATGTAGTTAAAGATGGATGCAAAGGAGAATTCATAGGTACTCAATGGTGTGTGTGTGTGTGTGTAAAGGCAAGGCATCATCTATCTGTCCTAAGTATTGCCACTACAAAGAATGAGGGACAGCACTAACTTTTCGTAAAGGATGGTTCAGTGTACTCTAGCGTTTAAGTACCAAAGCATTGAAGCATCTTTCCTCAGCATTTAGTGAATTCAATCAGCACATCATGGCTGCCACAAATAATTCTGGGTCATTTCCAAGGAGTTGGAAACTTTTTTTTTTTTCTCCCCCTCTAAGCAAAAAGACCAATCGCAGCCAAAGGAATACTGGTCTTGTTTGAAACAAAGATGTCCAGTATACTTTGCAGTTCTGTATGTATTCAATTCTTTGGGATGACCGTTTTGAAGAAGTAATTCATAATGCATTGAATTTCTGAAAAGACTAAGTTTTTTTGTTCTTTTGCAGTATAAACTGTGCCTTTGACTTTAAAAAGTGGAAAAGGATTGCATTGTTTTTTCCAACACCCTCATCCTAACTCCCCTCGGAAAAAGCGAAGCATCCGTGGCCTGCTTCCTTCCTGGATATCCTCCGCTCTGCACAATGTATAGCACCTGGGGAAAACCCCTGGCATATGGTGAAATTAATAAAAAAAAATATATTCATTTTAAATTTAAAATGTTCATACTTCTCGAAATGAGAGAATGTCCTATAGTAAAAGATTAGAGGTTAGCAACCTCAATGTACAAAAACATTAAAATTTACGTTACTTCATTTTTCAGGAAATTTTTACGCATGAAGACACAGTAGAGAGATTCAAGTACCTGATTCAACCAAGATCTCAAATCCTTTTCAATGCAATTAGGCCTTTGGTGAAAAATGAGTGGCAGCAACATCTGTCCAGTTTTCCCAGGTCACTGCATGTACAGGATGTAACGGGACAGGAGAATTTGAGAGGAGTGGAACAGGGAAGTGGGATGCCTGCTCAGTTGCTGGGGATCTTGAATGCTAGCTAGGGGTTTGGTTTTCTATTACCTGTGAAATATAAGTTCCACATTTAAGGTCTGTTCAGGAGTATTGTTTCACCGAAGTTAAGGAAAGGTACTGTTCCCTTATTACCTCCAACTCTTACAATGCATGCACAGTTTAAGATTTTCCTAGTATTCGCAAACATGTATCCCAGAGGTCATCAAAGCAGTGCTTATATTTGAATGTGAATTTGGCTTTGAATGCAAGTTCACTACATTGCTGGGTCAAACTTTTCTTAAGATAATGGGTAATGTACATTTTGTAGAACATTTTTACTGGCCAATGTTGAACTGCTTGCGTCTATAGAACTGCAAATTTAAGCATGCTGTTACTGTACTCGATCAGTAGATGGCACCCCCGGATCAGTTATTGAATATTCACAAGCAAGCAGACCTCGAACGCGGTTTTGGATATGGGGAAGTTCACTTCACTCCCTGTTTTTCAAGAGTTGCATGAATTAAACTCCTCAGCTAAGCCTGATGTGCAAACTGGTAAATATCCTTGCCATAGTATCGATCCGGCAGTTTAAAAAAAAATCTTTTGCGACAGAAAAAATTGTTGCCCTATATAGCAACCACTTTAGCTTCAGTGAGTCAAAGGCATTCCAATTGGTGGTTCAGAAAAATCTGTTTTCTGAAGCAAAAAATTCGACATGGTATTGATTCGCGCGCATTCTACTGTCACTTCCAGTCATCACATGCAAAAAAAAATGCGTAGTTCCCTACGTGGATTTTCGTGTGGATTCCTTCATTGACAAATTCAGCGCTTCCTTATATCCACCCAAGTACTAGCATTGATAGCCAATCATACATTCAGGCTCCTCTGCCTAACTGCATAGTTAGTTTCACGAGGGCGTGAAGTCTTCCGCTGTAACAATGTATTTATTGGCTCGTTTTTTTATCCAATTCCCAAGTATTTAAACGTTCTACAGCAAGCAAAACGCATTGATTGGACAAACACAGAGCATACAAGCCTATGCATATCAGCAGGCTCGTTTGTATCCTGTTTACGTTGCGCGCATTACGCGGCTGAAATAGACGCGATTTATAGAAAAAAGACTCGGAAAACTGGCCTTGAAGTGTTCGGTTAAATTTGGAGGATTTAAATAAGATAAGGACATGGTCCATGGGAATTATTCCGAATGAAACAGTACTGGAGGGTTCTTTCTACTGGATAAATCTGTCTCTGGAGGAGGGCATCAATAAAGAGAGAGGTTATACTTCTACTCTGTTTGTATTTTGCTCAATACGGCTTTTTGCTGTAGAATTTATACCGCGTTTAAAGACATCGAATGCTGAGGTTTTCGTTTCTCTAAATGCAAGCAGCCCACGCACGTCGGTAGATCCCTCGGTACATTCATTGCACCATTCGGTTGAATATGGTGGCATATGTCGTGTTTTTTTTTTTTTTTTTTTTTCCTGAAAGTGAAATTTCTGTTCTGTTTAAAGGGTATATTTCAGTATTCAGATATAACTGAGTTAGTGAGTTTTTACCCTTATAAGGTGTAAGGTTATGAGCTTGGATGCGAGAGCAGTTAGCTTTTCATTGCAGGGTGAATGTTATGGCTGTTTAATCAGCACTTTATTTAATGCTTGGGGGACTTTGAAGAAAAATGGACAAAATTGTAAACTTTATTATGGAGAAAAGGCATGTTTTGTGTTTGTTTGGAGAGGTTACTAATAATAATGCATCAATTTTATATAGCGCTTTTCTGGCACTCAAAGACGCTTCACAAGGATACATTATTCATTTACTCACACATTCACCCTCTGATGGTAGTAAACTACGTTTTTGTAGCCACAGCTGCCCTGGGGCAGACTGACGGAAGCGTAGCTGCCAGTATGCGCCTACGGCCCCTCCGACCACCACCAAACATACAGCCATACAGGAGTGTTCCTATATTGCATGTTTTGTGGGTGGGGGAAACCGGAGTACCCGGTGGAAATCCCACGCAATCCCCCTTCCACACTGAAAGGCCCCAGGCCGGATTCTAACCCACAACCTTCTTGCTGTGAGGCAGTAGTGCTAACCACTGTACCACTGGTGACCACTGATGTTCAACTGCACTGAGATTGATAAATTCATGCTAAACTCAACCAGAAAATCATTAGTTCATGCTGAATTTCATGCCTCAAAAGTTAGTTTGTGTTAAAGATATAATTAATGTATGATTTGACAGTGAACCATTTTGATGAATCTCAGATTTTGGGGATACACCTGGATGTCTAATTTGGCTCCTAGCAAGCGGGTAATCTAGAATGTAATGTTCAAGATGAGTTGTACCTGTGGTCAAGAAGTTTATGATCCCAGAAATGTATAGTTTTAGGTCCCAGAAGTTTTTCAGTTGTCCGTATAATATTTTATTTTATTTTATTATTATTTTTTTTTTTTTGCAATTTCAAAGTTGAATTTTCATGAAGATTATTTTTTTTGTGTGTGTGTGTTTGCAGCCCGTTTTCTCCTCCAGAATCAAAAATAAACTGAAATAGGATGGGAGTCTAAATGCTTCAAGTGTCTTGACTCAACTGAGCCAAAGTTTTTCTGTCTAAAGCTGCAATCTTGAATTATAGGTAACACCTAAATAACCAGATTTGGCTTCTGCGCAAAGGGGTTTATTGGAAAATTTTACTGAAAGTTTTTCTGAAAAGTCATTTTGTCCATAAGTTTTAATTGAATAGCTGGGACTGCCCATCAAAATTGAACAAAGACTTTCTTCAATGGCATGACTGCCGATAGACTTGTGTAAAGGCCGACTTGGCCCTTGTATCTTTCAGATGGAGATGAGGACGCTTTGGATTCCTTAATGGTGGGCTGGTTCAACCTGATCAAAACCAAGCAGGGTTACATCCGGAGGGAATCTGAGCTTGTCTACATGTAATGCATGATCTCTCCAAGTTTCTTTCATATTTGTTGGGAAGTATGTTGGAAATGTCTTATGAATTAGATCTAAATCATTTATATCCTTGGAATATATCCATTATATTGCAATATATGACTGGGCAATTGATAGTGTGGGGCTATTTTTTTCAGTGTTTTTGATCTGTAGTGATTCAATATTAGTGGGTTTTTTTGTCTTTTAACCATAATTTGCAAAGAGCATACAAATTAATATTTGTGGCACTTTGAAACTAAAAAATTACAATGCAACAACTCCCCTTAACACAAATGTGTTTCTTGATTTTAACTGATTATTATCCAGATGTGTGGTTATGAGAGAGACCAACAAATGTATGACCGGTAAGCCAATGGTGCCAGAAATGTCTTGACTGTTAGAAGGGTTATGTACTCAGAAGTCTGCTCTGCTGATGGCAAGCACAGGAAGCTTCATGAGCATTTGCTCTATAACACAAAATCAGTACTTATGCATTTTCTTTGGAAATTAAGTTGTTTTTTTCGTTCTAATTTAATTTGCATGGCTCCAAGTGTGTTAATTTTCTTGTGACAACCTTTTACTTGGAAAAGCCCTTCCTTTGCTTATTTGCATGCATCAGATGGTGTTGCCATGGCATTTACTGTCGGCCTTGCATTATTCCTGACTGCAGTATTGCTTCTGTTGCTGATTCAGAGCGAAGACCCAAGATTTAGAAGAGCAGCAGCCAGGGGTGGAGGGAGAGCTGAGGAGACTAATGGACATACCAGGTCGGTCCACAAGGGGGAGCACTCCTCTCCAGACTGCTCCAAGAGACTATGCTAGAATGCAGCAGGTTAAACCTCTTCCTCGTCCTTTTATGACTCTACACCGTGGAGTACCCTGCCACTGCAGATAAGGGGCTTCATCGCTGAATTCCATAGCACATTGTGCAAGCTCAGTTTTAAGTGTTTGGGTGCTTTTAATGTAGATGAATGTTGGCTCGCTGGATTTCAGATTAGAGTATTTAGTAAATTTGCATTAAATCTACATTTCTTGCATCAAAGCCAGCAGAGGGTTTTTAAAACCATTTCCTCCTTAACCGTTTGTTTCAGAGCATTTAAAGACCTCCGTTGACTGGCAGAGGGAGGAGGTGCTGATGAAGAGGCTGATGGGGATCGTAAATGACAGGAATGCCATCGTGGTTGTGCTGGATGAGGACAGGTTGAGGTGGGGACTGTCTAATGTTGTACCTACACAAGGGCATCTCCTTAACCCTGTCTTTCTGTCACCACAGAAAGACCACCTCAACAGCTGTGAAATGCCATTGGCCGCTGAAATATGCTACTCAAGGGTTGATGTTCTTGGGGATCTACTGTCCTATGGGTGTTCCCCCTCAACCCTAACAACACAAACCTCCTACTTAGATCCGTGTCCTTGAGCCGTGAAATGGAAGTTTGAGGTTTTCACATTAGGGCTGAACTTGATTCCAGAGGGCAACCATACTGGAAATTGTTGAGCAAGCTTTGAGCTTGGATTTCCCATAGAACCAAGTTTTCTCAAGTAACACACAGGTTTCAAGTTTAGGAAACCAACATTGAAATTCTTAAATCCACTCAGGGCTGTGTTTCTCAAGATCCTCACAGGAATCTTGGACAATTTTCAAAGCTACTGTAGCTATCCTCATGGGCTACTTTTTGCGTTGAGGTTTTGCTACCTGCTAGTCCCCATTGAAGGAGCACATCACAACTCACTCGGTAGAAATAAGCCCAATGATTGGACTTGTGGGTCTGTCCCATCTTTGCTAAATGAATCAAATACCATACAGTATCTACAGATTGCATGTTTTGAGCTCTTTTTCTGATTCACCACAGAGAGGCAGAGGAAGACCAACAGCTGCGTCAAATGATGGAAAAACTGGGTGAGTTTTGCATTCCAGTATCATGCAGGAGTCTATGGCAATAAACTGGCAGCAGCATACAGGATGTAGTTTGTAAACAGCAGCCTGGCTCCTTACTCTCAGGTTCTGTCCTTTACGGAAAAATGATTAGTAATTTAATACACAACCAGAGACCATCTGGGATCACGGCAGCTGAGACGGTGATGGCGGTACTGTTTTCACGATGTGCTCAGTGAGTGCGAACTCAAAACCACACTCCTCTTCGGACTTGGCCTTTTTTTTAAATCCCAAGGACTCTCCTGCAGGTGACTCTTTTGTAACTATCTTTTAAAGGCTGCTATGACCTTGCGCTCATAAGAGTGTTTTCATAAATATACACCTTTATGCATATAAACGCCTGAAAAAATGCTATAAATGGCTTTCATAGAAATTTTTGGTAGATTTAAAACCGTTTTGCTGTAGTTTGTCAAGAGAGATTCATGGTAATTAAATCTGACACTAGTAGTTGGTTCCTTCATCCTTTAATAACCAAACTGATTCCATACTGCTGTAATGTTACAAATATTGAAGTTCAGAAAATGCACAAATGCCGAGCTGCAAATGCCTATGCCTCAAAGTTCAGTTCCTTGAGTGTTTCTATACCAGATTGGGCTGGGTTGGCATTGTGGTCTGCCTCAGTAGTTCTGCAGTACTGCTTAACCCCTCGCAGTTAAGTGAGCACTCGCGGATTACCTGGCGCGTGACTTTCAAATAAATTCTGGCGCGCTGTGCTTTCCTGAACCTGCTGGTATCAATTAAGCCTTTTTCTGTGGATGCAGTAAATTCTTATGACTTTATGAATCATAGAAAAATCACTAATTGAAACTTTTTAATTAAAAAAAAAAAAAAAAAAAAAAGAAAATTTGAACCGATGAATATGATTTGGCATCTATGTATACACTGGTCATTGACTGCAGAACTTTGTCTGACCATCTATAAGGGTGGGGGAGTAGCTTTGAAAGTGTCAGGAGCAGGTTTCGTTCTGGAGGGGTCTAGTTGAATTATTGATTAACCAGTGTATCGGTGTACTTTTCCTTGTGCTCACATCAGATCACTCCGTTTACTTGCCATTGAATGAAATTTGTATTCTGTTTCTCAAAACTAGGCAAACAAAATGAAAAAAGCAAGAAATCTCCCATTAAGAAGTTGTTCAGCTGTAAAAGCAAGAAAGGCAGCATGAAGAATTGACCCTCGTGGAGACTGTACTCGAGTGCTGGTGTGCGTGATCTGGCTGTGAGATCATTGGCATGGCTGTTCATTTTTTGACCCACCAGCTTCATCTATTTCACTGAGATTTTATGTCTGGGTTGACCAATCTTATCAAAAAAAAAAAAAAACTCCAGTATGGGTGCTGCTTCAGCGTGTTAGTTGTTGTATAATTCAAAGTGCTGAGCTATGCTCATTCTCAGTAAATGAATGAATTGTCAGGAATAAAATGTATTGGAGCTTAGTAGTTAAAAAAAAAATGGCTTGCACGTCAAACATTGGACACCTAAGAAATTTGGTCATTTTTTGTGATTAATCTCAATTTTAAAATGTTGACCTTTAATGGGCCACAGAGCTATTGTGGACGGTTGGGCTTATAAAGGTTCAGTTTGCTCAAGTCAAATTCTGTTTAGTTTGCGCTACTTTGTGTGGGTGTAGGTATTGGCACTGGTAGTAAAGGAATCCTTTGAACAGTTTTGCTTTGTTCATAACTGGTACTTCACATGAGGAGTTGTGTATGAGTTTTCCCAATTTTGTACAGCTAATTTTAATTCACTATAAAGATTATTCTCCAGTTTAAAAAGGTTCACTGTAGTAAAAAAAATGTTTCATGGGTGACTTTTTGAGAGCTGTAACACTACACATTTTGGGGGGGAAAAAAATACTAAATGAAATGCTTTGTGGATTTTAATGGCTTGCTATTTTGGTATAGATGGAAATATTTATCCAGTACAGTACTCAGTATAAATTGGGTGTACTTCTCACTTGTTGGGTTTATTGCCTCCAGTAGCGCTGATACTGTTTGACCACATGGTGGCAGTGTTTGGTTATTTAACACCGAATGCCGTGATCCAGATATTGACCGCTTTTAAAGACATGTTGTAAACTACCAATGCAGTAGCATTATACTTGGACTAATTAAACAAGCTTTCTTTTTATACAATTCATAGACCAAAGTTTTGTTTATACTGATGCCTGCAACTTGTGAGCTGTAGTAATGCTATGGAATTAGAAAATTTGCATAGTGCTGCAGATCAGCTGAAATAATTGGAGCATGTGATTGATTCCTTTAGCGAGCAAAGCTTTTTAAAGTGTACTATGTAAGAATTAATGTGAGTGTATATGTATTATTTATACAGTATTTATGCCTTTTTAAGAGTTTGCAGTCAAATAAAGCTATTAATCTTGTACGATCCAAGTGGTGTAAAGCGTTTAAATATGCATTTAAAAGCGCACTGTCTTACTCAAGACTCCATCCTTCATATTTGAAACATAACCCCAGACCAAACGTGAAAGGCTGTTAGACGTGCAATGTTTAGACACCAGAGCATTTGTCATTGTGCTCTAGTTAAACTGGTTAAATTTAGGTTGTCTCTGCTTATAATATTAACCTGTACACTCGACTCTTGGAGACAGTCTTTAAAATTGAGCTGTGTGCGCTTTCGTATTGCATGCCCTGACAGTACTTTTGGAGGTCAAGCAGGTCAAATTGATTTTAAGACATTGCTCAGTCCTCTTTTTTCCTCCCCATTCAACTTTTGAGCAGCCATCTTTTGCATCAACCTTGCCGAATGTTTCCTAAATTCAAACATGCGTCATGTTTACAATGAGTGGATCCTTCTGGTCTTAACCGCATGACTGATCTCACTGCGATGTCGGCCATATGCGGTGCATTAAAATCTGACAATTTATTTCACCTGTAACATTTGTCACTGTTGATTGCACTGTACTTGTGCAATCAATGTTTGCCCCTTTGTATCCACATACAGGATCAATACAACTAAATCGAAATTCATTTTCCAGGGATTTTGGAAAATTGGACTGCATTTGTTAATCTTTCCCGGCACTTTACAAGTAAAAGGCTTTGTCCTTTTTAATATGATGTCTCAGTGACCATCGAGGCCAAATACAGTTGTAGCGGTACATTAAAAATGAGGAAAGTGCAAAAAAAATTTTATTTTTTTTAAATCGCCTTCACTTCCATATTTCAGATGTAGTGGAAACATTACACACAGCATTGAGAAATCTGATCCAGTCTGTTAGGAAATAAAAGGAACATTGCCATTTTTTTGAACAATTGGTGTCGATAATTTTGCAAAACAACCTCGTTAACTTTGTTTTAAATTACTGCACTAATATTTGGTTGATTGAATAACCATTTGTTTTTGATAACTGCTTTGTATCTTCGCTCCATCGAGTCAACCAACTTCTGGCACCTGGAAATGGGTACTTCAGCCCAGGATGTACTACATTCAATAGTTGGAGAATTTTTGGTTTTTCTTCAGAAACTATTTTTAATGTCCCCCCACAAATTCTCAATGGGATTAAAGTTAGAATTGAGCAGTCCAATCCATTACCTCAATCCTTTTTGTGCGTGCGTGCGCCCCCATTTCTCTTATCCACTCTTCAACATGGGAAAGACAAAGGAACGCGCCATTCAAGTAAGGCAGATGTGTGTCGACCTTCACAAGTCAGGCAATGGCTACAAGAAAATAGCCACTCGCCTGCACCTGCCCATATCTACTATCAGAGGAATCATTAAGAAGTTTAAAACAACTGGAACAGTGGTAAACAAGCCTAGACGAGGACGCAAGGTTATTTTGCCGTCATGCACAGTGAGGAGGAGGATGGTGTTACAACTCGGTCCAGGTAGTGCGGCCACAAGTAGAGAACGGAAGAAAGCACGGGGAGAGAGAACTGCGGCAAATACGAAAGAACCTGAACGCTGCACAGCACTCTGGTCCCTATACTGCCTAACCAGAGCTAACTGAGACCTACCGCTAGTCTTCGAAGGTTTACCAGGCACGAGGCGGCTTTTAAACACGTAACTCCAGAACACTCAGTCCAGAAGCGCGGACTGAGCGAGCGAATAGTGTACCCCCTTCGGAAACAAGTTTCCACCCAGAGTCACCTCCAAAAATAACAAAGGGAAAATAACAAAGCAAAACAATAAAGGGGTATCCCGATGGAAGGATGGGAAGACCCAGCTGGGAATACCCTAGCTAACCAGAGTAACCGGACAGCGTACAGAAAGGACGAGATGAGCGAGGCAGTCAGACAAGCGAATCAAAAGTCAAAAACCCGGGCATCTATTACCAAACAACCAGATAGAGGGGCAAGAGCAAGAATCAAAGTCACAGAGCGACAAGCCAAGGGTCAATCACAGTGATCCAAACGAACCAAAAACAGGGCCAGGCAAGAATCGTAGGTCAAGACAAAACCGGTCCAACACAGAAGGCAATCCAAATACTCACAGTTCCAAAACGCTACTTGCAAAATGGTCGAAGAGCTAGTCTCCACTGGCATGTGCAAGCAGCGGCCTTAAAAAGCACCGCCCCCTCCGGAAGTGGAAACAATCAATTAAGACAAGGCGAAATAAATACAACAAAGCTCGTAACAATGGTAAGAGAAAAAGTTCTCCAAAGCTCACTGTTAAAGAATTGCAACAAATGGTAGCATCTTGGGGTCACAAAGTCTCCAAAACAACCATCAGGCGCTATCTACATGCCAACAAGCTGTTTGGGAGGCATGCACGGAAAAAACCTTTTCTCACTCACAATCATAAAAGCAAACGTCTCGTTCGCTGAGCGGAACTCGGACTTCAACTGGGACCTATGCTTTAGTCAGATGAGACCAAGAGAGCTTTTTGGCAACAAACACTCTAAGTGGGTCTGGCGGAACACAAAAGATTAGTATGCAGAAAAGCACCTTGTGCTCACTGAAGTATGGGGGAGGATCGGTGATGCTGTGGGCCTGTTTCTCTTCCAGGGGCCCTGGGAACCTTGTTAGGGTGCATGGCATCATGAAGGCTTTGAAATACCAGGAAATTTAAAATCAAAATCTGGTGGCCTTTGCCAGGGGCGAAGCTAGAACTGGGAATTGGGGTGGCACAGACGCGTCCCTTTATGACAATTAGGATAGTCCTGGCTAGTTCTCAATTATTTTTCTTTATTGACTCGTTTTCCAATTATCGTAATAGGCAACTGAAGACACGGTTTCTCATGCGATCTAACAGCGATGAAGTCATGGGGTAAATTCCTTAAAACTGAGAATTGGGGTGGACGTAACATCTGTTTTAAAGAATTATTAGTCCTGACCTGTTCGCAGTCATTTTCATGATTAACAAAATGATCACTCCGAGAGCACTCCACACTTAACAGGTGCTGCTTGTTCTCCCCAATTAGGTAAGACGACAATCATTCATCTGGACGCCTTTGCATAATTTAAATCAACGTCAAATAGGCTATAAAAAGCATGCGGCTCTATTTCACTGCTATGTGCCACTTTTTGCCACACTCAATACCGAGAGTAATTTTGAATAACGTTGATTTAAATTAAGCAAACGTTTCCAGATGAATGATTGTCGTCTTTCCTAATCGGAGAGAACAAGCAGCACCTGTTAAGTGTGGAGTGCTCTCGGAGTGAACGTTTTGTTAATCATGAAAATGACTGTGAACAGGTTAGGACTAATTCTTTAAAACAGATGTTACGTCCACCCCAATTCTCAGTTTTACAGAATTTACCCCATGACTTCATCGCTGTTAGATCGCATGAGAAACCGTGTCTTCAGTTGCCTATTACGATAATTGGAAAACGCGTTGTTATGGCCCCAATTTCTTATTACAATCTACAACACAACAGCAACAGCAAGGGATGACAGACACAGTTTTAAAAACTTAAACACATTTAATTAAACACAACAACTAACTAAACTGACCAAGACTGAATAGGAAAAAAAAAGAAATATTTACAGTCCCTTTTTGTGGGGTGGCTTGGTGATGTCCTGGATAATGAAAATGCTCAAACACAGGCAAAGAAATCCACAAAAGAAACGTCACAGGTCTTGAACAGAATGGCAGGTCTGGTCATCTTCTTGCAATTTCTCCTACTACTTTACTGTCTCAATTCTTTTCCTTATATACTCTTTTGCAGACCCCATCCACATTTAGACCTCTTTTTTTTTAACTTTCTGAGACTTGCCCCAGACATGTCCAGGACATGTCTAAACATAGCTCCAGTCTGAGCTGAATAAAAAAAAGGTAAATACTGCCATCCAGTGGCCTATATTCACATTACACCTCCATTCCAAAAGGGAAAAATTTTGACTCATAAAGGCAATTTTTCTTTTCAATACAAAATGGTTAAGTGAACACTTGTCTATTCATACATATCATACAATATTCAAATAAACACAGGATATATATATATATGTATGTGTGTGTGTGTGTGTGTGTGTGTGTATATATATATATATATATATATATATATATATATGTATTCAAACACGGGATAAGCAATCAGCAATTACATTGTCTGTACCCTTCACATGCTTAATTTCCAAGTCAAACTCCTGTAAAATCAAACTCCAATTCAACAATCTCCGATTCTTGGTTTTCATCTTACTCAAAAACATTAACGGATTGTGGTCAGTGTACACAATCATTAGCTTTTGTCCTGTACAAACATAAACCTCAAAGTGTTGTAAAGAAAGGACCAGAGCCAACAGTTCCTTCTCTATTGTGGAATAGTTCCTTTGGTGGCGATTGAACTTCCTGGAGAAGTATGCCACGGGATGCTCAATGTCATCAGAGTCACTTCTCTGTAGGAGCACAGATCCACGAGCTTGGTCGCTAGCATCGACCGCGATGGAGAACGGTTTGTTGAAGTCAGGAGATTTGAGCACGGGAAGTGACACAGCAGAGACTTCAGGCGATCGAAGGCTCTCTGGCATGCATCATCCCAGGTGAACTTTACGCCTTTCTTCAGTTGGTTAGTTAGACTGAGAGCAATCTCAGCAAAGTTCTTGCAGAACTTGCGGTAGTACCCGATCATTCCAAGGAAGCGGCGCAAAGCTTTTTTGTTGTCAGGAACTGGAAAGTCCATGATGGCTTGGACTTTAGCATTTATGGGTGCCACCTTACCCTGGCCTATGACGTAGCCAAGATAGGTGACAGTAGCTCAACCAAAGTCACTCTTGCTCAGGTTAACTGTCAGGTTAGCCTGGGTCAGGCGCTGGAACAACGTCTCTACATCTTTTAGATGTTCTTCCCAGGAGTCACTCCATGTGATCAGGTCATCGATGTACGCACCCGTGTGTGGCAATCCGGCGATTGTAGACTGTATCATCCTTTGGAATGTGGCTGGGGCATTTTTCATTCCAAAGGGTAGGACTTCATACTGGTACAACCCAGATGGTGTGGCAAAAGCAGAGATGCTCTTGGCCCTCTCAGTTAAAGGCACACACCAATAACCCTTCAATAAATCAATCTTGGTCAGAAACTTTGCTTGCCCTACACTATCAATACAATCATCAATCCTAGGTATTGGAAACACATCAGTTCTAGTTACAGCATTGACTTTGCGATAATCTGTACAGAATCTAGTACTTCCATCAGGTTTTGGAACTAGCACACAGGGTGAACTCCAATCTGAGTTGGAGGGTCTGATAATATCATGTTTTAACATGTACTCAACCTCTTTCTCAGCAATCTTTCTCTTTTCAGGATTCATCCGGTATGGATGCTGTTTTATTGGTTTGGCATCACCAACATCTACATCATGAGAGGCTATAGTAACTCTCTTTGGAACATCAGGAAACAAATCCTCATATTTCTTGATCAACCTTTCAAACTGATCTCTCTGTGAGGGTTCTAAGTGCTGGAGTTTTACATCAAGATTTTGCAACACTTCAGAATTTGACAATTTACATGAAAGAACTTCAGCTTTAATTCTTGGTTCATCATCTTGAAACTCCCCCTCATCTTCACACGTTTCGACCATTGGAGAATCTGAAGTGACAGCTGCAACCCTAGCATTTCTGTCATGATAAGGCTTCAGCATGTTAATATGACACAATTGTTTTGGTTTTCTCCTATCTGGAGTCTTCACAATGTAATTGAGATCATTGAGTTTTGTCAGAATTTCATAAGGACCATGAAATCTAACCTGCAATGGATTGGACTGCAAGGGAAACAACACAAGGACCTTTTCTCCTGGTTTAAACTCACGGCTTCTAGCCTTATGATCATACCAAGTTTTCATTTTTCCCTGACTTGATTTCAAGTTCTCTTTGGCAAGGTCACAAGCTGCACGCAATCTTTCCTTGAACTTGCCAACATAGTCTAACAGACTGATTTGCGGCTCTTTCTCTTGCCATTGTTCACTCAATAATAGCAAAGGTCCTCTCTCTTCATGACCAAGCACTAGCTCAAATGGATTGAATCCAGTAGACTGCTGCACTGCTTCTCTAGCTGCAAACAACAGCAAATGAACCCCTTCATCCCAGTCTTTCTCATGGTCATAATAAGTCCTCATCATTGTCTTGAGAGTGGAATGAAACCGCTCTAAGGCACCCTGACTTTCTGGATGATAGGCACTAGAAAGAATCTGTTTTGCACCTAGTTCATACACAACCTGCTGAAACAATCCTGAAGTGAAATTGCTACCCTGGTCTGACTGAATTTCCCTGGGAAGGCCAAACAACGTGAAGAACTTTATCAAAGCCTTTGAGATTGCAGTTGCCTTGATGTTACGTAGAGGTATGGCTTCGGGGAATCCTGGTAGATGCACACATGATTGTCAACAAGTACTGATTTCCAGATCTAGTCTTGGGTAATGGACCAACGCAATCAACAATGACCCTAGAGAATGGCTCCCCAAATGCTGGGATAGGCTGCAATGGAGCTACAGGTGGGTCTAACTGGTGTTTTCCAACTACCTGACAAGTGTGAAAGGTTTTGCAAAAGTTGGAAACGTCTTTCCGAAGCCCAGGCCAGAAGAAGTGTTTCATGATCTTATCAACAGTCTTGTTAACACCAAGATGACCTCCTAAAGGTAAACTATGAGCCATTGTTAAGATCTCATTCCTATAGACCTTAGGAACAACAACTTGCCTGACCACTGCCCAATCTGCATTGGCAGGGATATCAGGAGGGCGCCACTTCCGCATCAACACACCATCCTTGAGATAATACCCAACTGGAACTGCGTCTATTTCTTTATCAGGAAGGGCTCTCCTCTTTAGTACACAAATTTCAGGATCATTAGTTTGCTCCTCAATCAACCGCTTTCTGGACAGAGACAAGTCTCCAGACACATCAGAATCACCAGACCCATCCGGCTGGCTGAATAGAGAACTGATAAAAGTATCTGATAAGTCCTCAAACGGAGAAACCATAGTAGGCCAATCAGAGTCATGAGGCGAACCACCTGAGTCCTGACTATTCAATGTACTGGACGGCACCACAACATCATCTTCTTGAGCCTTCTTGGCCATAGCACGAGTCACTGCGCAAGAAGGATACAGAGATGGGTCCTCATCCCCATTTTCCGTGCTCGGCTGTGAAGTAAGATGTACAGGGGGAACTACTTTGCCCCCAGCCAGGTCATTGCCTAGCAACAGAGAAACACCCTTTATAGGTAGACTTGACATAAGTCCCACCTTTACCTGTCCTGTAACTAAATCTGACTTCAAGAATATAGAGCGCAGGGGTACAGATACAGTCCTCCCTTCAATACCTTGTACAAGAATGAAATCCCCTGAAGCGGTCTCATCACGTAACTCCAAGGAGTCCATCAACAAAAGTGACTGAGAAGCTCCGGTATCCCTTAGGATATATATGGGGACAGGAGTAGTATGCTCATTCAGAGCCACAAATCCCTCTGACACAAATGGAAGAAATTCCTCCCTCACAAAGTCAGCTGTATTAGGCTTTTTAGCCCCACAAGAAGCAGGCAATTTAGCAGATTGGTTATCTACTATAGGGGTTTCTAACCTTATTTTCACAAAGGCATTTGGTTTGGTATCCTTTTCTTTTTTAGCTTTCAGGAACCAACAGTTAGTTGTAACATGACCAGATTTCTTGCAATAACTGCAAACTAGACCACTTTTGTCACTGTCAGCTTTCACACTTTGATCAGACCTGTTACTGGATTTCTGAGCACCATCACCAGATTTGTCTTTGTCTTTGGGTGAGGAATCTTGAGTATCACCATAACCCTTTTTCTGAAATTGGGACCGTCTATTATTACTGCTAGACTGAAATTTGGACTTATGTGTGAGAACATATTCATCTGCAGATTTGGCAGCTGATTGCAAATTCAGTGCTTGCTTCTCATTAAGGTAGGTCTTAACATCATCTTTAACACAGTTCTTGAATTCTTCAACTAACACCATCTCTTTTAGTGAGTTGAAATCATCCTTGACCTCCATAGAAGTACACCAGCGCTCAAAGCAAACCTGCTTTTCATTAGCAAATTCAACATAAGTCTGATTTTCAGATTTCTTCAGACCTCTGAATTTCTGTCGGTAAGCCTCTGGAACCAACTCATAAGCTCTCAAAATAACCTTTTTGACAACCTCATAATCAGAGGAATCATCTGCAGACAAAGCCGAATAGGCTTGTTGAGCTTTACCCTTGAGGACAGTTTGCAACATCAGAGGCCAGTGTTCCTTTGGCCACTGGCAACTCTTTGCTACCTTTTCAAAACACTGGAAATAGTTGTCAACATCCTTTTCCGAAAATGGAGGCACCAATTTTACCTCCTGGCTAGCCCGAAATTTATTTTCAGTTTGAATTTTTATTTTTAGTTGCTCCATTTGGAGTCTTTCTTCTCTATCGAATTTCTCTAATTCAAAATCTCTCTGTCTTGCAAATTTTTCTAACTCAAATTCTCTTTGTTTTTCTTTTTCTTCCCTCTCAAATTCTCTTTGTTTCTCTTTTTCCCCTCTTTCTTTTTCTCTTTCCTCCCTTTCTTTTTTCTCTTCTCTTGCTAATTTTTCCAACTCAAACTGCCTTTGTTTTTCTTTTTCTTCCCTTTCAATCTCTATCATTTTTAATTTAAGTTCCATTTCTATATTTGGATTTTCCACTGGAAACTGTTCCAGATCTCCTGGTGCAAACACATTTTCATCAATGTAATATTCAACTATCTCTCTAGCCAGTCTTGCTTTTCGCATGGCTGGTTTCACCTCTGTCAGCTCTAAATGTCTGCAAATTTCTAGCAGTTCTGTCTTTTTAAAAGACTTCAAAACCCCTACGGTTGGTGATGCCAAGAAATCATCCATTGCTGTTGTCAATATATATGTATTCAATTAAAAAAAAAAAAATCAATTTTACAATTTGAAATGTTAGATTTTTAATAAATGACTCTCAAAATGGTCTATCCCGGACCTTGAGCCCCCAATTTGTTATGGCCCCAATTTCTTATTACAATCTACAACACAACAGCAACAGCAAGGGATGACAGACACAGTTTTAAAAACTTAAACACATTTAATTGAACACAACAACTAACTAAACTGACCAAGATTGAATAGGAAAAAAAAAAAAATATTTACAGTCCCTTTTTGTGGGGTGGCTTGGTGATGTCCTGGATAATGAAAATGCTCAAACACAGGCAAAGAAATCCACAAAAGAAACGTCACAGGTCTTGAACAGAATGGCAGGTCTGGTCATCTTCTTGCAATTTCTCCTACTACTTTACTGTCTCAATTCTTTTCCTTATATACTCTTTTGCAGACCCCACCCACATTTAGACCTCTTTTTTTTAACTTTCTGAGACTTGCCCCAGACATGTCCAGGACATGTCTAAACATAGCTCCAGTCTGAGCTGAATAAAAAAAAGGTAAATACTGCCATCCAGTGGCCTATATTCACATTACAGCGTCAATAAAGAAAGATAATTGAGAACTAGCCAGGACTATCCTAATTGTCATAAAGGGGCGTGTCTGTGCCACCCCAATTCCAGCTTCGCCCCTGGCCTTTGCCCGAAAGCTGAAGATGGGTCGACACTGGGTCTTTCAGGAAGATAATGACCCTAAACATGTTGCCAAATCTACACAGAAATGGTTCACCAGACACAGAATCAAGCTCCTCCCATGGCCATCTCAGTCCCCAGACCTCAACCCCATTGAAAACCTGTGGAGTGAGCTGAAGAGGAGAGTGCGGAGGAGAGGACCCAGGTCGCTGGATGATTTAGAGAGATTGTGCAAAGAGGAATGGTCAAAGATCCCTCTTTCTGTATTCTCCCATCTTGTGAAACATTATAGGAGAAGATTAGGTGCGTTTTTGTTGGCAAAAGGGGGTTGTACAAAGTATTAACATCAGGGGTGCGAATAATTGTGGCACACATGATTTTCCCCCACTGAAAAAATGCCCTTGAATTAAAGGTTGGATTTTCCTCTCTTTTTCCTTGTGGTCCTACATTAATTAGTAAAAAACTGAATTTATTAGAAGCTAAAGAACACATCCTAACCAGGGGTGCCAATAATTATGGAGGGCAATGTATATTTGCAGTTTTTACTTGATGACAAAGCCTTTCTAATTTGGTCTTCTCCTCCTGTTTTCAGAGGTTGGGATGCTTAGGAGGCGGCAAAATGTTTTTGCATTTTCATTCTCGTATCATGTCTTCTATCTCATGATTGTACTGTAAATGTGGTTACTTCTTATGGCTTTGAAACTTTTTAAATATTTTGCTATGTATTGCAAACACTGTGTTAATGTCTTCCCTAAATTAGGTTATTAACTTTGTATATTTTATTGATCTTTTTACTTATGAGATGCGTCTTACTAGTGGTTATGTGATTTTATCTGATTGGGCCATGTAGGCTTACCAGCCTGCGTCTAAGATATGTTCTCCAGTGTCCTGAGGAAGGTCGGCTGACCGAAACGTTGTCTAATAAATTAAATGCAAGTGAGAAGACCGTGTGCGGGAGTTTTTGTTTTTTTTTGTTACTTAGAAAGCCAACAAAATTTGCAGGCGCAATAAAAGTTGCAGGATTTCCAGATTAATTTGCTTTGTGCTTAAACCCTGTTAAAATTTGTTAAACTCTGTCTTCTCAAAGTAGAATGTAGCCTTTAATAGCATTATTCCTCCTTTTGTAAATGAGAACAGGCTGCTGAGCCTCTCTCAGGGTCTTGAGCTCAGGATCATTTTCTTGTTAATGCCTGTCCAAGTGTGTTCCTCTGTGTAGTTTATTAGCAACAAGCTCCTCCTAAGCTACTCATGCCTTCTCTAGAACAGTTCGGCTCTGGCAAAGTGTTCACTCAATCTGGCTGTCATCCTGCACAGCACGTGATTGGCAATGCCTCCTCACTTTGTCCACTATATCTGAACTGAACTGTGCTAACCTCTTCTGGGTTCCATCCCATTGTTTCCACAGTACTATCAATCAACTGCACCTCTGGCCTGTACTCTGCCTCCACACTTGACTCCTGGTCTGATTTTTGCTCTTGGGGGGAATCCTTTAGTTGCGGGGATGTAGCCTGCTGTTGTCCACCTGCAGAATTAGTCTACTTTTACATGGGAGTTTTAATCACCCTTTGTCCAAGACCTCTGGTGCCCTGTCTTGTTTTTGGTATTAAACATGCATTTTGTGACGACACTGGTGAATTCTGGGGCATCAGCCGTTTGAATGATGGATGGTTAATTGGATTGAACTTATCCTGAACATAAAAATGGCTGATATATGGTCTTTAGGGGGATGTTAATATGGGTTCACTGTTTATTATAGCCCAGCCAGGTTATGAAAACGGGCAGTTTTTTTTTTTTCTCTCAACACTCCAATGTATGATTTAGAGTTCACCCTCTCCTGAGCGGCTGGATTCACAGCGATGATCAGACTGAGCAGTTATCTGTAACGCTGGGGGAATGTGCAGCAGTGAAACTCTAGACTCAAATAGATGGATCTCAGGAACCTCTCAGCAATCTATTTTTATATTGCTGTTGAATACAAATTTTGAGTCATATAATTCTAGTATCAGAGGCCTGTCTGTAAAATGGGCCCATGTGGCTATCCTCTGTGCTGGAGATCAGGAAACTGTAGCCATGATATTATGTGAAGGAGTAGCCTTTAATGTTCTCATGGTTTTATCTTCTAATTGCATGATGGTAAAATCTTATTTCTCAAGGTCAGTTATCTGCATTGATCGTTATTCTGTGTGGTGAGACTGATCAGTCCGTTTTCCCTAATTTGTTTCTGGAGGGCAGGGAGACACAAGATTTTTACTACTGTTCAAAATATACTCAGCAACAAAAGTTTCTGTGACACCAATATTGTTAATTATTTTTCATAACGCAATTATGAAATTGTCATACATGGTGATATCAGACTGAAACAGTACACGTAAACACAACATTGAAATGGAAATCATGAAAATGCGAGAAAATGACTTTGCACGTGAAAATGTGCGTAAATCATGCTTGTGGATGGCAATAAAAGAGGAGAATTTTTGGAATGTTCACATTGTGCCTGATGAACGACGGAAGCATCACTTATCGAAAACACAGCCATTTCGGATCAGGAACTCTACCCTCTAAATGCCAAGACTGTCTGAAAATGATCGGTGGAGGGCCATTGGGATGATTGAATCCGGAACCTCGCAGAGGGAAGTTGCTCATCGCCTGAATGTCCACCGAAACACCATTTGGAACTTATGGCAGCGTCATCAGCAGACAAGACATGTCAGAGACCGTCCTCGCAGCGGCCGTCCACGAGTAACCACTCCCAGACAGGACAACTGGATTCGAACAACCCATCTCCGAAATCGATTCCAACCTGCAACCATAACTGCAAGAACGATACCTGGTTTGAGGCGACTGTCTGCACAGACAATCCGTCGCCGTCTCCGTCATTTTGGCATTGTCCCACGTCGGCCAGCAAGACGTCCAATACTCACAGTACAACACCGACGACTGCGTCTACAGTGGGCACAACAACATCGACGGTGGATCCAACGTCAGTGGGATCTTGTACTCTTCACTGATGAATCAAGATTCATGCTTAACCGATGTGATGGTCGTTTACGTGTATACCGTCGACGTGGAGAACGTTATGCCAACAACTGTGTTCAGGAATTTGATCGTTTTGGAGGTGGTAGTGTCATGATTTGGGGAGGGATCACGGCTAGAAACAGAACAGATTTGCTTGTTATTGATGGAAATCTGACAGGTCAAAGATATCGCGATGAAGTGCTACGGCCATTGGTGGTACCGTTTTTGATGCAACATGGTCCCGGAATAACGCTGCAACATGATAACGCCAGACCACACGTTGCAAGGATTGTACAGCAGTATCTGATGCAACAACATGTCAATGTCCTGCCATGGCCAGCCAGATCCCCAGACATGTCCCCAATCGAGCATCTTTGGGACAAGATGGATCGACGTTTGCGGCGGTTGGATAACCCGCCAGCTACACTCCAGGAATTGCGACAACGTCTACGTCAGATTTGGAATGACATCCCACAGCAATTTCTGGCACATCTGATTCGGTCCATGCGCCGGAGATGCGTTGCTTGCATCATGGCACGAGGAAGTCACACCCGGTATTGAAGTGTGAAGGTCACAATTGGTTAGACGTCAGACAAGTGCTTCATGACGCATGAAAATGACATTTTTCGTTTTGAGTGACGTTGGCACTGAAAAGTCAGTGTTTCTCCTGTTAAATAAACATATTGATTGCATTGAGATCTTTGTGTGTCATTTAAAACATACACATAAATGGTGTCACAGAAACTTTTGTTGCTGAGTATATTACATAAACAAGTTTGATACCAAGCGCTTTAACTGCTGTGCCTGAATAATTTGCTATCGTGTCTAAATTCTGTGTATTTTGTCCAAACTTATGCATGGTAAAAATACATCAGTTTTGCATCTATGTAATTGGCAGAATGCATTATTATTTGGACATATTTTACTACGTATCTTTGGGGAATATTTTATGAACTATTGTTGAGGATTATATTTCAGTATTATTCATTATATTTACTAATATTGATTCATTATATTCATTTATTACTCATACTAATAATCAAACTAACAATTAGATTTAGATTAGATTTAGATCAATAATCATAATCAATAACCATATGTAGGCAGCAGAAACGCGCGCACACACAACATAACACACATACACGTAGTTCGCATACGGAGAGGGAGGGGATGAGCAGTGCAAACACCGACAGATGCACATAAAACACAGACAAATATACATACAAGTCGTTGACACACAGACACACACATATACAAGCAATTCAGTTCACACATGCATGAGCAGCTCACACACACACAAGCAGTGCGCTTCTGTAGTTTTGATTAGTAAGCAGGCTTCTGTTTAGTAGATTCAAAAACGGAGGATGTGTTTGATTTCTGTAGCTTAGATAAATATTTCTTCAGTAAAATTATTAGTTGTTACTGAAAACAATTGAATCATTTGTAATCATTTATCTATTCACATGTATCGAATTCATCCACTTGTAACTATTCCTTTGTACTTTCATGTCTTGCCAGGAAGTTTCCACTCTTTTTTAGTGATCATGTCTGTACATGTCTTGCCTGGAAGTTTCCACTCTTTTGAAGTGATGCGCATGCGTCTTTGCTTTGAATTCCTGAAGGATTAGCTAACAGAGTTTTGGGTTGCCTGTCAAATTGCAGTGCGAGAATGAGAATGCGGAAAACCATAATTGAAAGACATTTCCTGTGAAATAGGGTATAAGACCTGGGTGTGAAAGTTGCGAAATCAGTTCTTCTTGCGCAAAAAGAGCTCGGCTTTACATTTATCAACATGCCACAATAAAGCCTAATTTTCTGAAGAATCTGTCTCTCTCCAATTGCTTGAGGATGGGGGAACCTCACAATCTGAAAATATGTTTGAATGAAAACCACAACACTAACCACACTGTACAGTAGTTGAGAAAGAGATAAATTTATGAGAGCTTAAGTTTGAAATCCCAATGGACTAGCAGCCACCGTAAGAGTTCCAAATATTTCAGGCTGTAGCATTAATTCAATACTGGATTGGCCCGTAATTGCTTTAGGCTGCTTTTTAATATTTCCAAGTAAATCTGTCCTTAATTTCAAGGGTAAAAGAAATCAAATTCTTCAGGAAAATTGGCTAATTTAAGTTTCTAAAAATGTGATTATTTGGACAGGAGTGCTACAATGACAAATATTTGAATGTCACTTAACTTGCTTCACTCAGACGTGAGGGCAAAGTAAAATGTAGACTGAGCTCTGTGTACTGAACATGCCATCTAGAAGGACATGAATGATAAAGAAATCTCATGGCAAACTAATTTTTTTTTTTTTTTTAAACACAGTGGGCATCAATATCACTTTAGAGCCTTTAGGCTAAATAGATTAAAAATAACTGTGGGTGTTGATTTCTATTTTTGAAAGTAACTTTCCATGCCATATCTGTAAAGGAAACCAATTTATGGTTATGTGGATAAAGCAAGAACAAAATGCAATTTGAATATAGGTCAGTCCTTCAAATCCAGGCCTCCCATTCTCTGATGAGGAATGTCTCAAAAGTTGCCACTGTTCTCTGAATCTCATCATCAAATATTATTTTTACTCTCTGGTATCCTCTGAGAACCACAAACGGTCATATTCCACAGGGACTGAGGTTCATATTCTGTCCCAATGTCTTCCAGCTTCATCTTGAGTAATTTACTCCTAGATTCCCCACAATGCATATAATCTCCTTGGAGTCCCTAGAGAAAAGCATTCCACTTGTTTGCATTCCACTTGTTTGCACTCCACTTAGCCATCTTCTCAATTTGTCTTCATTTTGATAATTCAAGTCTGGGGCTAGATCAGGTACTACTGAATATATCGCATGTTTACATTGGGAAGATTGGTGTTACTATTGGTTCATCAGGATCCACTGCAACACAATGAAAGTCATTGACACTGGAGACACCGGCCTTCCCAGGTATGTTGCATTACTCTTGCAGGTAACAGTACTCCACACAAAGCAGTGACAGTTTTTTTTCATTGGTCAGAATCATGATGAATTATTTCCTCAGTTTCTGCTATTTAATATAAACAAGTGTCATTTAAATGCAACGGATCAACTGTAGAACAAAATGGAAAACTAATACAACCAATACTTATCTAGACTAACATGTTGCAGCACAGTATTTTAATTTGGATATTTATATAGCCTGAAACCCCACATCATCAGACTCCACCTCTCCCCTACTTCACTGCCCACAGCGTAATGCTCCTGATGTCTCAGCCCACGATGGTTGATTGTTGTCATTTAGTTCTTTTGTTTATTTTACTGGTTTCTTTCTGTTGGCTACTGTCCATTGAATTTTTTTTACTAGTTGCACTTAGTGTTACTCATGTTACTTTATCTATTAGCACTTTAAATTGTCTCCTTGGAGCTCAGCCCTTTTTGTATCAAACTTTTGCACTTATGTACGCCGCACTGGATAAGGGCGCCAGCTAAGCACCTGTAATGTATTACTTGTTAAATGAATTCCGCAATTGAATTAGTACTGTTTAAAGGATGCTAGTGAAAGGTGGTGGGGTTGAGCTAAAATTTGCTCGAAAGGCTTCTGTGTGAGCTTCAGAGGTTAAGGGTGTGATGAACACAAGCTCTAATTGTCAAACATGCTTTCAAAGTGTGAAATATCTTGAAAATTGAGAAATATCTTGAAACCAGATCTAATCTCAGAACATAAGAGCTTCTTTGAATTTGTTCTCATTTTCCAGCACCATGCTAAAGAAGGAATCTGAGGCTAGATTCGGAAAGCAGACCGTTCATTCAACCAATTTCACGTTTTATCAATGTATTCTATGACTGTACTCGGAATCGGTTAATCACAGCCTTGTAGAACCTCCTACTAGGGGGAGGCTTTACCCTCCTTTCACCCAGCAACAGAATTTAAAATGTTGCAGTCACCATCACTGGGAATTATTGACTGAACAGTTGAGGTGAATCCAATGATTTATCCTCCTTGGACCAGTGATATTTGTCCAAGGTGGATAAATCATTGAATTCACTGATAACAGATGGCATAACTATTTTATTACATGACCCTACTTGAAAATATAAAATAAGAGAAGGGTGACAACTAACACAACTCCTCACAGGGACGAAGCAACGAGAAATACGGACACTGTCAGGAACTCCTGCAGGGAAGCCTACTCTATTTTTAGCTCAAGGTCATCAGATTGTTATATTCACCCCTCGTGACACTTTCGCGCGGTGAATATCACTGTTTACGGAGACGGAGGAGCCCCCTTCTGCCCCCTTTCTGCTTGCGATTCACCTTTGTTCTTTGTGACAAACACAGAGGAGCCACGTCAGGGTGACTTCCTGACTTCATCTTCACACCAAACAAACTGTCACATCCCCCTTTACCGTCTGTAACCAAAGGACAGAAAAACTGGTCTTATTTACCACAGGAGATGATGGAGTATCTAAACACTGGGTCCTCCTTCATCTTGCGGTGCTTCTGCGCCAGAGAGGTGTCACGCTCGTCTATTAATTACCCTCGTTCCATATATATCACTTTTCATGAACTTTCATCACCTGGACTTCTTTTCTTATCACAATGGGCTACTTTTTGATAAAGTGTTGTAGCAAAAATGGAAAAAACAAAATTGGTGTAAATATTTATCATCTGCTTTTGTGTTTACTCGTGTTTTCTTTCTCCCTGTGAGTATATTTGGATATGCATATGAAATATTGCCTTTACAGTTGGGTTGTGAGGCCGCTTATTGTTTATTTCGGTCATCTGTCGTATTTTCACCTGGTGACAATGATGCATGTACCACTGCTCTGGCTCCAATTACTCAATTACATTGTCTGGGAATTGAAAGAAGAGAACATGAATGCTATGTTGACATGAGCCAAAACAATGACGTGCAAGTACTCTCACTAGTTGTGCAATCAGATCCTTCTTTCTGTCATATACCATGCTTGTAAGTGTAAATATATCATGGAGAAAACAAGATTCATTTTCCATGGAAGATCCATGCCAGTAGATTCTCTTTTGACATAATGACAAAATTGATCACCACGTTTGCCTTTGTCTCAACTAAGATCATCGCAACTTTCTCCGCTCAATGGGAAGCCATCCACACATTTTTGCAGAGGGTTTCAGAATGTTGAAAATGACTGGCTCCTCAGTGCTGCTACATGGCGTCTTTACCACGTTACTTTGCCATTAAATTCCTTTTGGAGGAAATGGGAAATGCAATTTCTGTGTGCAAATGGCGAATTGAGCGAAACAATTGAAGAGATGCCTCCGAAGAAGGTTATAAGAACTTCAGCAGCAACGAAAAAAGTAAATGTGAACTTCCATGTGAGTTTTAGTCTAAATTGTGTCTTAATTGGTCAAGTGACCAATAGTATTTTAACTACAAATTAAATCTAATAATTTAAAAACTCCTTTGGAACATAATCTAAATTTGCATCTATAACATACTGTATTTGTAAATTTATACAGATTGCCCATAAGTTATTTTGATTTTCCCCCATTAACACAGCTTATGGGCATACAAATAAAGTTATACATATTTTTACTTACAGTTACAAAGCAGCGTAGCTGGTAACGGAATCAAGTTCAGTTTGTCTGTCCACTTGAACACAATAACTGTTTTACATTCAAGCTTAAGACATTGCATGTCACCAGCTGGGATAAACAGAAACTGACTGAAGATGGGTGTGATAGGTGCAATAGATTGTTTACGATCATTATACATGTTCGAATCAAGCCCTATTCAGGCTATCGCCCTGCTATCATCGTGGCTGGTTTGATACCAGATGGTGTCTTTTTAGGAAAAAAAAAAAAAAACTTTCATCAAAATATTCATTATTGGAAACTATAAATTTTTAACGATAATGAAAGAGTACATGAACACACACAGTGCTTGTATTGGAATAAAAAAAGGTGCCAGTACTCTGACTCAGCAGTGCCGAAAAAACAAAACCAAACCAATACCTCACTGTAGAACCACATTACACTCCGCCCCAACCCAGCAGACACCACTATCTTAACTAGTATTACTTTAGCTCCCACATTCTCAATTTACAAGTAGATCTTTGATAATGTCATGAGAAATTATGAATTTAATATCAAATAACTCACATTCATGTGAAATATATTGGTGATATCGACAAAATTTTGCAGAAAAAAATAAGACTAGCTACAACAGAACGACAGCTTTCTCAAGATGGTTGTCATTACGGTACATGGTATGAGAATATTCCGCTCAATAAATGATTCCATTTGTAGTGTATAATGCTTTTTACAGAAATCAGGTCATTTCCAAGCAAGCCAATTTTAGGAAGTGAACCAACATGCATATGATTATGGACTGAGTGGACTTTTACATTACCTGGCTGAATGACACATGCAACTTGGCAGGACAGACTTTTCTAAGTCCGATGTTAACTGACCGGTAAGCCTACACAGGTCAATAATGAAGAATACCAACCAACAAATGGACCATACATCAGTGTTTCACACAGGTTCATGGGTTACTTGTGGTGGTGGCTGTACAAACTTAGTCCATCAAAAACAGTCATGAGTGGAAAAACTGTACCCGCCCCACAAGAAGCATTGTTTGACGAGCCATTCGTTGTTCTGACAGAAATAAATTTGGATCGTCGTTCGGGGAAAATCGCTTTCGTTCCGTAGTGTTTGCACGATTAAGCCAAGCCAACATCCTCAAAATCATACTGCTTTCAGTTACAAGTGACGACTGGCTGAATAAAGATTTCAGAACGCTCTGTGTGCACGTAAATTCGCGCGATGCGATAAAATGTTGCATTTTGGGTAGACGTCTTTATAAAATAATATATAATTTGCTTGAACTTCACTTGCCTTTCTTATGAACTACATAAGAACTACAACGGAAATGGTGTTGTTTTTTTTTTTTTTAAATATTGGAATGCACTCGTGCGGAAGACTGTATGGTTGTCTTGTGCAAATAAAAATAAATCAGACGCTGCTTTAAAAAGAAAGAAGAAATTACCGCACAGACCGTAATTTGCAGCAACAATATGCGTACCAAGGCGTGTCAAAAGGTGACGGTACGCTGAAAGGTGCCATAAGAAAAACGGTGCGCAGAGCGGTAAAAATCGGAGGTGGCGGTACTGCATGCTGGTGAGAACTGGCCCATTTCAATGACTGAACACACACCTTCGTAAACAAACAACAACCAGGTGCTTCTTTTCGAGGCAAAACGCAATTTTCCGTCGGCCATATAGTGCACCACTTTTCAGAGCTTTTGCTCACCATGCGTACAGGCAAGGGGAGGTCAGCTCACTTGCCGACAGTGAGTTTCAAACGTAAAAACCCAAAACAAATTATCAAGACGAGCTTGAATCCCAAGGCTGCACAGCGTTGGCTATTCCTGGATGTCACTCTTTTCACTCGTAATAAGCGGCGCTGTATGAGGGGAAAGGAGATGACAATTCTAAGGGCTCACAGTCCATTAGGGCCATCAAAACCCACAGTAGCCGCCATGACTAAATTATTATGCATAGACCTAACTAATATTCATAATAATGCATCAGAGTTAAATCCACAAAGGCATGCAATATAGATTAAATACATTTCAACATTCCCCTTCTTAAAAAATGGTTCGGTCCATGGTTCGTGCCACTCTTGGAAAATAGACAAGTTCGGTTGAAGGCTGGAAGTCCGCATGCGCAGTAGAGCTGATGTGGGGCAAAAGGAAATATGGTGCTTGGTGGTGTGCACACACTGGTATTGTAAAGAGGGGGGCTTACGGTTTCTTCGTGTTCCCCGTGGCAAGAGACGACAGGTGTGAATTTGAGCTATAAATCAGAAGGACATTGTCCCGAATGATCACGCTAGAGTCTAAAAGGAAAGAGCGATCTGATCAGAGAAATATACTTAAAGTACTGGTTGATATTAAATTAGTAAAGTTGGCCTACTAATTGAATAAGAATTATTTGTCGTAGATCTGAGTCGATCCCGCAGGTGGACGAGCCAGATGTAGCGATCCCCGTCTGCCCGTCTGTCGGAAATAAACTGTCAAACGGCCTAACGTACGATGGTTAACATTCAGCTGCACAGCGACCGCTTCGGTGGACATCCCTACATCCAGTATGGCACGTTCCCGCATGACCTGAGACATCTGAGGCATGATGACTTTTGACAAAATTTGACATTTTGGGGTGGCCTTTTATTGTCCCCAGTATAAGGAGTGTCTGGGTACTGCTCATTCTGTCTGATCACTGTCTGAAAATGCCACACCCATGTACTGAGTGAAATCACTGCATCACGGAGCAAATGCTCCCTGACAGAGAGAATTAAAAAAATGGTACACAAATCAAGATAAATATCCCTATTGTAAGGCATTTTTGTAGATCAAAGCTTCCCCACTGTGCCAAGGTGTTGACTTGATCCGGGATTGGCTTCCTGGGGATGGGACCTTATCAAGGGGGGTGGTGATTAAAGTCTCTCTGCAACCAAATGGGATGCAGACAAACATACATAGAGGTGACAATAACCAACAGGTTAGAACAATAGGCCTCAGTGTGCATGACTGTTGATGTCTTCAGTCACACGGGAAACAACGAAGCACACAAGGGGGGTCTGACAGTTCATCCGGAAAATCATCAGCAGACATGATGCTGATGTCTCAATGACCATTTGGGTACCTGTCACCTCATTGGTACACTGGCCTCAGGAGACGTATAAAGCTGCTTCCTGACTGACAGTAACTTGTAATTACCTTGCCCTGCTTTTACCCGGTATGTTACATACTGTAAAGAAGACAATTTTGCTCTGTAAATAAATTGTTGTTCAGCTGAACTTTGGGACTACCAGTTTACTTCACAAAGGACTAAATTCCGACATAAATTGGCGAGCCAGCATCGGACGAAAAGGAGGTACGATTGGAGGACATTTTCATTTTTGATTCCATTTCCTTTTTCTCCTGACTTAATCCACAAGATTCAATTTTAACCTCAACGAAGAATCAAGGAATTTTCTACAGCATCTGTAGCGAGGGCATGTGTTGGAATACAGCTTGATCCACGGCGCAGGGCTACCAGACTTTGCTGGGCTGAAGAATATAGTCAGAGACGAGTCCCAAACCGATTCTGGAGGAATGTTGTCTTCAGTATAGAGTCCAGATTTTGTCTGTACCAATATGATGGAAGACCGAGGGTCTACAAACGATGTGGTGAGAGATACGCGGCCCCCTGCATTGCTGAGACAGATTGCTTTGGAGCAGGCTTGGTGATGGTCTGGGGTGCTATTCGGTGCGGCTGGAGGTCCTACCTGGTCATAATTAATAGAAATCTTAATGCAGCCTGCTACTGTGACCTTGTCATCAGACCGCACATCGTACCTTACATCACAGACTACCCTGAGGTCACGTTCATGCAAGACAACGCACGACCTCACGCAATACGTGACCCAGCAGGTCCTGGCCCAGAATGGTGTGCGAGTCATGGAATGGCCACCTTTCAGCCTTAACATGAAGTGCATCGAGCATTTGTGGGACCTGTTGGATAGGCGGGTTCGGCAACGCACTCCAGCGCCCAGAACGAGGGCGGAGCTCCAAGAAGCCAAGAAGAAGTGGCAGGCCATTCCCCAAAAACAGCTCAACAGAATGGTGCTGTCCATGCTAAGATAAGTGATGGCTTTGTTGCAGGCAGGTCGCGGTCACACTCTGTACTGAGATAGGAGTTGATCTTTGTTCTTGATTTTGTTTTTAAACTTGCCATTGTTGATTCTTTTGTCGTTCTCTTTTTGTTGAAGTTGTTTTTATGGGTAAAGTCAATTAATGGTTACAAATTTGAGTTTGGCTACAATTCTGGTTATAAGTTTTTAAAGTCCATCAGTGTATATTAGCGTAGGTTGAATACAGAATTCTTAATCTCGCCATCCAGACACAAAGTGTACGCTGCACACCCAAGAATGTTCCTGAACAATTATTCTTGTTTGTAGTCCAAATCCACACTGTTAGCTGTTTTTTATCACGAGGAAAGCGAAAGAACTTATGATTTCCCCCCCCTTTTTAAATGCGATTTGTGCACCTTCTGCCCCACATAGTCTGCAAAGAGTATGCACACTCAATCTCGCTTTTTCACGCCCTTAAACCAAAACCGTCTATAGACCCTTTCGGTTTAAGGACGTGAAAAAGTGAGATTTGGAGTACTCATGCTCTTTGCAGACTATGTGGGGCAGAAGATGCACAAATCCTATTTAAAGGATGGGGATTATAAGTTATTTCGCTTTCCCCATAGTAAAACGCAGTTTACATCATGGATTCAGACTATAAACAGGAATATTTGTCGTTCGCTGCACACCTTAGAATGTTCCCGAACATTTTGTCCCTGGATGACGAGATTAAGAATTCTGTATTCAACCCACTCCAAATCTAAATTGATGTTTGGGTACCCAGAGAAACATTAGAATACGAAAACACATCAAGCGTACGTCCAGTTAAGGAAATTTAGAGTATAGATTCAAATGCTGCTATTCGTGTCAGTTGCATTTCGTTAACGACGGCTGTCATGTCACCGCTGATACATTGGGTTGCTAGAGCAGGCGCAGCATATACATTCGCAATATTAAATATTAATGTTAAATTCTAAACCCGCTTTCTCACTGATAAAACTAAACATATTGGCGCCCTCTTTTAAAATCATTCTGCCAAATAAAAAGCCGTAAAAAAGTGGAGGCTGGAAATTCTTTTCCTCCTGACGATATAGCTAGACTATAAGCTCTATTAGTTTTCACCTACAAACGAAAGCATTGACTTCAGCGCAACAGACTTGAGAGACTATATCGGCGATATAGCCTACTATCAAGGCAAGTCCTTGACATTATTTTCAGCACAGATGAAAATCCAAAATCAAATGTGTAGTGTTCAGTCAAACAAGAATGATATGGCCTCGCTCTTTACATGTGTACCTGAGCACTTATCCATGTTAAGAGGTATTAAGGATCATCTGTGCTTGCCAGTTGTTTTGAACACTGCGAATTTGTCGCAAGAAAATTGTAGCCATTTAGCTGACTTATGGCGTGGGACCCAATCACAGTGATGTTAATGACATTATTTCACGTCTGCAAAACTAACTGGCAAGCAAATGCCACTTTGTTAGTTATATACAGCCAGTAATTATGAAATTGAAATCACAAGGAAATGGCATAGCCAGGGGGGGGGCCAAAGATTTACAGCAATTTAATCGCTGTTAGATCACATATGGAGAGAAACCGCGTCTCCAGTTGCCAATTACGATGATTGGAAAACGCGTCAATAAAGAAAAATGATTGAGAACTAGCCAGGACTAATTGCTGTCATAAAGGGACGTGTCTTTGCCCACCTTCTGGCCACGCCACTGCTTATATCATCAACCAGTACCTTAACTATATTTCTCCGATCAGATCGCTGTTTCCTTGCTTGCGTCGGTGTGAGATCCTTTCGTTTGTAGGGAAAGAGCAAAGCCAACATTATTTGGGTCAATGAAGTTGGCCCAGCCCTGATAAAATGAGTAATGCAGACTCTAGTGTGATCATTTGGGACAAAGTTCTTCCGATTTATAGCTCGAATCCACGCCAGTCGTTGTCTCTTGCCACGTGGAAACACAAAAAAACATGATGTCCCTATCCTTATTATAGCGGTTTATGCACCCCTCTACTCAAAAAACAGCCAATATATTTCCTTTTGCCCCGCATCAGCTATATTGGGCATGCGCGCACGGACTTCCGGCCGTAGATATATAAATATTTAGAACACTAGATTGCTGATGTCATATTTATATTATCCAAAAGGAAGCACCCGGCCGCCATATTGATAGACCCAACTACTTCATATACAAAGGTAAATGAATAGTTTCCTATGAGGCCAATTTCAAATAAGTCGATATAAGTGTTAAAAAGCCGAGATGTGCGGCTGTCTTTTGCAGCAATATTCATTTGAAGGGCTGTAATGAAAAGTTTCATGCGTAAGTTAACGTAGAAACGCAAATTTGTTACTTAAATAGAAAAAAATTGCGTTTGCTGCTAGCTAGCTAATTAGCCGTCCCAATGACTTGAATAGACCACTGACTAAAACCAAACGTTAGCGATTGATAACGGTCACCCGCGAGCTACCTTGGTACCTTTGCGGGGACTGCACTTGACTTAGCAGTTAATAAAATGACCAAGGTGGCTAACAAGCTAGCTTCTTGTAATTGACATTCAACGACAATATTTTTTACCTGCATAGTATTTAAAACAGTGGACAAGTCACTTTGTCTGTTTGTGTCTGTTCCAAAAAACAAGGAGGGGAGAAAGGGCTGGCTGTTAGAAATCAGGAGAAAAAAACTTTCTCTATCCCCTCGATCCGTGCTGTGCAGTGATCATTTTTGAGAGCAGTGTTTTAACGGGACATTTGCAAAGATGACGCTGAGTAAAGGAGTAGCCAGAGTTAACTAGCGCTTCTTTTTAATAATGCTGGCATTAGCCATATATTTCAATAGAAACAATTCGGTTGACGGAAAATGTGCTCAATCAGGGTGCAATGAAGTGAGGAATCCAGAGACTAATTTAATAACGGACATTCATTGACGTTTCTTATAACGGCGAATACTGCCAAGCAGTTATCTTATCAGACGGTCATTAAAAGCCTCGGTCAATGGCTGCCGGATAGCCCACTCGGTTAAGGCACTGCGTTTCCAGTGCAGAAGTGACTATCACGTCGCGGGTTGGAGTCCCAGTCGTACCCACCGGCACCGTACCAACCGGTCGGCAGCTTTTTCAGCGTAGTGCACAATTGGCCATCGCGCGACAGGGTTTCAAATCGGGAAGGGACTGCCGGGTAAGGGAAGCAAATAAACAGCTTTGTTCGTTGCTCAAGCGCCTCCTGTTGGCCAGATGGGTGCTCGTCAGGAAGATTCTAAGTCTGTTCATGTCCGGGTATCCTGCGCCCTCGTTCTGAACTTGCGAAGATTCGACCAATGAGTGTATAAGAAGCAGTGGCTGACGAGCGTGTGCTTCGAAGGAGAGTCGTGAACTGTCTTCACTATCCTGAGTTGGCAGCAAGGGGTCGCATACGAGCAAGCTTTGTACATAGTTGACCAATTGGGCATTCCAGATTCGGGTGGGATTGGAAATGCTAAATTTATAAAAAAAAAAAAAAGCCTCGGTCAAGTTAACTTTTCTACTTGCACTTTAACGTTGACACCGATCACTTTAGAAAGTGTGCTGCTTTCCATCCACCGAAAAGCACATATTTAGGGAGAGAAAATATTGCTCTGCACAGAGATACCAAAATAACACCGAATCGCACGCAAGTGTTTTTGAAAATGTAATTTTAAAGTAGGCGAAAATTAATGGGTGTCTATGAGCGAATTTCACTTCAGGGTGTATGGGCTCTTAGAACAGATGCTTCACTTGTGCATACCCTAAGAGCAATCTAGCTTTATATATGAACTGAACTGGTCTAGTGTCAGTGCGTTTTTGATCACGAGGTTCACGAACTCCGATGCTCTGATGACTTGTGCTGCCTTGTCAAAAAGTGCAACTGTAATGCAAAGCGATCGTGTTGTTTTCGCCATAGTATTCCAATGTGAATCAGTCAACAGTAAAAACTTTGTTCGTTAGCTTGTTATAACATGAGCAGATGTAATAAAGAGTTGGACAAGTTTGTTTAAAAAGATATATGCCGCATGCCATTATTATCTAATTTCTGAATTTTCAGGAAAACCCAGTGTGTGCATGCAAATATTTACAGTCGAAAGTTGCACTGAAAAAAATGTATTTTTATTATTTTTGAAGATGCTCGAGATATGAGCGAAGAAACAAGAGTCCCAGATTTCCAATGTGCACATGCGCAGAACTGCAAGGGAGTATGTTTTGATACGTAGCAAAAATTGACAGAGCACCGGCAGCAAATAGCAGTTATACCCCTTGCGAATAAGTCCAAAAAAAAAATCAAAAACACAATATGGACACCAGGAAAGTACAGAGAGAGCGAGGCCAGCAGCAGCCCAGAACATTACAAAATCCTTTTCAAAGAAAGGTGAGAGTAATAAACTAGCTTGATTTGTTGGCTGTTCAGGCTGGCAATTCAGCTGCTAACGTTACGTACATGTGGTTAGCTGTGTGAATAATTGACTGACAAGAATGACATTATTCAGTTATTAACTATATCATCCACAGAGAAGGTTGATAAGGTTATCCTTCGCCAGCCATTATAATATGCTGTCAAAAAATCCGGTGGCAGCAGTACACGTTCTTCCATTCGTGTTATGAGCGGTTATTGCATATGTAGTTCTCTGTTGCTGTAAGTGACAGTAGGCTACAGGCTAGGTTAGGCTAGCGAGCTACATGAAGTCAGTGTGGTAACCCTTAGGCGTAACTTAAATCATCGCTTGACAAGGCTGACATTACTTTTAACCCCTTATATGAGTGTTTACTAAAACTAAACTGCTACTTTAGCCTGTTGACATACCGGTAAATCTCGTTGATGCTGGGAGTAATTTTACAGAGCTTGCCTTCATACAACAGCAAAGTGACGCTGCACGCTTAGAGCTATGATATTGAAAAGCCCATTTAGATTTTGTTTATTCCAAGACTTGGTAGGTTATTTCTTCATCAGTTGTTCCATTAAACATAACTTTAAATGTTTACAGATGCAATATGAAATGGAACAATTAAAGCATTATTCACTGCAACTACAGAATCAGCTCAGCTGTGGTCACTTCATCCAAGTCTGACCCAGCAAAAGACCCTCAGCACCAGCAGTCTGAAGATGTTTTTGATGGTGCATCAGTGAGTGTGGCAGAAAGTGGTTGGCTGTTTTAGATTTATTAGTGAACTGCTGTACCATTGGCAGTTAATTACTCATTAATCAATCTCCCAGCTATTTCAATTAAATAGGCTAATAAAATGTCAAAATAGGCTAGATTCATTTAGCCTGGAATACATCAAGTGCTGGTCGCTCCCAACAGTCACTGCCATACCAATAAAAACTGCCGTGTCTCCAGACACGGCGTAACCAGAATTACCCCCGCGCGCATTTTTTCTTTGCTCCACGCCCGAAAGGGAGGATCACAGACACGAGTAACGCCAAGGTTTTAGCTGCGTGACGTCACTACTCAAGAAACCCGGGGTGATATGGGAATTATGATCGTGAACTCTGACCCTACCATTCTAGAACAATTTTGGTCACGTGACGCTGTGATCTCGGAAATTCATACAAAACACGCGTAACACAGGTTACTCGCATAGGTCACCCGAAGTCTGCCTTGTTGTCAGAAGTGGTAGCTAAGTAGGCAAGCAATTAAATGTTGGGATATACAAGTTATATATATCTGCATGTTGCATGTATATTTCCTTTTACTTTGCAACATCAGGCATTTTACAATACAACTAACGGCTGTACTCAGCATTACGAATATAAGTTAGCTGGCCAGCTACGGCATTTGTGAATGTTATTTGACATGAGCTTAAAAATTAGATTGTTGCTTGTTTGCGTTCACTCTTGGAGTGGTTAAGATTCGAACAGGATAATGTTTGGCCATATCTGCATTTTGTTTATTTCAGTGGGATTCCCCGGTATAATAAAGGCTAAATTAAATAATCCTCACATTACATAATGTATTTTACTGCAATTGGCATTTGCTGTAGTTTGAAGGGTATGATTGCATCAGCTAGATTAAGCCTATGAAGCTGGTATGTAATACGACAGTTGGTAATTTATTCCTTGCCTTCTTTTCTTACTTTCTTATTCCTTACTTTCTTCAGAAAAGAGAAGATGGATAGCTTGTTCCTATTATTACAACCTATTGCTGCACAACGTTTCAGCATTTTTAACGTGGATGGCCAATGCTTATTTTGCTGCTTTTCCCCGCTTGTTTAATATCTAATATCAATCCAGAACAAAATCATAGTGATCAAATATTCCTTTTCCCTTTAAAAACAATTAAACATCGATGGCAGTAACAATGTGACTGAAAATATAAACGCAAGCATTATTTCAGTTTGAAAGTATAATTTGTACTTTGCCGCAGTCCATACTGTATTTCTGTATTGCCAGATGTTACGTGACTGCTCCTGAGAGAGACACAGGTCTTGAACGAAGTTCATTTTCCCCTGATCTGTTGGTCCTAAAATTGCCATTGCAGCACCAGAATTTTTGGAAGATGCGCTTCTGCTCAAAAGTTCGGGATCAGTAGCAAATTTCTTTGTTTTCCAAAGAAAAATACATTTACATGTATTTCACAAACATTTTTATCCATTTCACAAACGATTAACATTAATCAGATGATTTTCAAAGAATGATCTATATTTTTGCATAGAGGCCTATTATCAGCAACTGTCAGTCCTCTGAATCAATCTCCTGGTATGGCTGCTAATCCAGGTTAAGCATTTTATAAGGCTAATTGATTATTAGAAAACCCTTCTGCAAATGAGTTGCACAGCTGAAAACCGTTGAACTAATAAGGGAGCGCAAAAGGGAGCATGACATTCTTGAGGTTGATTTAGTACCTGAAGCATCAGCAGTTGTTTGTTTGTTTGTTTGTTTGTGTTTGTTTACAGCAGGGGTGGACAATTCTGGTCCTGGAGGGCTGGTGTGTATACAGGTTTTTATTTTCATCAATTACCCTGATTAATTGACTTAATTGGTTGCATACACAAAGGTAAATTTGTCCAATGATTAGATCAAAAAAAAATGTTTTATGAAGGGAGACAAGAACAGTCTTTGATGCTCATTCAGGATAATTTAAAGAAATGCGCCTACAATGTCAGAGTTCATATGGTTTGGCTAATTTAGAAAATCAACCAATTAAAGGCCAGAAGTTGGTGTGAAAACCAGGGACAGATACGGCCCTCATTGCCCACCTCTTGTTTACAGGCTCAAAATGGCCAGAAAGAAAGAACTTCCTTTAGAGACCCGTCAGTCTGTTGTGCTTAGAAAAGAAGGCTATTCAATGCGAGAAACTGAAAACTTAAAATCTCTTACCATGCTGTCAACTACTCCCTTCAGAGAGCAACACAAACTAGCACTAACAAGGACAGAAAAAAGGAGTGGGGGGGCCAGATGCACACCTGTGCAAGAAGACTGATATCTGAGAGTGTGTAGTTTAAGACAAAGACACCTCATAGGTTGTCAACTAGCACCTGCTCTAAATGGTTCCCGTCAAACACCAGTTTCAGTGTCAACAGTGGGTTTTTTTTTGATGAAGGCAAAGTTTGAAGTACATACTCATCATTTTCTATTAAAATCATTATTTCTAACTCAGACAATGTCAGCATGTTCTGTTCATTTGCTATATTTCCTATTCAGACTCATTTCATGTGTGTTTCCAAGGAAAACAAGAAACTTTCCATGTGATTCCAAACTTTTGAGCGGTATTGTATGTGGCCTGTGAAATATAAGTACAGTATTTAATCCTGTCACAATGGGGCAAAATAATAAGTGATAATCTGTGCTCACGTTCACTTCTTTCCATTGGAATCAATTTATTCAGGAGCCGCCGCAAGTCTATCTAAAGGGATGGGGCACCCTTGCAACTGTGAGCCAATCACAGATCTCGCATGGATTTTGTGCGAATATTGAAAGTCAAACGCTAGCCTACCGATTGAGGCCAGACATCAGTGAGTGATCGTTGGGAGCGACCAGCACTTGATATGGATGGATTCCAGGCTAAGATTCATTTTTAATTCTACTAACGTCACTATCCATCCTACTGACAGAGCCAGGCTCATATCCCCAAAGCAAGGCCACTTCAGATAGTGAAGGAAATAGTGAAGCAGATTATAGCTGTAGCAGTCGTGAAACTGTTGAAGACCATTCAAGCGCAGGGAGTACAGAAATACAACCCCAATTCCGAAATAGTTTGGACAAAGTGTAAATTGTGAATAAAATCAAAATTCAATCACCTTCAAATCACACCAGCCAATATTTTATTTACAACAGAACAGAGATAACATAGCAAAATTTCTCAGTTTCAATATCTGCTATTTTATCCACAAAATGAGCTCATTTCAAATTTGATGGCTGCTACAGGTCTTAAAGTTGGGACAGGGGCCTGTTTACCATGGTGTAGCATCCCCTCTTCTTTTTAACACAGAGTGGAGGTGTCTGGGCATTGAGGAGACAAGTTTATTGAGTTTAACCAATGGAATTTGGGCTGCAGGCAGCCCAGTTCAGCACACGGACTCTTTTACTATGAAGCCATGCTGTTGTTACAGCTGCAGTATGTGGTTTTACATTGCCCTGCTGAAATACACAAGGCCTTCCCTGGAATAGATGTCGTCTGGAGGAGAGCATATGTTGCATATGCTGCTAAAACCTTTATATTCCCTTCAGCATTCATGGTACTTTTTAAAACATGCAAGTGTCCCACACCATATGCATTAATGCATCCACATACCGTCAAAGATGCTTGCAGGTGCTCTACCCTTCCCTAAATCTGCTCTTGTGTACTTGGCCTAAAGAACAATCAAGCAATTTCAGTAGCCTAAAGTGATTAAGATGTGCTGGTGAAGCGCAGATGGACCTAACTGGGCTACGTGTCAGATTGAAAGAATGCCAATAATTTGAATAATTATAAAAAAATCTTCCTCTGAATTAGATCTCTAAATGTAGCATTTCAGGACATCATTAAATATGAATTTAAAACAGATTTATTATAAGATCGCCCTGGATTTTAAACATCTAAAAATACACAAGGTGGAAAACATTCTGAAAAGCAGATGTGAATGTGAGATATGAATTATCAGTCGCAGGAAATGGCATGGCAATGGCAATCGGGTTCATGCAAATGTTATGGCCCCAATTTGTTATTACATTACAACAGCAACAGCAACAGCAACAGCAAGGGATGACAGACACAGTTTTAACAACTAAAACACATTTAATTTTTAACAAAGACAATAACGACTAAACAACTAACAACTAAGACCAAGATTGATTATAACAAAAACAAAAAGAAATATTTACAGTCCCTTTTTGTGGGGCGGCTTGGTGATGTCCTGGGTGAGAAAAATCCACAAACACAGGCAAAAATCCACGAAAGAAACATCACAGGTCTTGAACAGAATGAAAGGTCTGGTCACATGTATCCTTCTTCTTGCAATTTCTCCTACTACTTTACTGTCTCAATTCTTTTCCTTATATACTCTTTTGCAGACCCCACCCACATTTAGACCTCTTTTTTTTTTTTTGGGGGGACTTGCCCCAGACATGTCCAGGACATGTCTAAACATAGCTCCAGTCTCAGCTGAATAAAAAAAAAGGTAAATACTGCCATCCAGTGGCCTATATCCACATTACACCTCCATTCCAAAAGGGAAAAATTTTGACTCAAAGGCAAAATTTTTCTTTTCAATACAAAATGGTTAAGTGAACACTTGTCTATATATACATAACATACAATATTCAAATAAACACATGATATATATATATACATATTCAAACACGGGATAAGCAATCAGCAATTGCATTGTCTGTACCCTTCACATGCTTAGTTTCCAAGTCAAACTCCAATTCAACAATCTCCGATTCTTGTTTTTCATCTTACTCAAAAACATTAACGGATTGTGGTCAGTGTACACAATCATTGGCTTTTCCCCTGTACAAACATAAACTTCAAAGTGTTGTAAAGAAAGGACGAGAGCCAACAGTTCCTTCTCTATTGTGGAATAGTTCCTTTGGTGGCGATTGAACTTCCTGGAGAAGTATGCCACGGGATGCTCAATGTCATCAGAGTCACTTCTCTGTAGGAGCACAGATCCACAAGCTTGGTCGCTAGCATCGACCGCGATGGAGAACGGTTTGTTGAAGTCAGGAGATTTGAGCACGGGGAACTGACACAGCAGAGACTTCAGGCGATCGAAGGTTCTCTGGCATGCATCATCCCAAGTGAACTTTACGCCTTTCTTCAGTTGGTTAGTTAGACTGAGAGCAATCTCAGCAAAGTTCTTGCAGAACTTGCGGTAGTACCCGATCATTCCAAGGTAGCGGCGCAAAGCTTTTTTGTTGTCAGGAACTGGAAAGTCCATGATGGCTTGGACTTTAGCATTTATGGGTGCCACCTTACCCTGGCCTATGACGTAGCCAAGATAGGTGACAGTAGCACAACCAAAGTCACTCTTGTTCAGGTTAACAGTCAGGTTAGCCTGGGTCAGGCGCTGGAACAACGTCTCTACATCTTTTAGATGTTCTTCCCAGGAGTCACTCCACGTGATCAGGTCATCAATGTACGCACCCGTGTGTGGCAATCCGGCGATTGTAGACTGTATCATCCTTTGGAACGTGGCTGGGGCATTTTTCATGCCAAAGGGTAGGACTTCATACTGGTACAACCCAGATGGTGTGGCAAAAGCAGAGATGCTCTTGGCCCTCTCAGTTAAAGGCACACACCAATAACCCTTCAATAAATCAATCTTGGTCAGAAACTTTGCTTGCCCTACACTATCAATACAATCATCAATCCTAGGTATTGGAAACACATCAGTTCTAGTTACAGCATTGACTTTGCGATAATCTGTACAGAATCTAGTATTTCCATCAGGTTTTGGAACTAGCACACAGGGTGAACTCCAATCTGAGTTGGAAGGTCTGATAATATTATGTTCTAACATGTACTCAACCTCTTTCTCAGCAATCTTTCTCTTTTCAGGATTCATCCGGTACGGATGCTGTTTTATTGGTTTGGCATCACCAACATCTACATCATGAGAGGCTATAGAAACTCTTTTTGGAACATCAGGAAACAGATCCACATATTTCTTGATCAACCTCTCAAACTGATCTCTCTGTGAGGGTTCTAAGTGCTGGAGTTTTACATCAAGATTTTGCAACACTTCAGAATTTGACAATTTACATGAAAGAACTTCAGCTTTAATTCTAGATTCATCATCTTGAAACTCCCCCTCATCTTCACACGTTTTGACCATAGGAGAATCTGAAGTGACAGCAGCAACCCTAGCATTTCTGTCATGATAAGGCTTCAGCATGTTAATATGACACAATTGTTTTGGTTTTCTCCTATCTGGAGTCTTCACAATGTAATTGAGATCATTGAGTTTTGTCAGAATTTCATAAGGACCATGAAATCTAGCCTGCAATGGATTGGACTGCAAGGGAAACAACACAAGGACCTTGTCTCCTGGTTTAAACTCACGGCTTCTAGCCTTATGATCATACCAAGTTTTCATTTTTCCCTGACTTGATTTCAAGTGCTCTTTGGCTAGGTCACAAGCTGCACGCAATCTTTCCTTGAACTTGCTAACATAGTCTAACAGACTGATGTGCGGCTCTTCCTCTTGCCATTGTTCACTCAATAATAGCAAAGGTCCTCTCACTTCATGACCAAACACTAGCTCAAATGGACTGAATCCAGTAGACTCCTGCACTGCTTCTCTAGCTGCAAACAACAGGAAATGAACACCTTCATCCCAGTCTTTCTCATGGTCATAACAATAAGTCCTCATCATTGTCTTGAGAGTGGAATGAAACTGCTCTAAGGCACCCTGACTTTCTGGATGATAGGCACTAGAAAGAATCTGCTTTGCACCTAGTTCATACACAACCTGCTGAAACAAACCAGAAGTGAAATTGCTACCTTAGTCTGACTGAATTTCCCTGGGAAGGCCAAACAACGTGAAGAACTTTATCAAAGCCTTTGAGATTGCAGTTGTCTTGATGTTGCGTAGAGGTATGGCTTCAGGGAATCTGGTAGATGCACACATGATTGTCAGCAAGTACTGATTTCCAGATCTAGTCTTGGGTAATGGACTAACACAATCAACAATGACCTTAGAGAAGGGCTCTCCAAATGCTGGGATAGGCTGCAATGGAGCTACAGGTGGGTCTAACTGGTGTTTTCCAACTACTTGACAAGTGTGACAGGTTTTGCAAAAGTTGGAAACGTCTTTCCGAAGCCCAGGCCAAAAGAAGTGTTTCATGATCTTATCAACAGTCTTGTGAACACCAAGATGACCTCCTAAAGGTAAACTATGAGCCATTGTTAAGATCTCATTCCTGTAGACCTTCGGAACAACAATTTGCCTGACCACTGCCCAATCTGCATTGGCAGGGATATCAGGAGGGCGCCACTTCCGCATCAACACACCATCCTTGAGATAATACCCAACTGGAACTGCGTCTATTTCTTTATCAGGAAGGGCCCTCCTCTTTAGTACACAAATTTCAGGATCATTAGTTTGCTCCTCAATCAACCGCTTTCTGGACAGAGACAAGTCTCCAGACACATCAGAATCACCAGACCCATCCGGCTGGCTGAATAGAGAACTGATAAAAGTATCTGATAAGTCCTCAAACGGAGAAACCATAGTAGGCCAATCAGAGTCATGAGGTGAACCACCTGAGTCCTGACTATTCAATGTGCTGGACGGCACCACAACATCTTCTTCTTGAGCCTTCTTGGCCATAGCACGAGTCACTGCGCAAGAAGGATACAGACATGGGTCCTCATCCCCATCTTCAGTACTCGGCTGTGAAGTAAGATGTACAGGGGGAACTACTTTGCCCCCAGCCAGGTCATTGCCTAGCAACAGAGAAACACCCTTTATAGGTAGACTTGACATAAGTCCCACCTTTACCTGTCCTGTAACTAAATCTGACTTCAAAAATATAGAGCGCAGGGGTACAGATACTGTCCTCCCTTCAATACCTTGTACAAGTATTAAATCCCCTGAAGCGGTCTCATCACGTAACTCCAAGGAGTCCATCAACAAAAGTGACTGAGAAGCTCCGGTAACCCTTAGGATATATATGGGGACAGGAGTAGTATGCTCATTCAGAGCCACAAATCCCTCTGACACAAATGGAAGAAATTCCTCCCTCACGAAGTCAGCTGTATCAGGCTTTTTAGCCTCACAAGAAGCAGGCAATTTAGCAGATCGGTTATCTACTACAGGGGTTTCTAACCTTGTTTTCACAAAGGCATTTGGTTTGGTATCCTTTTCTTTTTCTTTCTTAGCTTTAAGGATCCAACAGTTAGTTGTAACATGACCAGATTTCTTGCAATAACTGCAAACTAGACCACTTTTGTCACTGTCAGCTTTCACACTTTGATTAGACCTGTTACTGGATTTCTGAGCACCATCACCAGATTTGTCTTTGTCTTTGGGTGAGGAATCTTGGGTATCACCGTAACCCTTTTTCTGAAATTGGGACCATCTATTGTTACTGCTAGACTGAAATTTGGACTGATGTGTGAGAACATATTCATCTGCAAATTTGGCAGCTGATTGCAAATTCAGTGCTTGCTTCTCATTAAGGTAGGTCTTAATATCATCCTTAACACAGTTCTTGAATTCTTCAACTAACACCATCTCTTTAAGTGAGTTGAAATCATCCTTGACCTCCATAGAAGTACACCAGCGCTCAAAGCAAACCTGCTTCTCATTAGCAAATTCCACATAAGTCTGATTTTCAGATTTCTTCAGACCTCTGAATTTCTGTCGGTAAGCCTCTGGAACCAACTCATAAGCTCTCAAAATAACCTTTTTGACAACCTCATAATCAGAGGAATCATCTGCAGACAAAGCCGAATAGGCTTGTTGAGCTTTACCCTTGAGGACAGTTTGCAACATCAGAGGCCAGTGTTCCTTTGGCCACTGGCAACTCTTTGCTACCTTTTCAAAACACTGGAAATAGTTGTCAACATCCTTTTCCGAAAATGGAGGCACCAGTTTTACCTCCTGGCTAGCCCGAAATTTATTTTCAGTTTGAATTTTTATTTTTAGTTGCTCCATTTGAAGTCTTTCTTCTCTATCGAATTTCTCTAATTCAAAATCTCTCTGTCTCTGTCTCTCTCTTTCTGCTCTTTCCTCTTTCTCTCTCTCAAATTCTCTTTGTTTTTCTTTTTCCTCCCTCTCAAATTCTCTTTGTTTCTCTTTTTCCTCCCTTTCTTTTTCTCTTTCCTCCCTTTCAATCTCTAGCATTTTTAATTTAAGTTCCATTTCTATATTTGGATTTTCCACTGGAAACGGTTCCAGATCTCCTGGTGCAAACACATTTTCATCAATGTAATATTCAACTATCTCTCGAGCCAGTCTTGCTTTTCGCATGGCTGGTTTTACCTCTGTCAGCTCCAAATGTCTGCATATTTCCAACAGTTCAGTCTTTTTAAAAGACTTCAAAACCCCTACGGTTGGTGATGCCAAGAAATCATCCATTGCTGTTGTCAATATATATCTAGGAAAATTCACAAAAACAATTTCACAATTTGAAATGTTAGATTTTCAATAAATTACTCACACAATGGTCTATCCCGGACCTTGAGCCCCCAATTTGTTATGGCCCCAATTTGTTATTACATTACAACACAACAGCAACAGCAACAGCAAGGGATGACAGACACAGTTTTAACAACTAAAACACATTTAATTTTTAACAAAGACAATAACGACTAAACAACTAACAACTAAGACCAAGATTGATTATAACAAAAACAAAAAGAGATATTTACAGTCCCTTTTTGTGGGGCGGCTTGGTGATGTCCTGGGTGAGAAAAATCCACAAACACAGGCAAAAATCCACAAAAGAAACATCACAGGTCTTGAACAGAATGAAAGGTCTGGTCACATGTATCCTTCTTCTTGCAATTTCTCCTACTACTTTACTGTCTCAATTCTTTTCTTAATATACTCTTTTGCAGACCCCACCCACATTTAGACCTCTTTTTTTTTTCTTTTCGGGGACTTGCCCCAGACATGTCCAGGACATGTCTAAACATAGCTCCAGTCTCAGCTGAATAAAAAAGTAAATACTGCCATCCAGTGGCCTATATTCACATTACACAAATCTGTGCTGTCCTATGGCCATTTAAATTTTAAAATGCTGTCTTCAACATGCTGTCTTAAACAGCTCTACTCATTCAACCAAGAGAGTAAACAAATCCACCATTTGATTGCTAATCAAGCAAAGTAAACGGCAACAGGTTTACTTGTCTTGAAGTAGCCTAATTGGTTAATAGGAGACGATTCCGTAGTCCTTTACTTGGCTCCGTCCTGCATGACGCCAAAAAGTGCTGATGTCAGTCAAGTTTTTTTTCCGGACGCATTTCCCATGCCCTTTGATGTTTGAGACTTTCGTTCAACCAGCGTCAGGTTTAATGAGGGAAAAGGCTAAGCTCGGATGTTCGCCCCATGGCAGCAGGAGGTGGTACCCCCCCTGAAAAAAACCATAAATGGTACAGCCCTTTCCTCCAGGATGTTTTGAAACTGTGGCGGAGGGTTTCAGCGTCGGGTCAAAACTCGGCATCATCAGGTGTGGCCAGTTTTCATCAGCACATGGGCGATGAAACATGGAAATCAATTATGACTCCGGACTTCTCACGCTTTTCTTTACTCAGGGCTTGAAAGCAACGGAATTGCATAAAAATGTTTCAAATGGTCTTATTTCATTAAACAATTTGAACGATCGTGAAACGCATGCATTGTGGTTTTTGCTGTCTTTTTGAAATTTGTGTTATTTAAATCAGAAGTGGTTTTGTTTGATATGTTAAAACAGTAGTAAATAATCTAGTTTTGGTTGAATACAGCTTTTTGTGTTATTTGTTAGATGGAATAATATGCACTCGAAAGTTTGCAGGTTCTCTAATACGGTAAAATTGACCCATCATGAGCAGTGCCTTTACGTTCATATATCAACTTGAAATTGTGCATGTTAGATTAAGTGATAATTGGAACATTTTGAAAAGGTGCCTTGACTTCTACAGTACATAAAAAAATTTTGGCACATTATTGGACTAATCCAGTGGTTCTCAAATTCGGTCCTGGCGCCCCCCTGTGTATGCTGGTTTTTGTTCCAGCCACAACTGCAATTATAGGATTTTAAAAAGCTGTTACTTTGTCTTAATTAGCAGCATTCCATGTTTAGGGTAGTTATTTACCATCTTAAGTCACATTTGGATGAACATATCCATTCTGCAATGAAGATTAAAAACCCTTGAACATATTGTGCTTAATTTTCAATATTGCTTGGATTTTCAGGTGAAAACATTTTTAAACAGATCAAATTAGACTCTGAGAAAATCAATAAGCTCCAAATTAGGTTTCTGAATACAGGTGTATTGAGTTTTTCCCAAATAACGTGCCTGAGCCAAATAAAATCAACATAAAACACAACAGGTGTGCCTCCATTGTTTGCCAAGTAAATTGCCGGTTTTTGCCACCATGTGTCAAGAGTTTCACCAGAGAGGAACCTCTTGATTATTCGTGTTGATTAAATGTTTGGTAAAAATTTTTCCCTCTGCCGATATTTACAATATATCTCAATGCGGATATTTGCATAAATGCACCTAATTAAAACAAATCAACAGCTTGTTAAAATCCGAAGATTGCAATTGTAGTTGGAACAAAAACCAGCACACAGGGGGGCGCCAGGACCGAATTTGAGAACCACTGGACTAATCTGTGAAATCATAATACTCTGACTCTTCGTTGAGTGGTTTGTCGTAAAAAAAAAAAGGAAAAAATTGAGTGTATTGGATCAGGCACTGTCAAGAACACTGAGGAACAGAAAAATGAAGAATAACATCATGATACATAGTTGTAAAAAATGGCAATGAAAAGTCGGGGCCGTGGGGCCACACTGATATTCTTTCATTGTTGCTAAGTTAAATAAGCTGATTGTATTCCTTCTGTTTTTGGCTGTGATTGGCTAATTTGCCTGCGTTTCGTATCATTATTGTGCATGCGAAAAAAGTAAAACCGAAATATTGGGCAAGGTTTTATTCGTGGGATTCATTGTAAACTGACATGGTCTATTTTATGTTTTACTATGTTTTATCAAGATAGGCTAGCCACAGATGCTGCAAACGAGGTTTAGGGTTTGTCTACTTTTATTTTTTATGTGTTGTCACGCAATGCCGGCATTTCTTCCTGAAGAAAATAAGACAACACATTTCATGAGAGTATCGTGAGCATCATTATTGTGCATGTGAAGAAAAAAAAACAACAATGAAATGTTAAATAAGAGTGTGTAAAAGAAAATACTTACGTGCAAAATAAGAGCGTGAAAATAAGTAAAACTGATTGTTTAAAGCATAGATCTGTGTTTGCCCCCTTCTTGCATTGAGAGACAGCGTAGCTGATTCGCTGCGCCAGCTGACTTTCTGCCCTATGGGAGGAACACACATGCAACACAGACGTCAGTAAATCATTCCAAACAAAATTATTTTAATCTGATGTTGCTTTTGGGGTTGTTTCAATCTATATTTTAGGAAGAAATGCAACTAGATTTCAAAAATACTGAGAAACACGTCTTCTATGTTCACATTCTCTGAATTAATTAATTGTTCTGCGGGCCAGATTGAAAGTCTTGGCGGGCCGGATGTGGGCCGCGGGCCGCCAGTTGATAATCCAGGCCCTAAAGCATACCTTGCTTATCCTCTATTTAATTCTAAATTGGACCATAACTTACAAAAATGAACATCATGCTGTATTGAAGGAGACTTACACTAGCTATTAAGACCATAAAATAATGAGGAAACTGTTTACTGAGGTAATAATTCAAGTGAAGGATCATTTTCTCATGGATTTCCATTGAATTTGACTTCTTTTTGCAACCTCTGCAGTCGCCCCCTACTTGCCAGTAAAAAAGAATGCAAGGTCAAGGAATTTCCATTTTGGCCTCACTTTTTTGACCTGGGGATTGCATCCATCTTTTAATACAGTCTACGAGCAATTAGCATAGACGCTAAATGAGAGCAGCCCGCAAAACATGTGCACTCATAGTAATCAGCCCACTGGTCTAGAATGAGGTCATTCGAAATTCTTCAGAAGGCACTTATTAAATGGCACTAGTTCTATGAAAACAATTTCTTGATTTAATTGGTTTTAATTGGGTAAATGTATTGGCTACCAAAAGCAGTCAATTATGAATCCAATTATGATGTTTTTAAGAAGACAAAGTTAAGAAATAAACTTCAGTGAAAATATTTGATTTGATGAATGTGCGACTATTTTTAATTAAGTGAATAACTTAAAAGACACTTGTATGTTTGTGTTTCTGCCTGTCTATAAAAGTGCATACTGTATGTAGGCTTACGCCTGACTATGTATGTTTATTGTGCAAAGTATCCAGGCTGTTTTTAAAATCACAAGAATGCACTTAAATACCATCACATTTTTGCTGTATGCTGTGGCAGAGAACTGAAAAGAGTGTCATATTTTTATCATGTTCATTGGGAAAATTTATTGAACTTATTTACAAATGCATTTGCAAATGCCAATTAAAATTAATAACGGTTACACTTCGCTATTTAAATTGTCCATTGTCTGCATTAAGTAGGGCATAAATCCAGGTTTTTTAAGAGGAGGCAGAGCAAACGACTCATTATGCAGACAGCTTGTAAATAAGAGCCAAGTTAACCTGATCTACCTTCATTAAAACGTCTTTTTTCATTTACGACGTGGATATAACCAGACCTCTAGGGCTTTGAATCTCTTGCAACGGCAGATGGTGAGACCACAGAGGATTTTCAATTCTTTCTCCGAACCAGATACGAGTGATGTGATATCTGTTCAGTAAGGGATTTAACGGTAGTTTAACACAGGTAAACAAATTAACTTTTCGAAACCAGTTTGGGTGTGGTGGTCAAAGCTCATGTTGCCAAAAGAAACCCTGAATTGTGATTCTGGGGTGAGGACTGACAGCAGTCAGTCAATTTGAAATGAACCTGGACTTTTCTATATGGAACATTTAAAGAGCCATAATGAAAATAATAAAAGAATTTAAAAAGTGGAAATATTAAGAGGAATTATTAAAAGAATCCATAAAATATGGAGACATTTCTAAGGGGATAATTAAATGAATAAAGGGAGAAATAGATTTTTTTTATTTTCACATTCATTTGTCTTTTTGTTTCCACATGGATTTCCTTATTTATTCATTCTTATTTTTTACATTTATTCATGATTTATTGCCATGTATATTTATTTATATATTTCCGTATGTATTTTTACATTTATGTCCTTATTTATTATTTATGGTTGTATTTTGGAATGTCCTGACATGCAGAAACTGCCAATCTCGCAGAGCCTAATCCACACCATAGGCATTTCTCTCAGTTTGAAAATTAAAGTTAAAATCTGTCCCGAGTCTTTGGTGGCTCAACAGGCCGGTACTTGAAGGGACATTATCACGGTTACAGCAAGTCACACTCAATAGCTGCATAAATAGCAGACTGTATTTTTGAGGAAGTACCGCCAGGGGTGCTTTAAATAGCGACATCATCCTGGCTCCCTGCCTTTGTTTTGGATGTCATTTTCATCATTGTATTGCATTCATGCATTATGCTTCGTGATGATAATACTTGAACATTACGCATCTTTTGTGTGAGATCTGGCTCGTAATACACATCGCCTACCCGGAAAGAAAGCGGGTAAGTTATATATCCTGCACCTAGACCTCGACTATGTCCACACAATGTCAAATAACTTTCAAAATGTTTTGTTTTAACAATGCTGATTGATTAAAATAGTTGATCAATTGTCTTTTTATGCAACTACAACAGACAAACCCCAAAAAGGAGGAGGGGGAGGGTTACATGGCAATAGGCAATAACATTGCTTTTCTTCAAGTATTCAGGATGACCAGCCTAGTTGTCGCTTACCTATTTTCATTAGCACAAGCAGATTCAGGTATAGCTTACATGAGAAATGCAGAGTAAGAAGGCTTATAATTATGTCAATTTTGGGGAAAGGTAAGTATTTCGGCAAAAAAAATTGTCTCCTTTGTTTCCATTGATTGTCTTTTACAACCCCAATTAGCAAGGAATTACATTAACTGGCATCAGGTATTTAACATGATTGGCTATAGAAGGGATGTCTTAGAGAGGCTGACTCTCAGAAGAAAAGACGGCCAGAGGCTCTCCAACCTGTGAAGGCTTACATAAAAAAAATTGTGGAATACTTTAAAAACAATGTTCCTCAACGTGAAATAGCAAAGGCTTTGAAGGTCTCATCATCGACAGTGCATAACATCATTAAAATATTCCAAGAAACCGGAATCTCCGTGCGTAAGGGACAAGGCCGAAGACCTTCACTGGATGATCTTCGGGCCCTCAGATGCCACTGCATCACTCACCGGCATGATTCTGTTATTGACATTACTGAATGGACCCAGGAATACTTCAAGAAACCACTGTCTGTAAACACAGTCCTCCGTGCCATCCATAGATGCCACCTAAAACTCTATCATGCAATAAGGAAGCCATTGTTGAGCATGATCCAGAAGCGCCACCGTGTTCTGTGGGCCAAGGCCAATTTAAAATGAACTGTAACAAAGTGGCAAAGTGTCCTGTGGTCAGATGAGTCCAAATTTGACATTCTTGTTGGAAATCATGGGCGTTGTGTCCTCCAGGCTATAGAGGAGTAAGACCACTCCTCCTGTTATCAGCGTTCAGTTGAAAATCCAGCATCTCTGCTGATATAGGGATGCATTAGTGCATATGGTGTGGGACACTTGCATGTTTTAGAAAGCACCATGAATGTTGAAAGGTGTATAAATGTTTTAGAGCAACATATGCTCCTCTTCAGAGGACATCTACTCCAGGGAAGGCCTTGTGTATTTCAGCAGGACAATGTAAAACCAACTACTGCAGCTATTACAACAGCATGGCTTCATAGTAGAAGAGTCCATGTGCTGAACTGGCCTGCCTGCAGTCCTGATCTTTCACCAGTTGAGAATATTTGGCGCATACTTAAATGAAAAGTTCATCAAATGAGACCCAAAACTCTCAAGCACCTGGAAGCCTGTATTAAAAAAGAGTGGGATAAAATTCCAATGGCTAAACTCAAGAAACTTGTCTCCTCAATGCCCAGACGCCTCCACTCTGTTAAAAAGAAGAGCATTTGCTACTTCATTATAAACAGGCCCCTGTCCCAACTTTTTTAAGATCTGTAGCAGCCATCAAAGCAGCCATCTGTACTTCAGGCCTACATCCAAATCGGGCTTGAAATTAAATTGGTTTTCCAGTGCTAGTGTTCTACAACTGCTTGTTGCGCAGTGTAGATTTGAAGATGGCGTAGAGCAGGGTAAGATGCCCTTTGCTTAGAATTCAATTTCAGCTGCACCCAGTAGGTGGCTCCTGACTTATATAAATGTCCTGCCACCTGGAGGGAAATGCTCAGTAACAGATGAGTCAACAGAGCATGTGACATGTGAGCACTCAAAGTGTTTGTGTTTTGACTTTCTTTCTTATAAAAAAATGACTGAATTAATCATTTTGCCACAAGCATTTGAATGCTTCAGGAGTCTGCAAGACATGTCAATGTAACTCTGATGCCTTTTCTATGTATAAAAGGGGGTCCTCTGTGGTGATGATAGGAGAAATTGGGGTTAATAGCCAAAACCAATATGTTAGTGCTGGGGGTAAGATGCCCTTTTTGGTTTGGGGTAAGATACCCGTAGGGAAGGAAGGCATCTTACCCCATTTTATGACTTTTTTCTAAAAAAAAAAAAAAAAAAAGTTCTATTTATAGGAAATATATATCAGACATGATGATTTGTTTAAAGAACTTGGGAATGGAAAGTTAAGTATCCATACTTGTAACAAGCAGGGCCATATGGAGTTACACAATAATTAATCATATATGCATCAATGAGGGCCTAAAATGAAATATATAGGGTGAAATGCATTATGGTCACTCCCAGTTTTAATGAATTTTCATGGATATTCATATACATTCTATGCCACTACATGTTTATCTTATGTGGAGCCTCATTTTTTAGTATTCCACAAGATAAAACCATCTTTTACTTAATGCATTTAATGCCAACAGTACCTTGCCATCTCTTGTGCATAGGTGTTTAGTCAGTTAATAAAAAGTTACGTTTAGGAGAATGTACCTCTTGCTCTCCCCATTTTTTTCGCAAAGGAAATTTCTAAAAAGATGTTGATCTTTTGTATGATGTGTTCCTGCCAATTAAGACAGCTATAATTACACATATGAAATGCAATAAAATCAGTATATATTAGGCTTTACAAGTTATTCTAGATAAGGGGCATCTTACCTCATCCAGAAGGGCATCTTCTGGATGCACTACATCCCAGGGGTAGGGTAAGGTGAACTTTAAAAATATATATACTATAATAATTAAACATAAAAACATATTTCTATAGTGACTATGTCATAAATCTTTTGAGATGTGGTAGCCAACTTTACAAACTATCCATTCAAGCAAAAAAAAATTAATTCATTTTGTTTACCTTCAGTCATGAACATTCCTGCTTAAGGGGGGCATCTTACCCCGCTTTACCCCATAGATACAATAGAGACGAAGTAAAAACGTACCTCCATCATTAAAATTGTGATTTATTTGAGAAAAAATGCAAACAATTCCGTGCGAGGACCACTCACAAATTGGCGTCACTCCTTCTCAAATTGTATCATATTTTAAAAATGTTAATCTGCTCAGTGGATTTCCCGAGGGAGGTGAGAAAATTACTTCTACTTCAGAACTGCATCGCTGCAGGAGCTCGAGGTCGGCAAGCACCGCAGATTTGTAGATCGCAATTAGTCTCTCTGATTTGCGCTCCTTCAAGCACTGGCAATTTTCGCCATATTACTCACGGTATATTAAAGGTGATAAGTCAGTTTTAATTGAAATCAAATTAGCATTCTAATGGACGTTTGGTTTCTACGATTTAAAAGGCAGAGCCCATTTTTTGATCTCCGTTATAATATAAAAAAATAAGGTTGGAAAAATCATTTTGAAGGGCATCAGAACTTCAGGGTGGAGGAAGTTAATTTTCTGGAAATCACTTTCGTTTTCTGTGAGAAAAGAAGTGAATTAACCCTCCAATATCAATCGCTTTCATTGCGCCGCTCTATTTCGGCAGCTGCGAAATTAGACCTACAGATAATTAGACGACGGTCAGTTTTAATTGTGGAGGGCAAGAGTTTTCTGGATTAGACGGAGTCTAGAGAATGTGGTTCACCATGAAAAATGGTATGAAAGGTTTCCTTAAAATAAAATTAAAAATCTCTTTCTCTTAAGGTGGACTTGCAGCTCCACAATTGCCTTACCTCCATCAATCAATGAGGTCATTCTAGCAATTACCAATAAATCGAGGGCCACGCGCGCGCCTGGTTTCTAACTCAAAAAAATAAATAAATAGCATGACAGTGAATAATTAACCACCTCGGCTGTCACTGCCATTCATTAATAAAACGTTTTACCAAGTATAATTCAGAGTAATAGCCTAAGAGTAATGTTCAATTCCCCAGTTACTTTCTTGGCTGGAGTGTTGAAACCTCGCAGCCCATAAGAGAATGCGTGAACATTTGCTGTCAGTATGTAATATCATGTGATTTTTCCGTGCCTAAACTAAAGTCATTGGTCCAGTAGCTCTATACGGGTCCTTGCAACTCTTTCAGTAATTTCTCCGGTTCAGCCACAGGCCAGCATGCAATACTATCCAACTTAAAGGAGAATTCCGGTGTGATATTGACTTGGGGTGTATTGAAACACGATAATGAGTACTAACTTATCTCAAATACCCCACCTCCGTACGCACGCAACTTTTCAAAATAAATGGATTTTTAGCCAAAACTCCCAACAGGCTTACAATGGTAGTGAATCGGGCATAGCATTGCCATGCAAAGAAATCGCTATTTTTTTTTCATAATTAACAAGGGTCAAAGTAGCTCCACACTTCATCGGTAGAATTCCGAGGGCCCTGATATTTAAAACGAGGCACTGAGAACTTTGAAAATGCACAGGTAGTTTATTACAAGAACAAATAGATTGCAATCTGTTCCTTTATCCTTCCTATTCATTCGTGCTCGTCAATCGATTTATCATGAATTTCAAGATGGAGGAGACTGGAAACTACCTCAAGGTACTGTTTGCATAAATATTAATTTTTTTTTGTGAACTACAGGGGCATTTACAAAGTTCTCAGTGCCTCGTTTTAAATGTCAGGGCCCTCAGAATTCTACCGATGAAGAGTGGAGCTACTTTGAGCCTTGTTAATGATGAAAAAATAGCAATTTCTTTGCATGGCAACACTATGCCCGATTCACTACTATTGTAAGCCTGTTGGGAGCTTCGGCTAAAAAGCCATGTATTTCGAAAAGCTGTGTGCGTACAGAGGTGGGGTATTCGACAAAGGTTAGTACTCGTTATCATGTTTCAATACACCCCAAGTCAATTCGGAATTCACACCGGAATTCTCCTTTAAATACGAAAATGCTCTTCAAACAGATGCTGTGTCTAAAAAGGTGATACGTTTACTTGGCTTTAAGTAAGATTAGCTTTAAGCTTTACTCTTGCAGTTGGATAACAAATAAATATATGGCTGTCGGACACAGCGATGCCTGGCTTCAGGCCGAATTCACTGATATTGCATGCAGTTTGTGCTGAAGTGAAATCAGTAACAGACAATCTAAAGTGCCTTACAAGTCCGACTCTACACCATTCACGGGGCTCAAGTTATAATGCAACCAGGTCATGTGATGCAAAAGGAAAAAAAGTTTTACACGACATATTGATTGCATATCCACCAGCGATTCCACGTGCACAGTTTCACTATATTAAATCGTTATCACGCAATTAACATCTAAAGATAAATTTTGTCATGTGACATTTTTGACCAATGTCAGCTTCAAGAATATTCCAGAGAAGTCATTCATATTAACAAATTTGATTGACCCATCAACTGTCTGTCGTTTGTGAAAATTCAGTTTGATAAGTCTGTTGTTTTAGGGACAAGACTGTAAAAGTGTTTTTAACAAAATCCAATATGGTGGCCAAAGCACGTGGCCAATTGAAATTCTGACAATGACACGCCTGGATCAAAATTTTCTTGGTTTTCAAATGCAATCCCATCATTTTATCTATTGCTATCTATTGTTCTTTTATCTCCAACAGGAATCAGGTTTGCGATGGCAGAAATTTTAGAAAATCTAATATGGCTGCCAAGTTACATGAGTCGATGAAAAACAATTTGACGCCATGTGTCAATTGCTGATGTCATTTTACATGTTGATTTTTATTAAAATCAATCCAACTGTTTTCAAGTTATTCCATTTTATGATAATTTTGGTCACATAAACAACTTGGACCAATAGCAAGCTTCCACAGTTTTGACCAACACAGTGAAACATTTTCACAAGCTTCCACAATTTTGACCAGCAGTGAAACACTTTTGCAATGTTGATAGAGCTATAAAGAACCCTATATCACAATAACAAATTTCAGCTCAGTCAGTCCAGTATTTCTGGAAAGATGTTTTTCAAAGTTTTTTGGCATAATCCAATATTGCCACCATAACATGTGACCCAATTGACCCATGTTTTGGTGGACACTTGAATAAAGTGAGTGTTCCCATGTGGCCCAGTTTCATTGCATTTGATGCGCTAGTTTTTTTTTCTACAAGCCAGTCACAAACATGTCAAATCTGACAGGGCGGCCACGCCTCGCTAACATCAGCTGATAAGACGCGTCACTCGCAACATCGGTGACTCTTCTGAAGAAGACGGGAGTATCCCGTCGAAACATGTCAAGGGAGGATAAAACCTTTTCTGTTTGAAAAATAAGAACGTCAACGTAAAATACTTGAAACAAGAAGCTGCAACAGAGTACATTTGAGAATAGTGTAATAGTGTAGTGTAATAGTGTAAGGAATAGTCAGAAGATAGGCAGTGGTCACTTAGCACATAAATCAATAACATGGAAAGCAGGTACAGAACTTAAACAAGGCATGAAACAGGCAGGCATGGCAGAATCATAACAGTTTTAAACTTCTTAATGATTCCTCTGACAGTAGATATGGGCAGGTGCAGGCGATTGGCTATTTTCTTGTAGCCATTGTCTGACTTGTGAAGTCGACACACATCTGCCTAACTTGAATGGTGTGTTCCTTTGTCTTTTCCATGTTGAAGAGTGGATAAGAGAAATGGCCTCTGTCACGTCATATTTATACCCCAGGAAAACAAGAAGTGATGAATTACTAATTAAATGCTCCTAGATACTCTGATCAACTTTGTAAACTACTGTAGAAATGACAGAAATACTTCAATTACATTCAATTCCTAGGAATTGTTAGGGTGCCAATCGTTGTGGAACAGGTGATTTTATGAAAAACAAGTCGACATGGTCTACAACATCCCCCGCCAATCGTGCACTTCTCATTTTCGAACTTAATCAAGGCCTTTATGGTGTGAAGCTACACACCAAATTTGGTTTCTGTATCTGTAGTAGTTTCTGAGTAAAGCTGTCCCCTTTATCACGGACGGACGGACGGACGGACGGGCGGGCGGGCGGGTGGACCGACCGACCGACCGGGCCGACCGAGCCTGCAGATGAGTGTAGCTGGGACTTATTAGCTGAAAAAACACAATGGGACCAGAGCATGAAGCTGAGACACAGGCGTTGATTAAAGCTGCTATTATGATTATATTTTGAAATGGTTGGCATCAATTGAAACACAAGAATCTTAGCTTTCTGAAGATCTGTGGCATGAGTATATCACGTTACATATAAGCTGTGTAAATAATGTAGTTTGTTTTTAACTTCCCTGATGGCCCATCCGTCAGAGTGACAAGGGGTAACAATGAAATGGAGACCTGTGTCATAGTTGGTTGAAGAGTCTTACTGGACTTCTTCAAATAGTTTAGTCAAAACCGGAACTAATTTGGGGCCAAAAGTTTTATAGAATTCTATTGGATACCTATTAGGGCCTTGTGCCTTGTCAGATTTTATTTTTTTGATTGCACAGTCAATTTCTGCAGCAGTTGTGTGTCTCTTTAAAAGATTTCTGTCTACTTCATCTAATCTTTGTCTTTTATTGCAGATATGAAGCCTGCTGCCGCAGACTGTTTGAGTTGGTGACACAAAGGCTTACTGGCACGCTCCACATGTTCATAAAAATCATAGCCTGATTTCAGATGAAGGTCTATAGCACTGTCGTTAGTGAGGGAGTCAAATTCTGCTTTAAGAGAAAGTCCCTCCTTATATAAATTCTCTGATGGCGAAATGGAATGAAGTTGGTCAACCTCTTTGATCCTGTCAGCTAACTCTGAGCCACGTTAAGATTTTTAGTATCATTGGCGTTATATGAAATCACTTGACCTCTAACATATGCCTTCGCGGCTTCCGACAACATGCAGTAGCTTATTTCAGAGAACTCATTGGTTTCAAGAAATAGATCAATATGGGAGTAAATGAAGTCAACAAACTTCCCATCTGCCAGTAATCTTGGGCTAAGGCGCCACGTATGCTAGAGAAGCTCATTTTCAGGGAATTAAAGCTTCAAAAGAACAGGGCTATGGTCAGATATGACTATGCTGCCATATTCTATGTGTTTGATTATGGGTAGTAGCTTTTGGTCAATTAAGAAATAGTCAAGTCCGGTATAAGTTTAGTGCACGGGGAAGAAAGAGAACGGTTTGTTCATTGGGTATTTTAATCTCCAGGGGTCAATTACACCATATGCCTGAAGAAATGAAATTACACAACGTGCAGATTTAGTGAGCATGGTGAGCTTCAAGCTCGAACGATCCAGCTCCTTATTTAGGACACAGTTCAGATCTGCAGCTAGAATCAAGTCATTTGAGTCTAAATCTAGTATGACTGGGAAGAGGTGTCTGAAGAAATCAATATTATCCCAGTTAGGGGCATAAACATTAACCAAGACCACTGGCCAATTAAACAGTTTCACCTGACTGATAATATAATGCCAATCACTGTTGCTAATGATATTAGACTTTTGAAAATATACATTACGATGTAAGACTATTGCCACCCCATTGCTTTTTCTAACAAAAGGTGCATGACACACCTGTGTGTACACCTTCATTGCAGTTGTTGTCACCGAGGGTGGCACAACCGGTTATGAGATTTAGGGGGCAATTACTTTTTCACATAGGGCAAGGTAGGTTTGGATAGTTTTTTCCCTCAATAAATGAAATCATCATTTAAAAACTGCATTTTGCATGAACTTGGGTTATCTTTGTCTAATATTAAAATTAGTTTGATGATCTGAAACATTTGAGTGTGACAAATATGCAAAAAAAAAATCAGGAAGGGGGCAAATACTTTTTCACAGCACTGTGTGTATATAGTGGTGGCCTGAGTAATAGGCAGGCCCATCGCCCTCATCGCAGCTCTGGTAGACAGCGATTCCCCTCCCCTTCAGCACCAGGGACAGCACCTGCTGGCCAGACAAGCTTCACTTCAGCACCCCTGGCCTTCGCTCTACACTGGACAGCTCTCACCTGTTGCAGATTGACCAATGAGAAGGGATCTCTTGCAGCAGTCCTCACGTGACCGCACAGTTGCAAGATTATTATTAATGTGTGTGTGTGTGTGTGTGTGTGTGTGTATGTATGTATGTATGTATATGTCCACCAATTGTCCAAACTACTTCTGCCACATTAAGGTCATGAGAGCTCAAGCCTATCCCAGCCCATTTTTGGTGAAAAACAGGAAGAAACACTGCGCAGATTGCTCACCCATCACTAGGCGGACCCACCAATCTCACACACAATCATGCCAGCAGTCAATTTAGAGTCTCTTGTTAGCCTAATATTCATGTCTTTGCACCATGGGAAGAAACTGGTGCACTCGATGGATACCCATGCAAACACAGGGAGACCATGCAAACCCTGCTCAGAAAGGCACCAAGCTGGATTGTAAACCACTAGTTTACTGCTGTGAGGCACATGTAAATGAGAATACAAATGCGTAAAACAACAGCCTATGTAAAAATCTGTAAAAAATTAAATTTACTCATCACCAACATCGTCCACTTTCAATGAAATATTCAAGTTGTTCTACCTGGCTTAGATTCAGTTAATTCTCAGTAATGACCCTTTTAAACAGAAAATTGTATTTTACCGGCTCATAAATTTGGTATTTGGTCTGGGCATTGCACTATTATCGCTGCTTCCTTAGTAAAACATGACATTGTTCGTGCAATAATAACGGATACCATTTTACAGCCCTTTGAAGGTACCTAAGGTATTTAAAACTGTTAATAATGGTGATCAGATCTGAAAGACTTAATATTAAAACCATATTTTATTTTATGCGGACAATTTGAAACATTTCGCTGCAGTAGATATACTTTCTGAGTAGGAGGACAAGTAAGTTTGGCTATTTTGTTTTAAATTAACCAGACAAGATATTGAAAGCTTAGGAAATCCTTTTTCGCGGGCCAATAAATTTAGAGGACAAATGGACTCTGTAGGCGTATAGAGAAAACCACAGTCCCGTGCGCCAAAGCGCAGGTGAAGAAATCGGTAAGTCCTATGATTATGAAATTCAAGCGGTCCGTATTTTGTTTAGAGAGTAGCATGGGTTCCGGTAATTCCACGCCCCTCTGCCCTTTATTGCAAAATAAAGTTAAAAAAATGGACCAGGAATCAAGTGTCATCCAAATAAGATGAGGTTTTAGGACAAGTAGGCCTACTGCACATCAGACTGAAATTAACTGAGTTTTTTTTATTATTATTTCATGGCCAGCTTTTGTGTATATGCGTTATACCTCAAGTTTTCGGTAGTTCTGTGCACCTGTTGACTGATGGGAAATCTTTTAGGAACTTGTGAATAAAATCATTTCTGTTCGTAGCTATATTCCCGTGTCTTGACTAATCTAGGATTAACAGTAACATTAAACGTCTGACACACCAACAGAGAATCAAGATATTTGTGAACATTAGTAGGCCTACACCGAAAATATCATAATAAAGTTCATGTCCCACATTTAACCACAGAAACAACTTCATAACTGTCCGTGAGGACCATAGTTCTGTATGTCTAAATTTTCCGCAAACCACGTGAAGGACAAAATAAGAAATATAATTATATGACATGGAAGTAAAAATATCCTATGACAGAATCTTCAATACAACATCTAAGATTGAGAGTTCTTTTCCTAATTTCAATGAAAATTGCGGGCGCAGAATTACCGACCCCGCAAAAAAACCGGAAACGACGGATATAAACAAGTCCCCATTCTGTGCAGCCTATTTATCAATCAGAGTCCGCTCCGTCTAAGATGTAGACCCACTTATATCAGAGCAACCCCCGCTAGTTCTGTTGTGACAGCTTTTTTATTGAGGTGGATTGTCATGTAAAAGTAGCAATCGATATGGAAATCCTTTTCAAACCATATTTCTGACGTCACGGTCGATTAACGTTCTTTATTGGCCCCAAATTCCCAAACCGGGGATAATTATTGGAAGTCTGAAAGTCAAAGTAAAGCTGATCCTCCTCCTTATCGTGTCCCCTCACTGGAGCTCACTCTCGCTGCATACGGTCGAAGTCCTTACAAGCAGCCTCCAGACGTTGGCTTCTGTTCCTGATAGATAATGGAAAGTAGAATACTACAGCGCTCTCGGTCCACGCACGGAGGCTCTCTCGATGGGACGGCCGGCTTTCCGAGCCATTTGAACTATCATCTTGCCTACGAATTCGCCGAACACCAATTCCAATCTGCAGGTGCGGTTCCTTTCTCCTTTGACGGATTACAGAATGGTTCCTGCTCAGCTTCCGTGGCAAATTCAAATAATCTTATTTCGCCTGACTGTACTATTAATGGATATGGCCAGCCGAACCAGTTGAACGGTAAGCGCCGGCAATATATACCATTCGTGTCAATATGGGCTGAGGACCCAATCACATGTATCAGAAAATGTCTATATAGAATGGGGACTTAAATGAAAAGAGTAAACAAGCTGTGTTCTCTTTTCCAGAGGGACTTTTCGAACTAATCAATCATTCAATAAACAAAGAACAGTACCAGGTTGGGCAAATTTTTTATTTTATTTTAATTAAACAATTTGTTTATTTGATTGATTGATTGATTGACTGATCTATATAGCCTATTACCTTGCCTATAATCTCCTAAATTGGTGGCGTCTTGTCAGCATTTTAAATCAATCAAATAACATAAGATACTTACATACAATCGGTTAGCCTACATGCTGTACAGTAACACTGGGATGAAAATGTAATCTGAATGAAAACAAAAAGAAATTAATGGAGACTGACACTTTATCGTCACAAGAAAACAACGCTGTTGTATTCTGTGAAGACAAGCTTGCGTTCAATACATTAACCATTCAAGCAGATATGAGTTTGCAAACAGCTTTGTGAATAGCAAAAGGAAGAAAAAACATTTTGACAATGTAATGCCATTGCATGTGGTAGGCCCACTGTGCTTATTGAGGTCAGCTTTTGCGGTATAGCCTAGCAGTTGGGTTGAAGTATTCAAAACACCTCTTTCCCCGTCACTGTACATTCCGTAGACCAAGACAATGATAGTCCTGGTTGTAAGAGGAGAAGAACTCGTACAAATTTCACTGGATGGCAACTGGAGGAATTAGAAAAGGCCTTTACTGAGAGTCACTACCCGGATGTTTTTATGAGGGAGGCACTTGCGCTGAGACTGGATTTAACGGAGTCAAGAGTTCAGGTAAATATCTTCTACTCTGTGTAACATTACTTTGTTATATTTGAAAATAAAGACAATATGCACGAGGCAATATCAATATGCAATGATACAAACAATAAATGGGGAATAATAATAATAATAATAATAATAAAGTTGTAATTATTTTATTTTTTTCAAGAGCGTATAAGGCGGTTATCGCTTTTTTAATAGGCTACCACACAAAGTTTTTTCGTGGCCAATCGTCAAATAGTGAGCACATCATCTTATATTTACAACTGTTAATGATATTTATGTTATGTTTCGGGGGGGGGGGGGGGGGGGGGAGATGGGCATGAACTTATAATTAATATTTATATTTTTTAAGACATTCAATCTCAACAATTACGCAGCCGACCAGATCAGGACAAAATTAATCAAGCAAGCAGTCCTCTCTGTTTCAACTCATATTTAAACGCGCTTCCGTCATTTTTTCAGGGATCTCTCAGAGAACTATAGAGACAAAATCCCTGTAACGCGGTAACGAGCAGCTTTCACTGATGTAGTTGCAGCTAACGCAAAGGCCCACACCTACTTTTCAGGAATAGTGAAATAGCGTGAATAGATTCTTGGAAGGCATGCGCGTGTTTTATCGCACTAGATTTCTGTATTTGTGGTCGGGTCCCTGAAATAGCCTAAACAAGGTAAGGAGATGTTGGACTTACTAGCATTCACATTTACGGGTGCAAATGCTGACAGGGCTAGGCTGTAACGCTGTCACGACAAATTTTGTTGACAATTTTAGCGTAATTGCATTTTCATCTGTAGCCTTTTTGAAGACATTGGACAAAATAACATTCTCTCCGATCACAAGGAAGTATGAGGAAAGGATTTGGTCAACTCTGTTTTTCATATAATGTCTCCCTTGTCTGAACTGCGACCACGTATGACTGGTATTTAGTTTTTTTGGCTGTTGTGCGACTGGAGACTAACAGCGCACAGTCTACTTCCAACGTGGCAACCCTTTTGTTTGCTACTTATTTTAAAATACTTTCAATTATTATCCATTTACCGTAAAATACAACAAACTATCAGTCATCCGGTTTTCAAAAGTAGCTGGGCTAAGAACAGACCAAGAGAAAACAATTCGAGTAAAGTAGAAGTGAAGTTTGTGAATTCGTAAATAAAATAAAATTTCCTTATTTTGTGTTCAGGTTTGGTTCCAAAACCGTAGGGCTAAATGGAGGAAAAAGGAGAATACAAAGAAAGGACCTGGGCGGCCGGCTCACAACTCCCATCCAGCGTCGTGCAGCGGAGAGCCAATGGATCCGGAGGAACTTGCCCGTAAAAAACTTGAAAGGATGGAAAAAAAGAGAAGTAATCATGAAGGAAAGCTTTTGAGATCAAAGAATAGACTCATGTCGGATGATTTCTACAACACACCGGGGTCAGATAGTGACAGTGGTGTTTCACAAATGATGAACAGTGAGCAGCCATCGTCTGTCATCGGTTGCCGCTCACAATCGGCGGACCCAGACCAAATGGAATCAAGCTGTGACGAAACACGTCCAAAGTCGAATAATCAAAGACAAACGGGACAAGGCGCAAGCATATCAGTGATAGAATCCAACGAAAGTGCGCACATATTATGTCCCTACCGCGGAACGTCTAATTCATTGAACCCTTTCAGTGTCGACAGCCTTCTATCGGATTCCGCTCCACGGCGAAAACCCAGTTTGGATTTTCCATCTTCACCTGTTCCACAGCCTTTGATCGGAGAGGGACATTTTTTATTGTGTTCGATCACACAACCGTTTGGTTTCATTGTACAGCAGGCTGCACTAAAGACGGGACCGGGACCAGTTATGATTGACACGGTTCATCGATACTTAACAGCAGACGGTTCCATTCAGTACTCAACGAATCCAAATCCTGGAGTTGCCACCACAAACAATAGCATTGGGTTAACAGGCAAAGATAGGGGCACTCTTCTCAAAACTGAAGACAAGTCTCATAAGAGCCCCATCCACTCAACGCATAACGGAACAACTCATTCCTCTGAGGAAGCGAAAAAGAAGCTGGATTGTAGCGCTGAGACTGTACATTCGGTCAAAAAAGAATCGTATCACGAATATTGGCCGAATACTAGTTTTGAATCAAAGAAAAATATCTTCCCCTCTAAAGCGATCGGACATTGCTAAGAAATTGCATTTTGGTGAATCGTAGCCACCAACTTTTTAAATTCCCCGAGCTCCGCACAAGCTATTTTGACATCAGTATGCAAACGTCTCCTGTGTAAGTTGACGTATAGCCTACACACGCAGATACAGGTGGAAGATAAACGCCATGTTTTGGGTAACACTTATTTAAATAGCAGCAGACCTTCGGTGAAAAGATGTAAAATATACGAAAAGAACGAGTCAATCCTCATGCAAAGTATGGAGATATTTATGTGACGTTTTGATAAATAAAGTTAATGCAACAGAAACGCAATGTGTGAGTGCCTGCAATAAACGGACAGGGGGCTAAATCTTCACTCTGGAACAGACTCAGATGTAGCGTTAGTTTGTTGAGTCAGCAAATATATTCATTTAAAAAGCGGCTTTTTAAAAGCCCTTTGAATGTATTCCTGAACTGGGGGTGATATAGGATCCTACGGAAGAGTTTTGATATGAAACTAAATTTTATTTCCCGGTGGCTACAAGGGTGATTTTTATCTATTTATTTCGTTGCCAGAAGGGTTATTGCAAATTACCGATTTTTTAGAGATATGAAATCAAATGAACTTCCAACAATGATAGAATTAGCATGAAAGACTGGGGTGGTAAATTGGAAAAGGAAAATAATCGCCGCAGCAGCTGGGAGAGTGCGCATGCATACTGAATAGGACATGGAAATTCGTGGGTGGAATTTTCATGAGCTATTGTGTCTGTCAGGCCTCTTGTAGCCGGCTATATTTAGATAGATGTTCGATGAAATCCCTCATTGTTCTGTCGCTTATATTGATATCCCTGCGTTATCTGCCTATTGATCATGTGTCGCCGTAATAGGGCAGGCGAGGCAAAAACACCTCCATGCGAAAAGAGAGCAGTTATTTAAACAGGGCTAGGGTCCGGTGGGATTTTTCACGGTGGTACTAGGACATCTGCTCAAAAAATATTCCCTGATAAAAAGTAGACGTAACAATACAGGAAAATGCGTACTTAGCCGGCACACGACTGACCTTCAATGTTGAAAAATGGTAGAAATCGTGTCAGTTGTCGTTTCAACGTTGAAGCGCTATTGAAACAACGTTTAACTCTGATGGTTGTAAAAAGGTTAACAAAATTATCTCAAATAAACACTGAAATTTGAACAAGACTTGTTTCATCGTTGAAACAACATTGAAACAGCGTTGGGCCAGAGTACAACACACAACCACCAGCAAAAAAGAAAAAAAAATCGCAACTTTTTGGGCTTATCTTAACGTTTAGACACCAAGTGAAATATGTGGGTGTGGAAAAACTTCGAGCGCAAATCTAGTTAAGAGAATTTACACTTTAATTTCTAGAGCGTCTATACGGCAAGCTTATAATGGTGGCAGCCATGACACTGTTGACCTAACCTTAACCCAACTCAGCCAGAAACAATGGTTTGTTCAGCTCAAATTACTCTACCCAGGGTCAATGGATCAGCCTACTCATTCACATGACGTCTCCTCATTGACAATAATAAATAAAAGAAAAAGAAATATATATATATATATATATATATATATATATATATATATATATATATATATATATATATATATTGGTTGTCTTTCGCCCTTCAGCGATGAATGGAAACTGATGGGCTGAGCTTGCAACAAACTTTGGTGTAGTGGTTAAGACCACTGTGTATGGTGTATTTGAAATTGTTTAGTCCCCAGGTTCCAGTCCCATTGCAGACACTAATGTAATGTCTAACTTAATATGTAAACCTTTGTTCACAGCCTCACTGATGGAGGAAACAAGAAGATCAGAAGTTGGAGAGCTCGGATACAGAGTGAATGTCATGAAGGAAGAGCACGATGTTGGAAACTGGAATTATTGCACATTTATTTTTTTTTCCTCGTGCCGCATCTACTTCTTCCTTTTTAAATTTTTTCCCCATCGTTCTAAACCCCCTTCTCACTCATTAAAATCCCCCAAAAATATTTGGGCCCCTTTTAAAATCGTCCTGGCGAAAAAAAAAAAACAAAGTGGAGGTTGTATATGGTACTCATGCCCAACGTTGAAAAAACGTTGCGAAATCTAGTTGATTCATCTTTCAAAATCAAAACAAAATTCAACGGTGATTTGACTATGATCTATGACGTTGATTCAACAGTGAAAAAACGTTAACATGCCAGCTAGGTAGGCAAACTCCGAAGACAAAATGTAAGTTTACCAGCCGCCTAGGGTAGGCTACTTCTAAAACCACCACATGCACTAAGAAATGTCAACGCCAATCATTAAAAGCATCCACGATGTCGACAGGAAAGTGGAATTAGATTTTAGGGCTCCATAAAAGTACATACAGATCTCATCGGGTCATCAGTCCTTTATTTGAAAATAAATCATTAAATGTGGGTGCTTGGGCGCCACTGAAAGCGGATGTAGAATCTATGCTTATTCATTTAGTCTTATGTGCTATTATCGCCAGAGTTGCAATGTTAAAGAGCAAAACAGTCAGCAATCCAAGTGTTTTTGTTAAATCCAAAGCTGCATTGACAAAACTAATTAATTCATTCATAAATTTGGAAAAAAAGGATGGTAATTACTCAATTGGGCCCATTTGCTTTCAGAAAGGCAGCCAACCATTACATCACATTTCATTTATTTGGCAGGCACTTTCATAGAATTAGGTAACTGACACCAAAACAAACAGACCAGGTGTGCATTTCCAGAAAGGAAGGGGCAATTCGCACCACAGCGCGTCCGCGCCAAACTTCAGAGAGTGGGTGGGTTATAAAATTAAATCTCTTATTGGCCCAGCTGCTGTGCAAATAGCAGAAGTGCTTCTGTTATTTGCCATGCCATGGTGCGAAAAGTAGAACCGCTTCAGATAACTGATGTATTTCCCTCAACTCACCCCGCCGCGGGGCGAATACCCGCTTCCTTCCCGGAATCACAGATGCTAACTTACGCAGTTGGACCCATTGACTGTGAATGGACGAACTACGCAAGTGGCGAACTTAGCAACTACGCTTTCGGGAAACGCACCCCAGACAAGGTTGAATCCACATCAGTCGCCACGAAGTAACTTGGATCAGTGGTGAAGTGTAGATTAGACGGTTGGTAATAGACCGATTCTCCGCCCACCCCCTAATTACGCATAGCAACGGCTGGACATAGGTCAAGCTTTGCTGAAGATGGCCCCACGTCCCTTATAACCTCATTGGTAGCGATTCCTGAAAACATCAATCTCGAGTTGTTTTTTTTTGGGGGGGTGGATCGCATTGTCAAAAAGGCAAAAGACAAGGGTTATAATTATTTTTTATCTGGGTATATTCACGTAGTGTCATTTTCTGTTATCAATGCCCGTAAAGTTGAGACGAAATGCAAATGCTATCGCTCAATGCTGAAGTTCCCGAAGTCACACTCATTGATAATTACGATCGACAAGGAAAAGAAGCATTGTTCACGGCCAGTGCTCTTGCAAAGCAAGGAACGTTGCAGTATTGCCCAAGACAGCCTTTGATTGAAACGGAGATCTGTGTGAAGCGTGTGTGGCAGTATGGGCTTACAGCCCAGCTGCTCTTTAATTAGGCTGCAGTCTCAGCCTATGTCTTCAGAGGGCGTAGTTTTTAAATGTGGGTGCTTGTTTTCTGGGAGCTTTTTTTGGCTTAGAAGCTCTCGTCGGCCCGCCCCCCCGCCGTCTCTTGTAATCACAACACCTGGTCACCTCACCTGATTGCCTCGCCGCCGGGTTGCTCTGCTTGTTCAGCTTGCTGCTTCTTGGTAGGCCTATGTTAATCACTTACTTTATTGTACTGCTTTAAAAGTTTTGCGGTTGCTATCAGGGTTGGCTTTTGTCTTAATGCAGTTCCTAGCGAGTCTTCTCTCTCCTTCATCGGACCGATTGCGGGATCCAGAGTGTGTTCTCTCATCCCCGCACAGCTGGGGGTGATCAGCTGAGTGGCCGATTTGATTGATTGTGTTGTGGGTGCCTCATTTTCTCACCAGTGAGGTTTATTCAACCTACTGACGGTATGTGTCTTCAATGACTGCAACTCATGCGAATGTTTAAGCATTATTTAGTGCTAAATTATATATTTTTTTCCACAATAGGTTTTGTGTGCGTGAGCCGCGTCGGGCTGCATTAAATTTTCCTCCCTCCTCTCGGGCCGCTGTCGGCTGGGCTGCTGTTTTGCTGTTTGCTGCTGCTTTGCTGTGGGTACTTCTGCTTGCCGCTATTGCTTACTCCACTGTTGCTGCTGTTCCACCGCTGTAGGTAAGGCTATCACCTAGCCCCCATCCAGCTTTGCATCTGTGGCGTCTTGCTTGCGGTAGAGTGACGTCATCACTACATATTGGACTTAATTTTATAACCTTGTTGCCTTAGCTTGCTAACTTTGTTGGCATTTAGCCTATTGTGGTTTAACTCATTTTTTTTGTTTTGTGTGCTTGCATGTTTGTTTTTTTTTTTGGTTTGATTATCTTTGGTTAATCATTAGTGTTCTTTGGTTTACTTGCATGTTTATTGGTTTGATTATTTTTAAAGTTCTTCTTTTTGCTTGCCAGTTTCTTTTTTTGTAGGTTATTTCTGTGTTTAATTGATTTAAATCCATAATCTGCTATTTGCCATCAAATTGCTATATTAGGCTACATGGTTGCTATGTTTTAGAGATGTGTGCGTGTGAATGAGTGTGAATGTGTGATTGTGAAGATATTTTACTGACTGCGTCTAAATGATTAATTGTCAATAAAAATTCATTATATTTGTACACTTGACCACAGTCTCCAGACTTCAATAGCAGACGAACCGTGTGTGCCCTAACCATTGCATTAAGGGTTCAATCTTACTCTCCAGGTGAAATTCCTGGGGTGGTGTTGTTGGCAATAAATACTCAATTTAATAGTTAATTATGAATTATTAGTTGATTTGCTGCTCATTTGGGTTATTGGCTGACTGGGTAGCTGATTAATTAAATTATTACAGTAGTTTATATTTTCTTCCTCATTCACTCTCCCTTAACCCTCCGGCCTACTACACCTGCATTAATCATATCTGGTGTTTCTGCTCTGTTTGAATGAAAGCCTGCAGCCTTGTGACTCCTTTACGGCCCAGTGCAAAGCCATCAAGAGGCGTTATTGTTCGTAATCGAAGTGATTTGGGCTTTCAGAATAATGAGTAATTATTAGCAGATTAATTGCCATATCCAGCCTCCTGAAAGAAGTGTTTACGACCCTGTCTGGGTATCTCGTGTCCGATTTAAACTCACCTTAACAACACTGCTTTACCATTGTGTGAGATTTTATAATGATAAAAATATGAAAACAAGCTGCGAATACTCTTTCCAAATGAGAAAGCAGCTCAGATAAGTGTTTGTCCGAGGTTATGGTGGGCGCGAGCTGGGTGCAGTCACATGACTGCAGCCCTGGATTTCATTGGCTGAATAGGCCCAGGTGGGCTGTATTCTGGATCTGTCTATTAGCAAGCAGAGAAAAGCAAATGGAAACCATCACAAATGAGCAAGTTTTTTCCCATGCTGTCGCAATATGAATCCTTAAATGTGCTCAGTTGAAATATTTCTAACTCTTTCGGTAGATTCAGATTTAATACCAGCCTGAAAGAGTGGCATAAATGACCAAGCCTAACAACATGAACAACTTGAAGTTCGAGCATAAGCTTTGGTCATCACAAATATACAAATAAATTGCTCGCTCGAAACCCCCCCACCACACACCACACACACACCACACACACACACCACACAATAAACAAAATTATAGCCAAAATAGACACGAAGGACACAGTACTCGAGTCTTTTCCATAAAGCTAACAAATAAAATCAGCAGGTGGTGTGATTTAGAACATACTGGGCCCCAGGAGATATGTGGCCCCCATTAATCATACTTCATTATTGCAATTTCCACCCAGAGAAACTTGCAGCTGGAACACCTGATCACTATGGGATAATGCCAATTGTTTTTCGCCATTATACATCAGACCTCATATTTTTTTTTCTAATTACAGAGGTGTCAAGTCAGACTGCCTTGCAGGCGCTCGTATCCAATTTAACTCATCTTACACTCATTTTTGCGTTTGATAAATCTGCCATCTAGACAGGTCCCCGCACCTGGGGGTGGGGTATATGCAGCAATAAGAGCAGGTCAGTTGGCTAATTTTGCACCTCGTTGTTACTCATCTCCATTTCTCATAATTCCCCAAGGAGCAAGAGCAACACAGAGGCAGCAATTCTAAATGAGATGAACAAAACTGCTTCAAAATGCTTGCATTGTTTCAAAATTCCAAATCAGGACAGCGATATGGCGTTTCTTCAATATACTTATACTGAACACTAAGAAGGTACCATAGTTACTCCTGCAATCACCACGTATCACAAACATGTTCAATTCTCAATAAGAGTATTCTACTGAAATCGGTCCATTAAGGAGAAGTCTGCTGGGGTTTGGGGAAGAATGAGTAATTTCTCCTTAAATATTGAAGTGGGTCTAATATCTATCATATTAATCAAACGGCGGTTGGTCATACCATAGATTTCCAAAGCGACAAACAACCAAACCTGGAGTCCGGAGAAAATAATTGGCAGTAGACTTTTATTCAACAACGTGACAAAGGTCACAGTTTCTCCAAAAAATCCCCCCGGACTACACCTAGCAACACTTCTCATACCCACATTACAGTTTCTGTATCTTGAAAACCACATGACTTTTTTTAAACTGATAGACCATGATTATTTTCAAAATTTTAGCGAAAGCTGTGATTGGCAGCGTATTTTTTTTAAACAGTAGAGGTTTTCAGCCTGCGCTGGTGGTACAGATAAATAAAAAACAGGTTCTCCTCTCATCTCATCCATCTTTCTGTCAGTCCTAAAGTTTTTGAACCCTTTACAAATGGTTACAGTTTATTACTTCACCCCATGGAGTGGGCTGCTTTTTGCGGCTCTGTGTGTTTGTTTGTTTGTCTGTGTTTGTGTGTCTTGCCAATATTTGCGTGAATGGGGTGAAGTATGCCATTTGAATGCCTTGTTTGAAATAGAAACAACAGTAAAAGCATCTTCATTTTAATAATATTAAAGAGGTGACATCTCGCTGTAATACATTAATCTAATGCTTTTCCATATATAATATAGAAGTGCATTTATAATATAGAATGTGAATTCCCCATAGTCACTTGGAAAGAATTCATGTGAAAGCGCATGTATATGCAACAAAAAAAATTAAGGATCACTGAATTTTTTTTCTCTGACATTTTCTATCGTTCAGAGCTTCCTAGATGCAGTCAGGCTGCGGTGAGAGCACTTGGTGGTCACAAGAAATTGGGCTCTAATTTCCTGGCGCAGCGCAGGAGGCGTAGCGAGGCGCATCCCGCGCAGTGGTAATTTCGTAAGGTGCGCAGCCTTCGGTAGACGAAGGTGCGCCGAGATGGGTGTGGCGGCGTTGTAGGGGGAGGTGTCACATATTCATCAAGACGCAGTGACAATTTCGTAGAAAACGTCTCCGCTGGAGTTGCGCAGAAAACTCGCCAGCTCCAACCTGGTTTAATTTCCGTGCAGTGGTAATTTGGCTGACCGGCGCAGAGTGCGCACACGTCACCGAAATCTCACAGGCAGGTTTACAGAATGTCAGGCACATTTCAATGCAAGAAAAAATTCTATGCTCTATGCTCATTGCTCAGATTCGGGACTCGGGCGACGGGCACAGCTGGCAGATGGCAAACTCGGGTGGCACAGCTGGCAGAGGGCAGGCTCCGGAACACAGCAGGCAGAGGGCAGACTCGGAAGGCAGGCTCAGGAACACAGCAGGTGGAAGACAGACTCGGGACTCAGGCGACGGGCACAGCTGGCAGATGGCAAACTCGCGTGGCACAGCTGGCAGAGGGCATGGTTGGGAAAAACAGCAGGCAGAGGGCAGACTCGGATGGATAAGGGACATTCGGAGGCAACACACTGGAAATGAGGGGAGTGAGGAGAGAAGCGGAGAGTGATGAGATGTGGCATGAAGACGAGGGGGAATGGCATGAACAGAGTGTGGGCGAACAGAATGTGAGCGAAGTCAGATCTGACTTGCACTGCTGTGCCGGGAACATATAGAGGGAGGGGGCACGGACAACACAGGTGCTGAAGATTAATATAATTAACAAGGGGTGGAACACGAGGGAAACCTATTACATGAAACAAAAAAACATGAACACACGGACGAGGATCACAAGACTCTCCCAAAGACGGGATGAAGAAACTGAATAAAAGACTCCTAAGTGCAAAGAGTGAGAAGCAGGACAGATGAGATAAATGCAGAGAATCTGCAGGAAACATAGCGAAGCAAGTTAAACGAAAGCAAGAGGCGGAGACTGGAACAGGGCGAATGCAATGAGGTCGTTAGTCAATTAGTAAGTGCAGCTGTACAATCCCGAGTGCTCGTTAGTACGTTAGTCTAATATACAATGTTAGTTTTGGTTAGTAAATTACAGGAAAACAACAAACTGTTAGTACGGGTTTGTAATATAGAAAAGCAAGGGGAAATTAGCAAACGAGAACGGAAGGAAGACTGATACCCAGAAACCATTAAATCACCTGAAATTGTCACAATCTATGAAGACAAAAAAGGCAATGAACTAATAACGCGACCGGGAAGAAAGCAAAGATCGTACATGGGTAAGACGTGGACTGGAATAACACGGAAGAGATACGAAATGTGAAACACTAAGACATCAGACTAAAAATGGACAAAAACAAAAATAATAAAAACCTAAAATTGACTAACCAAAAAACACAGAAACCCACAGAACATAACATAGATATTTCCTCATGTAAAATAGAGGTCTAAAATAGACCTCTCTGGACACCTTTCTCAGATAAGTTGGATGCATTTGGTAAGAAATAAACTGCAATATTAATGGGAATACGCACAAGACAGTGGTGCTCAACTTCCGCTGTGCGCTGGTCATTTTGGAACTGAGCTGCATCATATGGGAGCCATAGCAACTGTTACTGGGAGGGCGGCGGAGTTTGTTGGAAGTAGTTGGAGGGTCCATTGCTCTGTCAGTTAGCAGCGACCTAACGTAGCTGCTGTGAAGAATCGTTCTTCTTGTAACAGTACTTTTACGACCAAATTCATGTTTACTTTGTAAAATCAAGTATGGGTTCAGCATATCCACAGTTTAACTGTATGAAAAGCCAAAACTATCTCGAAACCAGAAATAAGAGCAACACAAGCAATTTAAAGGAATACCACAAAGCAGAATAACTTATGATTGTATTTTAGATCCTCCAGTGATGTAATATTACTAATATTAGGTAGGCTATTTTTGATAGCCTACAATTCAACCAATCGTCAATACGAAAAGAAAAAAACGTCCTGATGTTGCAGTCACGCCCCATGTCCAATGCTTTATAGGATAGTTCGGTGGTTGAATCATTTCCGGTCTCGCCAAGCTGTGGAAAGTTACCCTAGCTTGCATGGTTACAGATCTTAAGTCATACGATACCGAGCGTAGAAGCCGTATTAGGAAGCTTACAGCTGGGGAACGGTCATTTTCTCGAAGTTTCCTGAAGGCCTTGCATGGCGATATATACATACAGCACCCTCCATAATTATTGGCACCCTGGTTAAGATGTGTTCTTTAGCTTCCAATAAATTCAGTTTTTTTCTGAATAATATAGGACCACAATGAAAAAAAGAGGAAAATCCAACATTTAATTCAAGTGCATTTATTCATCGGGAAAAAAAATCCCACAATAAGAAAGAATTCTTTTACCTCAAATCATGTGTGCCGCATTTATTAGCACCCCTGATGTTAATACTTTGTACAACCCCCTTTTGCCAACAAAACCGCACCTAATCTTCTCCTATAATGCTTCACAAGATGGGAAAATATAAAAAGAGATCCTGACCATTCCACTCTGCACAATCTCTCTAAATCGTCCACCGACCTGGGTCCTCCCCTCTGCACTCTCCTCTTCAGCTCACTCCACAGGTTTTCAATGGGATTGAGGTCTGGGGACTGAGATGGCCATGGGACTAGCTTGATTCTGTGTCTGGTGAACCATTTCTGTGTAGATTTGGCCACATGTTTAGGGTCATTATCTTCCTGAAAGACCCAGTGTCGACCCATCTTCAGCTTTCGGGCAGAGGCCACCAGATTTTGATTTAAAATGAAATGTCCTGGTATTTCAAAGCGTTCATGATGCCATGCACCCTAACAAGGTTCCCAGGGCCTCTGGAAGAGAAACAGGCCCACAGCATCACCGATCGTCCCCCATACTTCACAGTGGGTATGAGGTGCATTTCTGCATACTCATCTTTTGTTTTGCGCCAGACCCACTTAGTGTTTGTTGCCAAAAAGCTCTATGTTGGTCTCATCTGACCAAAGCACATGATCCCAGTTGAAGTCCCAGTACCAGTTAGCGAACTCCAGACGTTTGCATTTATGATTGTAAGTGAGAAAAGGTTTTTTCCGTGCATGCCTCCCAAACAGCTTGTTGGCATGTAAATAGCGCCTGATGGTTGTTTTGAAGACTTTGTTACCCCAAGATGCTACCATTTGTTGCAATTTTTTAACAGTGAGCTATGGAGAATTTTTTATTTCTCTTACCATCCTCCTCACTGTGTGTAGTGGCAAAATAACCTTGCGTCCTCGTCCAGGCTTGTTTACCACTGTTCCAGTTGTCTTAAACTTATTAATGATTCCTCTGACCGTAGATATGTGCAGGTGCAGGCGAGTGGCTATTTTCTTGTAGCCATTACCTGACTTGTGAAGGTCGACAAACATCTGCCTTATTTGAATGGTGTGTTCCTTGGTCTTTCCCATGTTGAAGAGAGGATAAGGGAAATGGCCTCTGTGTCATGTCATATTTATACCCCAGGGAAACAGGAAGTGATGATTTACTAATTAAATGTTCCTAGATACCCTGATAAACTTTGTAAACTACCGTAGAAATGACAGAAATACTTCAATTACATTTAATTCCTAGGAATTGTTAGGGGTGCCAATAATTGTGGAACAGGAGATTTTATGAAAAATAATTATTTCTTAGTTAGGGATTTTTTTTCCCTTAAAATTAATGTGAGTTGAAGGTTACAATTTTCTACAATTTTCAGTGAGAGAGTATGCCTCTGCAATTAAAATTGAACTTACTGTATTTTAAGGCTTTTAACACATCTTAACCAGGGGTGCCAGTAATTGTGGAGTGTGCTGTGTATGTGTGTGTAATATATATATATATATATATATATATATATATATATATATATATATATATATATATATATATATATATATATATATATATATATAATGTGTGTGTGTGTGTACGTACGTATATGTGTGTGTGTGTGTCATTTTTTATTATTTTACTAAACTTCCTCTTTTACGGTCTGATTTGCATCGAAAGCACCTGTGTATTGAGTGCTCTGCAAGAAAGGTTGGCTGCAATGATGGCACCTCGTAGGACGGGCGCTGAGTAAAGAGTGAGCACCAGGCAGCATCTCCAGGTGCTCCCTTGAGAACCACAACAAAAAAGTTATGTGCACCCCTGTCTACAATGGCCATTCTGCAGACTGAATTTATTTGCTCCAACCAGCCTAATTTCATGCTACTGGTGAGTTTCTAATACAGGTATATGACCACTAACTGACCAAGATATTCCCCAATATCCAGCTTGGATCTCAGATATATGCTCATTCTGCACTTCATAGTTATCCTTACCCAATGACTTGAGCACCCTTCATCAGGAACAGGAGAAAAGTATTACACTCCCACACCACTAATCAAGGACACATCTATAAAATGAACTCAGTGAAGTGGCTTAAGGTGAAGATGGTGAGAGTGATAAATTTTCCCCAACTAAAAGAAATTATATCTTATAGAATGCATTAAAAAGTCATTATGATATTGAGGATGCAGCGAAACGCTGACATGAATTAACATCAGAAACACATTCAACGCCAGGTTTACGGGCAGACAGCCAATGAGCAGCGATAAGCTGAAAGGTTTATGAAAGTGAATGAAAATGGATGCCCGTAAAGCTCTCACTGACTGCACTGCAGCACTGGACCCAACTGCCCACAAAATTCTCCAAAATTTTAGTGTTTCTACCAAATTTTATTGCTGCTATCGCGGATAAATTGGACAATGATAGCGTTCGCCTTGCAGACCAGTCAGGTATTATCATTGCTCCCATTATGTGAGTATGTTATTTCATTTTTTTTGGAATTATGAAATTCAAAATTTGAAACAATTTTGAATTTACCCACCACTGCTTGCCCAGCAGGAGTCACATCACGCCCCGCCTGTAGTGGGAGGGGCACCACGTCCCTTCCTCCTGGGCAGCATCCAGTGGTAAGCTACAACCCCAGGAGCTCTCCCACTATGCCCACCTCCGCAGCCTCTGTCTTCCTTTAAGGAAAAGATTTTAACAGCACACAAATGTACCCAACATCCAAACTACTGCCCCGGGCCACCTAGACATGCATCACCCCAAAGATACAGCACCATACAACCCAGCCACCTAGACACACTGTCCACCAAACACCCAGCATGCAAACTGTGGCTCCCCAATCTCCCAGCTGCAGCACACAGTCAAGTTCTCCACAATCCCCTGGCATCCCACCCAGGAACAGGGGCATACGGAGGCGACTAGCCGGTGAGGCTTTTGAATGTGAGGGAAGGCAACCCCGGCAGCTGAGAGGCCAGTGCCTCGCTTTGAATTGTAAACACTTCAAATGAACCTGGAGGAGCACTGAAATCAGGGCTCAAGAACACTGGGAACAGGAGCTGCACCAGGACCGAAGGAGAGCACCACAGCAGAAATGAAGGGCCCACACTGCCAAAATGCAGTATAACAGGGAAAAAATACAGCCCTACGGAGGTGCTCCCTCCACAGAATCAAGCCCCAGTGACAAATAGTTTTTTATGGATAATAGAAATAATGTCAGACAGTGAGTTCAATCATACAGTGTGCTGTAAAGAAATTAATATTCCGGTTCTTTTTTTTAACTTTCATTTCTTTCAAGGAGCCAGCAGGTCAAGTTCAATTAACCATAGTGGGTGAAGGCTAATTGGAATTCTTGGCTTGAATTTTTGTTCCAAGGTCAGTTTTCACCTTTTTCTTTCACGTTTAGGACTGAAGTATAGAGTACTTTGAAAAATAATTACATATTTATTGGTATTGAAGACGTCCTTAAGCATCAGTTCTCAAACTCAGCCCTGGCAGATCACTGTGTATGCAGGTTTTCATCACAACCACAGCTGAAATCCCAGGATTCTATTAAACCTTTCATTTTTATTTACAAAACCAGTGAAGTTGGCACGTTATGTAAATCGTTGATAAAAACAGAATACAATGATTTGCAAATCCTTTTCAACTTATATTCAATTGAATACACTGCAAAGACAAGATGTTTAATGTTCAAACTGAGAAACTTTTTTTTTTTTTTGCAAATAATCATTAACTTAGAATTTAAAGGCAGCAGCACATTGCAAAAAAGTTGGCACAGGGGCCTTTTTACCACTGTGTTACATCGCCTTTCCTTTTAACGACACTCAGTAAACGTTTGGGAACTGAGGAGACCAATATATGAAGCTTTTCAGGTGGAACTCTTTCCCATTCTTGCTTGATGTACAGATTAAGTTGTTCAACAGTCCGGGGTCTCCGTTGTCGTATTTTACGCTTCATAATGCGCCACAAATTTTCAGTGGGAGACAGGTCTGGACAACAGGCAGGCCAGTCTAGTGCCCGCACTCTTTTACTATGGAGCCATGCTGTTGTAACACGTGCAGAATGTGGCTTGGCATTGTCTTGCTAAAATAGACACGGGCGTCCATGACAAAGATGTTGCTTGGATGGCAACATATGTTGCTCCAAAACCTGCATGTACCTTTCAGCATTAATGGTGCCTTCACATAAGTGTAAGTTGCCTATGCCTTGGGCACTAATACACCCCCATACCATCACAGATGCTGGCTTTTGAACTTTGTGCCTATAACAGTCCGGATGGTTCTTTTCCTCTTTGGTCCGGAGGACACAACGTCCACAGTTTCCAAAAACAATTTGAAATGTGGACTCGTCAGACCACAGAACACTTTTCCACTTTGCATTAGTCCATCCTAGATGAGCTTGGGCCCAGCAAAGCCGGCGGCGTTTCTGGGTGCTGTTGATAAATGGCTTTCGCTTTGCATTGTAGAGTTTTAACTTGCACTTGCAGATGTAACGATGTAGCGACAAACTGTACTTACTAACAGTGGTTTTCTGAAGTGTTCCTGAGCCCATGTGTTGATGTCCTTTGCACACTGATGTCGGTTTTTGATGCAGTACCGCCTGAGGGATCGAAGGTCACAGGCATTCAATGTTGGTTTTCGGCCTTGTCGCTTACGTGCAGTGATTTCTCCAGATTCTCTGAACCTTTTGACGATATTACGGACCGTAGATGGTGAAATCCCTAAATTTCTTGCAATAGCTTGTTGAGGAATGTTGTTTTTAAACTTTTCGACAATCAGCTCACGCATTTGTTCACTAAGTGGTGACCCTCACCCCATCCTTGTTTGTGAATGACAGCATTTCAGGGAAGCTGCTTTTATACCCAATCATGGCATCCACCTGTTCCCAATAAGCCCGTTCACCTGTGGGATGTTCCAAATAAGTGTTTGATGAGCATTCCTCAACTCTGTCTTTTTTGCCACTTGTGCCAGCTTTTTTGAAACATGTTGCAGGCATCAAATTCCAAATGAGCTAATATTCGCAAAAAATTTCAAAGTTTATCTGTTCGAACATTAAGTAACGTCTTTGCAGTGTATTCAATTGAATATAGGTTGGAAAGGTTTTGCAGATCATTGTATTCTGTTTTTATTCACGATTTACACAACGTGCCAACTTCACTGGTTTTGGGTTTTGTAGTTGCATTTCATTTCATTTCATTTCTGACTTCACATTACAAGAGAAATAACATTGCCTGCCATGGGGAATGAAAGCCCCATGTCCATATTGTGTTGATAATGCTGTATTGCGAGTAATTGCACAAGATTTAACATTTACTGATCCAAGTGACACTAAGGTTAATTAATGAGCTCCTATAGGTTGTTGCATACAAGCTTATAGGATTTTAATTTTTTTACCGCAATATTAAGTCAAACCAGGTGTGAGTCATTCTTTGTTGCTTTGCTTTTAAACCAATTTTAAAAATTCATCGGAACATTTCTCTTTTTATTTACTATTTTACTTATGTTTCCCAAAGAGTATGATGTGACAATGGATCTGTTTTTCGTGTTACTTGATTGATAAATTAAAGCAGTTGATTACACCCTTCACCTATATCACCTGGTGTCTTTGGTTTTCTCCACCCGATTAAAACCTAACTCAGCACGCCCTCTGGCTCTACAGGACCAGCGTTATCCACCCCTGCTCTATAAACTTTTATCTGTACTCTGTACTTCTACTTTGCCTGCATTACAACTACACTGAATATCCAACCACATTGACAAATCTTTCACAACCTGCAAGTCTGCTCAATTGGCTCTAGGAGTCTTGTGGGTTATTCCTGCTAATTGCTTGATTGGCTCAAGTACCAAATTAATTGCTTGATTGCCAAATTAAGCCTGAGACACCAGGTGAGATCAGTTCAGTGAGTAATCAACTAATTTAATCCATCAGTCGAGTGCAAAGTAACACCAAAAATTAGCAGACACTGCGGCTCTCCAGGACCAGGGTTGGCCACCCCTGCCATAGATGAAAAAGTCACATTGGATTTGCACTTCTTTCACTGCATACAGTGTGCACCAAGAAGACAAATACCAACCACATAAAATAGGTAGGGTTTCTTGTATACAGTGTTGTGAAAAAGTATTTTCTCCCTTCCTGATTTCTTATATTTTTGCATAATTGTCTCACTAAAACGTTTCACATCATCAAACAAATTTCAATATTTGACAAAGATAACCCAAGTATATACAAAATGCAGTATTAAAATGATGATTTCATTTATTAAGGGGAAAAAGCTATCCAAACCTACCTGGCCCTATGTGAAAAAGTAATTGCCCCCGCTTGTTAAGGTATGAATTTACTGTGATTAAATTCAATTTCACTCGCCACACCCAGGCCTGTCTATTCCCAGACCTGTTAAATCCAGAAAAAATCACTTAAAAAGAACCTGTCCGATAAAGTGATGTGGGCTAAAAGATCTCAAAAAGCAATACATCATGCTGCGAACTTAAGAAGTTCAAGAACGGATGAGAAACAAAGTATTGACATCTATCAGTCTGGAATGGGTAACAAAGCCATTTCTAAGGCTTTGGTACTCCAGCGAATCACGGTGAGAGCCATTATCCGCAAATGGAGAAAACTTGGAACAGTGTTGAACCTGCCCAGGAGTGGCTGGCCAACCAAAATTACTCCAAGAGCGCATCGACCACTCAGGAGGTCAAAACTGGAGGCGTTACTTGCCTCAGTTAAAGTCAGTGTTCCTGATGCAACAATAAGATAGATACTGGGCAAAAATGGCATGCATGGGAGAGTTCCACGACGAAAACCACTGCTGACCAAAAAGAACTCAACGGCTCGTCTCACATTTGCCAAAATACATCTTGATGATCCCCAAGCCTTTTAGGAAAATATTCTGTGGACTGCCGAGACAAAAGTTGAACTTTTTGGGAGGAGTGCATCCCGTTACATCTGGGTAAAACAAACACAGCATTTCATAAAAATAACATCATATATGTAAGTCAAACATGGTCAAACGTGGTGGTGGTAGTGTGATGGTTTAGGGCTGCTTTGCTGCTTCAGGACCTGGACAACTTGCCGCAATTGATGGAACTATGAATTTTGCTCTCTATTGGAAAAACCTGAAGGAGAATGTCCAACCATCAGTTTGTAACCTCAAGCACAAAGGCATTTGGGTTATGCAGCAATACAATGATCGGAAAAACACCAGCAAGTCCACCTCTGAATGGCTTACAAAAAAACAAAATGAAGGTTTTGGAGTGGTCTGGTCAAAGTCCGGACTTAAATCTGTTGAGATACTGTGGCATGACCTTAAACAGGCTGTTCATGCTCAAAAACCTCCAGCATTGTTTTTCTGTATGCTACACCTGAACAAACTGCATATTCCCAATCCACTCTCTGCTTTGTGAATTAAAATGCTTTTGTTTGTCTGACATCAGTCTGTGAAACTGACATTTATGAGAAAACGTAAAATATTCAATTGGAATTTTGTCTGGTGATGTGGATACGCTGCAGAGAGTGGTTTGTTATAGATTTATGAAGATACCGTAACGGTACAGACCAGAAATGAAGTGCGGAGGCAGTGTACAATCCAACAGGTAAATTATTGACAGCTATATGCCAGTGAAGGGGATGGAACCCGTGTGCAAGTAGCTGGGACTGTACCTCGGATTACAATAGCATAGATCAGTACAGATGTTATAGACAAAGCTGATCTGTCAGTCGGTGGCCTGTGGCTTTTGGGATCACAGCCAGTTGGGGTACAGACTTTGCCAGCACTGAACTGACCCACAGGAGGAAAGAATAGCTTGAGGGGAACTAGATACCAATCCTGACGGTCATAGAAGCATTTGGAGCTTGTTACCAATAAATTGGACAGAGCAAGGCAATCGAAGAGTTAACAAGAATGTGGTCCCAATCCTAGACCCTGCATAGGCTTGGGGGCTTGTACTTATAAACTGTAACTGACAAACTAGCTAGAGCTGGAAATTGAATGCCGTCCCAATCTTGGACCCTGATTAGGATTTGAAGCTTGTTCGAATTAATTAATTAAGTTATATGAATGGTTTTTCTGGAACTGCTGTCATTAAAGTACAAATTGCATTTAAATGAGGACAAAGTTTACACTCACAATACTGACTGGTTCTAAGCACCAATAGCTCAAAGAATATTGTGAAATAACCCATGGATCACAGTTTCACAACAAAATGAAACAAATGCTCCATGTCCGAATATCGTTTTGCGAAAAATTTGCGAGAGTAGCGTAGTGTTCTGAATATCATCATTGCTACTAGCAGCAACATTGGCTAGCTAGGCTACATAGCTTAATATACAAACCGCAGTTAGCAGTATTGCTTGAGGGTCATTCCATGTCAATTCACACAGATTCCAGGAACATCTCTCAGATTTGACTGAAAAAAATTCTAAAATTTGTTTTTTACCCCAAATGAAGGAATCCCTATTTCAGCTACATGCTTGCAGTCACTTTGGCATTACAGCCCTGGGAAATTTGGGTACCAGGTCCATTTTTTTCCTGCACTTAATTTGCAGCCATATTTAGAGGCCCATAACCACTCTTTAATATGAGCTACAGGGCTATAAATTGATAAAGGGGTCGTTGGTTGCCTCCTCTCTTGGAACCAATGCTTGCAAATGGGATACTAGTTCCAGTGTATACTATATTAACTCTTTAAAACTGGATTTTATTTCATATTTCAAAAAGGTCACAGGACAAATAGATCCTTCAGAACCCTCATTTTAGACAATGATTTTATCATGTCTCTACTTGAGATAGACAATTGCTTTTAATATGACCAACTTGCCCATTTTATCCAACTTTAAGACCAATAAAAAGTTTGCTTATCCAGCTCCTTCTGTGTGAACTAATTTTTTGAAAAATGGACCCCTTGGCCCACATTTCTTAAAAATGGACCAAGTCCGGAAAGTAGGTCATCTCTGATGAGGTCAGTATTGATTGATTTGATGGTTGAAATCACACTCTAATACCAAATAATGATACATTTTGGTTTTGTTTTTGTTGATTTATTTAGATTTTTCTTATTTTGTTTTTTTTACTTCCCTGCTGCCTGTACTCATTCCTCATGCCTCCTTCGCATCTGTTTCCCATTGATACTCTGCGCATTTACGTTTGTGTCTTTCTGTGCGTCAGTGTGAGTTTGTCATTGCTTTTTACTATCCAGTGCTGCATGAGCCTTTCTCTGCATGGGCCGTTGTAGCAGCAAAACAGGTAGAGCTCCCATTCTTACCACTCCCCACCATGAAAAACGGCTACAAACAGCTCGCAGGCATGAGAAATAGACCTTGGAGCAGTTGAAGGTGACTTGGTTCAGTGAGCCCCATTACATCATGTACATCAGCTGGGTATGTGTTTACCTGAGGAAGAGAAGGTCTCCGGGTGCTTTGTAGGAAGAACCTAGTTGGTGGAGGAAGTGTGATGCTCCAAGAAATGTTCAGGTAGGAAACCCTACGTCTGGGTATTCATGTGGAAATCAATTTGACTGGGCTGTTTCGACGAAACACTGAGGACCAACAGCGTATTCAGCAAGCAACCATAATGTTTTGGCGAACACCATCTCATAACCCGTGCATTAAAGTGTGACATAGAAACCGAATTCACAAATTACCTGTCACAGCTACGACCCCTGAACTATATAAGAGTACTACTAAATAAGAGTGACAGATCATAGATTTGCTTGCCTTGATTGATCGTAATAGAGCTGTCCATCCAATATTGATGCCCTCACGTTTCATGTGAAAAGAGTCACTCAAATCACTGAGCTGGAAGGCCTTACATACAGAGTAGCCACTGGCACACACCATTTGGAATAGTAAACAATGCCTAAATATATCCTTGTTAACACAGTGAACAACAGTAATTGCATTTCAATATCCAGAGATAAAACCAAACCAAAAACAAGGCAATAATCACGCGCAAAAAAAAAACACGTTTAATTGCTTTCACACATTACTGCAAGCAAGCCCTTTTTGTCATCATTGAAACTCATTAATTTTATTTTTACATGCAAAGTTCAGTAAGGTCCAACACCTTCTAGTTTAGAACATGAGTGAGGTTGCAGAGGTGAAAAAATTAGGCCATCAAATTACACGCTTAATTTTGAGTTCACGCACTGATCCAAACCAAACACAAGTTAACTAAAGCCACTGGCTTTGCCCCTGTATATCGAAATAATAGCCTCTGGCTGTGGCTCTAGTCATACATTCTATATACAGTGCGTATAAAAAAAAGGTAATCCAACTTCAACGGGTTAATATACCAAGTTTATACACTGCCCGGCCAAAAAAAAAGTCGCATACTCAAATATTTAGTTGGAACCCCTGTAGCTTTGATTACAGTGCAAATTCATTTTGTCATTGTTTTGACAACTATATGCAATGCCAGAACATTTATTTTTGATCATGCATGCCATAATTTTTGGCCGAGATCTTGTCTTCTAGGTTGAACCACTCGGTGGTCTTTCTTGAGCACATCCCAATAACTTTTACTGTGTCTAAGATCAGGACTTTGTGGTGGCAAATATGTTTGTGAAAATGATTCCTCCTACTTGTTTTTGCATTCATGAGTTTCTTTGCTAAATACAGGCCAATAAGTTGCCTGTTCTGAAATACTGTAACATCTTTTCCACCAGCAAGGGATGTGTCTTCCGACATGACTTTTTGAGAAATGAGTAGCGATGCGCTTCATCAGTCAGGGGAAAAATGATTATTGCCAGCTGAAAAATATTAGTAACCGCAATAATGATCCAATTCTAGAATTTGTTCATTAATTTCCAAACGGTGACTTTTTTTTTTGGCCGGGCAGTGTATAATTTCACCATTTCAATGCAATTTGCCAAGAAAGAGGATGTCCTCAGCTCTTCATGGATACCCTTGAGTGCAACAATACTGTTGCACATACCTGATTAAATGACCTTTGAAAATGGTAGATAAGAATTTCATTTTTCAAGTTTTGGTAACGCATGAAGGACATTCAGAAATCAACACGTGATTTTTTTTTTTCCTTTTGAGACATTTGAAAAACAAAGTGTTTGTGACTCCTTCCAGAGATCTTTACGAACTGTAAGAGCACATTCAACATGAAGCTCAGGCTTTGTGAAATGATCTGGCAATGGTGAGACGTGCAGCTGAGGACATGCTCCATCGCTGTCAGCTTTGCGTAGAAAGGGGAGTTGGACATGTTGAAGGTGTCGGTGCATAGGCAGAGGGCAGTGTGTTGACTTTCATTGACTTTCATGAACTCTTTTTTTATGACTTCTATCAATAAACCAAACTTGGAAAAACGAAATTCGAATCGCCATTTTCAAAGGTCATTTAATCAGGCATGCGCAACAGTAATGTTGCAGTCAGTGGTTACCATGAGGAGCTAAGGAAGTCCTCTTCCTTGGCAAAGAAATGGTGAAATGTGGTATATCAACCGGTTGAAGTTGGATTACTTTTTTTTTATATACGCACTGCACAACACCAGGTCTGAAAGAGTTGGCGCATCATGGTAAATAGAAATAAAATCAAAAAGGACTGATATGAAAAGTCCATTCACCCTCTAGTATATTGAACACAGAACAACACATCATTCTCTAACGTGAGAATCTAACTGATTACTGGAAAATATACAATGCGATAATCTCATACAGTTGTCACAGCCAACTGTTTACCACTGTGTAGCATCAACAAGTATTTTAATCATACTATTTGGACCCTAATTGGATGACCTAAATACAGTCAGGAAACACAAGTGCAAACTGTATTGCAGGCAAAAACTGGGAATGTCTAACAAAATTCTGGTTATTTCTTAGTACAAGGCTATAGTGCAACCGTGGTGCTGTTGTAATAAGGGTTAGTCAAACATGCATTAATTACTTGTGGATATGGTGGGGTTTTAGTTCCGTTGAAGCGGCACTGAGTAAGTTTGCAGAACAGTGGCCACTCTGGCTAGAGTCAGCATAGTGTCTATAAGGTGATCTGTGAAAATTGCGTGCAAAGCAACAAAGGTATGTTACATACACTGTTTGAAATCTGATAAAACTCAGAACTTCCCTTTCACTGTAAGTTATGGTGCCTTCGATCTGAAGTCAGATCAGATTTGGGTCACAGAATCATTTTTGGTCACCTTAAAGTTTAAGGAGGTAATTTGTTATTAGCGGTGCAAGCATTTCCTCCTGGGAGAAGACTGTTCTTGCATCATCAAGTGGCTTTGTTGTGAAGGTAAAGATAACGGTTTTATCAGTATGCTTTTCAATCAGAAGCTTTGACGGCTCAAATCGTAACCCCTCCCAAACAACAAAGGCTGAGCTTGGATATCTACCACATCTTAATGTTGAAGTGAAGCCAACAATTAAAAAACAAGGTTTTCAATTGTGTTTACGATTCCACAAACATCTTTCTTTCCATTTATAGCATGCCCCTATGATGATAACATCAGCAGGAAAAGTCACAGTAGTGAGACAAGGTTCAAACTTCTCATCTTGAAGTATACCCACTTAAAGGGATGTTCTTTTGCATTTTTCCCAGAAGAAGTCAGAAATCCCCCCTTCCCAAAATTGTACTTGTCAACTTGAATGCATCATAATTTTCAGTACTCAGTGTTATGGCCCCAATTTGTTATTACATTTACCACACAACAGCTACAGCAAGGGATGGCAGACACAGTTTTAAAAACTTAAACACATTTAATGAACAGACAACTAAACAACTAACTATGCTACTGACCAAGATTGATTAACAAGACAAAAAACAGAAATATTTACAGTCCCTTTTTGGTGGGGTGGCTTGGTGATGTCCTGGGTGAGGAAAATGCTCTATGGGGCAAAAATCCACAAAAGAAACTTCACAGGTCTTGAACAGAAATGACAGGTCTGGTCACATGTATCCTTCTTCTTGCAATTTCTCCTACTACCTTACTGTCTCAATTCTCCCCGTTATATTCTCTTTTGCAGACCCCTCCCACCTTTTAGACTTTTTTTTTCTTTTCTCTGGGACTTGTTACAGACATGCCCGAAACATGCCCAAACCTAGCTCCAGTCTGAGCTTAACAAAAAAAGGTAAATACTGCTATCCAGTGGCCTATATTCACATTACATCAGCATGACTAAAGGCTAGTAATCGCATGTCCTTTGCACAATTGACTATGAAAGGGCCATCATGTGAAGGCTGGGGCCATGGTTGCAAATGCATTTGGGTTGTGTGTTTCAACAATGTGTTGTGCATAGACTTGATTTCAAGGTGGCAACAGCTCTGATGCTGGAGCCAGATTCAGAACACCATGTCTAATGAGGACAACACAACCAGACAGGCATATTTACAGCTACCATCTGCGGCAGCCACTCCATCTTGCTCTTCAAACAGCCAGAATCACCAGTGGGAAGCAAGGCTTAGCCATAAGTGGATTAACAGCATGATTCTGGTCAGCAGAACAACATCTTTACAACTGATGTCCTGCAAGGTGATCTGTGCTTGACAGCGAGACACAAACAGCAATGGTGACATCAGAACCCAAGACACAATGACTTTTTTTTCAAAATTGTAAAGACTTTTAATGTTCCAATTTTTTTTTTTTTTTTGCATTTCTTTCATTGTTCGGTATACAAAGAAATTCACAACTTCAGCGAGACTGAATCCATAAATATGCACATTAAGAGACTTTTCAAAAGCTTTTAGTGCAATAATCATACTCTATACATTTATTTATTTTCAATATTAACCACAGGATTTGGCACAGGTGACGAAGTGTACAGCATTGCAGTACTGAATTTGTGACTGACTTCTATTGTAACACAGCAGTCCTACTTTTTAAAATAATATGAAGGGCGTCAGAAGAAAAAGGTATATCTCAAAAACTACTTTTACGAAAATGAGGCTTTGATGTCAATTCTGATCGGCCACAGAGTTAAGCTCTCTTATCAATGCAGAGCGGCTGCTTCAGCCAGCTTGAGAATTACTCAACTACTTGAGTGCCCATGACCGTCATCTGGCTTTGCCGTCGGATGACTGCTTGACCGGTAATATGCGGGTTTATTTAAGCCTGTATCCTTGTGAACCAGCTCCATGCCCCACTCACTTGACAACACTCCTCCACCCCAGCTCCACCCGTCAAGTATGGCATTCATTAATCCTGTTTTTGTTATGATTCTGCCCTTTTGTGCGCTGTCCCGTGCTTATTTGTTTGTGTCTTACTTTCGCTTTATATTTTCAGCTTTCAGTTCAGCCGTCTGACAATCCGCTCCCACTCTGCCTTCCAGTGATGTCATGTGACTGCCTTCAGCATGCCTGCGTCTCGTCGTCCAATCATGTTTCCTCTTTCAGTTTCGGCTCTAGTATTTCATTCATTGCTTCCAGCTGTGTTTAATTCTGGGTCTCACAAAACTCTGCGTGAATGCGTTCTCTGATAGGATATTACTTACCCATACTAACCAGCACTTATTTAAGGGTGAGTGTAAGTATTTTGTCACGTTGTATTAACCTTTATTAACTCATTAGCGAGCGTGTGCGATTTTGGCTTTTGTACATTCAGCCTGAGCTATCTCTGATTAACAACATTTAAAAACCTATTCTTTCCTTCCCTTTTCTTGTGGTGCTTTTCACTTGCCATGTTTAGATTACCTTAATCTAAACTGTCTAGCTTGATTGATGGTCTCCACGTCTTGTCTTGAGTCATTATTGTTAACCCGGTTCTCGTGTAATTGTTTATTAATCCCACGTGTTTCTGTTTCCTTCCGAGATTGCATTCCGAGTCCCTGTCTCCTCTCGTGACTATATGTGGCAGAGTTAGGAGAATGGATGTCAGACGGATCCCTGTACTGACTCTGTTCTGCTTGGTGAAATCACAGTTCTTTGTGCCTTCCGAGTTCCTCCTTGTATGATTCCCGAGTCTTCTTTGCTGCGCCCTTGTCTTGTCTGCCCCGTGTTTGTCTCCCAGTGTTATCCGTCAGTTAGTTAGGTTCAGTTTTTGTTTTCTTAGTTTATCCACTCTAGGAGTGAGTATTTCTGTTTTCCCCCTGCCTTTGACAGAGTACTTTAGTTTTCCCATTTGTTCAGTGCTTGTGCACGGCGTTTTGTTTCTGGCAGGTCTACCAATTTTTCCCTAAGTGTCTGGTATTTAATAAACACTTCTGGATCCTGCAACTGGTGTTCTTCTGACCTCTCCTTACAGATTTCTTATGACTAAGTTCCCAATCAATGACAATGTCTCCTCATTTCGATGGTACTGTTGCTGTAGGCTCTGCTGTATGGAGGGGGAGCTTAGGTGCAGCCCCCTGCCTTCGGTTCCACGCTTGGATGGGCAGGGATCTCTCAGGACAGAGCCATTTTTTTCTGACAAAGTGGTCCTATCAGAGATGAACATTTTTATCTTCCTCAACCATGATGTCCTACTATTATCTTCAATTAATAAAAGTAATTTAATCTGAATCAATATTAAATAAAAAATTAAGACTACGTGATTAGGGAAGATAAATGTTAATTTTCTTGAAAATAGTTAATGGGATGTCATGTTTTGCCCTGAAATCCTTCATATATTCTCAAGCAGCCAGCCATTCATACCTTCAGTTGGTTCCATTTTACACATTCAGACATCTATAAGCAAATGTTCAGATCCGCTCATAGGTTTACATACCCTAGGCAGAATTTATTAGATGTTCACCCTTTTTAGAAAATGAGTGTTGTCACAAGGCACATTTCTTTCACTTTTAAAAGTGATCTGTAGGGGTGTGGGGATACAGTGAACTCACAATTTGGTACGATAGACACTGCGAGGCTCATGGTTCAATAAACATAATATATTCAACAAATAAAGAATGAGAACAAACTAAGGTATCATAATTCTTTTCCTTTTGAGGCATGGCATTTTTCAAACCATTTCTTCCTTCCACTAATTCTGCAGACTCCATTGCCAAATGCAAAAAAATAAAGAAATAAAAATTCAAAATCTTGTGAATAACCCCTTCCCTACCAAGGATGTATACAGATTTTTGTAAGCATGGTCTCATATATCCATACACAGCATGAGTTCTTTGTAAGTCGAGCACAAACTATACTATATTTTCGTGAATACCATCCAATGGCTTCCCTGTGCAATTGCTATAAATGCATCAATTACCAAAATGCATTCTGCTAGCTCACTGCTCCAGACATGCCCTCAACCCCATGAGGATCTGACATATAGCTGTCATAAATAGCATTATACTGGAGCAATATTCACTTTGCAATCGCAAAGAGGACTGGTCATAATGATAACGGCGAGTTTGTTCTGCGACCAGGTGCTCAAGCAACAAGAGGGCCCAAACTGGAGGTTATATTTTTCAATGGATAACATACAGTCGTCTGCTGCAATTTAGTTTGCACAGGTACATGTACATGCCCCTGGCCGACCAGTAGTGGCCTCTACAGAGCAATGAACTAAAGAATTTTAACATTTGGTTGAAACTGCCTTGAATCTTATTGTCCCTGGACAGGCTGCGCCAATTATTGCCTTGCCCAAGTGGACCTCTGGCCATCGCCGGTAATGGTGTGGCTGGAATTCAAACTCCTGACCACAGGGCTGACAAACAAACATCTTAGCTGTGAGCCACCCAGAGACCAGTCATACTGTGTTCTTGTGTAGTGAAATAACGCGCCACAATGCATTGTTCCACTTGAAGGGTTGACTTGGCCTTGGGTTGTGCATCGAATTACTGGTGCCACTGCAAGTCACACAGCCCCAAAAGCAGGGAACCACCTTCATGCTGCAGGGTAGTGATGGCATATTTCTCTTCATATGATTATAAGTTTGGTCTCATCCCTCTGAATGACTTTATTCAAGAAATCTTTAGATTCCTCAGTATTCTGTTTGGTAAGTTGCAAGGTATCTGGTTTCTGCTATGGGTGAAAGAATAGCTTTTTTTAGACAACTCCTCCATATAGATTTTTAATTTGGTAATCTCAGTGTTTTTCAGCGTGTATGAACAGGCTCAGCGTACAAATATATACAAATAACTGACCAAGGCATATAAACTTTGGACCTGCGAAATGTCAGTTATCACGGTTAATACAATGAATTCAGTGGTGATGAATTTGAATAAAAAAATGAATACAAATTTTTTTTTTTTTTAAATGTGTTCTGTCATCGTTCATATTTTCTAAAATTGGCAGACATCAAACTAAGATATGTAAACTTATGAGCAGGGCTGTAAGACAAATGGTAAGAAACACTCATTTGAGTCATCGATGAATGTTGATGATGTAAACTCATAAACTTTTGTGCCATTACTTCTTAATAGGTTTGCTTTCAAAAACAACATTGATCAGACAAACAAAGGAGGTCATAGGGCAAAGTTTGACAATTCTCCTTCTGCAGGCAGTCAGACTTGCACAACTGCTCCCCTGCCCACTCCAAAAAAAAAAAAGATTTAAATAAAAATTAATTAGCAAAAATAGGGATGTCATGTGAAGACTAACAGGGGCACATCCAAAGCCTTTGCAAACAGTGACATCTGCTGGATATACCACACACTGCACCTTGGGATCCCACAGTTCCAAATTTGCTCTGCACATTCAGTCACACATAAACAATTTCTGACAGAAACATTTATCTTTGGTCCCGCAGCAAAATGATAAAAAGCTCCTGCTAGGCACAGAAACTGAACAGCAGCAAAAAATAAAAAAATAAAAACACAGTTTAATGAGGCAATAAACCCACTCCAGCCCTGAGAACAGAAAGCCCAGTAGAAAAGCACGCAAAAATGTTTCCTGTCCTCAAAATTTGGTCTCATTTTCCCCTCCTCTCATCTCCTGCCAGAAAGTAGGGGTTGTCTTGGCCTTCACATAAGTTGGAGTACCTGGATAGGCTTTCGCTCTTGAAGGTCCTCATGTCTGCTTTGAAGATATCATAAGATGCCATCTGAAAAGACACACCAGCAGATTTATTTTTACATTTGGGCTTTGTCATACAACCCCATTTCCAAAAAAGTTGGGACACTGTGTAAAATGTAAATAATTCACACAAGAGTGCAGGGAAGTACAAATATTTCTCACCGCCCCATTGCCATTGCTTTTCATTTCCGGATCATTCCTGCCCTCAGTCACCTCAATGGGGATGAAGTCAACGTCCACATGCGCTCGGGGGATACGGATGAGGTCCTTGTTGCTCCAACTACTCTGAAAGTCTTTTTCAGAGTAGGGGCTGCTGATACTGGGCTTCTCCTGTCTCCTGGTACATGAACAAACCATCATGTCAGGGCCAACCCAAAGGGACCATTCAGAGACCACAGTTCTGCACATTCCAGAAGTGGTTCAATCGGTACTGACTCAGACAGCATGTTGAGGAAAGCTACACTGGCAATTTGTTGCACTCTGTCTGAGGAAGATATTCACAGCATCTTCACAGGAAGAAGCCATAAAGGGTTAAAGGGTTTCCTACACGGGATGTGTGATAGATAATCTGGTTTTTATCTTACCAGCAGCAGTACAGGATGAATGCCAGCAGCAGAATGAGCAGAACTCCACCCAGAACACATGCAATCACCACCACCGCCAACAGAGATGCTGTACAAAGTCAGCTAGAGTCAGACTTTCTTTCAAACACACAAGATCAACAATGATTTTAGTTAAGTATCATGAAAAGCTTTATGCCCCGACAATGTTTTTCTTTATTTTTGCCTATTCGTCAATATGGTCTATAGAGCTTTCATTAAATTTACTAAAAGACCCAGTCAATGCAAATAAACTCAAAAAACAGTTTTTAAATGATCATTAATAGATAGGAAAGAAATGTACCCGAGACCAGCGGGCCCTGTGTGAAAGTAATTGCCCTACTAGTAACTCAATCAGATTTAGTTTACATTTAATTGATAATTGGGATATAAAATACCTGCTTGTCTCCTGCCAGCCTTGGTGAATCTAAACATTGCCTAAACAGAACCTTTCCAGCAATGTAAACTATCCTGAAAGTTCCAATGCTGCAAGAAAAAGCTATTCAGGAGGAGATGAGAGTTTATTTGAAACATATCAACCTGGAAAGGGTTACAAAGCCATTTCTGAGGCTCAGGGACGCCAGCAATAGCAGTGAGAGCCACTTTGTCCTAATTGCAAAAAAAAAAAAAAAGAAAAAATGTAATGATGGTGAATCTGTCCAGTGGTAGCTGGCTTTCCATAAATCCTTCAAGATCACATCAAGGATTCATCTGGAAAATTTCAAAAGAACCCAAAAAAACATCTAAAGAACTGCTGACCGAAAAAAGGGCAGCAGTTATGATTCCGCCATTAGCAAGAGACTGGGCAAAGATGGAACCCACTGGAGCGCTGCGAAGTGAAAAACGGTGCTAACTAAGAAAAGCATATACACTCCCTGGCCAAAAAACAATTGCACACTCAAATATTTAGTTAGAGCCCCTGTAGCTTTGATTACAAGGCAACTTTGTTGTGTCTTTGTTTCAACAACCTTAAGCAACGTCTCAACATTTATTTTCAGTTGCTTTTTGTTTGTCTCAAGATCTTGTCTCGACTATAGAATAGTTTAACCACTTCGTAGTCCTCTCCAGCGTAACTCATTCAATGTAGTAAATGTCCAGACTTTGTGGTGGATCTTAAAATGTTGCAATCCTACGGTGTTCACGAGTCCACAAACGGAGTGGCAGTTCATATTGAAAATACCTTCAAATGTGGGTGAATTAAAGCAATTCTGAAAAGAATAGAGTGCCAAACCTCTGCTGAAGCAAAGCGAAAGACTGATCTCAAGTCACTGGAAGTGCAAGGTTGAAATTGTCCCTTCTGAAGGAGGCACGATCAGTAATTAATTTAGTGAGGACAATTACACTTTCACCTGAGTGATATAGTTGCAGGATATCCTTTTCCCTTAAATAAATGCTAAGAACATTGAGTTTCCATGTTCTCTTTGCCAATATTACATTTCGAATGAAGAGCTGATACCATTTAAAGTGAAAAAAAGCAAAAATAGAGATGATCAGGATTGGGCTAGTATTTTTTCATGGCAATGTATACTAAACTTTGCTGATGTCCCTGTTTCCTACATAGAATAAAATGTCATTTCTTAAATTTTTCCTGCCAACAATATAAACAATCGGATTACCCTGATGTTCCATGCAAACTTATGTTTGAAGATGGCTTAAGCCGAAACGCCTTTGTCTTGTGACTGCTTCCAATAAACCACAGAAGACGATCATCTTGTGAGTGCGTTTTTCGTTATTCATTAAGTTTTCCCTTTTAACGCACACAGAAAGGTGTCTCTTACATTTTTGGAGTTGAGCGCACCTTTTTTTCACTCATGATTAAAAACATTCCAATTGCTCGAAGTTACTAGATATTAAGTGTTATTAAAATACAAAGTGAGGAGGCACAATACCAATTCATGGATTACTTACAATCTTTACAGTTAAACCCTGCATAGCCAAACGGGCATCTGAAAACAAAGGAGAAATGGAAGAGGGTTATCAAACATTGTTACGACCTCTTCATTGTTCCTCAATCACGTCAAAGTGTGTCTTCTATGGCATACTAAGACTTTAAGGCCTCCAAAAACATATTTATGTATATATATCCCATAAATGATTAAAAATCAGCGTGATACAACCCATTAGACTCAGCTTTGGTATCGCGCACATGTGATACAGCTTTCTCACATCGCGATTGCTTAGATTCTGTTCATTGACAACCATCAACTTGTATGTTCGCAAAGATAACTTCATAAATTTTGCGGGTAACCGTTCACCTTTGCTGGAGTTGGAGTCTACTTGAGAGTTTATTTAAGTCAATGGAATGAATAATTTGTTAGCTACCACCCTATGGCATTTGACCAATAAAGTCATAAGTTAAATACAGAACTATTATCATAGATGCTTGATTATATTAATGGCGAAAAGCGTTAGCATGCTAGCCAGTGATTGATTCATCCTATTGACTTGAGTAGACAGGCGACCAGAAGCTAATGCTAATGCAATTTTTCAATTTTCTAAATAATACAATACTGGCATTTATGGGATAAATAGAATCTCAAATTTGTGAGTCCGAAATATCAAAATTATGAAACGCACAGTAATTTTCATTTACTCCAAGCCTTATTACTACTCTCATCTCTCATTGCATATATTTGATATCTCAGGCTCACTCATGGGAGATTTCCTACATTTATCTATGTAAAATGTTCTGTACCTCACCAATTTTCAGCTTACCAGCTGCCGCTGCTTAACACGACCTTACAGAGCAGACAGTAACTGGAGCACACAATTTGAGCTGGTTGGCTCAGTACTCCAACGCATTGACCTTAAAATGAGTGAATATGAGGTATAAGTGCAGTCAGTCTGCTATATTTTTCACAGGCCATTAAATCCATATTGCTGGACCAAGTAGGACAGGGGTGTCAGGTTCCAGTTCAGGAGGGCCAAGGTAAATTGCCACATAAATCTGCCCGCCTACTTCCTCAATCATTAATCGGCAGCTGATAGAAAGGACACCTCAAGAGCCCACAGATTCTGTTGCCCTCCAAGGACTAGACTTTGACAACTCCAAAATAGGATGTTGCAGCCCTTTTCATTCAACGACCCTTTCCAAAAACCTAGGCTACAGCCTGCATTAATCTACAAATAGAGGCCTGTAATTTTGGGCTCTTGCTAAAGCAGTGTACGATATGTGAGTGCTAATTACTTATTCAAATACTCACGCAACACACTTCCCTTCTGCTTCCTTCTCACCACTGGGGCATTCTGTGAAAATTGAACACGATCATCATTACAAAAGAGACATGAGAGGCACATCAGAGCCCAGAGACACTCACGGCCCTTCTTTGATGGCCTAAATGCAGTCAGCAAATCCAAGTGCCTACAATATTGCTGATTAAAATCATCAACTTTGACATTTGTACACTTATTGTAACAAATGCTCATATAACAAGACCGCAAAGGCACGTTTGTTAAAAGGTAATACGCTGCATGCCATTATTGTTGAATATCCTACAGTTACATCTTCCAGCAAAATCAGCGCGTACAAATATTCATATGTTTACATGTCTAAAGGGCGCCATGTAAAAATCAATTTTTAAGAGCTTTAAAGCAAGCTAGGAGTGTGCAAATCTTCCTAGACTGTGGGTTTGCGTGTGCTGGAACTGCCAGTAGCACACCTTGATAGCCAGCACAAATCAAGATGACGTGTTTGATGTCGACAAAGGTGAAATTTTTAAAGGGGAAAATCCAAAAAGACCAGGAAGTGCATGGTATATGTGGATGGGTCAATTAAATAAGTAAAACTCATTTTTCATCATTTAATGCATTCTTGTAAATCTAAAAACCCCAGTTCAGGGTCCACTTGAACACTTTATAAAAGCAGGGCACTAGTTAGGAAAAGTTACTTACTTTCAGTTGCCAACTGTCTTTAGTTTGCAAAGCGGTCAAGCTGAGAACCATAACCTGGCAGCATGTAAAAAAGTCCTTCGCCAGGATGAGAGGAGGATAGGAATCGGTCTTGTTCACCAGTTAATTAGTAAGCTAGCTAGTTAGCACCATGGCTAGCTAAGGTAATGCTGTCTGTCCTTTTTCAGGAGTTCTATTGCAGCATGTCACAAAAGAAGACAAAAATAGGAATCTAATTTATGTAGTTTTACCCTCGCCTCCTCTTGCTCCCTACATGTTTTGTTTTTTTTTTGCTCCTATTCTTGTGTTTGCTCATTGATGCCTGTGTTTTGAGTGAAGTTACTGAGAAAGGACACCCAACTAATCAAAGGGGCCTGCTTGGACATTTGATCAGTCATCATATTTTGCATGAAACTCCACAAAAAGAATTCAAAGAAATAGGATATTTTTTAAAGTATTAACTGAAAATATGCAGCTTAACTACTGTAAATGTTCATTTCATAAATGTATTATTAATAGTTCTAAAAAAGGCCCCTTTGTGAGTAATAAACATTGACTGATTGAGAATTTAAAATTTTTCATTCCCATGATGAGATCTGTTCAGTATTGGTTGCTTTTATACTACAAAAAATAATAGAGTATAAGAGCAATTCATGTAAAACTATTTACTGCTCCCTCATTAGCATTTCACCACTGTGTAACGAAAATTAACTTTTCCTTCAAACTGCCACAGCAATCGTTTTTCCACAGCTGTATCTTTACTCATCCGGAGCCTTATATAAAGAGTTTGGCCGACTATTTGATTGGTGCCATGTTGTTACCCAGCCATAGTAGATGAGCGTTAGTGTATGTCTATAATATGAATTTGTGTATCATAAAGTACACATGAATATTTAACTATTTCTCAAATTTGCCTGAGATGGCCAAACTAGAGGACAACTATGAGTTTGTGACTGCATATCATTCCATGTTTGTTGTTGCATTGATGATCTAGCCAATTAAAGATTAGGTAAGCCTGTAATGATTGGCACTTCATGTTTTTTTCAGGCAGTAATTTCTCACGGAAGCCTATCTCAATCGATTAACAAGCGATGCTGGGCATAGCAAACCCCGCCCCTCACCCATATCTGCTCTATGAGTTGATCCACTTATTGGGTACAGGTGCTCTTGAGTTTGACTTTTCAAGGTCACTCAAGGTCTAAGGTTATGATATAATTTCATGAGGTCCTCTATGTGATTAGCTTCCTAAAGCCCAGTGGCCCCTCATGGAAATGCCAGCATAACAGGATTTTTTTGTGGCGTGCCTTCAACCACCGACCCTTAAACACATCATTCCTTTCAAGCTGTTCCTGTTTAATATTGCTTTATTAATAATCACACAATTTATTCACCGAATAATCAAGACGAAAGTACAAGCCAGTAATTATTAAGAAATTATCAAGGGATCACCAATGGGCCACATTGACAACGTGCTTAATAGTATTATTACAGGGATGGGAAAGAACAGTATTCAACTCTGGTCCTGGTGGCTGGTGAAAAACTGGCATAGAAATCTGTCTCTGCCGGTATAATCAGATATAATACATGCAGAAAAATTGTGCCTGGCATGTCGTAGTCTATATTAATATTCCAAGACAAAGTCATCCGCAGATTGGTCAGCTTCTGGTTTTGAACCATAGTGGCAATTATGATTATAAAAGCTAAAAACCAAAATCCTCACCTAACTGTATACTGAATGACTGAACTCTGATAATTAAATGTACTCTAATATGCTACAGTCCTGGGACCCTAGATTTTGATAACAGTGTAGCAGGGGGAGGAAAGCTGAAAGTTCTAATCCATGGTACTGGGACACTGGAAGGTACTCAAAAGCTTGACTATGCTAAAGATCAAGGAATAAACTAATCTTCATTGTTTTCAGTGGGTGGTGTGACTGTGGATTTGAATTCGCTTCTTCGCATTCAATTTCAAGATTGCAATACCCCAACACCTGGAAGATTCCCAAAGTATACTTACGTGCACAGATTGTTTTTGAGTAGGGTGTGCTCAGGTAGCCAGGCTTGCATGTGCATGTTGCTATACCATCTTCACCAAAGTTGCAGTTAGTTGTTGCTGCATCACAAGGGGCAGGATCTTGGCTGCACAAGTCTGTACCTGCAAGCAAGAGAGGCAAGCACAACTCACTGGGTGCATCTCAAATCGTAGGCTGCAGCCTTTGAAATACTGCATTTTTAGGGATTGTCACTTAATTCCGGCCACCAAAATGGCGTCACTTCATCTCTGTTAAATAGCTTTAATTTATGTGAGCCATCTCTGGTTTCCCTAATCCTAACCTTTTTTTTTTTTTAAATAACATATTGAGTCTGCACCTATTTAATACATAATTGTTGCCAATAAGAACTAATCCCCTCTTTAAAGAGGCTCATTATTTATTCATTTAGTTTTTCTCTACACTTCCTGTTGCGACTGCAGCTCGGACCTCCGCAGGTTTATGAATAGTGGCTTCTGTGCCACTGTCTTGGCAGTGGTAATTTTTATTGCTATATAGGCAGTAATCGGGAAATAGGTGGGGGTCAAAATACGGGCAGCACTATGTGACAGTTGCAGCATGATTGCACTGCTGGAAAGAGATTTCCAGAGAGAGTTCTTTTGCCATGGCTGCCAGATTTTTTAGCATCTAGAGTGCACGATTCTTCGTCTTGAGAGCCAATTAGAGGCACTACATAGTTCACAATTTGTGGGGTTTCAGGAGGAACTAAGTAGAATCTCGAAAAAGGGAGATGACGGGCATGCCACAGCTGGGATGGGGGGGACCCCAGAGCAAGCAGGGAGAGAAAGTAGGGTAACAGTAAAATATCAGCGGAGGAAAGGGCGTTCATGCCGCATTGCGGCAGTTTCTCCAGAGGTTGAGGTCTCCAATTGATTCCAACCCCAGCAGGAGCTCGACTTAGCTCCTGACCCTGTGAGTGGTAGGACTGATGAGCCTCAGGGCACCCTGATGACCTCTTCCCCCCAAAAAAGGAAGCTTGTAATAGTAGGGGATTCAGTTAGGAGAGGGGTAGATGGCATAGTCTGTTTGCGTGTCAAGGAGTCTCGTACGGTGTGTTGCCTGCCTGGTGCCCAGGTAAGAGACCTGCTGGAGTGTGCAGACATAGGTAAAGGTACAATACCGAACACCCCAATTCTTCCAGTTTTTTATTGAAATTTATGCAGTTTAATGTCTCATTGTACTCTGGAATAAAAGCATAGACATAATAGAAAAAATGAACAATTGAAGTTAAAAAGTGAATCATGGAATCAATTTATAAGCCAAAATGTATTCTAAACTTTTGACTCAAAAGTAGCCACCTTTGGCAGATCTAACAGTCGAACACCCTTGTGGCACTCTTTTTACAATGGAAATCAAATGTTCTTCAGAAAGTTCTTCCCAACTCTGTTGCAGAATTTCCCATAAATGTGTGGCACATGTGGTTTGCTTTGCTTTAACTCTTCTGTCCAATTCATCCCAAACCATCTCGATGAGGTTTAAGTCTGAAGACTGCGATGGCCAGTCCATGTTTTCATGCTTACCATCTTGTACTTTTTTCATAAGGTAGGTCTGGCAAAGCTTGGACTTATGTTTTGGGTCATTATCTTGCTTGGTAGGATGAACTCCTGACCAACTAGGCACACACCAGAGGGTACTACATGGCGCTGCAGACTGCTGTGGTAGCCGTTTTGGTTCAGGATGCCTTTAACTCTGTACAAGTCACTGACCCTGGATCCAGCAAAACAGCCCCAGACCATCACACTTCCTCCTCCGTGTTTGGCAGTTGATGTCACATCCTTTCCATCCTTTCACTTACTCGACGGCGTACAAAAAACCTGGGTAAGCTCACCTTTTGTTTAAAACTTCTGACATTTCACCACTTACCCTTGTACCATTTCAAGCTATTCATTGGACTGGAACTGCATAATTTTCAATAAAAAACTGGAAAAATTGGGGAGTTCTAAAACTTTTGACCAGTAGTATAGGTTTGTGGAATTAGCAAATAAGATTATAGGGGACCTATTTTGCTATATTTCCAAAGTTATATTTTGATCTTGGACTCCCCTAGAGTACTCCTGATCGTTCAAAATCCAAAACAGGTTCCTTATTTAGCTCATACTGCCATCCTCAGAAAACCCCATTTGTAGTCCATTGTAGTCTCTGCCTGAAACGCCTCATTGGGGTGGCTCTTCTGCTATGGCCCCCACTACCCATGTGCTCACTTTCTTCTGACTGGCCAGCTCTGTGGAGGGCGGAGTTAGGCGGGTCGAGGCTGCAGAACACAGTTTTCCGGGCCTGCCTACCCAGAGTGAATGTGAGACACGTCTGCCATCTGAGCCAAGGAATCGGCGGGGAAATTCTGCAATCTAACGTTACATTCGAATTTTGATCTAATTAAATGAACTTATTCTAATAAACGCAGTGGTAAAAGTGGAGGACGCTGTGCAAAAGTCTGGCAGCTCAAGCTCAAATTTGCTATCGGCCACAGTTTGCTATGGCAACAGTGGTGAATACAGCGGTTTTTCTACTCTGTAGCTAGGATGCAGGGAAAGCTAGAATCCACCACATACAGACACATTTGTAGAACGGGTCGACATACCCAAGTGTAGACCAGAGACCATAAAAATCCAGTGGATCTGAGTTTAGAGGGAAACATGGACAGTGAGGTGCAGCTAGGTGTGTATTAGAAGGACCTGCTGGTTTCTGTGCATAACTGTGGTGTGTCGTTAGCGTAGAGTAACGAACAGCTTCTGCGCTGGTATATGACAGAGGGGTGAAAGCTCCGGTCTAAACGGCCTTTTCGGAAATTGCCCGTGGTAATGGTTTAAAGATTACGTCAGAATGACCAGCGTTTCCTTGCTGAAAATGGGTGCGTTATGGATAGTGCGTGAGAGCTAGATGGACCTCCAGTTATGTTTTGAGCATAATACTAGATATGTTACTATCAACGCATCGGCCCACGCAATATTGGTTCCGATAGCACATTGCGGAATTTCCCAAAGTGGCAGAGGTATACCAGTCAAAACAGCCATTTATGGGCAAAAGGAAGCAAATTCCCGGAAATCCCGTTGAAGACATAGATAAAAATGACCCCGAATTCCCCTTGTTACATTGTTCTCAAGTTCCGATTTCCCAGATGGCCATCTGAGTGCTTCAAAGTTTGAGGTGACAAAAACACCCTTCAATTTTATAGAAGCTAAGAAGAAATTCTAATAAAAACTGCACAGACTATTAGATTAAGTATTCAAGATCCAACGGACAAAAAATTAAGAGAATTGGAGTGCCAGCTGCTAATAGCTGGCACCTAAGCACTATTGCAACTTGTGCAGTTATCGTCATTTGCTGGTAAACGCAATCCATTCTTGCTAATCAGCTAAATTAGTTGGCTAACAAACTACTTTTGTTCTCTTGAAGGTTCTGCGATTCAGTGTGAAAATGAATGGAAACAGCTTAAAATGTCAGAAATGTACTCGATACACCAATTTGATCGCATAACAGCATGTGGTGTCATTGCGCAGTACTTTTTATTCGCTTTAATGCCATTGGATGGAAAAGTATTTTCACCAGCTTCATTCGCATTAATATTTTTGGCAAACTTCAGATAATTCGATCGACAAGTGGATGGAAACATAGCCTGTGAGTCGCGGACAGTCCGCGACCGATACAGGCTTTATCTTCAGATATTTTACAAAGTCTGTGTTTGAGGCCAGTTGTTAGTGCTAACTATTGCTAGTGTTCCTGCTAGCCTCCCATAACACGTTAGCTTCACTTACATTCTTGGCTGTTATATCGTTACTTACAGCTTGTGGCTTTGAGTGCTTGATCAATGCAACTGCTTCAGGTTTGAGAAACAGCTGAAACGCTTATCCTGCGCTGAATTATCCTTTATTGACAAAGCTGTCTTTGGTGAAACGCTGTGCACAAACAGCTAACATTCCCTTTGGCCGTGGCTGTTCGACGCCAGCAAACAAAAAAGCTACCCACTGATTTCTGGAGGCATCATCTTTTGGAAGAGAAATACATGATTTTCTTTGCGTCCAAAAGTAAACGAACGAGCAGCTTTGGGAAAGATACTGACAAAACTGCACCACAATTGATCTGAGGTTCTTCTTTTGTATTTCTGGAAGTGTAGATGCTACTAAGGCATAGTTTGATCCGCAGTTGTTCATGTCTGCTAGAATAGTTTCCAGTGTGGGCAGGTCCAACGCCGTGATTGGCTTTGGCTAGGTCTGTACTAATTGGACGGCACAACCTGACGTCAGGTTTTGCCCAGATCTTGTGAAGATCTCGGGAGGAGCTGTTCAGAGAGGAAATCACATTCACGAAATCACGTTCTTGGATTCTGGCAAAACCTCTGTATCTCCGTAGAACCTTTACTGAGGTTGAGTATGGACAACCAACATTATAACATTGCTAATATGTATTAAAAGAAGGATCAGCATAATAGGTCCCCTTTAAGAGCAAATCTTCCACAGAAATCTTCTGCCTGTACCACGTGCAAGCAGAGGGAATCCAATTTTTTTTTGGAGGATTAACACATGGCTATGAACCTAGTGTAGAAATGAGGGGTACAGTTTTATGGGCCAGTGAGACTATGTTTTGCACAGACACAGACCAGCTGTGACCAGCAACAGACTAAAGCAATGACCAAAAAATTACATTAATCCATCCTGGAAACCCCACTATTTTTTGCTGGATTTTTCTCAGATTGGGAAACTGTGTTAGCACTATGGACAAAGCTACTGTGATGTCAGCCATTAACTTCCCATGACCTGGGAAAATTTGAGCACACCAATGTTCAGTTATCTTGCACCGCTATGTTGCACAATGTGCAGTCAGTGTCTGCAAAGTGCAAATAATAAGTCCAAGTCATCTTCTTAGCGTGTTACATAGTGATATAACCAGCTCCTGCTTTAAATTTCTCTGTTGTCCACATAACATAGTAGGTTAACAATTTGATACATGGGGAGACGACTGAAGAAAGGTAACTTTTGACAAGCCCAGCGTGGCCCTGGTGAGGCTGGTGAATGGCACTTGGAAATGAGCCTCAAAAACACTCACTGAGGCTGCTTGGTGGGAAGTCTCTCAAAAATCACAATTTGCAATGTTCTTTCATGTGGACACATACATACCATTGAACACTGCTCCTTCCAGCAAATCACAATTAGCTGCACAGTTCTGGATGGCCCGCGTTATAGCTGTACTTGCCATCTCCTGGGTGATGTTTGAGTTCCGGGAAAATACATTGTTCACAGTGGCCACTACGCTCCCTTGCCTGGACAAACATCATTAAAAAGTCATTTTAGTTAAAACTAGGTCTAAAGGCATGAGGACTTGGAGTAAGTTAATAAGATTGCACAAGCTGCTGGATGAAAATCTGAGGATACTTTGAAAGCAGCTTGATTTATTGTTTACCATTTCAACAGTATATGAAGGAGAGATGTCACCTGAGCTCCAACACGACTGAGCGGACATAACCTGGTTCGCCTTTCAGAGCTTCATTCAACTGTAAGGTCGTGAACAAAAGATAATCAAACACTGCAACTAACATCGCCCCTGGGGCCTGGTAGCATTTTCAAAATCTACATTTGCATGTATTGCACACATGAAAGTAACTCAAAGATGATGGTTGCATTACCTCTCATGAACTTGAAACTCAATAAATTTTATTATATTCGCACAGTACTTAAGCAAGATATATGCGCACGCATTGTGACGTACCGTTTTTGAGATATCATTTGCAATTTCCAGAAATATTCTGGACGACGAGTTAGTCATTTCATCTTGAAACAGTATTGAAGTAAGACGAAGCTGTCCTGGAAAGACTTTTGCTGGAAAGGACATACATTAGAAAATGTGTGTGAGTCAGTAAACAACACTGAAAATGTCTGTTTTAACTATGTAGATGATTATACTTGATTTATCAGTAAAATAAAATATGTGATGGCGAATTTTTTGTCATCTTGTCCATCTGGTTACAGACAGGAGACGTATGAAAGGTGCTGGGCCATCATATATATAGTGGTGTGAGAAGGTAGTTGCCCCAAATTTTTATATTTTTGCTAATTTGTCATATTCGAATGTTTCATATTGTCCAACTAATTTACATATAAGACAAGGACAATGTGAAAAAAATCAGTTTTAAAGGTGATAGACGCAAGATTGACGAGATTCAGAATGTTTTACCCCTATCTAGAGTGTTTGAAGAGAGCTGCAGTCAGGAGCTTTTTGAAGCTCACTGTCTCTCTACAACTTGCAAGGAATGTTAGTTGATTATTGGTGATGGGCTTCCCTTGATAGACCATCTAGGCTTTGTCCTGGGCTATAAACATAAACATACCTGAGCAATTAAGTTTATTATGTCATCATTTTCTTGCAACTATTAGCCAACACTCATTCCATTATGTTAGGCTACAGGCTATCAAAAAGTATAGCAACCTTTCAGTGGCATAAAAAAGTTAGCTATGATGTTCCAGGACTGAAATCCTTGTGCGTTTTCTCCATAAAATGTTCTACTATTGTTGATATTCAAGTTGTCAACAACCAGTGGCAGAAACATTGGGGTAGAAGCTGCACTTGGGCCCGCATGTAATGGGGATCTGCCGACAAGTTATCCCCACTGAGGCCAAATGATAATTGTGGCAGTAATAAGTTAAAGAGAATATAATGTCCCTAGTCTATATGTGATGCGGTTTGCAGAAAGCGGATAAATTACTTTACATTTAAGAGCATGAAAAGCCTAGGGGATAGGCAATCATTATATCACACAGAATTACTCAAAGATTGCAAAACTTCTTTATTTATTACAAAACTCAATTGCAGAATGCAGCAAATTAAATTTATTGATCACCTCCAGCGGAACATGCCGACCCCAGCCCGAGCGGACCCGAAGTAAGCATGACATCAGCGCTAAAACACAAACAGGCAAGGTGAACATGGTGTCATACATTTTAAGTGAATCTAGCAGGAAGTCCGACTAGATTACGACTGGAGTGATGAGGAATCAGGAGACACAGAATTGGTTCTTGATTAGGCAGATATAGAGGAGTGCAATGGTCCTCAGCTCGACATTTATGAGCCACCAGCAAGGCAAGAAATCCAGGACCAAGTGAGACATGCAGATGATGCCGTTCCTGATAGATGCGGTATTATTACAAGATCGCATTGGCAATACGACTTAGTATGTTATTTTCCTATACGTTGAGTTATGGTAACGTTTATTTGAACTCAACATTAAATTAATCAAGTGTATTTGGAATGACGACACAGTATAACATCCCCGATCTCTGCAGATATTTTTGACTATTAGCTGCATACAGTGGCATGCTGTCAGATGGCAGGAAGGCCTTCAGTAACATCACCCTTTCCCTCATACTTGGTCTTAAACTGTTTGCAATCAAGCAATTTATTAACTGAACACAACCACTATCAATGCATGACACGTAATGATTAAGAAATGGTAATGACAAAGCCGGTGTTCTGACAATCTGTGCTTCCTCGTCAAAAAATGCTACCGTAATGCATGGCGATCGTAAAGTCTTTTTTTTTATGCCGTAATATTGCGATATGAATCTGTGTACAATAGTAACTTTGTCATTGGTTATCTTATTAAAACCCATGCAGATGTTATAATGAGTTGGATAAGTTTGTTTAAAGATATATGCCCATATACGCCATTATCATCCAATCTCTGCGTTTTCAGGAAAACCCAGCATGTACATGCAAATATATACTGCTCAAAAAAATAAAGGGAACACTTTAACAACAGAATATAACTCCAAGTGCTCTCTTTATTTTTTTGAGCAGTATATATATGGTAAAAGGTTGAAAGGCGCACCATAAAAGACGTATATTAATGATACTTGAAGATACTTGAGATGTGAGCAAAGAAACGGAGCCTAAGATTTTAGGTTTGCGCAAGCGCAGAACGCAGAAGTAGCATATATTGATGGGTAGCAAAAATTGACAGAACACTGACTTTGTTGATATAATTGAGGTGACTCCGCAAGGATGACAATCTGCAAAAAATCCAAAACTTTCACTGACTTCGCAGCAATTATTTTTGCCATCACTCAGCTGTGCATCGTACCTAACAACGCACTGTAGCTGTTACTACATTCAGACTATAGAACGGATTCTCATGGCTTATTGCTCAATGAACTAATTTACCACCTACACAAGTGCAGAAATTATAACGACTTGATATTTTCGTTGTCATTGATGTGCGGAAGAAAACGGTGTATAATTTCGTAATGCAATGTATAACGAGGCTTTCAAAAATAAATTAGACGGTAACACTTTACAATAAAAGTGCAACAATTAACATTAATTAACATTAGTTCATTAACTGTCTGTTAATTAGCAGGTAACTAATGTGTTAGATAGCTGAAAAAGCATTACGTAACCATAATTGAACTTTTATTAATTTTCTGTGTATCCCTTATTTTGAAGTTGAAAACATCCCTTAAGTATCCCCTATATAGCACCTCAAACTATTAAACCATAACTTATAAATTAATACCTTAGTTGATATGAACATAATTTGTAAATGATTACCAGGTGCATTAGTTAAATGTGAATTACCTGTTAGTACATGCTTATTACTGCATTTAATAATGTTAATTGTTGTACCCTTATTGTAAAGTGTTACCAATTAGACTCTCATCGGCTCTACCCATTAGTCTGAGCAACTGTTGCTAATCGGGAGAGGTGGACTGCCAGAGGGAATACTATGTCTGAGTAGGGAATACCTTGTGAATACTATGTCCGTTTTTTATCAGAATTTCCTCAGAATCTGACAACACAATGCTGAATACTATGTCTGAGTAGGGAATACCTTGTGAATACTATGTCCGTTTTTATCAGAATTTCCGCAGAATCTGACAACACAATGCTGAACCATCAATCAGAAAGCTAGATAAACAACCAAAACAACGCGAGTCAATTGCTGAACGCAAATTATGGCTGTTTATGCGCGCCTGGCACCGCCTGCACGCTGATTTGTGTTCTAGGGCTGATGTCACATGCCTCTGACAAGAGAGCAGTCCTATTTTTAGCCAGGCGACCAGGCAGTGCGAAATGGTGATTTGGGTGATTTGACCACTGGGTGGACCAGGTGTCTCCAAAATGGTTTTGGGTGTGTATTCAAACAAAACACGAAAGCAGAGGGAGAGTGAAGGAAGGGTTTTCATGCTCTTTAAGTATTTGGAATAATTGTTTTTCAGCTTTATGAACATCAGCAAAGCCAAACAAATCTCGGCTGTGGGAAGTAGCATTTTTTAGATTTCAATCCTTCAATGTTTAATAATAATTTACACATGGGTGGGGCCTTTATTAGACATACTTCAGTTAATTCGATTTTTTTGTTGAAATTGACGGCAGTTAGGCGGCATATTTTCTGTTTATTGATGGAAAATATCCTCTTGCTTTCTTTTTGTAGATATTTATGGGAAATAAGACAACCAATGAAATGTCCAAGTAGACTATTTTGATAAGCTAGCTAATTTTTACAGCAACTTCGCTGAAAATGGTCTCTTAGAACAAACACAAAAATGGGAGAAAAAAGAAAATGTAGTGCAGAAGTTGAGGCAAGGGTGAAACTGCCAAAAGTAGATTCCTTTTTTGTCTCAGTGCGTGATGTGCAGCAGTAGAGCACCTGAAGAAAAACAGACAGCTTTAACTTAGCTAGCCACAGTGTTATCTTGCTAGCTAATTAACTGGCTAGCGAGACCAGCTCCTGTCCTCAGACTTTCTTTTAAATGCCAACAGTCCAATGTTTCTAGCCTGACCATTTCCCCTATGTAAGACAGTCAGCAATTGGATGTGAGTAACTGGCTCGCATCCAGTATTTCTTTGTAGTTTAACTAGACAGTGAATTGGACATTCAACATTAACAAGAATGTGTCTGCTGAATAATGAAAAATTAGAATTTTTCTCTTCTTTTAAATTGAGAGGGGTTTGACAATGCCAAATATATGTTCTTCTTCAGAAAATTTTTAGTGTTAAAAGTCAGACCTAAACAGTTGGAGAACAGTTCAATGTAAAGATGTAAAATTGCATTTAACCACTGGGACTTCCACTGTCTTACCATACCACCTTGCCAAGACCCCTTGCCCCCACCCATCACCACTCAATGTAAAATTTTCTATATCCACCACCAGCAAGGGCACAAACCTGCGATGAATACCTGAGATTTTTAATCACTCAAATGCCACTGCATCAAGAACAGTGATTTATCTATAAATGATATGAGCACATGGGCTCAGCATCACTTCGGCAAACTCTTGTTAAGTTCCTCAATATGTTGTTATATCCATAAATGGCAGTTCACACTTTTCTATGCAAAAAGGAAGCTTTATGATAACAGTGTGCAGAAGTACCATAAACTTCCCTGAGCTCAGAGACATCTGAGTTGGCCCAATGACCAGTAGAACCATGTATTGTGGGTGCAGTAATCAATATTTGAGGCCTTTTTGGTGCCCTGGACCAAAGAAGAAAAGGACCATTTAGACCGTTAGCAGTATCCAGTCCTAATGCCTTGCTCTTTCACGGTACATGACTGTGTTAGCGCCCTTGGCAGGGGTAACTTGCACTTTCGTCAAGGCATCATTTTGGAGCAATGTCTTTTCCAGGGACGCCCAAGAATTAAATCCGCAAGACAATATTATACCGCATTCTGCATGCATTACAAAGGCATGGCTGTGGGATGTTGGACTGGCCTGCCAGCAGCCCTGAAATCCGAAATAAAAGAACATATGGCACCTCTTGAAATGCAAAGTGAGAAAGCAAAGACATATTTGCTGGAAAAAAGGGGGTAAATTAAGTCTGAATCATGTAAGCATTTGGTGTCTTCTAAGCATTTATTAAGTGTTGAGAAAAGGAATGGCAACATTGCAAAGTGGTAAATACTTTATTGTCTCAACCTTTTAAAAAATGTTGCAAGAATGAAAATTGAAATGTGTTTATTATGAGCAATGAATACATTTGCTGTTCTATTGTTTTTCATATAATACAGGTAAAAGATATTTTAAATATTACCGTTTTCAGGTTTCATTTTAATTTAACATACAATTCCTAACTTTTTATGATTTTGGCGTGTATTTTTAGAATTAATTCAATAATTTTGTTATTTAAAGTTGTAATTGAGTTTTTTAAGTATCATTGGATCAAATTAAGTCAACAAATTTGAATAGTTTGATAAATAATTTGTAAATGATTAGTTATGACTTGGTGACACCTACCTGGGACACATGAAATCTCATTGACATTGAAGAAGAATCCAGGCAGGCAGGCGCATCTGAAGGACACGAAGAGTTCTTCACACATGCTGTCAAAAGGACAAGGGTTTGAAAAACAAGACCCTGAAGAAAGAGAAATATAGAACACTCCAGTAAACTAAAGTCAGAGCAAGTATTATCAGTTCACAGAAGAATTTTTGGCCCATTTTCTAATTAAAAATGGTTTCTGATGACGAACCTGTCTCTTCATTTTGAATCTGGGTGGATCTCAAAGCCTAGGGTGCAGTCTTCGAAGGTTACATTTTTAGGGATTGTCACTTAATTCCATCCACCAAACTGACATGACATCATTTCATCTCTGCTGAACAGCTTTGGTTTAAGCGAGTTGTCTTTGGTTTCCCCAACTCTCACCTTAACTCTAACCCCAAACCTAAACCTAGCCCCAAACATAACCCTGAGCCTAAATTTAACCTTATCCCTTACCCTAGAAGTCAGTTTGACAGATGGAAGTAAGTGATGACCCCTGAAAATGCAGCCTTCGATGGATGCAGCCAACTTTTTGAGATGCACCTCAAGTTAATGGAACCTCCAAGCTAAGTCATTTTCCTGCATTGCTGACTGCTGTGCATCTGAATGAAAATGTCCTGCTAATATTTAGTATCAGTGAGGAAATAACCGGTTTCATGCATAAGCTGACAGCCATAAGCTACTCGCTTGACTGAACAGAAAATCAGCTGCATTTACTGGCCATAAATTTTTGATTAGTCATGTAAAACAATATTCTGTCCTCAGTATCCAAGTAAACAGAGGATACCCCAACAACTCCCAGAACCTACACCCCCAATGCACCCACTCATTTCCTCTCACCCAAAACTGTTGTCTCTGAATTCTGTGAAAGCTAAAAAAACTTTTTACAATTTATTCTTCAGCAGCCACATATGGTAAAAAATAGAAAGGATAACTATTTGTATATTAGTTATTATATTAGTTATTATATTATATTAGTAGTAATCAAAAATGATCTAAATATTATTGGCACCCTTAGCTGGAAATTCTACTAAGAATTCTACTAAAAAATAACATTACAGAGATTAATTCAAAATGCAGACAAGTGAGAAATATAATTCTTTATGGAACCAGCAAAAATCATGTTCATTTAATCAAAAATTAAGGTTTAATCCAAATTAAGGTTTTGTAAATGATGGCAAGGATTACAGAAAATAGAATCTACCTGTCAATGTTTGGGATCTGTTTTAATGATTTTTCATATCAGTTTATGTACTTGTGGCCATTTCATGTTTTTTCATGCCCCGTTCAGTTCCCACGTGCTTTTGTTTTCTCCATCAACCCAGCACTCCGCCGCCCCATTCTGCTTATCATTTAGTTTTCCCAGTTCCTCTGTTTGTAACCAGGCCCCCAGCAACATTTCACTCCACACGCCCACCTGTGATCACTTCCCCATCTCCCTTGGTTTTGCCCTAATATAGCCCTCAGTATCTTTAGTTATTTGCTTGTCTTTCTTTTTTTTTTGCCGTAGCGCATATGCCCCAAGAGCCTTTGTAGAGCCTCTGATTTAGATTTTGTTTTGTTTCCACATTTATCAAGATTTCCTCGCCTCTTGTGCATTGAGAGATTTCTGGTTTAAATTTCATCTTATCTTTTGGATTTATGATTCTGTTCTTCTCAGGATTTGGCAATTTCACTGTTTGGCTTTCGACCAGTTGACTGTTCTGTAACTACGATTTAGATGATTCCTTTAGTGCTGAATTCCTATTGATTGCTCTTGAACCTGACTGATAGCGCAAGAGTACAAGTTCATAAATAAACCTATAAGACTGATTTCAAATCTGCGTTACAGTTCTCAGTCTGAGTCCAGTCACAACCAAACTTAAACAAGGACTGAATATCATTTGTTTTCAGTTCATCTAAGTTTTATTGTGTCATTACATCACCTGTATGACAAGGATTGAAAGAACTTGCAGGGGAAATCCTTTTGTCATCCAGAGAGTCATGAAGAGAACAAAAGAAATGGCATTTTAAAAGAGTCATAAGGCCACAGACCTTCATAAATATGATGATGGAAACAGTAAAAGCCACAAAAGGTTCAATATAGTCATAGACCCCAAAATGGAGAAGCAAGCGATTACAAGTAGCCAGTGCTCTTTTGTATTCTGTCGGGACAAACATGCTGAGGTCAGATGAGAATAAATTGAACATTTTGATCAGATACAGCATCACCACATTTCACGTAGACACAAAGATGAATACAGGAAAAGTGCATCATTCCCATGGTAAAAAATGACAGTGGATTATTGAGGTTTTTGGGCTGTTTCAGTCATTCTGAACATACCAAATCAACCCCATCCTTGCCTATGTGCACGTGACCCTGAGGAACTGAGTGCCATCAAGACTGAAAAAATTTTCAGTGAAGCAAGACAGTTGTATCAATTGGAATTAAACTAAATTTCTATTTATTTTCATGATTTTGGGACAAAATTTTCAAAAAAATTTGGCACCGAGGGTCATTTCGTGTCAAAACAGCCAATATTGAGGCGTCTTGCACAACGTACACGACACCTCTCAGATTTTGAACTTAAACAAAACACTCAAACAAAAATACTTTATGGTACCAAACTAAAGAATCCAAAATTTCATGTCAATGTCTTTAACGCTTTTTGTGTGGTGCCCTCTTGAAATTTTGGTGCCATGCCCCGTTTTTACTTGATGTGAATCGGTCATTTCATTTCATAGCATTTTGTAAGGACCATAACTTCTCATGTAATGGAGATAGGAAGCTAAAATTTGATATACTGGTGTGTTCTAGCCCATATATCAGGATTCTGCAGCCAGAATCACCATGAGACATCAGAGGGGTGAGAATGGATCCCCCAATATCGTAACTTATTTTTTAAGGTGGCAAGTGATTTTTCCATTTTTGGGGGTCACTATGACTCGATTAAGTGAATGATACTGTTGGAAATGTGGGTTTTCCTCATATATAACTTTCCCACCACCAAACGAAGTTTTAGGATATTAGTACCATTAGTGGGGGACTTGTGGGGGTCTGCAAACCACTTCGGGCCAAAAGAACCCTTTCAGACCCTGGACTTCAGACCCCCAGATGACCTCATGGACACTGGATGATGATAATGGCATTTATACCGGACAAATATACATATTTAAACATTAGTTTAATGTAATAAAATCTTTGATAATCAAACTCATTCTACATGAACGTGCTTATTGAAGAATGGCACTCTGAGACCCTTATTTGGCAGAAATTTCTAAGTCCGGAAACTAGAGCAAACAGGATTTCATGGAAACTGGGACTGACCAAACTGTCTAAAATCAGTTACAACTAGAGGCACTCATAGAGTGCAAAGCTTTGCTGAGGCAGCACAATCCAAATGTGCATGAGTGGGAGCAAAGTTGACTTATCGTGTGTGATAGGTTTTCAAGATGGCTGCCATGGCGGCCATACTGTTTCACTGATCGCCGTGAAAATCAATATAAAAATATTTATATTTTTCTGGTATAAATGCCATTACCATCAAAGTCCAGGGTCTGATAGGGTCATTTTAGCCTGAAGCGGTTTTCAGACCCCCACAAGTCCCCCACCAATTGTACTACTATCCTAAACCTTCATTTGGTGGTGGGAAAGTTCCCCAATATGAAGGAAAACCACATTTCCAACTAACATTCACTGGATTGAATCCTAAGGACCCCCAATAAGTCAAAAATCACTTGCCGCCTAAAAAAATTAGGATTTTGGGGGCCCTCCTGTCCCCTGTCTGATTCTCATGGTGATTCTGGCTGCAGAATCCTGACACATGGGCCAGAATACACCAGCACATCAAATTTTTGCATCCTATCTATCCTATCTCTATTACATGAGAAGTTATGGTCCTTCCAAAATGCTACAAAATGAAATGACCAATTCACGCAAGTCAAAAAGGGGAGTGCCACCCAAATTTTAAGAAGGTACCACAGGAAAACAGTTAGATTATGACACAAAACTTGGATTCTTTTGTTTGGTACCACAAAGTATTTTTGAACAAAGTTTTAGCAAAATCTGAGAGGTGTCATGTTTATGGGTGGTTGAGTTGACATGGAATGACTCCTGATGCTGCTTCACAATTAAATGTTGAGAATTAAACTATATCTCATTCAATACTGGAATTAAACTGTACTTCCATTTATTTTCATAATTTTAGGAGAAAGAAATGCTGCAAACGCAAAGAATTTTAATAAAAATTTGGCTCTGATGGTGATTCACAATGAAATACTGAGGATCAAAAAATAGCAAAGAGGTAAAACAATACTTATTTTTTCTCAATATCACTAATTTACCAGAGGTGTGCAACATCTGTGGCTGACACTCAGAACAACCGATTATCCGTGAGGCCAAATATCGGCTGCACCCCCCCAAGCCACTTCCACTCAGTGACCTTTCAAGCGATAAAGTGCAAACCAATGAAGCTTTAGGATAAGGAAAATGGGTTTACAAAACATGGAAAGTTGATGTGTAATCTTCAGTGCGATCTACCTTGCATCTGCCAGTTACCTTCAAATCATATCAAATAAAAAGGTGAATGGGTTTAAAAAAAAAAATCAGTTTTTCTTGAAGCCCACATGCTTTGCAATTTTTTGAAGCCAGGTTTTCTGGATGATTGTTATCCTGGGCTGTTTACCTGGGCATGTATTAGTAAGAGGCAGCAACCTGCGATAAATTAAGATGAGTGAACTCCTTATCAAGAAGGGAGGTTACCAAAGGATTCTGAGTGATAATATTGATGTGTTTTGCAAGTTGTACCTTAGTAAATTATTAAATTGACCGACATTTCAATCCTGTAGGGCTGGAGCTACTGCTGGGGGGACATTCAGGTTTATTAGGGTAATGGAAAGCTTTTATTCATACAACATTGATAAAATCGTTTCAGACTTTAAAAAAATAAAAATCAGCATTCGAATCCTTCTCGGGCACCACCTCCTCATGAATATTCAATATCCCGTATTCCACATACAATTACAATTACTGCATCATTTAGATACCTGTGACTAGGTTTGCTGCTCCTCCACAGGAGAGGGCTAATGGAGTATCAGGTATCGGTTATCAGGCATCAGGCAGTTTTGACTGAAAACCTGGTTGCCTTTGACAGAGGATGAAGAATTGTCTGTGGGAGGACTTTCCATCAAAATAATGACCCGATGCAAACCCCACAGTCCACACAGAAATAGTTCTGGGAGAACGAAATCAATGTTCATTGGCAGCTTAGTCACTGTATACCTGTGGGCTAAACTGAGGGGAATTGATAACTACAAACCAATGAATAAACTAAGACATTTTAGCATCTAAATTCCAAATTTTTCTCATATTTTTGTGCATTTCCACTCTAGGGTGCTGGTACCTCTAGAGCCTACTATATTTCTCTTGAATGAGGTTTGAATGAGATGAGGAACGTAGATTGACTGGTAAATTGAGAGCTTCGCCTTTCGGCTCAACTCTTTCTTCACTACAACAGATCGGTACAATGACCGCATTACTACTGCCGCTACACCGATCCATCAGTCAATCTCACGCTCCATCCTTCCCTCACTCGTGAACATGACCCCAAGATGCTTCAACTCCTCCACTTGAGGCAGGAGCTCTCCTCCAACCCGGAGGGGGCTAGCCACCTTTTTCCGGTCGAGAACCATGGCCTCAGACTTGGAGGTGCTGATTCTCATCCCAGCCGCTTTGCACTTGGCTGCAAACCGCCCCAGTACATGCTGAAGGTCCTGGTTCGAAGGAGTCAACAGGACAACATCAGCAAAAAGCAAAGATGAGATCCTCTGGTCCCCAAACCGGACTCCCTCCGGCCCCTGGCTGGGCCTAGAAATTCTGTCCATAAAAATACTGAACAGAACCGGTGACAAAGGGCAGCCCTGCCAGAGTCCAACATGCACCGGAAACAGGTCTGACTTACTGCTGGCAATACGAACCAAGCTCCTGCTCCGGTCATACAGAGACCGCACGGCCCCGGACTCCATACTCCCGAAGCACCTCACACAGAATGCCACGAAGGACACGGTCAAATGCCTTCTCCAAGTCCACAAAACACATGTGGACTGGTTGGGCAAACTCCCATGAACCCTCAAGCACCCTGCGGAGGGTATAGAGCTGGTCCAGTGTTCCTTGACCAGGACGAAAACCGCATTGTTCCTCCTGAATCCAAGGTTCGACTATCGGCTGAATTCTCCTCTCCAGCCCCCTGGAATAGACCTTACCCGGGAGGCTGAGGAGTGTGATCCCCTTTAGTTGGAGCACACCCTCTGGTCCCCCTTCTTAAAAAGAGGGACCACCACCCCGTCTGCCAGTCCAGAGGCACTGTCCCCGACTACCACGCGATGCTGCAGAGGCGTGTCAACCAAGACAGCCCTACAACATCCCTGGTGCCTTGCCATCAAGAAGCTTCCAAACTACCTCAGTGACTTCAGCCCGAGTGATGGATTAATCAGCATCTGGGTCCCCAGCCTCTTCTTCCTCTATGGAAAGCGTGTCAGTGGGATTGAGGAGATCCTCAAAGTATTCCTTCCTCTGGCCGGCAATATCCCCAGTCGAAGTCAACAGCGCCCCACCTCCACTGTAAACAGTGTTGGCAGGGCACTGCTTTCCCCTTCTGAGGCACCGCACAGTTTGCCAGAATCTCTTCGGGGCCAACCGATAATCCTCCTCCATGGCCTCCTCGAACTTTTCCCATAGCCAAGTTTTTGCTTCCGCCGCCGCCCAGGCTGCAGCACGCTTAGCCTGCTGGTACCTGTCAGCTGCCTCAGGAGTCCCATGAGCCAACCAAGCTCGATAGGACTCCTTCTTCAGCTTGACAGCATCCCTTACTTCCGGTGTCCACCACCGGGTTCAGGGATTGCCGCCGCGACAGGCGCCGGAAACCTTCCGGCCACAGCACCGAACGGCCGCATCAACAATGGAGGTGGAAAACATGGTCCATTCAGACTCAATGTCTCCAACCTCCCTTGGGATCCGGTCAAAGCTCTCCCCGAGGTGAGAGTTGAAAACCCCTCTGACAGAGGGTTCCGCAAGACGTTCCCAACAGACCCTCACAACACGTTTGGGCCTGCTAAGTCTGTCCAGCTTCTTCCTCTGCCAGCAGATCCAACTCACCGCCAGGTGGTGATCAGTGGACAGCTCAGCCCCTCTCTTCACCTGAGTGTCCAAGACATCGTGCCGTGTACACTGATGGACGCCCTTATGTTTGAATATGGTGTTTGTTACGGACAAACTGTGACTAGAACAGAAGTCCAATAACAGAACACCACTCGGGTTTAGATCAGGGACGCCATTCCTCCCAATCACGCCCCTCCAGGTAACACTGTCACTGCCCACGTGGGCGTTGAAGTCCCCCAGCAGAACAATGGAGTCCCCAGTTGGAGCACTTTCCAGTACCCCTCCCAGGGACTCCAAGAAGGCTGGGTACTCTGCACTGCCGTTCGGCCCATAAACCAAAACGACAATGAGGCACCTGTCCCTGACTCGAAGGCACAGGGCAGCGACCCTCTCGTTCACTGGGGAAAACTCCAACATATGGCGGCTAAGCTGGGGGGCTATAAGCAAACCCACACCAGCCCGCCGCCTCTCACCGTGGGCAACTCCAGAATAAAAGAGTGTCCAGTCTCTCTCGAAAAGTTGAGTTCCAGAGCCCAGGCTGTGCATGGAGGTGAGCCCGACTATCTCGAGCCAGTACCGCTCGACCTCCCGCACAAGCTCAGGCTCCTTCCCCCCCAGGGAGGTGACATTCCATGGGGGCAGTACCAAAATAAATGATCCACTGATTCAACCTCTTCGCCACAGAATCTACACAAGTTGGACTCCTCAATTCCCCAAATATGAAGCATGCTTTGCATGGCCAAAAATGTATATATTAATTTAAACTGAAAAATTCTTATTGACGAATCTATTGTGTTATGTAAATTAAATTGAAAACCTAGTTCCATGGAATTGAAAAATCTAGCATATACTCCCAAGAATCAAGAACATTGTGAGGATTGGCTCTCAGTTTTCCTGATTCAAGGTAGAACTTATATATCATTCTATTTGTGCTGGTATTTTCAATCCACTGAAGGTTTTTCATAGATGGTCGACAGACAAGCTGCTTGTTACTTCCTTTAACAATTCTTTTCCATTTGAGCGGTATGGTTGCAACCAATTAATTGAACTTTTGTAAAGGGCAAGCCTTGCCATAAATGTCAATTAACTCTTCAAAAGACATTGACTTACTTTCATTATTTATAAAAATAATGCCAGAATCAAACATATTTTTCCAGAAAATAAATGTCTTACCAATCAAGATGTTAGAATTGAACCATATGATTTGTTGCAAAATTTCCTCTGTATTTTCTGGAGGATAGAATTGGAATTGCAGCAAACTTTGTTTGGCTTCCATTAAAAACGGGGAAAGATTAATGACCAGTTCCTTATTGAATTGTGAGAAGTGGGGGTATTTAATCTGTAGAAAGGGAAACGGCCCCTTTTTAAAAAATCGGGAGTGCAGTGTCAAATAATCTCCTGGAATACCATCTTGAGGCTTGGAGTGAGAGATTCAAGGCTCTTAAATTTAACAATTTTAGGCCACCTGATTCATATTCATTGTAAAGGTACACATGCTTAACTTTATCTGGTTTACCAGTCCATATAAATTTGAGGATTTTTTTCTCATATTGTTTGAAAAATTAGTGAATGTAATTTCATAAACAAGTATGGAAATTGAGACACAACTTAGGATTTAATCAAGGTGATTTTACCATAAATTGTTAAATATTTCCCTCTCCATGGCTGCAAAATTTTAATTATTTCATCAAGTTTTTTAATTGAAATTAGCTTCTTAGAGATTTTCCATGTTTTCAGGAATATGAATGCCGAGCATATCAACTGATCCATTCTTCCACTTTATGGGTAAATTACACCACAAGGTAAATGTAGTGTTTTTCAGAGAGCCGATCCTAAGTATTGTGCATTTGTTATAATTTGGCTTCAAGCCTGACAAGCAGGAAAAACAATCCAGGTCCTGTGTTAGGCTTTGCAAAGATAAGGACTGAGGAGTCAGCAGAAAGGTATTATCATTTGCATACATAGAAACCTTTGTATGCAGCCCCTGGATTTCTAAGCCTTTGATATTTTTATTTGATCTTATCTTTATAGCAAGTATTTCAATTGCCATTATAAACAAATAAGGTGCCATGGTTCTGGTTTTATGTTCATGTTTTATGTTCATAATTATGTCTTTTCTTTATTCTTTTTGGTTATTGTATTATCTGGTTTTCTGTTCTCGCCATTTTAAGTTTCATTGCACATGTCTCCCCTGGCTTGTGATCTATTTGGTTCAATCCTTCTCCCCAGTCTGTGTGCTCACCTGCTTCGGGTGATTTCAATGGTTTCTGGTGTTTCATATTATTCCTTCAATTCTTGTTTACTTCCTTCCCCTTGCTGTTCTGATTATTAACAAGACTAAAATTTGTATATTGTATCATAGTCTATTAACCCAACTAATCCATGTATATATTACTAACTCACTAACGAGCATTTTAGTTACTCTGTAAAGTTGCACCGCTGCTATAATTGGTACTAATTCAGTCTAAGAAATCGGCCTGTTCTAGTCTCCGCCTCTCGCTTTGCTTTCCCTGTCTCTCATCCTGCGTTTCCGCCAGATCTCTCGCACGTGCTTAATTGTTTTTCTGCACTCATTGTCTGTGCACCTAGAACTCTCTGACTGGAGTTGTTTAACTGTCATAGAATGTCTTGGCTTTCGTCAGTTGTTGTGGTTAGGATTCCCCCGTGTTCCTCCCATTGTAATTAGTTCTCATCCCATTCACCTGTTCCCTGCATACCATGTGACTTCCCTTCTGACTAATTAGAGTCCTCACTGCAGTTCTGACTTCGTCAGAACGTCGATATTTCTCTGTGCAGAGTCTCGTGTATGCCATTGATTATTGTTTCTCTTCGACTGTTTTGTCTGACTAAGATTCTTGCCATTGCCCTTTTTGTATTGATTTTGTCTTTCTGGATTTCAACCTATTTTTGTATGACCACGTTTTTTGTGTTTGGATGCCCTGTATATGACCCACTGCGTTGGATATCAACTACTACTTTTTCCCTGCTGTCTATGTACCGTTGTACCTCTGTTTTTCTGGTTCTGACCCCGGCCTGTCTAGTCGACTTTGTTTTTGGATTTCGTTTTGTGGCTTGGCAATTCTTGTGCCTATTGGTACTGACCCGGCATTCATTTAAAGGCAAACGTTTTTCGGATTTCCCTCTCACGTGTGGTTCCTGAACGCACCGTCACATAAGGTGATAAAGGACAGTGAAATATTACCTGAAATATGACCATGATTTATAATTTTAAATGTTAGGTTGTTGTACATTACTTTAACCCATTTCATAAGAGATTCACCAAAGGAAAAAAATTCAAGGCATTTATAAATAAAATCCAGACGAACCTTATCAAAGGCTTTTTCGAAGTCTGCAACAAAAATTAAACTTGCTTTTTTTGACATTTCATAGTTCTCCTATAATTTGTAGTAGCTGCCTAATTGTCCTCAATATTTCGACCTTGTAGAAATCCAGACTGGTCATTGTGAACAATATCAGACAAGACATTCTTAATGCGATAGGCAAGACATTTTGCTAGCATTTTGGCATCGCAACACTGAAGTGTAAGAAGTCTCATGTTTTTTTAAATAAACTGGGTCTTTATATTAGCCACTGCTTTCCTGTTTTGATAGCAAAGAAATCAGACCACTATGTTGGGTCTCAGACAGTACACCCTTATCATATCAGTAATTAAAACATGTAAGTAGTGGTTCTTTAATTAGATCATAAAAAGTCTGATACACCTCAATTGGTATGCCATCGAGGCCAGGTGTTTTCCCTGGCTGAAATGACTGAATTGCCTGTCTGAGCTCATCTTCAGATATTAGGCCTTCACAGGACTCTCTTTGCGTGTCTGAAAGCTTAACGTGGCTTTTTGGGAACAAGTATTTGCAGTGGGCATCATTTAGAGGCAGTGGTGGAGTCTGAAATGAAAACAGTTCAGTAAGATATTTTTCTTCTTCTTTTAATATATCTTAAGGGGTCACTAGAGTTTCACCCTTATTTGTGAGTAGTTTTTGTAAGTTCTTTTTAGATACATTTCTATGTTGATTTAAAAAGTGTTTGTTGCATTTTTCACCCACCTCCATCCATTTGGCTTTATTTTTAAAATATATATTAATTGATCTTTCTTGATAAAGTTCTTCAAGTTCATTCTGTTTTTCTTCCAAGATGTTCTACATATCATTAGATATAATTACAGAGTTATCATTATCTTGTGTAAGCTTTTCAATTTCTTTTGCCCCATTCTGCCCTAAAATGCTTTTCTTTAAAGGAAGAGTACGGTATTGCATGCCCTCTAAAGGCACATTTGAATGTATCCCACACAATAAGAGGATCTGCTGAACCTAAATTATTTGAGAAGAAGTCTGTAATGAAAACTTTTGATTTGGTTATAAAAGTACTATCCATTCTGATTAAATTTCCAGTATCCACGGCCTCTGGGGAAATTGGTGAGTGACAGGTGTAGCCTTATAAGTTGGTGATCGGATCTTATTTTGTCTTCAATTAATGCCATTTTGACTTTCGCAACCAGAGAAAAAGAGATCAGGAAATAGCCAATATGACTAGCTTGATTCTGTCTCCTCCAGGTATACCTGTGTTAATCTGGATCTCTGAGTCTCCAGATATCTACAAGGTCCTTGGCATCCATAATACCCAAAATTCCTTTGAAAGCATGCGGGTTATAATTTGTACGATGATTACCTTTCCAATTTAAAGCAGGGTTTAATACAGTATTGTAGCCTCCTACCATGATAACGACGTCACTTGTCTCCTGTAAACCTGATAGATTATTAAGGACCATTTCAAAGAAGTTAGTGTCATCATTATTTGGACCATATATGTTAATAATGGTAAAATACTTGCCATCAATTAATACAGTTAAGATGGTCCATTTTCCCTGTGAATCAGATAGAGAAAGTGTTATTTTTTTTCCAAGTTGTTTTGGGAGAGTGTCATTACACCTTTTGAGCTTTTTGTACCAAGGGAAAAATAAATTGGTCCCCCCATTCTAGCTCCCAGACTGCTTCATCGGCAGGTATGAAATGCATCTCTTGCAAACAAAGAATACTGGAGCCTTTATCTTTGAGCCAGGTGAAAAGCGTTTGTCGTTTTTTATGGTCTTCAAGACCATTACAGTTACAGCTGGCTATCCTCAGTTCTCCCACAACCATATTTGGTTTAAATACACTGCCTGGCCAAAAAAAAAAGTCGCACACTCAAATATTTAGCTTTGATTACAGTGCATATTCATCTTGTCATTGTTTTGACAACTATATGCAATGCCAGAACATTTCTTTTCGATCAGAAATGCCATGATTTTTGTCCAAGATCTTGTCTTCTCGACATAATGGTTGAACCACTCGGTGGTCTTGAGTACATCCCAATAACTTTTATTATGTTAAAGGTCAGGACTTTGTGGTAGAAAATTTGTTTGTGAAAATGATTCCTCCTGCTTGGTTTTGTCATTCATGGTTTTCTTTGCTAAATACAGGCCAATAACTTGCCCGTTCTGAAATACTGTAACATCGTTTCCACCATCAGGGAATGTGTTTTCTGACATGATTTTGTAATAAATGAATAGCGACGCACTTCATCAGTCAGGGTTAAAATGATTATTGCCATCTGAAACATATTAATAACCGCAATAATGATCTAATTTTAGAATTTGTTCATTAACTTCCAAACGGTGACTTTTTTTTGGCCGGGCAGTGTATTTGCATTTACCATCTTCTTTGACCCAAAGGGTCAACCAGGGCAATGTAATTATATAAAGCTTAATATGATGACGGTTGAGTCTTACACAAATTATGCATTGTCCCTCCACCTCCCTCCCCCTTCCCAGGGTCTTCCCTTTCCCAATGTGCAGTGATATAAAATCTACCTCTGCCCACCCACCCTGCCTTCCTTCCCTAGACTTCCCACATTTCAAACAACACTCCATTCAACCTGAGCCATCTCTCAACACTATCCCACAAACTTGTATCCTGTTGCTAAGTTAAGCATTGTTTTCACTGTTGATTATTGGTGATCCAGATGCACATTCTTCAATTAAATAAACATTCTTTTAACATGGTGATAAAAAAATAAACAATGCACTGTTTTCATATACTACTTCTTCTGTCACATACTGGTCAAGCATTTATGATGCAGTGAGGTCATCATACACCTCTATAGATAAAAATATCAGCATACATACACACATAAAGATGTACATATAAACACTGTACATACACCAACACACCTCATGTCTATATGTACATACACACACACACACACACAGATGCATACCTGCATACATATATGCATACAAACATACATACATACACACATATACACATATATATACACACACACATAAATATACATATATATATACACACATACATACATCTACATACATACACACACATATACACATGCATACATACCCCTATAGATACACAAACATATACTCAGCAACAAAAGTTTCTGTGACACCATTTATGTGTATGTTATAAATGACACGCAAAGATCTCAATGCAATCAATATGTTTATTTAACAGGAGAAACACTGACTTTTCAGTGCCAATGTCACTCAAAACGAAAAATGTCATTTTCATGCGTCATGAAGCACTTGTCTGACGTCTAACCAATTGTGACCTTCACACTTCAATACCGGGTGTGACTTCCTCGTGCCATGATGCAAGCAACGCATCTCCGGCGCATGGACCGAATCAGATGTGCCAGAAATTGCTGTGGGATGTCATTCCAAATCTGACGTAGACGTTGTCGCAATTCCTGGAGTGTAGCTGGCGGGTTATCCAACCGCCGCAAACGTCGATCCATCTCGTCCCAAAGATGCTCGATTGGGGACATGTCTGGGGATCTGGCTGGCCATGGCAGGACATTGACATGTTGTTGCATCAGATACTGCTGTACAATCCTTGCAACGTGTGGTCTGGCGTTATCATGTTGCAGCGTTATTCCGGGACCATGTTGCATCAAAAACGGTACCACCAATGGCCGTAGCACTTCATCGCGATATCTTTGACCTGTCAGATTTCCATCAATAACAAGCAAATCTGTTCTGTTTCTAGCCGTGATCCCTCCCCAAATCATGACACTACCACCTCCAAAACGATCAAATTCCTGAACACAGTTGTTGGCATAACGTTCTCCACGTCGACGGTATACACGTAAACGACCATCACATCGGTTAAGCATGAATCTTGATTCATCAGTGAAGAGTACAAGATCCCACTGACGTTGGATCCACCGTCGATGTTGTTGTGCCCACTGTAGACGCAGTCGTCGGTGTTGTACTGTGAGTATTGGACGTCTTGCTGGCCGACGTGGGACAATGCCAAAATGACGGAGACGGCGACGGATTGTCTGTGCAGACAGTCGCCTCAAACCAGGTATCGTTCTTGCAGTTATGGTTGCAGGTTGGAATCGATTTCGGAGATGGGTTGTTCGAATCCAGTTGTCCTGTCTGGGAGTGGTTACTCGTGGACGGCCGCTGCGAGGACGGTCTCTGACATGTCTTGTCTGCTGATGACGCTGCCATAAGTTCCAAATGGTGTTTCGGTGGACATTCAGGCGATGAGCAACTTCCCTCTGCGAGGTTCCGGACTCAATCATCCCAATGGCCCTCCACCGATCATTTTCAGACAGTCTTGGCATTTAGAGGGTAGAGTTCCTGATCCGAAATGGCTGTGTTTTCGATAAGTGATGCTTCCGTCGTTCATCAGGCACAATGTGAACATTCCAAAAATTCTCCTCTTTTATTGCCATCCACAAGCATGATTTACGCACATTTTCACGTGCAAAGTCATTTTCTCGCATTTTCATGATTTCCATTTCAATGTTGTGTTTACGTGTACTGTTTCAGTCTGATATCACCATGTATGACAATTTCATAATTGCGTTATGAAAAATAATTAACAATATTGGTGTCACAGAAACTTTTGTTGCTGAGTATATATACACATAAATGCATACATATACATATGCATCCAGATATTGATACATCAGCATATACACATATAGAGCACTCTACATACACAGATATCTACAAACACATATACGTATGTATAAATACATAAATATACAGAGACCCTGTATATACACATACAGACATGTACAGTATATACATTTATATACACATACACTCATATACACATACTACATACATACAAATATACCCGTCCATGTATACACCTGCACACGCATTTCCATAAGTATGCATATGCACGTAATGGTGAGTGAGAAAATAAGATCTGAAAGAATACACCGGTGAAAACATGATAATTCTAAAAATGACAACAACCACAACAGTAATGAAACCAAGAGAGAGAAGGAAAGAAAAAAGATAATGCGAACATTGTCAGCAGTCATAGTCTCATTATAGTCTTTCAAACATTGCTTTCCATTGGCGCATTCTCATTTTACATCAAAGCATTCTTGATTTAGAGTTTGGTGAGATCCACTGCTGGCGTTTCCAGCGGTAGACCCTGGCTTCTCGCAAGAGTTTTCACTGCTGGTATTCTACAGCTCCAAATAATTAATGAAAACCTCCCATACTTCAGAGCCATGTTGTTATTTTAGAGTATCTAAAAAGTTGGTTGTTGATGTACAGTTTATCTACTGTTCGTCGCATTTTATTGTTTTGCGCTTTGTTGAATTTCATTATAGGAAGTAACTTCCGTCTTCTATCTAATATCTCCGGTGTGAATTGTTCGTACATAGAAAAGGCTGTGCGTTAAGTTCCCTCCTCCGTTCAAGTACTGACATTTTTTATTTAAAATGTAAAAAACGCACAGCTATTACTCTGGGTTTCTTGCGATCCTTTTTGCGACCAATTCTATGCGCTCTCTCGATTTCAGTTTCTGCTATTTGTTTATTTGACATCTTCAGATTGTTTTTCATAAATAGTTTCAGTAGGTTTTCGGTCGCTGAATAATTTTCATTTTCCTCCTCCTTCACTCCCATGACAACAATTATATTTCTCATACTTCAACATTTTAAGTCCAATAGCCTACTATATTTAATTGGATTCAGCAATTTTCAATAGCTTAATTATGTAGTTCGTTTATACCGAAGAATAAGCCAGTCATTACTCTAGAGGAACTTTTTCTAGAGGTACCTACCTTCAAGCATGGGAGACGTAGATGTAGCATTTGGGGACTTCGTCATTAGGGTACCAGAGCTCATACTGTTCAGCGTGCTGGTGGTCATATCATTCAGGGTGCTGATGCTCATGTCGTTTAGGGTCTTGGTAGTCATCTTGCTGACGGTGCTTGTAGTTACATCGTTCAGGGTGTTGATCCTCATACTCTTCAGGGTGCTGAATGTCACATCATTCATGGTGTTGGCTGACATATTGCTCAAGGTGCTAGTGGTCATACTGTTCAGGGTGCTGGTGGTGACATCATCCAGAGTGTTGGAAGTCATGTCACTCAGGGTGCTCGAAGTGACATCGTTCAGGATGCTGGTGGTAATACTGTTCAGGCTGCCTGTGGTCATATCGCTAGTAATACCGGTGGTCATATCACTAAAGGTGCTGCTGATCGTGCTGCTTGGGCTGCCCTGCAGGGTGCTGGTGGTCATATCGTTCACATTGCTGATAGTCCTATAATTTAGGTTTTCAGTGGTCATACTGTTTGGGGTATTGGTGATTATGTCCCTTAGGGTGCTGGTGGGTGTATTAGCTGCGGTGCTGATAGTCACATCATTCAGGGTACCTGTAGTCATACTGTCAAGGGTGCTGATGAGCACATCATTCAAGCTGCTGGTTGTCATATCATTCAGCTTGCTGGTGGACATATTGTTCAGGGACCCGATTATGGTATCACTCAGGGTGCTGGTGGTCATATTTCTCGGGCTGCTGGTGGTCATACTATTCAAGGTGTTGGTGGTGATGTTGTTCAGGGCAGTGGCGGTCATGTTGTGCGGAGAGCTAGCGCTCATATGATTCAAGTTGTTGGTGGTCATATTATTCAAGATTCTGGTGGACATATTATTCCCGGTGCTAATGGTCATTACATTAGCGTTGCTTGTGATCACATTGTCCTGGGTACTGGTGATCATACTGTTTAGGGTGTTAGCAGCCAGACTCTTTGTGGTCACAGTGTTCACATTGGTAGTAGTCAAGCTGTTTGTGTTGTTGCTGTTTGTGTTCATGCTGTTCAAGGTGTTAATAGCTTTAATTTCTGGGGTGTCCGTGGTTATACCATTTGGGCTGCTGTTGATCATACTCTTCACTGTGTTTGTGATTACACCATGTAGGATGTTAGTGGTCTTATTACTTGGGGTGCTTGAGAACATACTATGTTGGCTGTTTGTAGTCATACCATTCGGGGTGTTCGTGGACATACCGTTTGGTATGCTGGTAGCCATACTATTCTGAGTGCTACTAGTTATCCCATTTAAGGGGTTCGTGATCATACTATTTGGAGTGTTAGTGATTATTTTGTTTGGGGCACTAGTGGTCATATTGTTTGGGATGCCGCTGGTAATATCATGCTGGTTGCTGGTGGTCACATCATTCAGGATCCTGTTAGTCATACCATTCGTGATGCCACTGGTCATGACGTTTTGGATGCTTTCAGTCATGTCAGTCTGGGTGCTGGAGGTAATATCATTGGGGGTGCTGAAAGTGATATTGTTTGCTGTATGAAAGGTCATGCTGTTCAGGGTACTGGTGGTCACACTATTCTGGCTGCTGGTCTTTTCATCATTTTGGGTGTTGGTGGTCATGCTGTTTTGGGTGTTAGAAGTCATGCTGTTTGGGGAGTTCATCATCATACCATTTTGGGAAGTAGTGGTTATATTGCTCGGGGTGTTAGTAGTCATGCTATTTTGGGTGGTAGTGGTCATATCATTTGGGGTGTTTATGGTCATATCATTTATGGTGTTAGTGTTCGTGCTACTTGGGGTAGTGGTGTTCATACCATTCAAACTGCTCGAAGTCATAACCTTTGGGATATTGCCAGTGAAATCATGTAGGATGTTCGACATCATACTATTCCAGGTGCTGGTGGTTATGTCAATTTGGGTGGAAGAAGTCTTGCCAGTTGGGCTGCTTCTGGTCAAGCCATTTTGGGAGCTGGTGGTCATACTGTTAGGGGTGCTAGTAGTCAAACCCTTTGGGATATTACCCGTCATATCATTTCTCGTGTTAGTCATCATACTTTTCCAGGTGGTAGTGCTTATTTCATTTTGAGGAGTAATGGTCATACCAGCAGTCATTTGGTTTGTGGCACTTACGATCATATCGCTTAAGGTGTTGGTGGTTATTCCTTCTTCAGCTCTTGTGCTTGTGGTCATCGAATAAGGAAAACTCCTGGTTATGCCATTTAGAGTAGAAGTAGTCCTCCTGTATGGCATGCTAGTCATCATTCCATTCGGAGCGCTTGAAGCTGTACTATTTGCAGTCATCATTCCATTCCGACCGCTAGTGGATGTACTATTTGCTGTTATCATTCTATTCAGAGCACTAGTGGCTGTACTATTTTCAGTCATCGTTCCATTCGGAGCACTAGTGGCTGTGCTATTTGCAGTCATCTTTCCAATTGAAGCACTAATGGCTGTACTACTTGCAGTCATCATTCCATTCAGAGCACTAGTGGCTGTACTATTTGCAGTCATCATTTCATTCGGAGCACTAGTGACTGTACTATTTGCAGTCATCATCCTATTCAGAGTACTAGTGGCTGTACTATTTGCAGTCATCATTCCATTTGGAGCACTAGAGGCTGTACTATTTGCAGTCATCATTGTATTCGGAGCACTAGTGGCTGTACTATTTGTAGCCATCATTCCATTCTGAACACTAGTGGCTGTACTGTTTGCAGTCATCATTCCATTCGGAGCACTAGTGGCTGTACTATTTGCAGTCATCATTCCATTCGGAGCACTAGTGGCTGTACTATTTGCAGTCATCATTCCATTCGGAGTGCTAGTGGCTGAATTATTTGTAGTCATCATTCCATTCAGAGCACTAGTGGCTGTACCATTTGTAGTCATCATTCCATTTGGAGCACTAGTGGCTGTACTACTTGCAGTCATCATTCCAGTCAGAACACTAGTGGCTGTACTATTTGCAGTTATCATTACATTTGGAGCACTAGTGGCTGTGCTATTTGCAGTCATATTTCCATTGGAAGCACTTGTGGCTGTACTATTTGCAGTCATCATTCCATTCGGAGCACTAGTGGCTGCACTATTTGCAGTCATCATTCCATTTGGAGCACTAGTAGCTGTGCTATTTGCAGTCATCATTCCATTAGGAGCACTTGTGGCTGTACTATTTGTTGTCATCATTCCATTTGGAGCACTAGTGGCTATGCTATTTGCAGTCATCATTCCATTTGGAGCACTAGTGGCTGTACTATTAGCAGTTATCATTCCATTCGGAGCACTAGTGGCTGTACTACTTGCAGTCATCATTCCAGTCAGAGCACTAGTGGTTGTACTATTTGCAGTCATCATTCCATTTGGAGCATTAGTGGCAGTGCTATTTGCAGTCATCATTCCATTCAGAGCACTAGTGGCTGTGCTATTTGCAGTTATCATTCCATTCGGAGCACTAGTGGCTGTACTATTTGCAGTCATCATTCCATTCGGAACACTAGTGGCTGTACTATTTGCAGTCTTCATTCCATTCGGAGCACGAGTGGCTGTACTATTTGCAGTCATCATTCCATTCGGAGCAGTAGAGGCTGTACTATTTGCTGTCATCATTCCATTTGGAGCGCTAGTGGCTGTACTTTTTGCAGTCCTCATTACATTCGGAGCACTAGTGGCTGTACTATTTGCAGTCATCATTCCATTTGGAGCACTAGTGGCTGTACTATTTGCAGTCCTCATTCCATTCGGGGCACTTGTGGCTGTATTATTTGCAGTCATCCTTCCATTCGGAGCGCTAGTGGCTGTACTATTTGTGTTGCTAGTTGAAGGAGCAAGGTTTTGGTTTGTGACTGTTTCAATTGTGGTGACATCTGGGTTTCTGGTAGAAGCAGACGCAGAGGTGGTGTTCTCCACAGCTGCAGGTAATGAACATGGAAAAGGATGATCAGATGAAGACATTTTTGAAATTCATTCATTACTGATAATTTCTTACCAAAATGATTTTTTTTTTAAATGTTTTTATGCTTAAGCGTGTTTATTAGTTTAGTGCATACATGTATTCCCCGTCACCCCTCCTAAACTAAACATAAATGCACAGTCACTATTTTTATCATTTTGCCTCTGTATATCATCACAATGGATTCAAAATTAAAAATAAAATTGTGCCTTGAAATGTCTCCTAAAAATGTATAGCATTAACGTAAAAAATGTAGTCTGAATTGGGTAGTGATTAAAACCAGGCATAACCTCGAATTTTAGGAGCTCAAATGAAGCTCTAGTGGAAGTGCAGTCAGGGAAACTCCTCTTTTGCATGCTTAGCCAGTAGTTCATTTTCAGTCGCCCTGCTTTCGCTCCTCTAACGCATGCTTACTCTACCTGCCATCATTGCCTGTTGCAATCAATTGAGTCATCAGAGGCTCTATCAGCTGACCATATCTATCCAATAGCTAACAAATGGTCCCGCATCACTAACCTGCTGTTTTGTAGCTGTCTTATTAAATTTGTTCACACTGTAATGCATCTCAGCTGTCATTAATGCATGTCAGTCGCCATGCAGGTTCATATGGTGTCTTTACAATTGGCTTCCCTGCCAATTCTGGGGCTATTTTCAGCTTAAGAAATTAAAAATCTCAATTCTCACTAATTTACACTCTGACCATCAGTAAATTGGTGATTGCTACAATTCAAGGGTAATCAAATTCAGTAATTAGAAATGCTTTTATTAAAGTGTGGGTTATCTCACCAACTCCAGGTAGCAAGCTCTCTCAGCCTCTAACGGCACTAATAAAGCATTTTGAGAAACACCAACCAATAGCAAGATTCAGCCTTAAAGCAGCAACATTAAAATTAGCATCAACCCCCCAAGCCAAATGTAAACTTCCCATTGTTTGCAAATGGCATTTTTTCCATTTTTTAATAAGGAATCTAAATTGTATTTCAATGAGTCTCGTATTTGGCTAATAAGTCCGTTCGTTTATTAAATTACTGGAGGCTTATTGTGGATACTTTCAGACTGGGTCTGAGACTTGCCACCGCTTTGCCAAACATGTGTTTTCAGAATTGCATTGCAAATAGATTTCCAGGCTTCGATCATACTCATTCTGCACGACATGATTCAGGTCATCCTTCTCAACTGCAAAAAAACATAAAATAAAAAATTCAGATGCCATGCCCTCCGTGAGTATGGGAGTATTTTTAAAGGTCATTAGTTTGCCAACAAATGGTCGCGTTAACTTCCAAGCTGATTACCAATCCACGCCGTATGAAATTTTTCCCATTGCAGTAGTTCCGTACAATATGTACTGACATGGAGGTTTTGGCAATGCATACGGGTTGCAGTTTTGCTCATCAATGAAGCGGTTATGGTATTGTTCACAAAAGTCTCCATCCATCATAAAATCATGCCAGGCATGCGCCAGGCGATGTCATTGTCATTGCTGATTCTTTTTTCTGTCTTAATTGTCAGGTGTTTTAGAGTCCATACTCAGAGCCAGACTGGCACCGATGTTAATTTATTCCCCTTTTGGAATCATTAGCACAATACTAAACTTGTTTTCCCTGCACCGATATTGTGAGCCTCCCAGATTTCATGTGAGGAAGGGTTTAATGGTCTCTACCCTTAAATCCTATGATTTTGGTTTGAATTGACCCTGAATTATTCAGGCAATTCTTTATGAGTCCAGTTAGGTTTATCAGCAGCTTCCCTTTACATCTGGGCCCTCAGTATATTCTCGGTCTGTGCATGCTATGAGTGTCTTAATGCTGCTGCCATCATGAAAGTCAAATATTTCTGAAGCCATAAAAACATTAGGAAAGCAATTGCATATAACTGGTGATCAGTGGCTATGCCTTGTCAATCCTGTTATTTGTTTCTTTCATATTTGGTATGGACATGCGTTGTACTTCACTTATGACACCTATTGAATTAATAATAATAATAGTTTATTTCATACTCAAGGTATATATCATACATAGAACAAGATAAACATCAAAATGATCAATCAGTACAGACAAACTCCAACATACAATCCAACTCTGATCTGCTAAAAAAGGTGCAAGTACTGTGCTCTTTCATTGAAAGAATATAAGATATGGTGCGCACAGCAATAAGAGTGCCCCGTGGTAGGAGGTGACATTTGCCTAAGTATTCTGTTCCTTAAATGTTTAAACGAATAAAACTGAGTGTCATATTTACATACATCATACTTCCAACATTTTGTAATTCAAACTATTGGACGCACTGGACCGACTCCCGTATATACAGTGCAGCGTTGACAATCTAATGCAGCTGTTGTCAGACCGCAGAGTAAGCATAATAAATTTCAAAAACCTCATGTGGAGTTGTAACTCAGCAGGTAAATCATCGCATATCAATGGTAAAAAGTCACAATGTGTCTTGTATAGCAAACCAAACAGGCGTCTTACAGACTTCCTCTAGGCAACGAAAAAAGTATCAATGGAAGACCGAGAAAAATCCCACAGGACATTGCTGTACAACGACATGCAAAAACACTTGAATAACTTGTACCTGGTTGCAAGTGACGTAAATTTAAACAATGACAAGACCACATTAACATGTTTAATAAAACCCACCGTTCCGCTATCAACCGCGATAGACGCTTTACTTGTAGTGATGACATTACCAAGATGTATATCCACTGGAGTAATTAACACACCATCATAATGTATTTTGATGTCAGCAGGGTTAGACTTAAAAACAAGCAGTTTACTCAAAGCCGGGTTCAATTTCACCTAATATTAGGTTGTCATGGCAACAATATTTGCCAAATTATATGCAAATTAGTGGTAAAACAGATTTCCTTATGGACGCGGTGCAGGCTGCAATTTTTGACCGATTACTTTCATATTTGGTATGGACGTGTTACACTTCACTGATGACAACTGTTGATTTTGGTCGCCATGGCGACAGTATTGGCCGAATAATGAGCAAATTTGTGCTGAAACATACTCTCTTCATTGTGGACGCTGTACAGGCTATAATTTTTGACCAGTTAGTTTCATATTTGGTCTTGGCCTGAGTTACACGTCAATTATGACATCTATCAATTTTGGTTGCCATGGCCACAGTATTGGCGACATAATATGCAAATTAGTGGCAAAACATAGAGATTTTCTTGTGGACGCAGTACAGGCTGCAATTTTTGACCCATTACTTTCATATTTGGTATGGATATGTGTTACACTTCACCTATAACAACTATTGATTTTGGTCGCCATGGTGACAGTATTGGCCGAATAATGTGCAAATTTGTGCTGAAATATACTCTCTTCATTGTGGACGCGGTACAGGCTATAATTTTTGACCGATTACTTTCATATTTGGTAGGTACATGTCCTATACTTCACTTCTCACACCTATCAATTTTGATTGCAATGGCCAAAGGATTGGCCAAATAATGTGCGCATTACTGGTGAAACAGAGATTTCCTTGTGGATGCAGTACAGGCAGCAATTTTGGACTGATTACTTTCATACTTGGTATTGACATGTGATATACAAGTACTTCACTCATAATACCTGTCGATTTCGGTTGCCATGGTAACATTATTGACCAAATAATGCGCCAGAAAGGGGACAAGCGGGCTTTTGGGGGCTACATTCATGCGGTCGCAGCCGACCGGACTGTTTAATTTTAATAGACAGATGCCATATTTTACCAATTTATAAGTAACTTAATTACATGATATCATGTTGCATCATTAGGGATCCAGGGACAAGTGTGGCTCTTGATCTGACCATATCGGAAGAGGACCAGAGGACAGCCACGCCCCTAAAGCATATTCTTGCTTTATCCTTTATTTCAGTCTACTTGGGACCATAATTAACTAAAATGAACATCACAATATATCGAAGGAGAATTGAAACTTACGATAGATGCCATACAATGATGCAGGAAATCATTATTGAAACTAGGCGACAGGCGAAGGCGACAGCTGGGGGTATATCCCCGAACGCCTCCAATCCTCAAATTCCCCAATCCTTGAATAGACATTGAATAGACTTTCATTTGAACTTAAGTTCAGGTCAATCGGACAAATGGTTCTGAAGATATGGCTAAAATGGTCATTTTCCATCATAAAGCGCCACCTGGTGGCAAATTATTGAACCATACAGGTATGATGTCATCATGTGACACGTTGTGAGGTCATGACCTTGCAGTTGCACATAGTTTCATTTCAATTGGACAAATAGTTCCAAACATATGGCAAAAATGGTGAATTATATGTGACAAAGCTCCACCTTGTGTCAAAATTTTGAACCAAACAGGTAAAATGTCATCATGGGATAAATCCTCAGGTCATGAACTTTCATTTGCGCTTGATTTGAGGTCAATCAGACAAATATTTCCAGAGATATGATAAAAACAGTGATTTTTTTTCAGTTTTTGGCCCTTGGTGGCCAATCTAGACATTGTAAATTGTTCAAAATCAAATCAGTTCCTCCGCTTTATGATACTTACTTATATGCAAAACTTGGAATTTCTAATCGAAATATTACTGGTTATCGAGTTAACACGTAAATCAGTTTTTGGCCCCTGGTGGCCAATCTAGAAATCGTAAATTGTACGAAATTGAATCAGTTCTTCCTCTTTATGATACTTACTTATATGCAAAACATGAAATTTCTAATTGAAATATTACTGCAGTTATTGCGTTAACACGTAGGGCGGCGCGGCGGCGGTCGGACCAAAAACATTGTCACCTGATTTATTATTATATCCCCGAACACCGAATGGAGCAGTAGATTACTGCTATAAAAATACCATTACCATTTCCACATTTTTTTGCGCCATTTCTCAAAAAATGCTCGCCCAATTTGAATGAAGTTTGGAACATAAATAGTTTACAGCATGATGGTTGCCCTGAACCTAAAAATATGGCCCTTTTGGTACTCTTAATTTCAGGGGGTGCTGACTATATAATGAGTCAGTAAGTAATGAGAATTTTCAAGTCAAGAGCAAAATTTCAAAAAACCTTTGCATTTTCTTAATTTATCCAACTTTATGAAGTTTACACTGTAGATGCTGGATCAGGCAACCTGTGTGCAAAATAAGAAGTTGATCTGTGTATTAGTTACTGAGCTATGTTTTGAAATATTCATGACATGCCCCTTTGCTGCAGCCATCTTGGACACTAATTTGCATTATTTATATAAATCACCTCCATCCCTGCTAATTTGAACGTTTGCTTCTCATATCAATAAAGCAATTTGATGTAAGTGATGAAATAAAGATTTTCATGCTTAATAGCAGTATTCTACCTTAAAAGTGCTACCCTGCCGGAGCTCTTTTAAACAAGTCGCCACATGATAGGTTTTCCAACAGCTTTAATTTTGATATCTTACATCATTGAGTGACAATAGCTGCATTTAGCGCTCTAAGGGTTAACAAGTTAGTATTATCTGTTGGAACAGAAACACAGTTGGGCCCTTTTTTTTCTGTGATCAATCACATGAGGACTGTCGTACCTCCCTTGCACTATGACTTGCACTATAACCTCTTCCTCTGTCAGTCAGTTTTCAATGGGCCCCTTATCTTTGATCTGAAATACAGCAGAAGTCTCTCCGGTTAGTTCCCTTGAAATTACCGGGTAATGTCCAAAAGGAAGTTAACGGTACAGTAAGATCCTCCCCTTGGACATATGCCAAGGAGAAACTGCAAAAATCCTCTGTTTTTCCATTGGTTAACATCTGTTCCTCCACACGTCAGTTCAGGTGCTGTCCTGTGGTCAGTAAAGGGCTGTAGACCATATAGTAAGCTTGGGTAGACAGAATCCTCGCCTTTGAAATGCACAACCTCTCTCAACCTGTTACTGTTCACCTTGTGGTTAAGCTATCAAGCAGTTGATTGATTCAATTACAAAGATTACTCAACAGAATGACTCATTTGATACAGTTGCACTGCAACAATGCTCATTGCTTCTGAATGTTAAATGTTCAGGCATCAGCACAGACTTGCATAAATTTGTTTATGAGGCTTACAGAAGGCCAGAGTAAAGTTAGGTGAAGTGTTCTTTTAGAATTCAATTGCCAGGACAGCTCGAAAACACTGTTTCATGAGTTGCCTGACCCCCTGAGGCCTGAGGCCTATTCAAAAAATGCCGGCGGCACAATAGAAGAATCATGAATTTACAAGAATTAAAATTTTGCCTCCATTAGACCGAAGGACATTTCAGTGAGGAAAACTCATATTGGTCACTCCATTATAAACTGTGCAATTCGCTGTGTTGTATGAGAATGGTCAATACATTTTTTATTAGAGAAAAAATATATAATTTCCATTGTTCATATTTATTCAGTCCTGGGTTGAAGATATACATAAGAAAAAATCAGAGTCATCGGTCCAGCAGCACAGCAGAAAAAGTAGTGTCCTGATGTCAGCCAAGGCATTGTGA